>CM054063.1:166778696-167403696 GCA_028641055.1 Alopecurus myosuroides
CTCTCGGATAACTAGAAGCCGGACCGGACCGAAGATGATGAGGAGAAGTTCAACAACCAGGACACACTCCCTATTCCGATCTCTATTCCTCCTCGTCAAGATGGTAAGTCCCGAGTCCCATCCTCAATCCGGGATTGGTCTGAGGACGATGAAGGTGATAGTGATGATCATTGTATACTTTTGGAGGTATCCAACCCCTGCTCGTTCTCATTAGTGCATTTTCTTTTTTCGTTCCCAGCCGACATGGAAGAAGAGGTGGTCGAGGCGGAGCCCGTGTCCATCGCTGCCCCTGCACAGCTAAGGAAGCGGTCCGGAAGCGGCGCCGCCGAGCCTCCATCCAACAAGAGGCAGAAGAGGTTCCGGAACAAAGGTCCCAAGGGCGGCAAGGCCATAGTGAAGCGCCGCAGGAACCAGCGGCCCACAGCCGACGGGTAAGATTCTTCCGAGATGCTTTATGTTCCTTTGCCTCCTTCGATCGAGATGCTCTGCCTTTGCATTTTCTTTACCCCTATGTTTCTCTCTTTCTCTAGCGATCCTCTTGACGCCGAGGACCTTGATGCGCCCGCGCGACCGAGTAGCGCCCGCAACGTTGTCGACCTCGACCCCGAGGACATGGACACCCACACCGATGACCGGGCCGAGATGCCCTTCTCGGACCGAGAAGACCAGGATCTCGTCGCAGAAAACACGGGCTCCAAGATGGATACTGAAGAGACTCTGGGGGCAGCCGGAGTCGACTCCCGAGCAGCAACATGAGTAGCATCACGAGCAGCAGCCGGAGCAGCTGCCAGAGCAGCAGCCAGAACAGGAACCCGAAGTCGCGACGCGGCAGCAGGCGCCACATCAACAAGTTTCTCCAATCTCCACCACAACAACACCGCCAACCCCTCCGAGAAGAACTTCCCCTCTAGAAGTAGCAGCAGCAGCAGAAGGAGTCGCAGCCACCAACGCGACAGCAGAAACAACACCCAGCACCACACCAACGGCCACATGCCCAGTTCTATCCGCAGCAACAGCCACCAGCTCAGCCTCCACGGCCACGAACCCAACAGCATCAGCAACATCAGACCCAACATCAGCAGCAGCATCGCCAAGCCCACCGCCACCGAGAAGACCAGCGGGGCCAACAAGGGAAACTCCTCGCACCCGGCAGCAGGCTAAATTTGCGTTGTTGCAGGGTGCAGTAGCTGGAACGAGTAACAGCCCAACAATGGGACTTTTAAAAGTTCCGGTGCACTGGCAGAAGCAGCAGCAGCAGGCGCAGCAGAAGAAAAAGACCGAGGCGAAGGTGAAGCCCGGCACCCTGGCCATCAACACCGATACTCACCTCGTGGCCCACCAGGAGCTTGCCGCAGAGCTGCAGGCTGACATTGATGCCACCCTAGACCGGATCGGCTTCATCGATCCGGAACACAAGGGGAAGACGTTAGGCTCGCTGGACCACTATCGGAAATCCTGAAACCAAGCTGATGTCGGCCAAATCTCCAAGCCGATATCATCCTCTAGCAGTACCTTGGCGCACAAAATGTACTGCCTGCGTGTCGCTGCAGGTCACCTCCCGAGTAAGTTTTGTTTTCTATCTGAATCCATATACCATCCAGTCCCCGAGATTTGGGCCGAGTAGGCAATACTCGACCGAGTTGAAGTCTACTCGGGCCGAATCTTCAAACTAATTTGTTTCTTTTTTCTCTCCAGACTTGCACCGAGTCCCATGCTCTGATCTTCCAGAAGCTTCTCTGGGCTCACCGAGATACCAAGGAGCAGAACCGCAATCTACAGAAGGAGCTAGGGAACAAAGGTAACTTATTCTTGCCGAGATACTTAATATGCTTCTTTTGCATCAGTTTTCTAACTCGGTTTCTGTTTTCTCTTTCACAGCTATCTTGGAGAAGCAGCTGACGGATTCCGTCACCAAGATTTCTGCCCTGGAGAGTAAGTGCCATATCTTCCATCTCTGCGTTTTGTGTTTACGCTTTTTTCTTTTTCTCTGGTTAACTTTTCTTTCTATGTAGATGAGCACCAGATCTTCGCTGAGAAGCACCAGGATTGCACTGTGCTAGCCGAATCGGCACAGAGCAAAATCACGTCCTTGGAGAGTAAGTTTCTTCTACTTTCTTCTTTCTTACTCGGTTTGCATCCTCTCTCTAAGCTGCTAACCGAACTGCTTTTCTTTGCAGCTGAGCACCAATCCTTTGTCGAGAAACATCAGGAGTGACTCTCAATGGCCGAGGTGTAGCAGCAGATTAATGACAGCACCTCCCAGCTCTGGGTAGAGCTCCAAGCCGAGAAGGACGAAGTGGCTAAGCTCAAGCTGGAGTTGGCTGATTCTATCAAGGTGGATCTGCAGAAAGGGAAGGAGAAGGACGACCTGGAGAACACCACTGCCACCGAGAAGCTTGCGCTGTATCAGGAGATCGATGTCCTAAAAGAGCGGAACACTGCCCTCAACCAGATGGTGAGCAGCTCCCGCCTCTTGCTGGAAAAGCATGAGGCCAATGCTGATAAGTGGCTCTGCAGGTTCAAGGACCTCACCAAGTCACCATCGAATTGCGCTGTAAGTCTCGATTTTCCTTCAGTTTTCTCTATCCGGTTTCCTCTGTCCGGTTTCCTCTATCCGGCTGATTTCTTGCCCTAACTCGGGCATCCTGCTTTCCAGGGACATTCCCCAATTTTGACTTGGGTGCTGAGAGGGTTGTTGAGAGAGTAAGGGAGCGGCGGGAAGATGTTGGCTTCGATGTCACCGAGACGGTTACCATGGAGGATCAGGTCGAGGACACCAGAGCCCAAGTTCTGCCCCTCAAGGGTTTGGGAAGCAACATGGTCTCTACCGCCACCTTGGCTACACAAGCTTTTCTGGCCGGACGTTGAGCCTCCCAGGACTGTCCATGAGTTGTCCACCAAGATGAATTACGTCAAGGAGGAGCTCAAGAAATGGCGCGCCTCAGCAGCTCGAGCCGGCGCAGACGAGGCTCTGCACTTCGTGCTTTCCTGGTACGAGAACCTTGATCTCAGCAAACTCGAGAAGCTGTGGAATGGATCCCGGTGGACCAAAGACAAAAACTCTATCCGGATCTGCCAGGAGACGGCTTATCGGCTGGCCTCATATGCTAACACAAAGGAATTTGCGGATGGCCCCACCGAGCCCGATACTGAGCCCGACACCGACAGCGAGGCCAAGGACGATGAGGACAACAGCGATGACGGTGACTAGGGAGGCCATGGCCCCTAGGAGGGCGTCGAGGGAGATTTTGGCTGCTAGGAGAAGGGCGGAAAGGGAGACTTTGGCCACTGGGAAAAGGGCGACGAGGGAGTCGATGGCGATGAAGAAACTGAGGTTGGCGACGAGTCCGAGGAGGTGGATGAGGAGATCCAGGCCGAGCAAGATCTAGGCGCGGACTCCGAGATGGTCATCTCGGAGCCTGCTCCCGAGTTGAGCGTCTCAGAGCCCACAACCAAGAATGCCGCCTTCGAGCCTCCGACTTCGAGTGCTGCCTTCGAGCCCCCACCGAGTCCTCCAACCCGGCAGGTGCTGAAGCTGATGCAACTCCCTTGGTCGCGGCCTAATTATCTGCATGTCTTAATCTCAAACATTTCATCATATCCCCGGTATGCCGGGTGCACTTGTATCAAACTATTATCTCACTATTTTGCTACTCAGTTTTATTTAAGTTCTAGCAAGACTAGCTGAATGCCAGATTGCGTTAATTCCGAGTCCCCGAGTAGGTTTTCTTATCCACGTGGATTTTTTTCGTCTTTGCTCTTGCCTGCCACTTGTGGCATTTTGGCACTCGAGTCACAAGATTTGGAAAACCGATTTTATAATACTTCACAACTTTGAGATTAAAATTAAAACTGCCCAGTACTTAGCCGAAAAAACAGAAGAAAAAAGCAAGCCAACTCGGTTGATTAACTCTTTCTTTCCTTAGTAGTTTTTCATGTGCTCATTGACCCTTCGCTTGTTCTCTTGCTTGCCATGAAGTCGGGTTGCGGACAGCAGCAAAGTCGAAGAGTTGTCCCTTAGGTTTAAACACATTACTAGACATACGCATGGAAATCCGAGATAATTAACCAACGCAGCAAAGTAAGAAGTAAATAACATAGAGCAAGTTAGGCAAGGTAGTCCCCGAGTTCCTACTCAGAGTGCCGACTTGGATTTCAACTCGGTAAGGAGATACATACAATGCTTTTTCAGGGAAGGAAACGGCGGAGTAGAGATACATACTAGGGGCGCTTAGTTTCCTCTCCGGATTTATCTCCCCTGTTCTTCTGTGGCTCATGTGCATCAATGAGATAGTACGCATCATTGTGCAGATCCTTGCTCACAATGAAGGGCCCTTCCCACGGAGGGGAAAGGTTGTGCATCCTGGCTGTGCGTTGCACCAGCCTAAGCACCAAATCTTCTTCTCGGAAAAACCTTGGGCTTAGTTTCCGGCTATGATAGCGTCTCAGATTCTGTTGATATACAGTTGATCTCGATAGAGTTAATTCTCTTGCTTCTTCTAGCAAATCAACACCATCTTCTCGGGCTTCTCTTGCCTCTGTCTCAGTATAGAGGGTTGCTCTCGGTGAGTCATGCTCAAGGTCAGTGGGCAACACGGCCTCTGCTCCATATACCAGGAAGAATGGTGGGTATCCGGTTGATCAGTTAGGGGTAGTCCTTAGACTCCACAACACCGCCGGCAACTCGTCCAGCCAACATCCAGGGGTTCGCTGTAATGGCTCGATTAGCCTTGGCTTTATTCCGGATAGGACCATGCCATTAGCTCTTTCAACTTGTCCATTTGATTCCGGATGCGCAACTAATGCAATGTCTAGTCGGATCCTTTTCTCCTTGCAGAACCAAGCAAAGGCTCCCTCAGCAAAATTTGTTCCATTATCCGAGATGATCCCATGCGGGTAGCCGTCTCTCAGGATAATATCCTTCAAGAAACTCACAACTGTGTTTCCATCACACGTACGGATTGGCTTCGCCTCAATCCACTTGGTGAATTTGTCAACCATGACCAGAATGTGAGTCATGTTACCCCGAGCTGGCTTGAAAGGGCCCACCATATCCAAGCACCAAACTGCAAATGGCTAAGTGATGGGACTTGTTTTCAACTTGGCGGTTTGCATGTGTATTTTGCTTGCATATCGCTGGCACCCATTGCACTTCCTCACTATGTTTTCTGCTTGCTGCAAGGCAGTGAGCCAAAAGAATCCATGCTGGAAAGCTTTCTTCACCAAAGTCCGAGATGAGGCGTGGTGCCCACATTCCCCTTGGTGTATCTCTCTGAGAATCTCTTCTCCCTCTTCCGGCTCGACACAACGTTGGAGCACGCCGGTGGCACTCCTCTTGTATAGTTCCTTGTTGATGATGGTGTAGCACTTGGATCTTCTATGAATTTGCCTGGCCGAGATCTCGTCATCCGGCAAAGTGCCATCCGCCAGAAAAGATAATATGGGCTGAGCCCAACTCTGTATCTCCCGAGTAGGAAACACTGGCTCGTCCACCTCCATTGGATCAGCTGACATGACTTGCTTCGAGTTGGAGACAAGTCCCCGAGTCCCCGAGTACTGAGAGGTAATCCCCAAGATGAATGCGACAGTCCCCGGGTTGAGTGAAGGAGTCCCCGGGTTCTCCTTCATGATCCCCTCATCAATCTCCATGGGAACAGCTTCTGAATCCGGCTGAGCCGGAATGAAAATCGAATCCGACTCGGGTGAGGTCTTGATGGATGGTTTCCTCAAATGCTCCAGAGAAATTCCTGGCGGGATGAACTACCGACAAGAGCCCAACTTGGACAGAGCATCAGCAGCATCATTTTTAGCTCGGCGAATGTGGTGAAACTCACACCCATCAAAGAATCCGGACATGTTTTGGACAAGGAACCTATAAGACGCCATATTGGCATCCAACGCGTCCCAAGTCCTCGAGGCTTGTTGGACCACCAGATCCGAGTCACCATAGCATATTCTCTGGCGGACACCAATTTCCTTGGACACTTTCAGTCTGTGGACCAGGGCCTCATACTCGGCCACATTGTTGGACGCTGCAAAGTGGATTTGCAGGACGTACTTGAGTTGATCCCGCTTGGGTGAGGTGAGCACAACGCCATCACCAAGACCCTCTTTCACCTTGGAGCCATCAAAATGCTTTCGCCAAAAGTTTGTTTCCGGCAGGGGAGGCTCATACTGTATTTCGGCCCAATCAACGAAGAAATCCGCCAAGGCTTGAGATTTGATGGCTTCTCTTCTTGCATACATCGAGGTATAAGAGGCTAGCTCAATCGCCCACTTGGCTACCCGGCCACTTGCATCCTTGTTGCCCATAATTTCCGAGATGGGAGCAGTGCTCACAACTGTAATCGGATGCTCTTGGAAATAGTGCTTGAGCTTCTTGGCAGCCATATAGACTCCATATGTCATCTTCTGATAGTGAGGATAATTTTGCTTCGAGCTGGAGATCACCTCACTCAGGTTATAAACCGGCCTCTGCACCGACTTGCCCTCTTCTTCTTGCTCCACTACCACCACCACACTCACAAACCGGTTGGTAGCTGCAATATAGAGCAACATTGGCTCCTTAGGCAGGGGAGAAGCCAGAACCGGAGCAGCACCCAGCATGGTCTTGAGCTCCTTGAACACCACATCAGCTTGTGGTGTCCAAATGAACTTGTCGCTTTTCTTCATGAGCTGGTACGGAGGTAAGGCCTTCTCGCCAATTCTCCCGATGAACCGGCTAAGGGAAGCCAGGCACCTGGTAAATTTCTGCACATCTTTCAGTGATCTCGGGAGAGACATGCTCTCAATAGCTTTTATGTTGGAGGGGTTTACCTCGATACCCCGGCTAGACACAAGGAAACCGAGTAACTTCCCAGCCAGAACGCCAAAGGTGCACTTGGTCGGGTTCAGCTTCATCCGATACTTTCGCAAGTTTGCGAATGTTTCTTCGATGTCACTCATGAGTGTGTGTTTCTCCTTGGTCTTGATGACTATGTCATCCACATACACCTGCACATTTTTGCCTATCTGCTCGTGCAAGCATTTCTGCATGCGTCTCTGGTATGTGGCCCCAGCATTTCTCAAACCAAAGCACATGACATGATAGCAAAAAACCCCGTACGAGATAATGAAAGCGGTCTTTATTTGATCAGTCGGGTTTGGTGGAATCTGGTGAAAACCAGAGTAGGCATCAATAAAAGACAAATTTTGCACCCGACAGTGGAGTCGATCACCTGATCTATCTGGGGTAGTGGGAATGGGTCCTTGGGGCAGGCCTTGTTCAAGTCGGTGTAGTCAACGCATATGCGCCACACCACAACGACCATGGGATCGTCCGTCTTCTTCTCGACCATGAACGGATTGGCCAGCCAATCCGGATGCCGTACCTCCATGATGAATCCGCTTGCTAACAACCTTGTGATCTCGTCACCAATGAATTTTCTTCTTTCTTCCTCAAAGCGGCACAGGGCTTGCTTTACCGGCTTGGCATCCGGCCGCACATGCAAAGAGTGCTCAACCAACTTCCTCGGGACACCCGGCAGATCCTGATTGGACCAGGCAAATACATCCCAATTCTCACGGAGAAAGTGGATGAGCGCGCTTTCCTATTTATCTTCCAACCCGACACCAATGATGGCAACACGCTCGGGGAACTCCGGGTCAATCTGCACCTTCTTGGTCTCCTGAGAGGCCTGGAAAGTGGCACCGTGCTGAGAGCTAGGCATCCCGGGCATACCGAGTTGAGTTGCTTGGGCAATGACCATGGACTCGGTTAGCCGAGATCCAGCAGATGCGCACTCCAGAGAGCTCTTGTAATCACCTGAGATGGCGATGATGCCGTTGGGACCGGGAAGCTTCATCTTCAAATAGGCCGCATGAGTAGAGGCCATAAACTTGGACAGAGCCGGTCTGCCGAGTAGAGCATGGTAAGGGCTCTGGAGATCAACCACCTCGAACTGCAAGCATTCAGTTCGGCAATTCTCGCTTGTGACAAAGAGCACATCAATCCATACTCGGCCAATAGGAGCACATGACACTCCGGGCACGATGACGTGGAAGGTATTCCGGCTGGGCAGCAGCATGTTCTCGGAATAACCGAGCTTCTCATGGTGTCTCGGTACAGAATGTTGATGCTGCTACCGTTATCGATCAGCACCTTGCTGAGCTTCACATTGATCTTGGGCCCAATGAAGGTTGGGTCCACCACCAAGGCATAGCTACCCGGCTTAGGCATAATCCTTGTCTGATCAGCCCGGGACCAGACAATGTCCTGATCAAACCAATGCATGTAATCCGGCACTGCCAGCATCACGACATTTACCTCCATCGCCCGCCTGCGCAGGCTCTGCTTGTCATCCGGCTCAGTAGTGAACACCATATAGCTATGATGGTGCTCCTGGTACTGATTTCGGCCTCCGCCGCTGGCATTGTCATCATTGTTGTTCTTGTTGTTGTTGTTCCGGTTGAAGTTGTTGTTGCGGTTGTTGTTGCGACTGTAGTATTTGTTGTTGTAATTATTGCGGGTGTTGTTGTTGTTGGCCCCCTGCGCCACTTGTTTCACATTTTCCCTCCTCTGGTTCTCGGCGGGCCTGGGAGGAGCTGCCCGGATAGGCTGCACATTGGCACCCGAGAGCGGCAGAGGAGGAGGAGGAGGCAACTGGCCAAAGCCCTCACTTTTGATCCGGCCCCACCAGCTACACTGTCGGCAAGTATGGTTCGCCGGCCTACTCGGATGTCGCGTGTGGTATCTGCACGACCCATCCCTCATCATCTCGAAGGTAAACCTCTGAGGAGCATCTCCGGGCTTGTTGGGATCATTGTACTCCTTCTTGTAGTTCTGGCCTTGGTTCTAGTTATGCCCATACTGGGCCCAGCATTCTTTTGCCTCTGGCTGCTTCCTGCATCAGGTTGATCCAGATCAACCGCGGCTACATGATCCGAGCCATAGCGGATATCCGGCCTGTCATCCCGCCTCTTGTTCCGGTAGTCTTGGCGATCATTCCGCCTACCACCATCATGGGCTTGTTTTCTCCTTCTCGGATCAAACGAGTCGAGCACAGGCTGAGTTGGATCATCGAGTGCATACATATCAGCAATCTGGATGGTCTCGGCGAGCGTACTCGGCATATCCCTTTGCATCTTATGCCACAGCATGCTACCATGTCGGCAGCCTTGAGAGAACCAGGCAATAGCCTGGGACTCATTCACACACTCACAGGTGTTCCTTAGTGTGCTCCACCGAGTCAAGTACTCTCGGTCAGTCTCTTCTTCCCAGGTGTTCCTTAGTGTGCTCCACCGACTCAAGTACTCTCGGTCGGTCTCTTCATCCCTCTGCTTGCACGCAGAAAGCTGTTGTGGCCGGTTTGGCCTCTTGTAGGTGCTTGTGAAATTGCTGATGAATGCCTCCAAGAAATCAAGTGAGTAATTGATCCTGTCTCTCGGCAGGTTGTTGAGCCAAATCCGGGCTGGGCCCTCCAACATCTGGGGCACGTATCTCACTGGCCATCTGCGGTTACCACCGGCAATGTGCACGGTAGTGACATAGTCATTCAGCGAGTCTTCCTGCATGGTGCTGCCATCATAAGTCTTGCTTCCTCTTGCCAGCTGGAACTTGGGCACATCTGGTTCATTCATGATCCTGGGACCAAAACAGAGTGGTCCCGGTGGGCCTTGCAGCTCCATCTCCTCGGACTGGTAGATCATGTCCAGCTTGTATCTTGTGTCACTCGGTTGTAGCACACATGCCCCCAACCGAGCTCCAACTCCTCCAGCATCAGCATAGTGTTTGTTTCTCTGGTACCCGGCTTGCTCCATTGCTGAGTAACCATCATTGTATCGGTCCTGCCGCGCAGCACCGTGTTGGGGAACCGGGTTAACCACATGGGCAGCCACATGTGGCTGAACAGCAGCTCCCGCACCGGGTTGACAGCCGGATGCCGAGATGGACCATCTCGGTTGCCTCCTTGTCCCTCTTGATGAACTCGGGCAGCATTATGGCCACCACCTTGAGCAATGTGCTCTTGACCGGGTTGCCGCTCTACAGCGGGCTGTTTTCCGGCGACAGCCGAGTCGTACACTTGGATCTGTTTGTGCTTCCTGGAGTTGACACTCCGAGATCTCCCACCACCGGGAAGAGGTGAGGAGGCCTGGCCTCCGGATCTCGCCCCATGCGAATGAACAACGTGAGAGGCACTAGCTCCCGGATTCGCCTTATGAAAAGCCTCATTCTGCCTGCCAGCTTCAAGAACAAACTCATTAAGCCGGTCCTGCTGCCTAATGCGAGCTTCACTGGTTAGATGTGGCAACTCGGCAGCAACTGCCTCTGCCGCCCTAAGCGTTTTAGCAGGAGTACTGTACTTGGGCCTATCATGCGAAGTAAAGCTAGGAGATTTACTAGCAGTTCTACCATCTCTTGCAAGCTCGACACCTAGGTTGCGGCGGATAATCCCTATCCGTCCAGGGTTCTTTGCAATAGGAGTAAGACCGTGAGCCCTATTGTACTCATTCTGGTCGAGATCGAACTCTTGCCTGATTTTCGCCATCTCGGTGGCCTCCAGCAGGAAGGCATGGCGCTGCTCCTCGAGCTGCTCACGCATCACAGCCGGATCCGCATCTGCGGCTAGCGGCATGCTCAGCTTCTCGATGACCTTGGCGAAAGGAGCGGTCGATGTAGAAGGACCCTTGTAGCCCGGTTGGTTCTCGGGCCTCTTCATTGGCTTGTGTCTCGGCCGAGCCGACTTGCCAGCAGCATCGGGCACACCGGTCGCGCCCTTCTCGGCTGTAGGAGCCGGTCCAGTCATCATCACCTCCACGCTGCCCACAGAGCCACCGATAGGCTGCCCGTGGACGGCGAGAACGGCAGGAGGGTTAGCAGCAACGAGCACCACCTCGGGGTACTCGCGGATGACGGTGGTGGCGACGTACACCAAGTGCGCGCCGAAGCTGATGACGGAGCCACCTGCGGGCTCGGGCCTGCCATAGAAATCACCCCTATTGTCGATGACGAAGTCGAAGGGGCCGAATCTGTGGACAAGGCCACAAACCATGCGCTCCCCCGAACGAGGAAGAGATCCCATCCGGATAGAAACCCCAGCCAGCGCCGCTGCTGGCCCCACGGTGGGTGCCAACTAGCGTGGATGTGTAAAGACAGATGTCGTAGGATGGCTTAAGTTTGGGGCCGATGGACACTGTGGGTATCTGGGAGGGATCACACGCCTAGCTGGCGCGCTCACTACACTGCAAACAACAATATCTACCCAGGTTCGGGGCCCTCGTGTGGAGGTAACACCCCTAATCCTGCCTCTCTCTCTGTGTATATGTGGTGACCGAGTACAAGAACTCCTCAAGCTCAAGGATCTAAAGAAAAATGGAGCTCTACTGCTATCTCTCTCTGAGTAAACCTCCAACACTTCTCCTCTCAGAATATCAGCTACCCTCACGCAGGAGGAGGGAGGCCACCTTATATACTGGTGGCCACCAAATAATACTACAGATTAGGTGACTACACGTTGTGCCGTAGCGCACGCCTCCGCTTCTTCGCTAACAGTCGCCAAAAGTCTTTGCGGTCTGGTCGCTGACATGTCCTGTCCCCCTTGTCAGAGACAGGACGTGGCCTCGTCCATATAGCGCACTATACCAGCGTATGCATACGCATCATCATGCCTAGTAAGTTGAACCGCACGCCTATACTCTCCCTGATTATACGGGATCACAACGGATCCATTGACTTTGCCTCCGAGAAGAATAGCATCGTGTCTATCCGGACCCTCCAAGTGCTAGTCGGACGATCCTGACAAACACTCATATCTTCACGTTGGCTTCTTGTTCTTCCTACCGAGATAGCTCCAACTCGGTAGCCAATCTACCCGGTATCTTTCTATCGGCACGTACCAACTCGGTACGGTCCAACTCGGTAAGCAGTACCTCAAACACCTTTTCTTACCAATCTTTCCCCCCGAAAAAACCCAGTTGGTTATTCTGAACGGCAGTAAAATCTTCCAACCTATGTTCAACCACATTAATAGGGTACATATTTGATTTGTGAAAATCACCCTTAGACCGATAGAGGTCATAAATTCATCATGGATTGTTCCGAGACATTAAATTCGACTGATATTTGTGATGGAAATATGCCCTAGAGGCAATAATAAGAGTGTTATTATTAACATTCATATTTTGTGATTGAGTCTATGATTCTTTGCTACAATTGTATTAGTCATGAATAGTGTGTATTCGGAGGAAAATCCTAATACATGTGTGGTAAACACCTTCGGTATCCCCGGTTATTGATAGTCTTGGTTTTCTAATTATGTGGCAATAAGACAAAAAAAAATGTAGTGTTGTCAGTAATATATGAGGTCGGAGTTGTTTGGGGGGAACAACGACGATGTATAAGACCCAATACTGTAGAAACATGTCTTCAATGTTACACGATAGTTTCAGTGTTACTACTGCTATTATTGTTTCACCATAATACACATATAGAACTAGATACGATATGGACGTAACGAAGATCTCAAAGCGTTTCACCGTAACAGGGTAATCATAAAGTTGATCTTTTGTTCTTACCAGATTGTGTCTTAGTTTTCTTTATGGTGTGATTGTGGGAATTACTACTCCTGACAATAGAGAGATACACTCTGGGCCCTCTCAGGTATGATGGTGTTGGTTATCGTATGGCCAGACAAATCATGTTGATGATCAAGGTATGACATAATGATTAAATAGTACATATCGGGTAACGGGAATGTTTCATCCTGAGTATTGTAATGTATCGAGAAGCAATGCCATAAGCGAGAATTTGTAATACAAGTGGTTCTCACGATCTTCGTGATATGTGCAGGGATTATTGTGTGCATCAAGGAGCCGCTAATGACCATTGTGGTGGAGAGAGTTGCGGACATGTCCGCGTGTATTCAAACCCATAGGGTCACACACTTAAGTCTCAACACATTTTAGGAAAATGTCAAAATGAAAGATATAGATGAAGTGACTCCGAAGAAATATCCCGAGGGTCTCGGGATATGACAGAGGAGTCTAGAATGTCACCGAGAGTGGATGGAATGGTTCCAGACATTTTATGGAAGGTGGGAGAATGGTTCTAGAAATTTCCGGAAAGTTTTGGAGGAGCGCGGGATTTTTCTGGAAAGACCGGGAATGGAGTAATGGTCAAAAACCCTAGTGGGGCCACATGTGAAAGTGGGAACGTGGGCCCACTAGGTGGTGCGACATGGATAGGAGGGAAAGTTCCATGGCCGAATTGGCTATGGACTTCCCTTGATCCGAATTAGAAAGGGGGGAGGTTGGTCTCCAACTCCCCCACGACATATTGGATTAGGGGGGAGTCCCTGTTGGACTCCCCCCCTTCCCCCCCAATGCGCATAGGGAAGGGAGGATTCCCAGTGGGACTCCAACTCCCCCCATGGTGTGGCTAGGAAGGAGAGGGAGTATTATAAGGACTCCACCTCCCCTCCAAGTCGGTTTGGCCCCATATAAAATGAGGGGGAAGCACCCAAATGGCACCCCATAGCCTACGCCTTCTCCTCCTGAGCTGCACCACTTCTCCATCACAAGTACCCGATGTTGCACCTTTGCCCCGGTGCTTCGTCTACTTATTATAAGACGCGGGAGCTTTGCCAGATTGCTACCCTGTCTTGATCTAATTCTCGCATGTGATCATGGAGAGCCCCGGATCTTCATTGTCTACTTCCCCGCTTCGTGAATGATGCTTGATCACATTGCGATGCAGTGTTGTTGATCACGTACGTATGGATACCATGGAGTGTTGGAGATATGCCCTAGAGACAATAATATTCGGTTATTATTCTATCTCCAAGTTCATTATTAAGTTTATATCATTATGCTATAACCGCTATAGTACTTGAAAAGTGAGTTTTCAAAGGAAACCCTCGTGTGGGTGTAAACATATAAACAAACAATAGTTGCTAATATTGTCTATAATATTAGCTTAGATGATCATGTTTTCCAGATCATGAACTTTGATAAGTCTAGCAAACATAAGAGTTTATTGTTTATGGTAATAATAGTACTGAACCGACCCAAGTACATGATCTTGCTAAGGGAATGACAAGTGATGCATTTAGCAAAGCGAATATGGAGTTATCATTGACTATAATTCCTACACTATGGGAATATCTAGTGACCGCACAATCAGTACTTATGAGATTGGATGTCATAACAAGGGATTATAACGTTGACATCTGGGTATAACCTAAAATCGTGTAATGGAACTGATATCGTTCAAGAATAGTACTTAACTCCCCCAGATGATGTAAATACACATCCTCTGGGAGCTCTCAGTATCACTGATGTCAACCTCTCGTCTCACCAGAAACAATATGATTTATCACAAGGACATCGAGGATATGAATGAAAAAAGAGAACATTATCAGTACGAGTTTTATATGTGTTATGATCAAATGGTTTTATCTCATCAGACTAGAGCACATAGTCTCATCTCGTGATATCAATGGTATTGTGAAGTAAAGGGAATAAGTTTAATTACTAACATGAAGGTTCTCTCGTTCTTGGTGGACACACAAGAGCCATCATGGGCGTCCATGGCTCTCTTTTGGTATTGTCCGGTAAGCTCCCAAACATGTCTGTGTGTTATCGAACCTTTATGCGTCACACGCATAAACCATGCCAACCTTTTATTGATAGAATAAAGATTTTGTTAATGGTTTTATGAATGTTCGATGTTGTTACGATGTCACGGAAACAAGTCCGGTGTCAACCGGAGGTGTTTCAGAGAAGTTACTATAAGAGAGAAATGATGTCGGGAGAGGGTAGAATTATATCAGAGAGAATACGAAGGGCATGAGATGTCTCGGAAGGTTAGAAATATGTTTCTAACATTAGTATATAAGGTCAATAATTTTATCTACAGGGATTATATGGTTCCGAAAGAGCTTTACGAAAAAACCGAGAATGCGGAGTGCCGGAGGGGGCAGATCTACCCCCATGGCCGCACCCATTATTGGAAGATTGCTAGGTGAGACCAAAGGACACAATAGTGGCACATTTCTCCTCCCTTCTCCTTTCTTGTTTGGTTGAAGAAAGAAAAAAAAGGAAAAACCAAAAGAAAAGGAAAAGAAAAAGGTGGGAGGGAATTGGACTCCCTTTTCGAGCTCCCCTATGTTCGGGGGATGGCCAAGTCTAGGAAGCCCCAAACCGACCTCCCCCTATGGAAGATGCCTCCTGGAAAACGACTATATAATACCACCCCTTCTTCCGTTGAGAGGACGCATCAGAACAATGATTTGCCTCATGTCTTTCCCTCTCTCTCTCTCGCTCGCTCGCTCTCTCTCTCTCTCTCTCTCTCTCTCTCTAATAGAATTAGAGCTTCTTCTAATTGGGTTTTTGAGGGGTCCTCTCCCAATTAGAGCAAGCTATAATATATAATATCTCATCTGTTGAGAACTTCCAGATTCATATATCTCTAATCATAGTTGATTAGATCTACCAATTAGCAACTGATAAAGGCGGTCTCTCTTCATGGAGGCTTGACACGAGCGTATGCATGCACACCATAAGAGGGATTACACGTTTGATCCTTGATGAGAGAATCTTAGATACATACTTGCAACTAGGCCTAGTTGTGAGGATCTACGATTGTTCACAATCTAGTACGACTACATCGTTCTTCCATTGTCATTGATTTATGGTAATAGATCATTGCATGTATGGGCATGTGTTGTTATCTCCATAGTGATATTGGCGGTTGAAAGGAAATATTGGTCCTCAGCCTATTTTGTGTGTGTTTTTAAGAACATAAGTGATATCCAACCGTGTGCTAAGTGATTTAAGGGAAAAAGGATGATAAAGCTCAAGACGGTGATTGACACGTCAAAGGGATAAAAGATCAACGACCATAGTTTTACAGGCATAGCTATCTTATTATAGGGTGCCATTATAGATTGGAAGAAAACAAATAAACCATACCATGACGATACCATTTATAACAATGCTAAAACATGTCGCGTAGTATCTCAACTAGTTGTGTCTATCCAGTTACAATGTTGAAACAACAATGTGCTCCTATTAATATTGACATAACAAATGTCCATGACCAGGAAAATATGGTCATCTAATATTAACGAGTATGTCTATGATATATGACAAAGAGTTATAATGGTGTGCTTAAGTTTCTACACGCGAGTATGTGTTTTCCTCTTAATCTCATATTCACTGTCCATATCCGTTGTAGCATAAAAACATAATACATTAATCATGAAACTGATGTATTTTATTATCTCTTAGGCATACATCCAATAAGAAGGTCTAACAGTTGTACATGGTGACTCTTTATTAATTTAAGAATTTTAAATTTCTTTAGATTTAGCAATATGTGAATCAATAAAAATGACCTAATGAACTAGTTTCATCAAGCATAGTAGAAGCATCATCAAAATCATCAGGCACGATATCAGAAGAAGAAGAAGAAGAAGAAGAAGAAGAAGAAGTAATATGTGAAGTGAAGTGATGTGACGGTGTTGTAGCAAGCTGATTTATAACAGAAGGTGAGTCAAGAGTAGCTGCAGTGTTTAGAGTTGTACCTTGCATTGTTTTGGAAGCTAATATTGGAAATTTGGTATCATGATTCTTTACCATGGTGGATAATAAATTGCAACAAACAATATAACTCCCAATTGAAACTTATAAATAGATCTAGGATCCCCGGAAAAGGTGCCAAACAATAGTATTCATGACCCACAAGTGTAGGGGATCACAACAGTCTTCGAGGGCAGCATAACCCAAATTTATTGGTTCGACACAAGGCAAGCCAAAGAATATTTGTAAGCCTTAGGAATTGAGTTGTCAATTTAGTGACAGCTGTAAAAAAAATACTTGCTTGACACAATTTATTAGTAGGAACAGTGATATGATGTAACATCCCTCATTTTTTATAAGTGCAAAAATCACTAAAAAATTAAACTTTTGTTTTCTTGGTAATGCAAGCCACCAAAAACAAAGAAAAACAGAACACAAAAGAAATATTATATATGTTTTCCATAAACCCTAAACCTTATTCAAATAAGGTTTCTTATTTCAAAGTAACTTTTTCTCTTTAGCAAACCCTATTGCATAAAATATTTCCAACTCAGCTACTACTTTGAAAATGTTGTCCTGACATTCAAAACTTGAGGATTAAATATTTATGAACTTGAAAATAGTTATGTGACAACAAAATGAATTATCCAACCTTAATATTATAAAATGGTTTTCTTAACAATATGTTTTCCAAATTTTTGTTTTCAACTCCCTTCTATAAATAATATTTTCATCTTACAACTTATTTGTTTGCTGAAAATATTTTCAAAGTAAAAAAATTAACAATATCACTTTTCAACTACTACATCAAGTATCACGTAACAAAATATTTTCCATTAAATTCATTATGTAAAAAGGACTTAGAGAAAACATATTTTCAAATGTGGTATGCCTCTGATTTTATTTGACCAATTATTCAATTAATTAATTTCTATTTTGAAAGTGCCGTTAAGTTGCTATTAGTGTTCACTCATAATTTAAAAATATAAAAAATATGAAAATGGGTTGAAATGACTTTCAAAAATTGTTTTTCAAAAGTAGAAGGTCTCTGTAGTTTTATAAAATCCATTTCCAATTATTTTTTATTTTCTATTTTAAATTGGTATTAAGCACTATTAAATTTGTATTCATATTTTCAATTTGTAAAATTCAAAAGTGTTGAAAACAACACAAATATGCTTCTATTTGAAAGATAATGTTTTATAAGAATTTAGAAATTTATTTGAGGTAATTTGGATAAATAAAACAGAAGTTATTAAGGAATTAAGAAACAGGAAAAAAATGGATGAAGTTATGATGACGTCATCATCATCAAGCTCCAACCTCTTTCGTTTTGGTCGAATTCAATCCCATTGAATTCGTGATTTTCCATGACCGATTCATTGCCCCGAGTCCCTGCCCTTAAAGACCATCGCATTCTCCTCGTTTCCCCTCTCATCCCTCTTCAGTTCATGCCCCCGGGCCCTCAATTTTCCTCGCCAGAGTTCTCTGTAACCATGGGCATGCGAGCACGAATCCGGCAAGGTCCGATCGTCCCCGACCCCCCCTTTCTCTTGAAACTTCCCATCTCCCTTAGCCGTGGATTTTGGCCATTTTATTTCGTCCCCAGGTGCACTAGGGTGTGCAGTACGCCTCACTGGAGTTCGGCATATCCTCCGCATTAGGATCTGGATGTCACCGACACCTCGAGCCTCGAGAGACACCGTCGAGGATAGAATCGTGCCCGTCGCGGCGAGCTACGTCCGATGAAGCCCTCCGCGCATCCGGGGATCCACCGGAACACCGGCGCCATCCGCCACCTGAGGAAGCACCACCGTCGACGTCCTCTCTTGCCACGCGCGCCGTTGTGTTGAGTCTCTCCCCTCTGTCGTCTGTTTCCACCATTGGATCTGCATCGTAGGGCTAGGAATAGACGACTTACCGTAAAGGTACCAATCAATAGGATCGCGCCATGTGTTGGCCTAGTCAGCGCCCAGTCATTGCTCTCTCCGTAGCCCAGTCAGCAAAGCCAGCCAATAGGAGCACGCCACGTGGCTCATGTGTTTTTTCTGTTTTTATCCCCAATAGAGCTAAATGGAATTTTGCAGAAACAACCCTAAAACTTAGAACATTCATAACTTTTGATCCAGAAGCCCAAATTTAGCAAACTTGAACTTTTAAAAAGCCCTAAATATGTAGAATCTTTTGGAATTGTTCAAATTTAAATTTGACAAACATCAAATGGTTAACATTTAAATATGCTTGTTTGGTGATTTTTTGCATAGTTTAAATTCTACAAATCTAAAAATTGCAAATAAAATATCCATGGTAACCTTAAGATGTGTAATTTCATATTCTCTGTCCCAAAATAATTTTGAACCAATTTAATTTGAATTTATATTTGTTTGTCCTTTTTTATTATTATTTTTTACTTAGTTTAAATTTTGTAAATATTCCCAATATGTTTTCTCTAGAATTTTTTTCTAATTATAACATTAGACCAGAGAGACCAAAAACTAAGCCTTTGGATGCTTGAAACCATCTCCAATTAATTTTGTGCTAGTTGGCCCTTCTAGTTGAAACCACTAAGTCTGGAATTGTGAAAACAATGAAGTGCAAGAAGGATGTCCCCTTTGTTATCCTTGGAGTAAACATTAAGATAGAAGAATAATGAAGGACTTAGCCAAGAAAACAAACTTCAGAAGCATCTCAAAGAAGTAGAAGCACTTAGAAAAAAATCAAGAGGATCTTCAAGAAGACCAACCACATTTTTCTCTAAGGATTTCTTCCTTTCTTTTCTTTTCCCCTAGACCTTGTGCTATGGCTAAGTTAGATGAATACAAGACCCTATTTTGTATCAAAACCATCAAGTGTTGGAAATTTCAATGAAGTCACCGCCATGGAGGGAGCTACAAAGGAGCCTGAAGATGATCCTTAATAAGACCAACCATGTGAAGACTTAGAATTTAGAATTTGTTTTCCAAGACTTAGAATTTGTTTTCCCAAGTGAGATGAGATCTTTTGATCAAGACTCTAACAAGAAGCCTTTCATGAAGAAGACCAACTTCAACAAGAAGACGACTCAATATTCTCCCAGAAGATGAAGAAGAACAACAAGAGAAGAATTTACAAGTCCTTTTAAGGGTAACTCTAGCAATCTCATCTACCCCTCTATTTCTCTATATGACTAAGTTCCTAAATAGTAGATAGTACTTCCGAAGATTTTCTTCAACTCAATAAGGAGGACTAAAATCAAGGCCATTGAAGGACATTCGTAAAGACTTAGAAGACTTGAAGAAACTCAAGACAGAAGTAGAATTGGACCAAGACTTCTGTGTAATATTTTTTATCAAAGACCAACCCTTAGTCCCAAATGGAAAACACTAACTACAATTACTTAGTTTATCTTTGTGTATTGAAATAACAACTTTTAGTTTTTACATATTAGAGTAAAGGTGACAATCCCGAGTGAAACTTTTGATCAATAAGTTTGAACTCTTCAAAACACAATCCTGGACCAATCCTTAGCCATTTGCTATACACTAAACTCAAACGCAATAATTTCTTTCGTAAAATAAATATTTATGTGAAGTTTGTTAATTGTTATACTTTGTTCTTTTGTTTGTAATTTGCTTCTTTATTGTTGTTTACTTGTATTGTTTAGATTATACAGAGAGCAACATTCTATTTTGCGAAGAAAGGGTGATTGTCCTTCACCAAATTCAACAAGGCAAGTAACACACCATCAACTACCTATTATTTTTCTTATGCATTACTAGTGTTTTGAGTAGTATGCATGATAGGAAATTTATCTAAGTGTTATTCTTTGCTAATATCCCAAGTAGTGTGTAGCCACCCTTCTATATCCTACTATTATAGAAGACATTGAACTTAGTAGAATTGCTATGATTTTAAAATGTTTTATTTAGATGTTAAGGATAAAAACTACTAAGTTTAATGAATCGCCTGGGTGGAAGTGGAAGGATTGGTTTATGTTGAGTGGCTCCCTAGGGCCATTTCTATGGTGTTTTTCACCGAAGGAGTACACTTGCGGATGGCCACATAGGAACAAAGAGATTACTATGTCCTTCTAAGTTTTTGTGCTTCAAGTGCAACCTTTAGCCATATGGTCTATGTCTTGATCAACTAAGTTGAATGAACTCACTAGTGCTTGACAAGCAGATGTAGGGGGTGTAGGTTGGAACAGGTCAAGCCAGACAGTGGTAGAACTACTTCTGAAAGATCTCGTCTCAATCTTCTCCTTTCCTGAATGCATTAAGGGTGTATAGGATGTTTAGGCTGATTTGAGTCTGAAGGTGAAAATGCACAAACTCTGCAGAGTCAACAAACTAAGATCTTAGTCGTTTCCTTGGTTATGGATAATTTGAGCAGCTAGACAAGGAATGACAGAAGAATCTCATCATGCCAACTTCGTAATAAAATTTTGATGGGTGAACATGGGTAGGAGTTTTCCCTGATTTCTATCAGTGGCACTCCTTAATTTAGTTATGGTTCACTGGTTTCAATCAGTGATACCTATTATAGTTGAAAATGTTTTATGACAAGTGATAGGAGAAAACTGGCTTTATGCAAACCTAGTCAAAACTCCACTCAGCCAAATAAGTATATAGTATTAGTCTTGCCATTTATATCCACTATAGTGTTGCTTTCCAACACATTAAATTGTATTGACCCCTTGTGGTTGCATATTTCATCCTGCAGATGAATTTGAAGACGAGTGAGGATTTCGTTTAGGATCTCGAGTCTATCGCCAACATGTTTTTTCTGTGGCACATGAAGTAGATGAGGCTCGATGTTGTTCTATGTTTCCGTTGTAATACTTGTATCCTGCTAGTCTTCTAAGACTATGCAAGTTGTAATTTTATTTTGTAAAGACTAGATCATGCGATGTAATAGATTTTGACGTATTTTCATGGTATTTCATTTTGTACTGTGGTGCTAGCATTTGATCTAGGGACTAGCACAATAACATGGGTATTCTTACATTATTTAAATGAGGGAACGATACATATGATGACAATAGTGGAGTAATAGTAACAGTAGTAAAGTAAAAAAAAACATCAATAGTAACAATGAGAGTAATTGTAGAGAACAGATTAAAAACACCGTATGCATATGGACGGATGAACGGGCATTCCATGGATAAGATAGCTCATGTAATATTCATAACATAGGTCACGACACAATAAATAATAAATAAGCATCCAAGTAACAATCAAACATAGGCATGTGGCCCAAATATAGTTGTACATGTTTGCTATAAGAACTTGCCCAATATCTTTTGTCCTACCACCCCATTTCAGCGGGGAAATCATGGAACAAATAGTAAAAGGAACACCTTTTACAAAGCACCGGAACAAATCATTAGCACTCAATGGATACATGTAATCCTCAAATTACAGCCCTTCCCCTTTGATATCACAATCTGTCACTTTTGTGTCTCCGGTTCCGTACTATAATAGGTGTATACAACTTGTAGGTTACAACTAAAACAATGATTATATTCGTGAAAACATAACAAATTCATTTCTGAAGCCATGGCACTCGAGCCCTAGTGACAAGCATTAAGAATAACAAATTGCAACAACGATGATTAACATCAACAATGGATACTAGGCATCATGTCTTAACAATCTAATAATCTATTACATGAACAGTCTCATCCAATCTATACCATCCCCTCAACCTACACCAGGGGATTACTCACACATGGATGGGAGAACCATGAGAAACATCGGTGATGACAATGGCAACGATCTCCCCTCTAGGAGGCTGGAATTAGCCTCAATATTAGCTTTCCGAGGAAGAACACGGGGTCTGGCGGCTCCATATAGCAAAACAGAAAGCGACGGCATGCTTATGGTTTTGTGTCGAGAAGGAGTATTTAAGCCAAAGGGGAGCCCGAGGGGGTGCCTGGTGGGCCCATGAGAGTTGGGGCATGGGTAAAGGTGGGGTCGCATCCCTAGGTCGCCTGGCCACCTGGTGGCCCTCTCCGGGTGCACTTCTAGTTTCGTGGCTCTTTTTCCCCAAATTGTTTTCCCATTTTTTATGGAATTTTCCTCGGAACTTTATTTTTGCACAAAAATAAAACACCAAAGCAATTCTATTGAAAACAGCGTCAGTTCGTGTTAGTTTCATCCAAATCATGCATTAGAGGCAAAATAATAGCAACAATATTTGGAAAAGTGAAGGGGTTTGTAGCAGAATAAGAAAAGAATTCCTACTAACGAACGCCAAAAACTTGCTACGATATATCTACTAGTAATGCAGTAACGATTAGATTTTTCGGTGACATATCCTTGTAGACCGAAAGGCGGGGATTACGCTCCCGCGCAAGTGTTGCTGAGGAGGACGACGTAGCCGACCTCAAAGTCGTTTAGAACTTGGTGTGTCGGTGACGACCCTGGTGCAACGATGGTGGTCCTAGCGCCGCAAGTGCAATCCCTCCGACTACTCGCACGCGTATGTTGCTTAACGTAGACTCTCGGTACTCCGATCCAATAGAGATTGCGGAAGTAGACCTCTTGGGCGCAATTCCCGCAGCACGATGGCATGCCGAGGTGATGTGATCTCTTACGTGTGCATCCCTGACTAGCGGCCGCGGACTTCAGGAGAGAGGGAGGTGGAAGTGAAGAAGGTGGGAGAGGTCTCACAATTTTCGTGGAGTTAATTGTGTATTTCTGGATCAATATGCCTCTCTATATAAAGGAGGAAGGGGGTGCTCTTCCCTTTATCTCCCCATGTGGGACTAAACAAAGGAGGACGAGGGGGAGTGGTGCGGCCAACCTCTAGGGCCTAGCCGCATCTCCCTTAGCCGCATGGGCCCTACGCCCATCAAGGGAGGGGCGGATTTCCCTCTTGGGCTCTCTCCTCCAGGAGGGCCCAAAACAGGTGGGATGCTCCTTTTTTTTCTTTCTCCTTCATTTATTATTAAATTAATTAATTAATATATTTAGTTCACAATTTAATATACTTACTTATTATTTAATTCATGTGGCTCCGGAAATCCTTCCGGACCACTCCGAACTTCTTCGGTCTTTTCCCAGAACCCTTCTAGTTTCCTTTTTTCTCCACTTCTATAATTCTAATGTTTCCAAAAACGATCTTTGAGCATCATCAAGCCTTAAGTGTGTTTCCCTACAGTTTGGGAGCACTTGAGACATGATCGAGACCCCTCTCCGCTCAATGATCATCAGCGGGACCTGGATGCCCATAATTACCCATGTGGGTTCCACGACTAAATGTTGTTGAACCATAAACACAGTTACATATTGATGTTGTTCTCTTTGGTACGTATCTTGTCGAGATATGATCGTGGGCATCTCCATGTCATGTTCAATCTCGTTACCAACAAGAGGTTCTTAACTCGTTACCGTGATCTTCCATTCCCATTACCCGGTCATATGTTGCGCATCTTTATGGATGTAATATCACCGAGTGGGCCCAGAGTATCTCTCTGTCACGCGGATAGACAAAACCTGATCTTGATACATACGCCTCAACCCATCCCTTTGAAATACCAGATGTACACCTTTATAATCACCCTGTTACAGTGTGACGTTTGATGCAATCTAAATAGCCTCTAGAGACAGTGATTAAATATGATTTCATAGTGTAGGAATTAGGATACTATATTTCTGAAATGTTGCAACGGTGAAACTTTGTGACACGGTCGTGTTGCAATACTTATGTTGGGTATGCCCATCATTTAATTCATCCAATGAAATGACCCCATTGTCAGTTGACATAAATGTCACATGATCGTGAAACCCTCGATCATCAATTGCCTAATGAGCTAGTTAGTATAGAGGACTATGGTTGTTTACATAGCACATGTGTATTAATGTTTCCTATTAATACACTTATAGCATGATATAAAAAATTATTATAACCTTAATGAGACATGAGAAATAAAAACTCACTATTTATTTGCCTCTAGGGCATATCTCCAACAGTCTCCCACTTGCACTAGAGTACAAATAAAATAGCTGCATTTTTAATCATAACACCTTATCTCATAAGTGTTTATGATGATGGTTGCTTGTGGAAGAGGTTTTGTCAACGATCTGTACCATACAGTTCCATATGTTCTTTGCAAATCATTGATGTCACCTTGTTTTACAACATTCTGTTATCATGATAACTTTCAAGAATATATAAATATTTGGCAAGTAAGTGAGACTTTTGTTTCCCATGTGCTCATGATTAATGAAATGCACTAGAAACACACTTAGTCGGAGAACATACTTTCTCTACCAATATATTATTTTTATTCCTTTCGAAGCATCCATATACTTCTATATCTAAGTAGATTTTCATACCCTTTTTCACATCATTCTGATGTTTCTACCATGCTTTTTTTCACTGTTTTAGTCCCTTTCAAACATTCAGGTTGGTGTTCAAAACTTTCTAACATAATATTTACTGCTAGATCCACCATCCTTTACATCCTTAAAATATACCCTAGTTTTTTCCTAAACACTAAAAGATATGCCTAACTTCATGCTTCAAATTTTCAACAAATTTGTCTGAGCACCTGTTCTTCACAAGAACATGTGAATTTCACCAAATTCACCTAAGCATTTGTTCTTCACAAAAACATGGGTCACATCACGTCGAACACATAGCATGGTTTTATATGTTGCCAACTATGATATGTACATAGTGATGCAGTATATCCTACAACCATTGTTATTGTTATATGGAATTTCAATCGAGACCTTCTTTCTCGGTTTGTTCTATTCTAACTCCTTAGAATCTGATATAAAACATCTTGAATTTAATGTTTACTTAAAATTCATTATCTTTTCATAATTACTCCTAATTAATTCCACTGGTACCACTTATTATATGGCATTCACATATAAGGATTAAGCTCCCACTCAAATATAACACGAAATATTCGACTAGGCAAGCTATTTCAGCTCCCACTCAAATACGACCCTCGCATTTGATTAGGAAAGCTACTTGGCTCCCACTTAAATATGATATCCTCATATGGGGGCACCATGCACTTTTAATAATCACCCTGTTACGGTGTAACGTTTGATGCATTCTAAACAGCCTCCGAAGATAGTGATTAAATATGATCTCATGGTTTAAGGATAAGGATACTATATTTCCTAAATATTGCGATTTTAAAACTTCGTGACACGATTGTGTTGCAATACTTATGTTGGATATGTCCATCATTTCATTCACCCAACGAAATGACCCTATTGTCAATTGATATAAATGTCCCATGATCCTGAAACCCTCGATCGTCAATTTCCCAATGAGCTAGTTAACAGAGAGGCTTACTAGGTACTCTGGTTGTTTACATACAACACGTGTATTAACATTTCCTATTGATACAGTTATAGAATTGTACAAAAATTGTTATAAACTTAATGAGATATGACAAATAAAAACTCATCATTTATTTGCCTCTAGGGAATATCTCCAACAAAAAGTAGATATGTTTCGGACGTATCAGGCGCCGTTGGGAGGTGGAGGAAGTGGTGGTGCGGCTAGAAGAGATGGGGTTGCGCCTTGGCCGCACCCCTTCCCTCCCCCCCCCCCCCCCTCGTCACCCCCTTCTTTATATTGGCAGACGCCAACCCTCGGGCAGAGGAGTCCTCCAAGGACTCCCCTTCCCGAACCAACTTGGGGGGAGAGAAGTCCATGTGGGAATCCCTCCCTACCCAATGTGCCCCATGGGGGAAGAGGAGTCCATATAGGACTCCCTCCCCTCCTAATTCGGATCAAGGGAGAGTCTAAGACCAATTAGGTCCCACCCCCCCCCCCCTTTTCCAATGCGAATTACAACTCGCCTAGCGTTTCTCCCACCCCCATCTTTGTCCGCGTCCCTAGTGGGCCCATGTGTCCCTACTAGGGTTTGCCATTCTTTGACCATTCCAAAGTCCGAACCTTCTGAAACCATTATTCCGCTTTCTATAAAATATCCGGAACCATTTTGTCCACTCTCCGTGACATTCCTGACTCATCCTTCATATCCCGAGACACTCTAAATATTCCGTTGGTGTTATTTCATATATATCTTTAACGAACACACGCCCTATATGTCGTTGAAATCTTAAGTGTGCGATCCTATGGGTTCGAATACATGTGGATATGTCCAGAAATTATTCCTCTATAATGATCATCATTGGTACCTTGATGCACATATTGATTCCTACATGTACCACGAATATCTTTATCATGAGAACCATCTGTATTACTATTGACTAGTTATTACACCGCTTCTCGATACTTTACATTGCCCGAGGTGAAAAGTGGTGATATCCTCATTACCCTGCATGTACTATTTTAATCATCATGTGTCATCGATGTTCTTTATGATCAACACCTTGATCACTTGTCTTGACAGATGATGATGAATATCATAACACATGAGTGGGACCAGAGTGTATCTCTCCATCGTTAGGAGTAGAAATTTCCATAACTATGTCATATTGAACAATGGCATACTATCCGGTAAGAACAAAACACCAACTCTATAATTACCTAGTTACGGAATAACATTTGGAGGTGTCCGTTACATTCATATCGTACCCAGATCTATATACTTTTATGGTCAAACGATATTATAGTAATAGTGATACTTAAACCGAGAAACTACTGATAACAAATATTGACGATGTGTTTCAATGGTATATCAATTGGGTCTATACATCATCGTTGTTCTCCAACAACTCTGATCTCTTATATCATCGCCAAATTCACAACACCTTTTATTTGCAACATAGTCACGAAACCAAGAGTATCAATAATATATGAACCAGTCTTAGAGGTGAGACTGTGGATATCTAAATGGCATCTATTATTCCACACATGTATTAGGGTTCTCCTCTGAATAAACATTATTCAGAACTAAGACAATTAAAGAACATAACAATAAACTTAATCATGAGCATGGAAATATAGAATAATACAACTTATTATTGCCTCTAGGGTATATTTCCATCAACTTGTTCCCGGCAGCCCCGCCACGAACTGTACACTCCAGGGCACCTTCCTTTGTACACCACATACCAGTTCATCTGCAAACACTAGAAAGATCAGAATGCATACAACATCACCATTAGAAAACGCATCAACCAAAATCAAAACAAGCATCACAAGTTCACTCTATCACAAAACTAGAGCATCATGCATGATCATTAGCAAAATAGGATCATGAATTCCTCCTATCACTATGGTGTTAACCTACCACCACATCAAAAGTGGGTGTCATCTTACCACCACCAACAGGAAGATCGCCATCATCCGAGGGATTATTATATACCACCTCATCAAAATATACAGACCACGAGAGAAGTTTTTAAGACCTGACTAACCCAAAATATACGTCATAATCAACAACTCATCATCATAGTCATCATGTTGGTGCGGCCACCTCCACCAGCACGGTGCACACTCAATCTTTATAGTACTTTCACAGGAAGTTCCTGAGCTGAGTGTCCTGTGCTGCTCTACCATGCCGACGAAGTTGACACCATGTGCCTTGTTGTCAACGAGGTTGCCGAGAGCCACCATCAGGGCCTCCTCGGTGAATCCAACGGCATCCATGATAGCCTTGTACAGGTCCGGGTGCATGTGTGTGGGCTTGATGTCCCAGATGGCATGGGCTACCTCCTTCACAGCTTTCGTCATGCTCGCGAAGGCCTAGATCTTGTCATCACCGGGGGCTCCCCTCTTCCTCTTCCCTCTATGTATGTGTCCGTGGCCTTGGCCATCACCCTGCTTTTCCGGACGACCATCGAGGATGACAGTGTCGGACTCCTGCGTCTCGGCATCCTTCGGCAGGGGCGTGCCAAGGGGATCATCTGATCACATGGCAAATTTTCCGGTGATCAAACTATACGAGAAGACCGTCTGCATCTGTGTGTAGTTCATAATTTTCTTGTTGAGAAACTCCGCGTCTTTGGGGTGATACTAAGATTAGAAGGAGAGTCTGTTAGATGGGATTGACATTGATGTATGAATGTGGACAAGAGTGGATGGACATTGTGCTAACCATGATGTGCCCGTTATAGTGCGTATGCTCCAGGATGATCATGTCGGATTCCACACACAATTTTGCTCTGCTCAACTCTCGGAGCTTGCTCACCTATATCCACCTCATCCTCCACTTCCTCGGGTGGTTGTACACCTGAGTTGAAACTTGAAAGTGATCTCAGACCCACAGTCAACAAAGAGAGCCTTGGCGCAAGCAGTGAGATGGAGCTCTTTGAACCGCTTGTCAGGCCTCACCCTTGTCTTTATCAGTGAGTCCATGTGCTTAAGGACGATGAAGCCATTTCATGGTTCCTTTCGCCTGGGCCTTGGTCTTTGCAATCTTTATGTTCACTGTCGTAGTTTACAAGGCTACCACCGGCGTCAAATCGAACATACCAGGGTTCGACAAGGGTTGTGAGTCGACGACATAGGATGGGATCTGCGAGTCGGCAATCGTGACCAACGCCTGACTAAACTCGTCGTTGTACATATCCTACATCGATGACGCGTAATAGAACTTAAGAAAATGTTAACAGATCGTCATGGCACTACCACATGTACTCAACAAAGATCACAACTAAACAAAAAACGGAAGCACAAGCTCTAACAAAAAGGCCATGATGAACTATGATCTACAAGAGCACCAAGCAAACAATAGAGACGACAAGCACCAAGCACTGAGTCTTTACCATGTTCTACAAACAGATCTACATAATCCAATGTTCACGGATCTAGATAATCACATTCAGATGAACCCTACAGAGTCTAGGGTTTGGTCACTTACAGTCATCGGTGGTGTTGGGCGAAAAAGTGGATAGCTCAAATCGAGGAAGACTTGCAATCACCGCGTCCGCCGCTACCGCCGGCCGGAGATGAGTGTGCCGCCGCCGCTTACCTGCCCGATGGTGTGAGCTGAGATCTCGAGTAGAGGGAAATGGCGGGCTTGGTGAGAGTGGTGAGAGCAGTGAGAGTGGAGAGTGTAAATAGGGGAGGGTTTCGGTAGGACGTGACCGAATTTCTCATGTCCCCTTTTTCGGTGCAACGCGGGAGCTCCATGTTCGCACGAGCTTGACGCATGGGATTGAGGATTCTATATCTGTGGGCTGAGAACGAGCCAGGCTCCACGGAAACGGCCGATTCGCCCGTTCCCAACAGGCCTGGTCGAGCGGTGCTTTAAAGTTTGTGCAGGTCTGACCCAACACCCCATCCAGATAAACAATCAGCTGGACTTCGCAGCTGGCGGGAATGATTGGACCTCATGGAGGCTACCAAACCGCCCCTAATTTATGCCTCAAACAAGAAAAGATCTTGTACTATGTACTCAGTCCGTCCCAAAATAATTGATTTTCACTTGTCTATATATAATGTATTTAGACATGTTTTAGTGTATACATACAACTATATTTAGACAAATGGAAGTCAACTATTTTAGCATGGATGGAGTACTATTTTAGTGTTTTGCTTGTAACCCTCTTGGTCGGTATCTTTTCAACCTCTCTTTGGCAATAAACAGTCGCTATAGCTGTTTCGTCAAAAAGAAAAAAGTTCCAGATTTAGCATATACTCCAATATTGTTGACATATAGTTGTTGACTGATTGGAACATGCAAGAAATATGCATGTCCGCATGTGGCTAAATTGCGCGCCGTACGTCTAAAGATGGGTGTATGCAAAATATAGGCGCCACGGGAACGAGCGCAACACCCGGGCAGCCAGCTAAATGGAGATGGGTGCCTGTATACATATGTAGATGGATGCAGAGGGAAGGCAGCCTGGTTAGCACTCTGCAAGCTGAGGATCGGAGGAGGAGGAACAAAGCGTAGCAGTGCAAGAAGGACGACGACAAGGACAAGGACGATGTCGAGGACGACGGGGGTATGGCTGCTTGTGGCGATGGTGTGCCTGGCCGGCACGGCGGCGAGGGCGTACGACGACCTGGCGGACGTGAGCACGTACTGGCAGAAGCGCACGCAGGAGACCCGGTTCAGGCGCGGCGGCCCCCTCCACGACCTCGTCAACGCGGCGGCTCGCTACCACCAGGAACTCAACGGCGACAAGTATATATCTTTCATGCATATGTCAAGTTGTGTGCTGATTCGTCTGTTTTAGTCACCCGCATGGGCTCATTTTGGTCGATCGCGCGCAGGTTTGGCGGCGGGCGGTATCTTCTGGAGGAGAAGGCTAAAGCCCCGGCCGCCGCTGCCGATGCAGCGGCCGCCCCTCCACCTCCAATCATCCAGAACACGCTGGCGGACCACGAGATGATCGGCGCATAACTGATTCAACCTGTTACATCGCTACTACTACGGTTACTGCTCTCTTGTTGCTAGTTCATTTTATCATTTCTTAATTAATTAACAGCTTCTCTGCATGCGGAACCAAGATCCGTGGTGCCATGCACCCGCGGTAGGAGTACATCTCTATGTATCCATTTTGTCCCACCCCCACCACGTACATGTATGTTAACTCGATGTTATACCAGAGATCGATAATATACTAGGGTCATGCAATGTGTAATTCTTATTGACATGTAATGTGATGTTCAGCACTCTTCCATCTCTTTCTCTCGGACTTTACGAGGCAGCAAATGCTTATAAGGACTGCACTAAAGTTTGTTTGAGACCATTTCTGGACCGCTCAAACCTTATAACATCCAAGCAAATCCCTAATTGAAAGTAACACGCCGACTTAATTTTTTTATGTATTGTCTATCTGACATAACAGCTTCCATGAAAGCTCTCTTCTTTAATAAAGACACCACTTCTTGAAGAAAGGTATCGAAAATAAATAGTAGACCTTGGGAATTGTTAAAAGAACCAAAAATTTCTACGGAACTTGAGACTTGATCAGCTATGTACAGTAGGTGATTGTTAGCTAAGTGCAGAGAACTGAAAATTGTGTGCGCTATACAATTACAGACATCCCCATAGATTTGCCACGACTGCATTACACCCTGGTTTGAGTGTAAAGTGATAGCTGGCAACCGTTGTCAGCTACTGCCACTACGCCTGATTTGGCATCAACAGCAACACAGGAAACTCGAACACCTGCTGATCGCAAAAGTTGGAAAGATGAAAATGTTATTTACCGAGGAACAGGCAGCGTTGTAACATAAAACAGACAAATCATTCAATTTAGTAAAACTGCACCACACCAAAATAGCACCAGTTGAGAAATAAGCATAAGGACAGTTACTGTACTATGCTCCTTGCACACTGAACTACTTCCTCTGTCCCAAATTATAAGACGTTTTATAATTATTAGAGACGGAGGTAGTATTTGACAATACTATTAGAACTTTAGAAGATTGATTATGAACGATACTATGAGGACTTTAGAAGATTGATTATAAACCAGAAAAGATGGTAGTGGGACATATTTAAGTAGCAAGTACAGAATAATTATTCATTCAAGATAAAGAGTGCAACCATCATTATCTCATGCATCTGCTACAAACAGATTAATACTTTATGCTTTCACATCCCAACCGGTAAACTTTTGAAGTTTTTAGAGATGTCAAACTAGTTAGCTACTAGCACAGATAAGAAGTGAGCCTAGCTCACTTGGTTGGGGGAGTCAACATGAATTTGTGTTCAGGTTGGTGTGAACTTGTGTTCCAATCCATGTTATTAGGGGGCTTCCCTTACAAATTTTCTTGAAAAAAGACTACTACTAGCACATATTTTAGGTAAGGTGTTGCGCATCTTTTTTCGAGAGAGCAAGAGATGGAGCCGTTAGGCGTTTCTAGGGGCGGCTCTCAGGGCGACGCCGGCTTCGCCGCGGGTGCCGAGTGCGTCTCATCGCCGGGCTTGTCCTCTGGACATCTACGCGCGGGCACGCCATTGGGCGCCTGTGCGACGGTGACCAAGTCGCCTCCGTATCTGGTCGATGCGAAGATAGCGGATCGTGAAGACACAACAGAGCGCCAGGAGGAGGCGCGTTCGTCGCTGAGGGGCGGGCGATTCTGGGCATTGCACAACAGCGATGACGAGGACGAGGGGCCTGGGTCGCCGGAGTCGTCAGTCACAAGGAGTTTCTCGTCCTACTGTGTCACTCCGGTGGATGCGCTCGACCGTGATCTGCCGATCTCGAATGGGGCGCGTGCGGCTAGACGGATTGCAAAGATCAAGGCGCAGCGCGCGGCGGCAATGCAGGTACGCTGCTCACCGGTGTTTCTTACGCAGGTTCGGAGTTCAAGCGAGGCGCGGTTGAAGCTGCCAGTTCTGTCACCGTCCACGCGGCTGGACGACGGTCAAGACGACGGTGACTGGTTCATGGTTCAGCGACGGGGCCGGCCGGTGAGATGCTCGCCGGAGAGACGTGCCCTGCCATTATCGGATGCACGGGGTACATGTTCAAATTCGAATCGAGACGTTGGTGCTCGATCTTCCATAACGATGAGGCGTAATTCTCGGCCATTGGGCAGTGATTCACGCCCAATTATTTTGGTAAATACTGATGACAAATTGGGCCATCGGGCCAAAGCCCGTGTGATCTCAACTTCGGGTATTTACCCAAGCGGTCGTGGTCTACGCCCTCTCTTAGGGTTTACCTGGGAGTGCGCAGCCACCTCGAGGAGGATCTCGTGCGTTCGTAGAGGAGGTTCGATGGCTGGCCGAGGAGGCGGGCGAGGGCAAGCTGGTGGCCAATTCAATGGCTTCGGTGCCAACTTTGAGGCTGGCGGTCCTAGTGGCCAAGCGGGGGGTGCCAATGCTGCCCCGATCATGATCCCCGGTGGGGTTCAGCAGCCGATCAACCAAGGTGTCGCAAGGGGTTATGGTGGGGTTGCTGCTGCTCCAGCTGCTCCCTTCGCCTTCAATGCAGCTGCGGCAGGGAACCAGTTTCAAGGCCCGCGCGCGAATCTGAACAATGGTTTCAACGGTGGCCGGGGTAGGCAGCGATATGAGAATCAGGGCCGAGGTTTTCCTCGTGGCCGCGGTGGTGCTGGCAGGGGGTACGGATATGGCAATGGCAGGAGGGATGGAATTCTTAACCAAAATCGTTTTGCAAACCAGGCACAGGCGTATCAACCGGTTGGACTTGTTCAGGGGAACCCCCAAGTTGTTGGGCAGGGGACGGGAACGCAGGCAGTGGCAATTGGTACTGCTAGCAATGATTCACAGCAAGGTATTCTTGGTGTTTCTGCCCCTGTTGCGGGTGCTGTGCAGGCTACTGAAGCTGGCCCAAGTAGGGTTTCGGCAGATGAGTTGAATGATGCAATTATTAAAGCTAAATCAGTTGACAAAAATCGATGTTTCAGATGTGGGCTCTCTAGTCATGCTCTAGGTGATTGCACCACGCCCATGTGTGCCATTTGTGAGGGTAGGCAACATACCAATGGTCCCTGTAAGCTTCTCTCAGCCCCGAAGCCGGCCCTAGTGCAATATGGTTTTGCTAATGAGGAGTTGATGTTTTTTGGTGTTCAGTGTTCTGACACATATAGGCCAAAGCTCCTTAATCATCGTCTGGCTTCTTTGGTGGTAAATGGTGGAGACATGAGTATCCCACAAATCATATTACAGCTACAGCGTCTTGTTCCCAGAGATAATTTTCGTTGGGTGGTTACTCGTATGGGCCACAACATATTTCAGGTTCAGTTCCCCTCCAAACAAGAACTCCAGAGGTTACATGTGTTTGGTACCTTCTGTGTGCCTAATAGTCCTTGCAAGATGACAATTGAAACTTGGTCTAAGAAAATTGAACCAGAGGATACTTTACCTAATTATTGGGTGAGAATATCGGGTATTCCGGAGGAGCACATTGGAGATTATATAGCTATGTGGTCTGTGGGATTTCTGTTAGGTAAACCAGTGAGCATTGACATGGATTTTTCTAGGGAAAGGAAGATTTTGAGAATTTTGGTGGGTTGTTTAGACTACACTAAGATTCCTTCGACTTTTCCTCTTTTTATTAAAGATGGGCTCTATAGGCTTGCTTTTGAGGTTGAGGGGGAGGATACCTCAATTCCTGATGTGGTTATGGCTGAGAAAGATGATGCTAATGATGATGATGATGGGCTAGGCGATGATTTTCAAGATGCATTAGCTAAAGAGGCAAGTATCAAAAAATCTAGAGGGTTGGGGTCGAATGTTGACTCGGGTGTAGACCCTATGGTGGACCAAGGGAGTGGGTCTACTTCTAACTCTCAACGCCAATGTGGTGTCACCTTTTCTCCTCTAGTAAAGGAGATGTTTGCTCGAGCTACTAAAGAGATTGATCTACTACTTACTGATGCTGCGGATAAACATGTTGCTGTACACCAGATTAATCAGCCCATTGAGGGGGCAAATTGTGCTACACAACCAGGACCATTTGGTTCTTTTACTCCATCGGCTGCTGCGGCAGATGGAGGGCAGCCTGCCGTGGTGGCTAGGCAGCCTGCCGTGGTGGCTAGGCAGCCTGCCGTGGAGCTGGGGCAGCCTGCCGTGGCCTTGACGGCAGCGCAGGTTGCTGTTTTTCCTGCTGCGACCACGGTTGTGACTGCTGCTGCGCAGATACCTGCTGTTGGGCCGTCGGGTATTCATGCCTTGGATGTGGTCCTCAATGATAAGGACACATGTGGTATTTCTATGGAAGGGGGCTCTCGGTTAGGAGTGGTTGCATCTCCGACGATTGACATAAAGATGGATAATGCGTCTCTTTCAGCTCCTAAGGTTTATTCAAGGAGGGGGTCTGCTGCACGAGGAAAAACAGTGGGTCGGAGGCTATTTGTTGAGGAAGATGAGGGCTCTCATTCGGTGGCTATTGGGTCACCATCAAAGCCATCTAGGGAGGACGTCATTGCATTTGGAGGCCTATCTGATCCTTCATCGGCGGGGATACGATCTAGTGCAAGGCTTAGTGCTCAACCAGACGCAGATGTTTCCATTCTGGAGAAGGCATCTATCCGTGCAGCTGAGCGTGATACTCCCTTGTCAGGTAAACAAACAAAACTTTCTTTCGTTTCTTTACCGAACAATGTTATCTTTGAGCGCGCAGATAAATTGGGTATATCTCTTGGGGTTTCGGTTGATGAAAAAAATCGTGCAATTGAATCTTTGAAACAAATCGAAAAGTCTAGGAACTGTGTTGTTCTGAAAAATAATTTAGGAACCATGTCATGTCCTACTTCTAGCTTAGTAGTACATAATGCTTCTAATTTATGTGATGATCTAGATTTAGAAAATGAGGAGGTGGTAGGCAACACATTGGTGGTGCCTAATACTACTGTTTGTCAGAAGAAGAAACCTAAGACAGTTGTGTCTAAAGGCCAGATTCCGAGGCGTAGTGCCAGACTAAACACTGTTAAAAAAATTAAAAAGTGATCCGGGGATGAGGGGTTTCATTTGGAATTCTAATGGTTTGGGTGATACGGCTAAACATCTTGCTATTAATGAAACAGTACGTGAGCATAAAATTGACTTCTTTGCTCTGTTAGAGACAGGGAGATCTAATTTTTCTAATCATTTTTTAAAACATCTTGTGGGGGGTTTGGAGTTCACTTGGTACTGTTTACCGCCTCATGGGAGGTCGGGGGGAATCCTTGTGGGTTTCAATCCGGCATCTATTATAGTTAATAACATCTGCGCCGGTGATTTTTGTGTTAAGTTCCATTTAAAGTCCAAAGAAGATGGCTTCATGTGGGCTTTTGTGGTGGTGTATGGTGCAGCCCAAGATGAGAAAAAACCAGAGTTTCTTGCGGAATTGGTTAGGATTTGCGAAGGGGAGTCTCTTCCAATGTTGATTGGGGGGGATTTCAACATTATTAGGAGAAGTGAGGAGAAGAATAATGACAATTTCAATCCTCGGTGGCCTGTTATTTTCAATGCAATCATAGAAAGTTTAGATTTGAAAGACCTGGAAATGTCTGGGCGTCAATATACTTGGGTGAGTAGACATCCTATTCCAACTCTTGAAAAGTTGGATCGGTTTCTTGCATCTGTTGAATGGGAACAAAAATATCCTCTTGTGTCAGTTCGTGCTCTCACTAGGACGGAGTCCGATCATGTACCTATCCTTATTGACTTTGGGACACCGGCTCATATTGGGAATACATCGGCATTCTCGTTTGAGTTGGCCTGGTTTGCGCGGGAGGGTTTTCTAGCTATGGTTAAGGAGAAATGGAATGAGGCAGGTAATGGGTCTAATGCTATTGATAATTGGCAAATTAAAATCAGATATCTCCGGAGTTTTCTAAGGGGATGGGCTAAACATATTAGTGGCGAATATAAGATACAGCGGGATCGCCTGTTGTTACTTATCAACGAATTGGATATAAAAGCTGAGACCATTCCGTTGAGTGAGGAGGAGTGCTTGGCTAAGAGGCAGGCTGATAACTTTTTAACCAAACTTCGTAGAGAAGAGGAATCTAAATGGGCTCAAAGGGCTAAGATTAAACATGTACAGCAGGGGGGGGGGGGAAATACTAGATACTTTCACTTGATTGCAAATGGTAAACATAGGAAGAAGCGTATCTTTCAATTAGAACAGGATGAAGGCACCATTGTGGGGCAAGAGAATCTTAAATTTTTCATATCTCAATACTATAAGAATTTATTTGGGGCATCGGCTCCATCTTCTTTCTCCCTGGTAGAATCATTTATTGAGGATTTACCTCAAGTATCTACGATGGAAAATGAATATCTCACATCCCCTTTTTCGGAGGAGGAGGTGTTTGAGGCCATCTCTCAAATGGAACATAATAAGGCTCCGGGTCCCGATGGGTTTCCGGCTGAATTTTATGAGATGTTGGGACTTTATCAAGGTTGACTTGATGGGTTTATTTACTCAGTTGCATATGGGTAACCTTCCATTGTACAAACTCAACTTTGGTGTTATCACCTTGTTACCAAAGAAAGAGGATGCATGTAGGATTGAGCAGTATAGACCAATTTGCTTGTTGAATGTTAGTTTCAAAATCTTTACGAAGGTGGGTACTAATAGGGTCACTTCCATTGCTCAGAATGTTATTAAACCATCTCAATCCGCTTTTTTGCCGGGTAGAAATATCCTTGAAGGGGTGGTTGTTTTACATGAGACTATCCATGAACTTCATAGGAAGAAAATGGATGGGGTTATCTTTAAAATTGATTTTGAAAAGGCCTATGATAAAGTTAACTGGTCTTTCTTACAGCAAACTTTACGTATGAAAGGCTTTAATTCACAATGGTGTGACTGGGTTGCTCGTTTTGTGCAAGGTGGTAGTGTCGGAATTAAAGTAAATGATGACATTGGTCATTTCTTTCAAACGTTAAAAGGCCTACGTCAGGGTGATCCTTTATCCCCTATCCTTTTTAATCTTGTGGTAGATATGCTGGCTGTTATCATAGCTAGAGCCAAGGAAGATAATCAGATTGGTGGCTTGGTACCACATTTAGTGGAAGGGGGAATATCGATTCTCCAATATGCTGATGACACGGTTCTTTTCCTAGAGCACAATCTAGACAAGGCTGTTAACATGAAATTGATTTTGTCTATGTTTGAGCAAATGTCTGGACTAAAGATTAACTTCCATAAAAGTGAAATTTTTTGTTTTGGCAAGGCTAGTGAACATTTGGATGATTATAGAAGCATTTTTGGTTGTGAAGTGGGTAGTCTACCATTTAAGTACCTGGGGATACCTATCCATTATAGGCGTTTGCTTAATAAAGAATGGAAGGTTGTGGAGGACAGGTTTGAGCAGAAGTTGGGTTCCTGGATAGGAAAATTGTTGTCTTACGGTGATAGACTTGTTTTAGTCAATTCAGTGTTAACTAGCTTACCTATGTTCCTTTTTTCTTTCTTTGAGGTTCCCATTGGGGTAAGGAAGAGAATTGATTTTTATAGGTCTCGTTTCTTTTGGCAGAGTGATAATGCTAAGAAGAAATATAGGTTGACAAAATGGAATATTGTTTGTCGTCCTAAAGACCAAGGGGGTTTGGGTATTGAGGTGTTAGAGATTAAAAATCACTGTCTGTTAAGTAAATGGTTATATAAATTATTAACTGAAGAGGGGGTGTGGCATGAACTGTTGACTAACAAATATTTAGGCACTAAGACTCTTGCCGAAATAGAGATTAAACCAACAGATTCGCCTTTTTGGAAAGGCATCATGAGGGTAAAGGATGAATTTTTCAAACGTGTTAAGTTCACCGTAGGTAATGGTGAGAGCATTAGATTCTGGGAAGATCATTGGCTAGGGAATTCATCCTTGGCAGCCCAATACCCTTCCTTATACTCAATTGTGAGCTATAAGAATGTGTTAGTTTCGGATGTTTTAGGCCATTTACCACTTAATATACAGTTTCGACGTAATATTACTGGGGACAAATGGGAGAGATGGTTGCATCTCATTGAAAGAATTATGGATGTGTCTTTAGTGGACAGACAGGACAAGTGTGTTTGGACAAATACTACTTCTGGTGTTTTCTCTGTTAGTTCATACTACGCCGATTTGATGAATGAGGACGCTAGATTTCTGAAGAAATACTTATGGAAAATTAAAGTGCCACTCAAAATAAAAGTCTTTATGTGGTTTCTCTCTAGGAAAGAACTGTTGACAAAAGATAATTTGATTAAGAGAAATTGTGTTGTTTCTCAAGATTGCGTTTTCTGTGGAGATCCAGAAACGGTAGAACACTTGTTTGTTTCTTGTGAATTTGTTAAAAAAAATTGGAGGCTTGTGCATTTCACGTTTAGCATTTCACCTCCGTTATCAGTTACTAATTTGTTTGGTAATTGGTTATATGGGGTCGAAAAATCTACCAAAGCACTTATACGTATAGGAGTATGTGCTTTACTTTGGGCTGTTTGGAATCATAGAAATGGAGTGATCTTTAACAATGAGAGAGCTGGGATTTTTTTGCAGGTGGTTCATCAAGCAACTTATTGGATACATCTATGGTCACACCTTATACCAGAGGATCAACGTGTGCGTTTGGCTGGTGGCTGCTCTCGAATGATGGCGGTCATTCAGGCTATCTACAACAAGGATGGATGGTTGCATAACAACCGTATCTGCTCGTCTTAGTGGATTGCTGCTGGAGTAGGGTGCTTGAGTTGTTAGGCCGCTGCTCTTTCTTTTCTATTTTTTACACCGGTAGTTTGCTGTATAGGAGCTATTGAGACTCTTGAGTCAGTGCTGCTGGATGTAATTTGATGCTTGGATGATTATGTTTTAAATAAAAGCCGTGTGCATCACCCAGATGCAGAGGCTGGGATTTCCCTTTTCAAAAAAAAAAAAAAAAAAATTGAAGAAGATATGGTCACTTACTGTTGAAGCACTGTGCACTGGTAAGTTTTCTCCCAGAAGACAATTCCCACATATACAAGAGACCTTCAAATGTTCCAGCAAATCCATAGTTGCCAGCGGCATCTACAGAAGTAGCCCTGAAAAGCAAAATGTGAAGCACTGAGACACTGAGGATAATTCATGGTATGCACCTAGGTAACAGTACTACTGTTGGCCTGCCTTCACCTGTACAAAAGCTAGGCTGGAAACAATTCGCAGACTCGATACAAGTAATACAATCTATGTTGTTGAACACTAAGATTAAAGATTAATGGCTCATCCAGATATTCATCTTTGCTTTTTAACCCTTTCTTTCTTGATGAGGGGTTTTAAGCTTGCAGATAAGTTAATAACTCTATCAGCTAGTTTCTTCATGGTATGAAGCTCTGTATAAGTCCAAGAATCATCTGCTGTACCTATTTTCAGCAATAGCATCGAGTTCCATTTTCAGCCCAAGGGTGTCATGCATACTTGTTAAATATTAGCAGTCAACTAATTACGTTGTTCACCAAAATATAGAGATGTGTGCAGGAAATCCTTGTGTTTAGCTCGAACTAGGGGAGTTGCATTAAATTTTCATGTCGTCTGGAGCAGGAGATGAAAGCTTGATCTACCAATTAGACAACATGGCCAGTCATTCCTCTGTTAATGGGGATGCTGCATGGATCCAGGGCAGGGATTAAAACACCAACAAAAATAGCTAAAACTGGTCCTGGCTGACTTTAAGTCACAGGTCCAATTATGGCCCAAATGTCACCCATTGCGTCCCTGTTAATGGTGAAATAGATGTGATGTATGCACTTTCTTTTTCCTGAAAGATGGGACTAGGCTCCACCGCTCCAAAAGAGAAAGAGATACCGATGAATACAAACTAACCTCTTTATTGATCGAGTGGCTTCTCATAGATGGCGACATGCCATCTCTAATGTATGCTAATCGATAATTTGGTCCCTTACGATCTAATCCTAACTTTCCTGACTAACAAGATCTCATCCCTTGTTTGAATGCCTCTAACTAATGCATGCAACAATAGATGTACCATTACTTCTTAAAACATGAACCAAACATTAAATCTTGAAAAGTAAATTTCAAATTTTTGAAAAAAGAAAGATCACCTATGAAACTTTCCTCTAGAAATATTGTCACCCTGGGCGACGATGCTGCTGAAATTGTATGATTATCATGTCCAGATTACAATTATTAATTTTGCCAGTATTCACTTAATGCATTTGCATGGGATTTTCACCAAGGGGGGACACGAGCAACCCTGGATACGGATCGATGCCCATGCTTGGATACCCTAGGGACTGCAATTGAAGGGAGCCCATCCAATCAAACACAAGATGGTAGTTAACCCGTTGACGTGATTGAGTGCAACAATCAAAATGTAACATTCTATAACTGAACACGGAAAAGTGAAGATACCTTGGATCAAAAATATTTCCCATAAAAACTTTCTTGTTTGCCAGGAGAGCTAACCTCCATCGAGCATTGTGTTCTTTTGCTCGAAGGTCGTGTTGATACTCAGCTACTGAAGCAGAAGACACCATAATCCAAACAGCTATATCTTTTCCTGATAACAGCAGAATGGACTCCTTGTCATCTTTTCCAGACAGGTCACTCACTGTGATCTCTCGTAACCTTCTCTCTATGTCATCGACTGAAGCATGAACGACATCCTCCTGTAAACTACAGAGGCCTAAAGGGAGAATCTGGAACACAATATTCCCTGGAGCTGCAAAAGTTGACAAAAGTGTTCGCTTGGAGATGTCCCTAAGAAATTATTGACTTAAAATCAGATGTTTACTGAGAGAACAGATAAAAATTAGCAGACCAGTAAAACAACCATGAGTAAAGCAAATCAAAAGTCAGATAGGCAATGATATCGCATACAAGGATTACATTTATAATGAGCATTCATTTGCCTATGCATAGAACTGGATTCTTCTTCAACTTTAACATATAGGTGTGCTGACAATTGGCGTGTGCACGTGTTAGAGCTAGGCCCATGGCCCATGTATATGAAGTATGTATATCAACAATGAGAATAGAAAGAGTCATTCAAGAAATATCTCAAAATAACCAGAATATTTGATGGCAGTCTTTCCGGAATATCTTCACTTTTAGATGAGCCTCTGCACTAAATGATACTTCAAACTGCGAAGCAAATATTGGTTTTGAACTTTTGATACACCTTATCAGGGAAAAGTCTTTCATATTTCGGACCTACTCCTTCCTGCTCAGCTGCTCCTAGTTTAAGTCCTAATCTAATTATATAGTTTGTTGCTAGTTCTACCGTTACTAAATTCTCTAATATCCCATTTGCCTTTTGGATTTCGACAACTCAAAAAGCTTTAGCGTCAACTTGACTCTTGAATGTGTGAGGCCTGCTAATAAGACACTATAGTGGCTCTTCAGTACATTTATGTAGGGTACTCCCCTGATGATTTCTTTATTTAAGATAAGATGCAGTACTGTATTTAGAGTCATCGCTGTGAAGCTTGAATATGGCCCTCACTTGGCAACTTGTTTTCTAGTGTCTCACAGAGAAGATAGTGATGAAGGCCCATGCAAGAATAGCCACACGGCAGTATCCAAACCACAAAGAAACAAACTAAAGATGATGTCAAGAGGGAAGGTTCCTAACTTACCACAAACAAAAGCCGCCTGCGCCATCATGGCCAATAATGAGAGAGCTGTTTTTTGGCATTTGTCTGAGCTCCACTATTGAAGGGCCCACATTACCCAAACTAGAGATGACATATTCCTCAGAGGTCGCACTGCAAATAAGTGAAAACATACAGAATACTGAGATTAAATGGCGCCCATCCAAGAGTTAGTAAAGGAAATCTTCAAGTCTAGTACATCATAAGTCTGACAGGGATGTCAGCAATCTATCCCTGGTAGGAATGTCTAGCAAAATATAATATCAACATGAACTTAGTAGCAACTAATGCATTGCAACGATACAGAAAGTATCATGTATGGAGAATGAGGTGGGGACTCTCTCACCCCAGGTGATTGCTCAAAAAAAAGTACGGCGAATGCTTTGGAAGTATGAAAGTTTCAGCAAATAAAACATGTAATCGGCTACAGGATAGGGCAGAAACAGATACACCAAAGAGCAATGTCTTAATTGCTCTTAGAGATAGGTCTTGTAAGCTGTCAGGCAGCAAATAACCGTTTTTCCTGGTTTGCGTATTGGACCTATAAACTGGGGCATGTGTTCTGTACTTCCGTTATCCTTCTGGTAGTGGAACCCAGCTCCCAATATAAGGCATATGAAAAAAAATGTTAATAAGGCAATGAGATTTACAAAATAAATGCTTTCTCTTCAAGTAAGCAATTCCAGATATATTAGGGTGTATCATATTGATGGTGTTGTTCTTTGGGAAAATTTCTGGATAGGCGGGTCCCTTAGACCTCCACCACTCTCCTATATGTAACTTAACTTAGGCTTACATCTTCACTCATACACTAGAACAATCTAGATTCTAGTAGGACACTACTACTATACAAACAGACTCCAGCACTCCCTAGAATACTCTAGACTCTATCAGAGTACTACTACTACTACACTAACTTAGACTCCAACAGATGGTTAGAGTTATCTTTCACAACTTGTACAGTAAAAATTACAAATAGATGATTGCAAAGAAGATTATATAACAGTAAGAAGCCACAACTCTAATTGTGTGCATCATATACTCCCTCCGTCTCATATTAACTGTCTGAAGGTTGGACAAAAATGGATGTATATAATACTAAAACACGTCTAGATACATCCCATTTTGTCCAACTTTAAGACAATAATTTTGAGACGGAGGGAGTACATAAATAGTAGGACTCCTATAAACAGAATCATAGTTGTTACTGAATGTTAATGTTTTCTTATACATGATGGATTTACAACATTGTATGTGGGTGCACCAAATAAGTTGTGTAGTTTTCATTGTTTTATGAATGTACAAATGTGCATCTTTTTTTGTAAGAATATCCATCTCAGAGTAAATGTGATGCCTTCGACTTCCATTCTTTTAATCATATAATAAAATAGGTTGCTACACGTGAAATGTAAAGGGATAAATACACTTCCGAGTTCCAACAATATAAGCAATATCATGGCAACGTGAGTAACAGTATAACACTGGAAATGTCTCATATCATGCTGGCAGTAAAATTTGGGAGAAGGAAACATTTAATGCTTATAATACAGCAATTGTACCTCCATCCAGTGACCATCATCCATATATGCAAGTTTCTGCTGTCTTCAGCTGCTACAACATAGTTTGGTTCACATATCAAAAAGCAAGACACTGCCCCATAAGGCATCAATTTGGTCAACAGTGAAATAAAGCCAAAGTTAACAGATACAATCTTCAGAGAATTGTCGTCGCACTGATCCAATTTGCACATGGAGCATGAACAATCAATGTTTTGCATCCTGTCAATAAGTTATGTGATTAGCATCAATACAACGGGTACATCAAACTTGTCCTGCATGGCACTAAGGGATAAGATTACAACCTGCAACAAGGTATTCTTATACTGCTAAGGAGGACCAGAAACTGGCCATCAGGTGTAAACTGCATCCCGGATCGTCCACATGTATACTGAACAAAAAAAACAAGTATCAAGCAAACAAATATAATGCGCTTTAACTGACAAAAGGGTGTATACATTGAAAGCTCTTACATTCCCTGTAGAAGCCTGCTCCAATGAGGGAAGTACAAGGGAAGTGTAGCCAGCAAAATAAGGTGGTTCTTCATGGTGATCCTTAGAAGTGATGTTGTACACATAGAGATTCCTCTCACAGCTCTCAGAAGAACCACAAAGTACATAAACATGTAAGCTGCTATTGCTTTTGGTGTTTAGCGTGATAGACAAGACGGGCATCGGGTGCAGATAGCAGCCCATAAGCTCTAAATTGTGATCTGATCCTTTTCTTGTTGTTTCTGAGTGTTTGGATAGTAGGTCATTTGCATTATTAATGTTAGAAAGTACGTGATCAGCAGGGTGGTCAAAAACATTGTGACCATTGCGCATGTTCCTGTGACCTGACCCATCTGTGGATATTGATGAGCTATTACTGATACCTTCTTTTGGGTCCTTCAACTGCTGCTGGGCTTGCATTGGTTTAACATTGCTGTTACCATGATTGCAGTGTGCAGGGTAGGAACTATCATCCATGCCGAACTCTTCCTCTAGGCAAGCAAGGAGCGAATCGGACAAAATATACTGACCTTTCTCGTTATCATATACCACATCACGTATGTCTTTGCTTTTGTGTACCTCAACCTGAGACTCGGAAAATTCAGCATGATTTTCCCTTCTGCTTTGTAGCAACTTTGAGTCATCATTAGGTTCCCTAGAGCACGCATCATCAGACTCGTGATGGCGAGCACCCACAGGTTTGGATGTGTTGTCACCACAAATCTGTCCATCATCCTCGAAACTATCTGCGACAACAGCTTTCCTGTCATCTAGTTTAGCGATTTGTTCACCATTAGCGCTGCTGTCTTTAACCGTTCCACACAGAGGCTTCCCACTGACATGTGTTTGAGAACCATTCATGTTCCCTTCATCAATACTTGTAGGCAAAGTTGCACCTGTTGAAGGCAAGGGACTGTTCAGAAAGACCATATCATTCTTACACATGGGGACAAAATTATTGGTCAAATGTTGTGAAACTCTTAGGTATCATTTCAGCAAGCTGTTTGGCCAAAGAAATTTTGGCTTTTCTTTTTTGTAGAATGGAACGTATAAGATTTTCCATAGAATAAGCAATAGTTACCTTGGCCTCCATCAGCAGAGGGGTTTTGAGCTGCAGCACTTCTCGCTACAACTTCATGCTCTTCTTTCTTTTTTTGCTTAATCTTCCTTCTTCTGTAAGTTTTTGTCAGAAGGGGTATCGCTTGGGGAAGCAAAAATGCCATCATAGACCTAGCTACTTCCTTCTCTGCTAAATCCAGATCAGACTTTTCAGAGCCTAAATAAGAACTAGAAGATAATCCATCTTCTTGAGATGAACTTGGGGCATAATCTCCCAAATTATCATTAACCAGAGTGCATTTTGAATCAAGGGGTACTTTTTCCAGCAGAGGCATACATCTTGAAGTAGAAGAATCCCACAACTGTGCATTACCTCCCAGACTTCCCTTGAACATTGAAAAAAAACATCATCAAGCACTGGCCTTTCAACTATAATCTAGTGTCACAATTCAGAGTTGCTAAAAAATACACGAGTAGGCATCTCATATCTGACTAGCAGCTAAAACATGGCTAGCAGTTTAAGAGTGTGATAATCAACATTAGGTCCTCAACATCCTGCCGGGGTACAGATTAATTTTTTATTGCAATTTAACACATATTTGTGCATAGCCATAGGATTACCAAAGAAATATGTGTAAGCAATGTTTATCTAAGGATATACGTATAACAGCTATGATCCAAAAATATGCCCTTAATTTTTTTAACAAAAAGGAATATGCCAGATAGATAATTAGATATTCAGTGCACAAAGCTCTGTGACTCCTTAAGGAAATCAAGTGAAAAAGCATATGATTTTCTAGAGCGCAGTCCTGATTCGTGAAGCTACAAGGAATTACCTCAAAGTTGACTAGAGCTAACTGTTTAACATTATACTCAGGGAATAGCAACAAATGGCAATCTCTACTGCACAATACAGTGTAGTTTCATCCAATTTAAGCTGTGATGTAATTTATTTTTTCAGTTGAACAAAAAATATTGTGTCAAAGTAATCAAACACTGAGTATACTGCATGTGAAATAAAAATCCTAATCTCAACATACCTTGTTTGAACTTTGATGAGCAGATTTATCCAACTCATCATTGCAATTATCGACTGAAGTCAACATATCCTGGTAGTGGGCTCTCTTAGCAGTACCTTCCTCCTGGATTGGGTCCATAAATCTCTTAGCAGTTCCATCTGTCTTGTCCAGACAAACATGCTGCTCTTCATAATCATCAGAAACATCAGTAGCAGCCTTATCAGTTGACTGTGAAGCAGCACCAGAAATGTTTGGAGAAGCCATGTCTATTCCAAATCCAGTCGAATCTACTAGAAGCTGACGAAGCAGTCTCTGAACAGACGCGTTTTTAAACCCAAAAAGCTGCATAAGACAATCGAAAAACTAACCATTAATAATCTGGCTATGGTAAACAGTATTGAAGGTATGCAGTTATGGTCTGTCTAAAATCTCACTGAAGAATCAAGATAGCAATGGTCAAGGTCTGATTTACATTGATTTAGTACAGGTTACTGACTACTGTTGGAACAACTATTTAGATTCGAGTGGTATAATTGGTGGACGTGCCAAGGCAATGGAGTTGTATTGCTAAATTTGTAGACCAAGGAGTTTTTCTATATACAATTCTACATTGTTCTCTTTTCCTCTTGTGTTCCATTAACTGGAAAAACCTGTTCATATACCAGAGAAATGAAATAACCCCAACAACAACCAAGCCTTTCAGTCCCAAACAAGTTGGGGTAGGCTAGAGTTGAAACCCATAGGAGCTCGAAGCCAAGTCATGGTTCTGGAACGTGGATAGCTAACTTCCACGCACCCCTGTCCATGGCTAAATCTTTGTCGATATTCCAAACCTTCAGATCTCTCTTAACGGACTCCTCCCATGTCAAGTTTGGTCTACCACAACCCCTCTTAACATTCTCAGCACGCTTTATCCGTCCACTATGAACCGGCGCTTCCGGAGGCCTCCATTGAATATGTCCAAACCATCTTAGACAGTGTTGGACAAGCTTCTCTTCAGTCGGTGCTACCCCAACTCTCTCACGTATATCGTCATTCCGGACCCGGTCCTTTCTCGTTTGGCCACATATCCATCTCAACATACGCATATCTGCTACACCTAACTGTTGGATATGTCGTCTCTTGGTTGGCCAACATTCCGCGCCATACAACATCGCAGGTCAGATAGCTGTAGAAAGGAAATAACCCCAACTTCATAAATCAAGAAAAAGGTTCCACTCATATTCATAGAAGTAGCTGAATGATGGCAATCATCTTACTTTTTAGACATGCATGTGTTTTTCTCGAACACGCACCCAAATGCGTGCCATTTGTATTAAAAGAGAACGCGGAGACAGCGAAGAGCACGGCTATTAAGACGGTAAGGTGCCGAGGGGGTGCTCTACCACCTAAACCGTTAGGCGGATAATATACTAAGGCACAGGGAGGAAGCGTCGAGAAACTGAAACAATGAAAAGAGCAAAAAAAAAATGTACAGCTACCCTAGGGGAGAGAAATCAGGCGATATCAGGGGGGCGGGCATGCAGTGGCAGGCTTCGAAGAGCCTTTGCACCGGCAAGCATCCATTGTTAAACGCGCATGTATGGTTTTACAGAAACTATACAGGAAGCAAGACAAATGCCTCAGCCATGAGCTTCTTGGTAAAAGCAGACTAGGAAAGAGTACTTTCATTGCAATGCACAGTATCAGGTAACTAGATAGATAGATATACAGTTAGAGCATGCCTCGACACCATCAATCTTTTGAGGGAAGCTTCCCTCCCTCTGCTGGTCCCTGACTTTAGCCCCCGTTTTCTTGTGCAAGTTCTTCCAAGCTATATCCGGGGTCTGCCCTGTTGCAGAATCTCCTTTGGTGGATGTGACCTGCAGATTGAGCTCATCAGTTTTGATTTCATACGGTGGGTCACCATCCAGACAGCAGCAAGTGGTAGTTAGTAACAGTGAAGATTGCGTTCTGTGTGGACCTGGAATATAGGCCCTCTCGGTCCTTGTTGGATTTCCATGGCGAACGATATCCCGGAGAAATGGCGCACCGCATGATAGCCCACAGGGTACGGGTACCTATCTTTGCCCTTGGATGAGCAAACAAGGAAAAGTGCAAGGATTAGTGAGTAGAAACAAATAGGATGGTTCAATATTACACTGACCATGAATTTCACATATGTAAATTCAACTAAAAAAAAACCTGAATTCGACGCTGAGAACACACATAGTAGTTCAGAATTTATCAGTATTCAGTCGGTACAGCTCATATAGATGCAACAAGATACTGCTAGCGCATATCCGGCACACAATAGTGACGTTGCGATCCGAAAACACCCAGCCACGCGGTAATCAACGAGCAAAGGTGAAGGTGATGCCCAATTTGGAACAGGATGCAAACCCTAGAGAGAGAGGGAGAGAGAAATGAAGAGGAAGTGCAAACCCTGGAGCAGCTCCAGTACTTGCGCTCCCATTGGGCGCCGCCGCGGTAGAGAGCCCCCGCGGACACCATCTCGATGAAGCGGTCCCCATCCGCCTCGTCCGCCGCCATCTCCCCTCTTCTTCTCTTCCGCCGGCGAAAATGCGAGAGAAAGAGAGCGCGATGTGGTTGGTTTTGGTGGGGAATTTCAGCTGCGAGCGCGGCAAAAAATAATAATGGCGGGATAATGGAGACTAAAACAAAAACGACTCCGCTGGGGATCGAACCCAGAATCTCTGGTTTCGTAGACCAGCGCCTTATCCATTGGGCCACGGAGTCGTTGATGTCCATTTTTCTTATATACATTAAATATTTTGTTCAGTATGTTACCTTCTACGAAACTGAATATTGCAAATGCAAGAACGATTTTACCGGAGAAAGAAGACGATACCTATATCCGGCTTTATTAATCAACCCAAACAGCACCGACTACGGACTATGCCACACAACACAAGCAAGGTGCTCCACTCTATTACAAACTCTATATTTATGAGAAAAAATAATGGAGGAGAACTTCATCGCCAATTGCTTGATGTACAAGACTACCACTCCAGTATGAGAGCGATCCTGATGCTTGTCAGTGATCTTGGCGATCAGATTGGTACGGTAGACACGACCATCACGACGGAATGGTTCTGCGGGAGTGTGGTGTAATTACAAAATTAAATCTTTATTAATTTTAACTCAGATTATAATTCTTCAATTGTTAATACAGTATGTTGTATAATTATCAACATTAGAGTATTATGAGCAGAGTCTACAGTATTTTTGTGGATAGTTGCAACATAATGTTAGATATTGTTGGTTGCAAGTTATTGGATAAAAGTCATTCGACTTAGTGAGGTTTCAAACGATGATGTAATAATTCATTCGAAAACGCTTGAATTATTATTATTATCATGGAACCAGGTTCACATAAACCCAATTCCTAATAAATCCAAACACAAGTTTATCACAGGTTGATTAGATCAAAAGGTAAAATACGGAAGTTTAAGGTACCACATGCATAGTGTGAGTAACATCGAAATTCCATATGTGTTATGTCATCATACTAATTGGAGTATAGTTGACTCCAGTGCAAGTGGGACACTGTTAGAGTTATGCCCTAGAGACAATAACATTCAGTTATTATTCTATCTCCAAGTTCAGAATTAAGTTTATGTCATCATGCTACGACCGCTATAGCACTTGAAAAGTGAGTTTTCAAAGAAAAAAAATTATACGGGCGTGAAGACATAAACAAAAAAGAGTTTCTAATCTTGTCTCTAAGATTATTTTGTGTTTTGTGACATGATTACATTTTTCTGGTCATGGATTTAGAAGAAAATCTAGCAAAACATGAGAGTTTATTGTTAGGCTAACAATAGTGTTGAACCGATCCAAGTGTATGTTGTTGTTAAAAAAGACTAAACAATCGGCATATGTTTTAGCAAATTCATTTGAACTTAACATTGGCTATAATTCCTATACTATGAGAATATATAGTGACCGCATGACCGAAAGTTATACTTTGGATAACAACAACCGTCTTGCCGTAACTGGGGACTATAAAGATGATATCTGGGTATGACATAGAAAGTGTAATGGAGCTGAGATCATTCAAGACTAGTACTTAACTCCTCTAGACGATAGTGAGATACATTCTATGGGCTCTCTCAGTATCACCGATGACATAGCGTCTGGCCAGACACAGCGTGATCTAATCACAGGGTCATCGGGGATCTGGATGAGAAAAGAGAACGATATCGGAAAACGAGTTATATGTGTTATGATTAAAGAGTTTGATTAGATTAGATCACATAGTCTCACCTCGTAATATCGTTGGTATCATGAAGTTAAGAGAATAAGTTCAATAAGTAACTTAGAAGGTTCCCTCATACATCGGGAACACACAGGAGCCATCATGGACGTCCATGGTCCTGTTGTTGGTTATTGTTCGGTAAGTGCCCGAACATGTCTGTGTGTTATCGAGCCTTTACGGGTCACATGCTTAAGTTGTTCCAACCTTTTATTGAGATAAATAATATGTTGTTATTGGTGTTATGAATGTTTGATGTCATTTCGACATCATAGAAACAAGTTCGGTGTCAATCGTAGTGGTTTCGGGGAAGTTACTATAAGAGAGAAATCATGTCGGTGTTTGGTATAATTTATATGAGAAGCTACGGGGGACTTCTAACATCGTTAGATAATATCAATGATTTTATCTATAGGGGTAACGGGGTTCCGGAAGAGTTCCGGGGGACTTTCCTTATATGGAATCAGTGTCGGGGGGCAGGTTTTCCCCCTATGGGCAAAACCTAATTTTAGGGTTAGCAATGTGGGGCCCATGGTCTCACAAAGTGCACGAGGATTCTATAAGAATTTTTCCTAAATTTATTTGACAAATAAATAAGAATGGAAAAAAGAAAAAAGAAAATAAAAAATGGGGAGGTGGGATTGGACTCCACAAGGGAGTCCAATCCGATTCCTCCTAGGAGAATGGTGCGGCCAAGGAGGAGGAGAGTGATGGAGGCTGACGTTGGTAAACCCCAAGAGAAAGGTTGTGAAGAGTGCAGCGGCAAGTTTTCCCTCGGAAAATAAACCAAGGTTGAATCGACCAGTAGGAGGACAAACAACTTCTGAAGGTTGATGCAGTTGATGTGGTAGGGCGCACTACCGGTTCAGCAGCAACGTGGAACCTACACAACACAATCAATTCACTTTGCCCCAACGAAGCAATGAGGTTGTCAATCTCACCGGTTTTGCTGATAACAAAGAGGTTAAATGTATGGTGTGGAAAACAGTAACAATATGAAAATAGCAGTAGCAGTGTGAAAATAGTGGAAGCAGTGGTTGTCTTATAAGTATGATAAAATGGACCGGACTCCACGGTTCACTAGTGGTGTCTCTCCATAAAAGATAGCTAACATGCGTGGTGAACAAATTACAGCTGGGCAATTGATAGATAAAGAAACATGCATGACATGATGATTACTATGAGATTCATGCGGGCATTACAACAAGATACATAGACTGTCATCCAACTGCATCTATAAATAATAATCCACCCTCCGAATATCATCCGAACAAACGTTGGGTATTAAGTTGCAAGTAACAGATAATCGCAGTAAGCAAAGTGTGTAATGTAAACAATGTAAACATCGTTGTTTTCTCCCTAATGGCAACAACACATCCTCCATATGTCACGTTTCTGTCACTCGAGCACAGATGCAAAGGAGGCATGAACCCACTATCGAGCATAAATACTCCCTCTTGGAGTCACTAGTATCTACTTGGCCAGAGCATCTACTAACAACGAAGAGCATGCAAGATCATAAATAACATACACATGAAGACAACGTGATAGATTGATAATCAAGAGACATAGCATTCCATAATCATCGGATCCCAGCAAACACAACATGTAGCATTACAATAAGATTATCTCGATCATGTAGGGAAGCTCACGAGGTCTAAACACGAGGCATAAAGAGGATAGAACAACCATCTAGCTACTGCTATGGACCCGTAGTCCAAGGATGAACTTCTCACGCATCACTCCGGAGGCGGGCATGGTGGTGTAGAGCCCTCCGGTGATGTTTTTCCCTCCCGGCAGGGTGCTGGGGAGAACTCTAAAACCCTCCCGATCTTGGGTTGACGATGACGGTGGACTTGGGTGTTTTTCGTGGAAAAGTGGTATATTTTAAGGGTTCACGCATCGAGGGGATAAATAGGCGAAAGGGCGATGGCGGTGGGCCCCCGAGGGGCCCACACCACCCCGAGGCGCGGCCAGGGGCGCGCCGCCTCATGGTGTGGGCCCCTCGTGGCCCCCCTCCGGGCCTCTTCGGGACTCCGTGGAACCTTCGGGAATTCTAAGACTTCCGGGTTTTGAATTTTCCAATTCCGAGAATATTTCTAGAACAACTTTTCTGAAACTAAAAACAGCAGAAAACAGGAACTGGCTCTGTGGCATCTTGTCGATAGGTTAGTCCCAGGAAATCGATAAAAATGACATAAAGTGTAAGGAAAACATGTAGCATATGGCATGAAAACAACATGGAACATCAGAAATTAAGGATACGTTTATGACGTATCAACATCCCCAAGCTTAATTCCTACTCGTCCTCGAGTAGGTAAACGATAAAAACACATAATTTATGAGGTGACATGCTACCAACATAAACTTGATCATCTAAATTGTAAAAGCATAAGCATAGCTGAGATCATAGAACTTTAAACACGAACATGATAGATATAATTCTTACAATGAAACATAGCAATCACCTTGCATCATGAAAATTAACACAAATAAAAGATCATGAATAATAATGCACTCGAAAGTTATACGTTTGTTTCAAGCATAGAGAAAATATAGCAAAGTGATATTTCGCTTGTCCTTAAGACTGGGGCAAAACATAAATGTCAGGACACCTTCAAAGTTCAAGTGGAAGACTAGAACAAATATTTTGAGACCAAATAATAACACATTATGAATCAATTAATAATGTTTCTGGGAGAAATGCACGTTAAACTCAGAATGGCAACTATGCTCTCTCAACTTGCATAAAGTTAGAAGATGGAGACTCAACATAAAAGTAAAAGAAAGGCCCTTCGCAGAGGGAAGCAGGGATCACTCATGTGCTAGAGATTTTTATTTTATTAAACAGAGGTATTGAAAACATTTTTTTAGAGAGGTGTATGCTTATGTCAACGAATGGTAAACAGAAAATAATGTACGTCACAAGCCAACTAGACTTCACAAGAGCGGCTCCCATAGAAGGACGCATTTGGGTAGAAGTTCATCCCTCTTTCTCTTTTGTTTACACAATTATGCTTTGACTGATAAATCAGGGGTAAAAATAGTGAAGAGAATTTGTTGTATTAATTTGGGGCTGAGCACCCCGCTGCCAGCTCTTCTATCAATTGGATAAGCGGATGAAGCCACTAGTCCAGGGTGTGAAAGTCAAATCAACAAGTGAGATAGAGATTCTCTATTTACGTCCTCATGAGCTAAAATAGGAGCACAAGACAAGAGTAATTTTGAAAGTTTTAAAGGTAACACATGAGCAATTTACTTTGGAGTGGCAGTTAAATACCACGTGTAGGTAGGTATGGTGAACACATTTGGCAAAATTTGGGTTTTGGGAGTTGGATGCACGAGTAGAGCTCATATTCAGTACAGGTGGAGGCTACCAAAAGGATGGGAGAGACAAATCAAGAGAGCAATGATGATCATAATCATGCATGGCGATAAAAACATCATTAATCAAAGCATAAGTGGTACTACAAGTTCAAAAACTAAATGATCATAGAGTCTATAAGTGACGGGTTTGTAGTCATAAACATGGTGTGAGCATGCGCCAAGTCAACCAAATAAAACGTTCAAAGGAGAACACCACAAATTTATGCTTCAATATGACAACAACAACTCATGATTTTTTCAAAGGCACATTAAACACTCTCAGCTATTTGAGACAAGTCATGCTACAAAAATAACCACTAGTCTTTAGAATTAGAATAACATCTGGCATGACATGAAAAAGTCTAGCCAGAGTCTATACAAACTTCTATTTGCACCGTTATAAGCACGAAAATTGTACTACTGCTTTTCAACACCAAGCATTTCATACTAAACAAAAACTCTCCAAGATATACCGCAATGAAACAAGAGAGTACTAACTGGACTCTACTAAAACTAACAGCTCTGAATAAGAGATGCAAGAGAAATAGGAGCTAAAAAGGAATTTTGCAGCAACTAGAAGAAAAACTAAGAATACGAGCATAACGAGTATTCAAACAAAAAAGCAGAGCGTGTATCTCTCCCACACAAAGAATGTGTAACATCCCAAATTTTGCTAACAAAGGGTTGTGGTGTTGTGTTCATATCATGGCATGCATGTAAAATTTGAACCGAGTTTGAATTTGAATTTAATAAGAATTTGACCAAAAAACCACTTAAAGTGGTCACCCAAAATTTGAATCAAAAACATTTTCAAATTTGGCAAACCAAGATAAGGTTTGATTGGAATTTTTATAAGGTTTCCAAAATATATTTTTGCCAAAATTTATTCTTGCAAAAAGGTCCCAAAAAATGCAATTTTAGTGCTTTCTTTTTCTACCAGGGACTTCCTTGTAATTTCCAATTTCCTCTAGGGGTTTTTTTTGAAAAACTTCCTGCCAGTTGTCTTCCTACATAGAAAGGCAGGCACAGAGCTCGCCGCCGGCCGCGCCACGTCCAGGTCGCATGCCTGCCTCCCTCTCCCAAGCTGACAGACTCCAGGGATTGCCGTGAGCTCCCCTCCCACCTCTCTCTTGCCCCTCACGGCCCCCTCCTCTGTCTGCATCTCGCCTGCACCATGAAACCCTAGCTCGCCGGACGCCGCGATTTGCCCTCGCCCTGGACCGTTCCGGGATACTCTGAGCACGCCACAAGGATCCTCTCATCCTCCTCTATCTCCCTGTGTACGGAGTCGAGCCGGGAAGGCCGGTGTCCCTGCCGCCGTCCGTATCTTCCTCAACTCCGGCCGACGAGCCCTCTTCCAATTCCGACGCCTCTACCGCTCCTCCGGCCCCGCTGACCGCCCCACGAGTATCATGGTGAGCCCCCGCACCCGTGGGTGCCCTTGCCTTCCTCTCCCTCCCTCTATAACCGCCTGGTCGTCGTGCGTCCGTGGCCGCCGCCGCGCCCTTGCTCGTCGGCGAGGTTTCCGGTGACCATTTGGTCAACTACCGCCACTCCTAGACTCGCTGTCGTATGCTCTCCGTCGTGGTATAGTTTGTTTTCCAAATCGCGCGCGAAATCATCGGATTGAAGATCCATCTGTGAAGAGCAGGGTCGGGTGACATCACCCGCTGACGTCATCCTGCCACGTGTCTTTTCTTTTATTCTGAAAAATGAAAAAATCTTCTCAAAGAGGGCCCCACATGTCAATTTGATTATTTGCCTTTCAGAATTAAATATAACCTTGTAAATTCAATAACTATTAAAATTTAAGTAAGAAAAATGTAATCTACATGTTTATGTCATCTTCAAACATGTTTTTGAATAAATTGAATTTTGACCATTATTTAAATACTATTTAAATCATTTAAAAATAAAGAAAATAAGATTTTAATTCAATAAAATCAGAAAATTACAAGTTATATACAAAAATGCTCAAAATGACAAATTCAACCTAGTTATGATGTTTTCAAACCCATTTGAGCAATTAAAATTGTACACGCTTTCAGAATTGCCCGAAGTGCCCTCTCGGGTCCATTTCGGGGCTAATTTTAGTAAAATTGCATATTTGCCATACAAACCCTAGCAACCCATCGAACATGTTTAGGGATTTATTTAAGTGCATTAATTTTCTCATGCATACATATTGCGCATTGCATCGATGCCATGTGTTGATTGCTTCCTTCTCGGTATTTGCTTCTTATCGGTAGAATGCGACTCCGAAGAGAAGGCCATCAATGCCAGTGGTGAATACTTGATCTTAACCGACAAGTCAAGCACTTATTCTTGAAGCCTTTATCTGGTTTTCTTGAAACAAGGCAAGCATAACCTCTTATCTTCCATATACGATTTCAAACTCCTTTTGATTCTCGTACATTGCATTCGATTCCAATGTATCTTGTGTCAGTAGTTAGAGTTCTCCTATATATTGCATAGCCTAAATATCCTAACCCACTATTCCTACCAGCTATACGTTTGTTTGTGTGCATCGCCAGAGCCTGAAATATGTTGTGTTTAGTCATACATTCTTGTTAGCTCTGCTCCATCCGGTTGATGAATCAGAGTTGCGAATGAATCTAGTATGGCAAGAAGTAGTGGTAAGTTAAGAGAACTTGGTTAACATGGTTTAAAGGCGTGGATGATGAGATCGCAGAGGGTCTGTGGTTTTTGTCTCATTCATGCCCCTAGGAGCGAGTTCTCGTCTTCGAGCCAAGACTGGGCGTGCATCCACACGGGGCTTAGATTCCCCTCGGTCTCAACTTGCCTAGTTTGTTCCATGAGTCGCCTAGTTCGAGCTTTCCATTTGGATTTGCAGGGATATCAAAAACGTTTTCAAAACTAGGACGTGGGGATGTATCGCCGCTCTGCGGGTAGGTAATCGTCGAGCATTGCGCACAACGATAGAGACCCGGCAGGAGATGGACACTCCCTAATGGCGGACCATCTCTACTCGGAGCCACTCATGGAATAGGCGAAGCAAGGGAAAGCTCGTGGTCAACCTCCATCTTCCGGCACTTCCCGGACTAGTGCTAATGATCTGGCATTAAGAGTTGGTTGGTACGTGTGGTTAAAGTTGTACACCCCTATAGGGTTAAATCTTTTCGAAAAGTCGTCTCCACGGTTAAGGACGAGTTGGTGAAGGATTCTATGATCATAGATAACTTGAACGAAATGACTAAAACTTATTGATAACGAATGAAGGATGCCTCCTCGGAGATGCCGAGGGGGGTTACCTTGTAGCATGAGGTACCGAAGCAACTTGAGGTGGTGATCTTTGAAGCACGAGGTGCTAAAATGATTTGGTGGATGTAAAGATGATGATATCAGTAGTTGAGTAGCTTCCTCATCTGTTTTCAAAATACTCCACCAGACGCGCTACTCCTTACTCAACTTGGAAAACAAAGATGGCTTTACGCAAAATAACGTTCATAACTATTTCTAAAAGAAGCAGATATATAATAGGATAATTAAGTCTGGTTGAGTACCTCCAGTACTCATGTTTGCTTCAACTTGGTTCAGGTGGAGTTCCTCACTTCAGTGGTGTTTCAACGTGGACATCGACGAGTAGTTTGGGGTTCCCATGTAGCAGCCTGGAATCTATGGGTTGGGACGTCGCCTTATGTTGCGGCCTCTTAGGGCTTTCTGGTTCTTGTTGATTAGCAACATAACTTGTCTTCCGTTGTATGATGTAATGTTGGGTCGTGTGACCTCTGTTTGTAAAGCTATACTCTAGTAATACCTGTTTGATACAGCTTCATGTCTAGAGTTACTGCTTTGATCGGTTGTTGGTTTCGAGCTCATTGTTATACAATTTTGGCTATGCCTGTGTAGTTGTCGCAGTCGAGGGGTTGTGGAGCCGATGATCCATTTCCGAGCACGCGTGCCGATATGGTTTGTCCAGGGGCTTGGTAACCCAGTAACCCTCGATTGTTGTTGCACTTCCTGGACACATAGCATCTCTATATAGCTTTGGTCTCGTTCCTTCAGTTTCATACGACTCGTGGACGATTTGATATGCATAGTTGGTTATGACTAGCATGGACACAAGGAGTAGTACCAATGTTATCTGCACTGCATGCTGATGAATCTGGTATACCTGCTGTTGTTTGTTGCGGCCGAGGCTGGTAACCCTGAAGCCCTTCTGGGTCCATGACTAGGAGCGCATAACAGTATGTATACCTCTGGGTCTGGGGTCGTGACAGAATGCTAGGTTCCAACTATATTATTGCATCAAGGAAAACAAAAGAAAACAAAGGAAAACTAATAGACACTCCAAGTAAATTTCATATGATGTGACCAAATAAAAATATAGTTTCACTAGAAGTGAAGTGATAAATTGTTGATGAAGAAGGGGATGCCTTGGGCATCCCCAAGCTTAGACGCTTGAGTCTTCTTAGAATTTGATGGGATGAACCACAGGGGCATCCCCAAGCTTTGACCTTGCACTCTTCTTGATCACAGTATATCACCCTCTTCTCTTGACCCTTGAAAACTTCCTTCACACCACAATCAAAGTAATTCACATTAAAGGGTTAGTGGAACAATAAAAAATCCATGGGTTCTTAATGGGAACAAGTGCTATTTATACTTTTAAACATTAGTTACAGCCACTGATTTTCGTTAAGCAAAGAAATCCACTTGACATAGTAAAGGAGCAAATGCAAGAAAAATGGCAGAATCTGCCAAAACCGGAATAGTGTGTAAAGACGAATTTTTTCGGGGAACGAAAGTTGCTCAGATTGGAAAACATAAAGAACGGAACAATTTAGGAATTAGCTGAGGAATAAGCACAAAAAGTTTCAGGTCATTTTGATTTTTCTGAAATTTATACGATTTTTTTACGATGGACAGCAGAAATCTGTTTCATGCGCAGAAATCCAAAACCAACTCCAACTTTTGCTAGAAACTTTACTTGCCACAACTCATACATGAAAATAAAGATACAAAGGAGTTGCTACAGAAGTATACAACCCCTTGACTCAAATAAAACATATAAAAACAAAACAAAAATAAACCATGGGTTATCTCTCAAGAAGTGCTTTTCTTTAACGCCTTTTAGCTAGGCCCAGAAAAGTGGAATCAAGTGTTTTCAAGTGAAAAAGATGCTCACATAAGAATTATGAATTAAGAAAAAGAGAGAATCAAGAAGCAGGTATAAAACAAATTTAAGTCTAACCCACTTCCTATGCATAGGAATCTTGTAAAGAAATAAATTAAAGAAGCTCAAACTTGAAATCACGGGAAGGTGGAACAAGAGCAATTTGAAAACTTTCAACAAAAAGAGAGGTGTTTTAGTAACATGAAAATTCCTACAACCATATTTTCCTCTCTCATTATAATTTTCAGCAGCGGCATGAACAAACTCAACAACATAATTATCACATAAAGCATGTTTGTCATGGTCTAAAAGCACACAATTCATATCAAGCTCAAAAATAGTGGGATCAAAATTAAAAATAAAGACCTCTTCTTTCCCACTTTTAGCAATTGCAAAACAAGATGATTGATTGCTCATAAAAGGTATGGGGCTACTAATAGCAATCTCGTTTTCAGTAGCATTATGATTTATAACATCAAGTAACATAGGACCATTGATGTCTACGCACGCTTCTATTCTTGTAGACAGTGTTGGGCCTCCAAGTGCAGAGGTTTGTAGAACAGTAGCAAGTTTCCATTAGGTGGATCACCCAAGGTTTATCGAATTGAGGGATGTAGAGGTTAAAGATATCCCTCTCAAGCAACCCTGCAATCAAGATACAAGAAGTCTCTTGTGTCCCCAACACACCCAATATACTTGTCAGGTATATAGGTGCACTAGTTCGGCGAAGAGAGAGTAAAATGCAAGTAATATGGATGATAATAAGTGATAATAGCAATCTGAAATAAAAATGGCAGCAGGCAGACATGTTGCAGAACAGGCGGAAAACGATGTTTCAATGCTTGGAAATAAGGCATAGGGCTCCTACTTTCACTAGTGGACACTCTCAACAATGATCACATAAATGAATAACTAGATAGCTTCTCTCACTATGCTGCTCTTAACCCTCTCCGGTTAGATAACAAACACTAATCATTGCGTAGGGCTGTAACAACACTCCTCAAGTTTTTATTCCCATGTCTAGTTAACCCCACACTGTCACTATGAGCGCCCTAGAAGGTACTAAGCAAACTCCACAATTTCATAGAGGAGACACACACGACGTACACACTGTCACCTTCACACCGTGATCAAAGTGACTCCAAAGTTCATATTAATAAAGCACTTGAGTAGCAAAAGATGAAGAGTAACATCTACGAATTCAAATAGATTACAAAGCTCATGATCACATATAGATCACACCATGGGAGAGAGAGATGAACCACATAGCTACCGGTAGAGCCCTCTACCCCGGGGGGAGAACTACTCCCTCCTCATCACAGGAGACAGCAACGACGATGGAGATGACGGTGGAGTTGATGGAGATGGCTTCCGGGGGCACTTCCTCGTCCCGGCAGGGTGCCAGAACAAAGATTTGTCCCCCAAAACTTGTCGTCGGCGGCGGCGGAGCTACGGATGTATTTTGTGGAAAAGGTCAATTCTTTTAGGGTTTACGCCTCGGGGGGTATATATGGGCGAAAGGGCGATGCCGGGAGGTGCTCAGGGGGACCCGCGGCACCCTATGGTGTGGCAACCCTGTGGCACCCCTCCGGGGCTCTTCGAGACTTCTGGATGCTTCCGGGACTTCTAAGACTTCTGGTTTTCGAATCGTCCAATTCCGAGAATATTTCCAGAACAACTTTTCTGAAACTAAAAACAACAGAAAACAGGGAACTGGCACTTGGCATCTTGTTAATAGGTTAGTCCCGGGAAATCGATAAAAATGACATCAAGTGTAAGGAAAACATGTGGGAAACAACATGGAACATCAGAAATTAAGGATACATTTATGACGTATCAAGCATCCCCAAGATTAGTTCCTACTCGTCCTCGAGTAGGTAAAGGATAAACAAAATAATTTCTAAGGTGACATGCTACCACACAATCTTGATCATAATATGTAAAGTAGAGTATGTAAACTAGGATCAAATGAACTAAAGATGTGATATATATTTGATATCAACAAGTAATGCATAAACAAATAAGAAAAAATAAGCAAAACTTTTAATGAATCAATACTAAAATACTATCAACCGTGCAAAGTTTATTAGAGATTATTTAAGCTTTCAAGAACAACAATATCATGCACGTCAAACGATCTTCACAACCCCTGTTAGGATCAAGTCAAGCTTTCCACACGATGCAATGCTTGAATCTTAAACTATTTGCGCACTAAACCAAGCAAGTGTTCTGCGTTGGTCCCTGGCACCGGGATGTTATGGCTAAGAGAACATTATGGGGGGTTTGGAAGGTCAATGGAAGAAAGGCTCACACAGCTGAAAGTGGTCATTAGACAAGAGAAAGTCTTACAACCGAAGCTATGAAAGGAGTAGGGATTGCCACACAGCGGAGGCACACAGAGCTATAAGTGTATGAAAGCTCTCCAATGGAACTAGTGGGGGTGCATCCAACTTGCTTGCTCACGAAGACCTAGATCTCATTTGAGGAGGCTCATCATTGGAATATACAAGCCAAGTTCTATAATGTAAAGTTCCCCACATAGTTATGAATGAATGATAAAATGAAAACTCTCTCCAAACTCAAGTATTGGTGCTAAACATGAGGCACAAGTGTGGTATAAAGGATAGTGATGCGCCCCCTCTCTCTTTATTCTCTCTTTGGCCCTTTCTTTTTTTCTTTTTGGGCCTTTTCATTTTTTTAATCTATATATCCTCACCGGTAGGGGCAACATCCTATATTACGATGAGTCATCACACTTTTAGTACTCATAACTCATAATGGAATATCTCTGATGTATCCAACTGCATGCTCCTGCCAGTGTAGCAGTATGCATAAATAACCATGAAGCTCATCATCAAGTAACATAATGGAGGTGGATGTTGTGCAGCAATATATCTCGGAATGACTATGGAAATGCCATGATAGGTAGGTACGGTGGCTGTTTTGAGGAAGAATATATGGGCTTATGTGTAGGAGAACAAAGTCCTCCCACGGTATTTGGATGCACTTGCGAAGTTTGCACCAACTCTCAATGTGAGAAAGGTCAATGCACAATACCGAAGAGGCTAGCAAATATGGATGGTGGAAGTGCCAGGAACCACAACATAGACTCACAAGTTAAAAGATTGCAGCAAGCAAGTAATCTTACAAGGCACAATGCAAATCACTCCAAGAGGGTCTGTGGCAGTGACAAGTCACCGTTAGCTACCCCGATCGTAGCGCGTAACAAAAGGCTGATCAGAAATGTATCACTCGTAGCAATCATATACCATTGTTTCTATCAGCTGGTAATTTAAGTGTGGCACAGTTTCAAGTTTCTTAGACCAACCATTAAAATTTTATACTTACTAGTCCTTCCCGTTTATCCATTAAAAAAATTAATATCTCAAAACAACAACAATGATTCAAGTGAAGCAGTTTAGTGATCTACAAGACCATGCAAATTTTTCCACTATACCAACTACCACATAAGCATTTCTATTCCCAACCAAGTACATATATGAGACAACAAAAACTCTCTACATGATACAGCAAGCAAACATGAGAGTACTCACATAACACTACTAAAACTAACATCTCTGAATAAGAGATGCATGAAAACAAAGGCTAAACGCAGTACTAGCAAAAAGTGAACACTCACAAAACAATAAGAATGAAAACTAGAGTGTTCTAAGCAATGAAAATGGAGCGTGTCTCTCTCCCACACAAGTATGATAAGAACCAACTATTTATTACAGCAAAGAAAACCAAACAAACTTAAAACAAAAATAAAAGACGCTCCAAGTAAAGCACATAAGATGTGACTGAATAAAAATATAGTGTCGCTAGAAGTGACCTGATAATTTGTCGATGAAGAAGGGGATGCCTTGGGCATCCCCAAGCTTAGATGCTTGAGTCTTCTTGGAATTTTCTGGTATGTACCACCTGGGCATCCCCAATCTTAGGCTCTTCACTCTTCTTGATCATGTCATATCATCCTCTTCTCTTGACCCTTGAAAATTTCCTTCACACCAAACTTCTCACAATCTTCATTAACAACGTTAGTGAAATCGAAATGACAAATTCACATGGTTCAGTTTCAACACAAGCCTAACACTCAAAAACACATTAGCTACTGTCACAACTTCTTTTAAAACTCTTTTTCTTAAAAGAACACCAAAAGAAAGAGATTAAGAGGCAAATGCAATTATTAGCAGAAATCTGTCAAAACAGAACAGCAGGTAAAGATGATTCTTTTCGAAAATTTTCTGTTGCTCAAATAAAAAAGTGGTCAACCAAGAAAAGTTGCGTATACACCCAGAATTACGCACAAAAAAACTCAGGTCATTTTGATTTTTCTGTGATTTTATACGGAATAAACAATGGATAGCAGAAATTTATTTCCTGCGCGGAAATCCGAAATATAGTCTCAACTTTCCACTAGAGGCTTTACTTGGATCAACAAACACACAAAAGAAAAGATACAGCAGGGTGATAAGGAAATATACAACACCCAGGTGCAAAGAAAACAAAAGAAAACGACGGAAAACGGGTTGAAAACAAAGAAATAAAACGGGTTGTCTCCCGGTAGCGCTTTTCTTTAAAGCCTTTTAGCTAGGAATGATAATTTGAGAAGATGCTCACATAAGAAATATGAATTGAAGAAAAATAGAGCATCAATAAGAAAAATGTAAAATAAATTTAAGTCTAACCCACTTCCTATTAAAAAGAATCTTGTACAAAAACAAGTCAACGAAGCACAAAGTGACTAGCATAGGAAGACAAAATAAGTGCAACTTCAAAAATTTCAACATAAAGAGGCGAACTTAATATTGTTGAGATGAATAAAACCATGTTTCCCTCTCTCATAATAACTTTTAGTAGCATCATTAATGAAATTAATAATATAACTATCACAATAAACATTCTTATCATGAGCCACATGCATAAAAGAATTATTACTCCCCACATAAGCATAGTTATTCTTATTAATAACAGTGGGAGCAAATTCAACAAAATAGCTATCATTATTATTCTCATCACCATAATCATCAAATATAGGAGGCATAGTATCATCAAAATAAATTTTCTCCTCAATAGTAGATGGACTTAAAATATCATATTCATCATTGTAAACAGGTGGAACTAGAATACCACAATCATTATATTCATCATATATTGGAGGCAAGGTATCATCAAAGAAAATTTCCTCCTCAAAACTTGGGGGACTAAAAATATCATATTCATCAAAACTAACTTCCCCAAGCTTAGACTTTTCCATACCATTAGCAATAATGGTGTTTAAAGAGTTCATACTAATAACATTGCCACTGGCATGCAAATAAAGCTCCATAGGTTTTTTAATCTTCTCTTCAAACACTTCATGTCCTAACTCAAGATAAATATTATAAAGCTCTCTCATTTTTTTTTGTCCATTAATCCTAACTAGTGAAAACAAGAAACAAAAAGATAAAATTGCAGAATCTAAAGGAAATAACTCCCAGCACTCACACCCGAGGATTGAGTACCTTTTACCTTACCTCCCCGGCAACGGCGCCAGACGCTTCTATTCTTGTAGACAGTGTTGGGCCTCCAAGTGCAGAGGTTTGTAGAACAACAGCAAGTTTCCCTTAAGTGGATCGCCCAAGGTTTATCGAACTCAGGGAGGTAAAGGTCAAAGATATCCCTCTCAAGCAACCCTGCAATCAAGATACAAGAAGTCTCTTGTGTCCCCAACACACCCAATATACTTTTCAGGTATATAGGTGCACTAGTTTGGCGAAGAGAGAGTAAAATGCAAGTAATATGGATGATAATAAGTGATAATAGCAATCTGAAATAAAAATAGCAGCATGCAAACATGTAGCAGAACAGGCGGAAAACGGTTTCTCAATGCTTGGAAATAAGGCCCAGGGCTCCTACTTTCACTAGTGGACACTCTCAACAATGATAACATAAATGAATAAATAGATAGCTTCTCTCACTATGCTACTCTTAACCCTCTCCGGTTAGATAACGAACACTAATCATTGCGTAGGGTTGTAATAGCACTCCTCAAGTTTGTATTCCCATTTCTAGTTAACCCCACGTTGTCACTATGAGCGCCCTAGAAGGTACTGAGCAAACCCCACAATTTCATAGAGGGTACACACACGACGTGCACACTGTCACCTTCACACCGTGATCAAAGTGACTCCAAAGTTCATATTAATAAAGCACTTGAGTAGAAAAAGATGAAGAGTAACATCTATGAATTTAAATAGATTACAAAGCTCATGATCACATATAGATCACACCATGGGAGAGAGAGATGAACCACATAGCTACTGGTAGAGCCCTCAGCCCCGGGGGAGAACTACTCCCTCCTCGTCATACGAGACAGCAACAACGATGGAGATGGCGGTGGAGTCGATGGAGATGGCTTCCGAGGGTACTTCCCCGTCCTGGCAGGGTGCCAGAACAGAGATGTGTCCCCCGAAACGTGTTGGCGGCGGCGGAGCTACGGATGTATTTTGTGGAAAAGGTCGATTCTTTTAGGGTTTACGCCTCGGGGAGTATATATGGGCGAAAGGGCGATGTCGGGAGGTGGCCAGGAGGGCCTGTCGAATCTGTAACTCGGGAAATCCCTCAGGTGATCCCATAGGGTTTCGAATAGGAGAACCCATGAGCGCTGGTGACGATCGTCGCCTAGACAGGGGGCACGATTTGCCCAGGTTCGGGGCCCTCGTATAGGTAAAAACGTTACTCCTGCCTCTGTCGATCTGTATTATCGAATAGATCGGTTACAATGATGATTGCTCAAGTCGAGAGTACAATCTCGAGCTCAAGGCTTTGGTGGTGCGGTATTGCTTGGTCCCCTCCCGGTGGCTCTCCTAGCCTTATATAGATGACCAGGTCTCAAACCCTACCCGGGGGGACTCGAACTCTAACCCTATGTCGGTTACAAGTTTCTTATCTTAGCCCGCAAGGCATTGCGGGTGGGCTTCAAGTGGGCCTTCCAGAATACTCCAAGGGCCTCTCTTCTGGGGCTTTAGCCTTGGGCCTAAGACGGGGTATCCTTACTCGCAGGCTCCAAGGTCCATCCCTTCGTCAGTAGCCCCCGAGCGTTTGCTCGATTGGGATTTTCCAGTCGAGTAGACGGTCAGATTTTTCGTCTTGCATTTCTTCGGATAACCATTAAGGTTGTTTTCCGCTTGGAGGGTGTATACCCAGTGTGATGAGCTTTTATACCCGAGTATTGAGCAAGTGAAAGTGCTTGTGTTTTAGGGCTGTTTTTTCGCAGAAGGATGTGGCACAGCAGCTTGGCTCTCCCGAAAGATCAGGGCCAATTAATTGCAACTAGGGCAAAAACAGTTCTGGCCTACACAAATTCGAGACCTCCGACTCGAACCCGATGAGGTGATCATTGCGACTGGGCCGTGGAGGTCTTACCGAGTCGAACTTAACCCATGGGGCGCGTCCGCTAGGATTTTTCTTCGTGTTGTTGACACGGAACTTTACCGGAGGACGCAGCTTGAGTGCGATTCCAGGCCCTCAAGAGAGATCTTTTGGGTCTTACCTTCATATTCGAAAGAATACGGCATCCGGATGTACCTAGTCGGCTGAACAATCCAGGTTTCTGATGTGTAGACATCATGTGACGGGGTGGCTGGATTTGCACACCCGCAGAGTTTCAGGTATGTGGTTTCGCGAGTAGGAAAACCAAGATATTTTTGTCCATACGAAAGATTTTTCGTGTTTGGAGTTTTATGCCCATACGAAAGAGCTTTCGTGTTTAGGATCTTGTTTTCCTCTGAAAGAAATTTCACGCCATAATTTGTCCATACGAAGTTATTTTCGTGTTTGGAGTTTTATTCGAAAGATTCGCCATCTTGATGATGCATGCTATGACGTCATGGCACACTTTTATCCTCCCGATGGGACGTGACGGGGCGAGAGCAGAACTGCTGGCCCACCTTGTCAGCTTTTTGACCGGAAATGAGACGTCGCTCCCGGTTTTTACGCGAACTGCGTGCAGTAAATGCGCACGATCCACTGTTAGGATCGTGGCACGAAACAACATCCGCCGCCCTTTCGTTTTGCCTTCGCACGCGGCAGCAGCGATGGATGCCACGTGGGTCAACAAGCGGTCAGGATCGAGTGGCTTTGTGCATAAATATAGGCCTTAGGTGAAACGGTGAAAATTTCCCAGCCTTCGTCTTCTTCGTTCCTCGTCTTCCTCGTTCTCCAACCTTTCTCTCCTCGATCTCGCACCAGCACCAATGGCAGGAGGCAAGAAACGCATCGCCGCCGTTTCTTCATCGAGGGCACCAGAGGAAGTTCCTGCGCCAGCCGCACCACGCTCGGGCGACTGGCGCTCGCCCAATACCACGATGAAGAGCATTAAGGAGATGCAGAGGGAGGGGTTGCTGCCTCCGGAAGCTGACAAGCGGGTGCGCCTCGGCAAGAAGAAGGAGGTACCAATCCCCGCGCGAATGAACGCGTGGTTTTTGCGGACCACGTATCGCGCGGGCTTTCTTTTCCTCTTCACCCCTTTCTCGTGGCGTTGTTGTATGTTTATGGCATACAACTCCACGATCTGCCTCTGAATGCAGTGCAGCACATATCGTGCTTCATTGTGTTCTGCGAGTGCTTCTTGGGCATTCGCCCACATTGGGGCCTCTGGAAGGCCCTCTTCAAGGTTCGAGTCTTCTGCGAGAAATCGCGGGTAGAATCTGAGCCTAGCGAGCCGCTGCGCGCGGGTGGCTTCGGAATCCAGGCGAAATCGTACATCAACTACTTCGGGATGTACTTCATCGACTCCGCCCAAGGATGGAGAAAGAAGTGGTTCTACGTCACCGACAACAGCTCGGGTGGAATTCAGGAATTCCACCCATTCGCTGTCCTGAAGAGGCGGAAGTCCTGGGCGCATAAACTGTCGGCTGAAGAGAACCAGGTTGTTACGCCGCTACTCGCCAACGTGGTTTCCCTTCGGGACCAAGCTGCTGGAGTTGTGCTGAACGGGCTGCACCTGGCGAGCATCTTCCTCAAGCGCAGGATTCAGCCACTGCAGGACAGGCCTTCCGCGATGTGGGAGTATCAGGGTGCTGAAGATCCCAGTCGCGTGAGCCGCGAAGAGCTCTCGAACGTCGAGTTCGAGAAGAAGATCGCGACCATTACTAGCTTGAAGGTGGGCGAAACCTTCCCCGACTGCACTGTCGCAGCTTTCGAGGCGTCAAGGCTTCCACCACCCGAAGTAAGTTTGTGTCGCCCTTTGACTTCATTTTTTTTCTATTTTCAAATTTGGTCGACTGATATTTTATCTCCCTTTTCTTCTGTCTTCTTTTGTAGAGCCTAGCCGTAGCCACCTGCTACCCGCCAATGTCTGGGGAGGAGGCTTTGGACTTGTTGGCGAGTAACTTGGACGGCCCTGCCGACACCAACGTTGCTAACACCTCGTCAAGTTCCGAGCACGACTCCTCGGATGGCGCGGAGGAGTCGGACAGTGATCTTCTTCATCGGAAACGCCGTCGAGTGGAGAATGATGAGGCCACTTCCAAGGATAACTCTTTGGATAAGGAATCGCCCGGGAAGGGGCCCATCATCGTGACCCAGCTACGTACGCGCTCTCCTTCTCCCTCATTTCCAAATATCCAGACCGCCTGGAATGTGGATATGTTGGATGACGAAGATGACGACGAGTAAGTCCTTCTTCTTGTTCTTAGCCGAACATTTTCTTTCCACGTCTTTTGACGTATTGTTTTCATGGTAGTCTGCAAGCTATCAGGAGGAAGAAGGTTGTGAATGCGGGGGACTCCCACCGCCGATACCGTCAAGAATTCGCCGAGTGCGGCCCCCACATCCTTGTCGCACCCGGACTTCTAGAGGATACTCACAGTCCGCTGAACAGTAGAACAAATGGCTTACGGGGCATACCGGCACCCGCATCTCAATATGAGCAGGCCAACACGTAAACGTGTGACAACCATTCTCTACTATCCATCGTCTGCGTAAACCATCCCATAGAAATCCGACTACTTCCGTTGACGCACTTCATAACATACACACATGGTACGTCAACGGCATTTGAACAAGTGATATCACAACATATCTCTAAGACACAAAAAATAGAAATAAGTTGCAAATAGCTCTCACTAGAGCAGAGATAGCAAATACAATCATCCAGAGGACACATGTCCCAACAATTCATCATTACAACACAGCGGAAGCATCCAAAGTGTCTGAGTACAGACAAGATCCAAATAGGCCTAAGAGGCCGGAAACGAAAAGACGGAGCCCGTCCACGATGTCTCGGATCCTTCCCGGGTCCGCTATCTACTCGTCAGCAGCCTCGTCATACTCCGCGTAGTAGCCACCATGGGGATCCTCGGAAACGTAGTCTGCGGAAACCACAACCCCAAAGGGGTCAGTACATAAACGTACTGGCAAGCAAGACTCACAAGATACCAAAGTGTACCCGGCAACACCAAGTACAGATGCTTTGGGTTCAACGGAAGAATAGGTGATACAAAAGTGCGGCAGCAGGCTGCTATAACCAATTACAGAAACATGCTATAACTTCCGGGTAAAAGAAAGGGATAAGATAGCGTATCGTAACCAACTATAACTAACCTCAAACAAACCCATCCTGGATCTCGCCCCTTATCCAACAAAGCAATCCGAGGATAACTCACACAGTTGGATTAATGATGGTTCAAGTTATTGTGTCAATAAGACTATTACTAGTCAAGTTATCATTAGTTAGGTGTAAGTTGTTCTGAGTACTTGTTAGCCAGTACTTTCACCAAGTCAACCATAACCGCGGAAAACACGGCTTCTCGAGAAGATTTATCCCTGCAGGGGTGCACCAATTTGGCCGTACACGTAAGAATAACCCGCCAGATGGAATGGCCCTTCCACCAAGCGGGGCACTCAACACAACTCAACTCTTCTTCGCATCAAGCCCAAAGAACCCCGTGCAATTGAGCGCACGGCTAATCAAGCCCCACGAAGAAAAGGGGACCCTCATAGCACTCTAAGAACGTGTCTCCCTAAATGCCGACTACAAAAGTTTCCACCCTGGCCTCGGGTTCGTACCTGCATATGCGTGCGGCAAATGGAAAACCCGAACTAAATGAGGCGATTTGGACGAGATGCGAATCGAATCAAATTGAGGGGGGCGCCCATACACGCTTCCCACATGCGGTTAGTGCGCTCATCATGGATCAGTAGACAAGACCCTTTTCCTAATTAGGGTCGACACTAGCAGGCCTCAAAACCACGCCGGGCCTCCTGCCGGTGCCTTATCATCAAATTAGCATTACCTCAAACATTAACAGGTTGTTGTTTAACATCGAGCCCCAGAACATGAAAAATAATGATAACAGTAACGGACAGCAGACTCGAGCATAAACAACCCTAAGCATGCTAGTAGGACACAGGCAACAAGCAACGGGGTTTTAGGTGTGGAGGTGAGACTATATCAGGGTTACAGGATAACATGTGATAGGATCGGAACACAAGCAACGATTCATAAGGATAGCAGGATAGACAACGAAAAGTATCGGTATCCAGTGTGGAAAGGAACACAATGGTTCATGTGAGTGAATACTTGCCTGCAAACTCAACAGCCTGGTACTGAGCTAACTCCTGAGAAGTAGTGTCGTAACCCTCGTCTGTCTCAACGTCGTCTTCTATTCGGGAAGAAGTAAACAAACAACGCAGAGAGAAAAACAATCAATAACATGGCCTAATGCACAATCATGGGATGATGCATGACAATTTAATTAGTGCATCAAAGATAAGATAGCTGACATGGTAACATAATTAAATGGACCCATATGCAATTTGGATTGCATATGGAAAGCCCATGAATTAAGGTTGGTTTAGATGATCTACAACTAAACAACATGTGAAAGTGGATTAGCATGATGCATGGATGAGGAAAACAGAAAGAAAACAACAATAGATTCAATTTGAAATGAAGTTTACCAAGTTTGGAATTTTATTTATTAAGTTATGAAAAATTGGCCCCTTAAAGGAGTTACACAAGCATTTTTTGTTTTCACCAATTTTAATTGTTCAAAATAAATAACAAAATTCATATTTGGAAAGAACACACAATTTTAGGTGGAATACATGTTTCATTTGTTGAAAAAGGAATTAGAATGATTTAATTATGAATTAAACAAGTTTAAACAAGATTTAAATGACTTTAATTCAATTATGAATTTATTTGAATTTTTATTTTTTCAAAACATTAATTAAAATTCATATTTGAAAAGATTATAATTTTCTGGTTTGAAAACATATTTTATATGTTCAAAAAGGATTTAATTTGACCAAGTTATGAATTTGGCAATTTTAAATGATTTAAACAAGGTTTAAATTATTTAACCCATTTTAATTATTCAAAACAGTAAATAAAGTTTATATTTGGAGAGGTGGTTTAATTTAGCATGGAAAACATATTTCATATGTGACATTTGAAATAAATTTGAATTAGTTATGAATTTAACCAAATTTGAAATGAGTGGTTTGAATTTGAATTTTGAAAACATTTGAAATGTTCAAAACAGAAAACAAATGCTTTAATCAGATAGGGAATTAAATTTGGTTCAGTATACATATTTTATTTGTATTATTTGGATTTGAAATTCAAAAGATATTTGCATTTCAAATACAGGGGCTAAACAGCAATTTTAAAACATACAGATTTGGTCCAGGGGCTTAACTGCGAAAAAGAAATCACAGAATGGCCCCTGGGAACGTTTTCTACTCGCGCAGAGCCACCCTGGGTCACTGGCAGTGGGCCAGTGCCCAGCTGTGCTTGCGTGGCGCGTGGGTGTGGGCCTACGTGGCCTTCACTGCCACTGGCTGGTGGGACCAGTGTGCACGCGTGGCAGAGATGCAAAAATTGGTGGTTTAATCCGCGCGGCGGGGATTCGAACCCACGCCCTCGCGCTGCGCACCGTTCGATCCCACCACTACGGTGCGGATGCGTTCGTTGACAGAGAAGCGAGCGTGGGGGTTTTGAGGTGCTACCGTTCTTATCTGACAAAACTGAAGAAAAGATTCAGTCTTTCGACTGAACCTGACGGCGGCGGAGGGAATGGTGGTGCTGCCCGGCGCGGTGACCACGATCTGGCGGCGCTGGACATGTGCGTGTGCGTACAGTAGTTAGGTGAGCGTGTGCGCGTGCTTGGGCGGCTCGAGAACGCACGGAATCGTGCGTGTCCACGGCCATGGCGGCACGGTGGCGGATGCTGCCGTGGTTTCAGAGGTGCAACTCGCGAACCAGGAAACGAGGAGGCTAGAGGGAGGCCTGGGGTGCTGCGGTGGCTCACCGTGGGGCTGTCGGAGGCGAGAGGGAGACGTGAGGTAGACGGTGTCGACGGCGCGATGAATTTCTTCAGAGTAACCGCGGCGGCGTCGAGCTCGTCGTCGAGGATCGGTGGCGTCTGGGTCTTGCTGCTGCTGTCGTAGAGGTAGTAGATGTGCTGGGGGTGGCGTACGTGTCCTTAGCATGGTCGGAGGTGAACCATGGCGGCGTGTCGACGGCGAGCCCCTCTGCTGTTCTCCCACCCCCGAAACGCCGGAAGCAAATTGGAGACGAGGAAGGAATGGAGACGATGGCTGGCGGCGGCAGGGAGGAGGGAGGAACCTAGGGCTAGGGTTTGGTGGCCTCGGTGGGTAGATATAGGGCGAGGAGCAGGTGGAGCTGCTCGGCTGCGTGCGAGCTGGCGTCAGCTGACGCCAGCCGTACGGAGAAAGAAGAAAGGCCAAGCGGGCCGTGTTGCGCGCGTGTGCTGGGTTAGGTGGGCTGGGCTTGGCCCAGCCTGCCTTTCCAGCCGTTTTTCTTTTATTTTTTCTTTCTGTTTCTTTTTTTTTGCTGAAAAGGAAAAGGAGAAAAAGATTGGGTTTTGGTTTTAGAAAAATTAGGGAAAATTTGTATAGATTAGTTTTTGTAATAGCACCATAATGCAAACTTTTGTTTTCCAAAAATTTGAAACTATGTTGTTGTTTGTATCTTATTTGAATTTGAGTGAAATTTGATATTAAATGATTAATTGAAAACAACAATTTAAATAGTTTGAACTTTATGGTTTATTGGAAACAAAAGATGGTTTGATTTGAACCTTTTTATTTGAAAACATGTAACAGAACAAGTATGAAACAATTTGATTTGGAATTTGTTTGAAATTCAAATAGAAAACACAGGAAAACAAATGAAACAAAAGCCAAAACAAATGCAATGATGATGTCATGATGCAAAACATAAAATAAAACAAGAAACAAACATTCTAAGGGAGTTTTCATACTTGGGATGTTACAAAACGCCCCCCCCTTGAAGGAATCGCCCCCCGAGATTCCTACTGAGAAGAGAAAAGGTCCGGATACTTCTTGCGAAGATCCTCTTCGGTCTCCCATGTTGCCTCTTTATCGGAATGATGCGACCACTGCACTTTCAAGAACTTGGTGCTCTTGTTGCGAGTCTTACGCTCGGTCTCATCGAGAATACGAATAGGGTGCTCCTCATAAGAGAGATCTTCTTGCAGTTCAATGGAATCATGATCAACTGCACGATCTGGATCTTTGAAGCACCTCTTGAGTTGTGACACGTGAAACACATCGTGCACCTTGGATAGCTTTTCTGGAAGTTCAAGACGATAAGCATTTTCTGCACGCCTTGAGAGAATGTTGAAAGGACCAATGTATCTTGGTGCAAGCTTTCCTTTCACACCAAAACGATGAGTGCCTCTGAGGGGAGTTACACAGAGATATGCTTTGTCACCAGGTGCATAGATCATATCCATGTGTTTGTTGTCATAGTAGCTTTTCTGACGAGACTGAGCAATCTTGAGATTGTCACGAATGATGCGAACTTTCTCTTAGGCTTCCTTAACAATGTCAGGGCCTAAAAGTGAACGTTCACCAGCTCTAGACCAATTGATTGGACTCCTGCATCTGCGGCCATAGAGAGCCTCAAATGGTGCCATGCCTAGGCTTGCCTGGAAGCTGTTGTTGTAGGAGAATTCAGCATATGGAAGACATTCCTCCCATTTCATGCCAAAAGAGATACCACATGCTCTGAGCATATCCTCGGGAATCTGATTGACTCTTTCGACTTGCCCTTGAGACTGAGGATGGTAGGCTGTGCTGAACAGAAGTTTGGTGCCCAATGCTTCTTGAAAGCTTTTCCAGAAATGAGAAGTGAATATGCTTCCACGGTCTGGGCTTATTTCCAATGGAACACCATGAAGAGGAACAATCTTTGCTGTGTAGAGCTCTGCTAACTGGCTAGCTGAGATTGTCTCTTTGACAGGAAAGAAGTGAGCTACTTTAGTGAGACGATCAATGACAACAAAGATTGCATCGTTGCCCCTCTTGGACTTTGGAAAACCAGTAACGAAGTCCATTTCAATCATGTCCCACTTCCACTCAGGTATTTTCAGAGGTTGGAGAAGACCGGCTGTTTTTTGATGGACTGCCTTAACACGTTGACAAACGTCGCATTCAGAAACGTATTGAGCAATTTCACGTTTCATGCCAGGCCACCAATACAGTATCTTGAGATCCTGGTACATCTTTGTACTTCCAGGGTGTATGGATAGAGGAGTTTCATGAGCCTCCTTGAGAATGACATCTTTGAGACTTTGAACTTGAGGAACTGCAATGCGTCCTTCGAAGAACACAGTTCCCTTGTCATCAATTGAGAAGGACTTAAATTTCTCTTTGCCTTCTTTGATGTGTTCTACCATCTTCTTGATTTCAGCATCACGAAGTTGTTCAAAACGAATCTTGTCCTCGAGAGTTGGACTGGCTGTCAAGTTTGCAAGATAGCCTTGAGGCACAAGACCAAGGTTCAGCTTCTGGAATTCTTCATGAAGTGGAGGTTGGCTTTCCATGATCATGAGATTATTGCAATACGACTTGCGACTGAGAGCATCGGCCATAACATTAGCCTTGCCTGGAGTGTAAGAAATGGTAAGATCAAAGTCTTTAATCTTTTCAATCCATCTCCTTTGTCTGAGGTTTAGATCTGGCTGAGTGAAGATGTACTTCAGACTCTTATGATCGGAAAAGATTTCAGTGCGGTTACCCAACAAGTATTGTCTCCATTTCTTGAGGGCAAACACAACTGCTGCAAGTTCAAGGTCATGAGTGGGATAATTGAGCTCATGTGCGTTCAACTGACGTGAAGCATAAGCCACAACTTGACGTTCTTGCATAAGAACTGCACCTAGACCTTGGAGAGAAGCATCACAGAATATCTGGAAAGGTTTGGATGGATCTGGGCCAACCAGAACTGGTGTAGAAGTGAGTTTAGTCTTCAGGAGATTGAAACTTTCATCACATTGTGGAGACCAAACGAACTTCTTGTCCTTCTTTGTGAGATCAGTGAGAGGTTTGGCAATCTTGGAGAAGTTTTGGACGAAACGACGGCAATAGCTAGCTAAGCCAAGAAAACTTCTTACTTGCTTCACCGTCTTTGGAGGTTTCCAATCAACAATTGCTTTAACCTTTTCTGGATCAATGGCTATGCCCTTGGCAGAGATGACATGACCAAGGTAAGCAACTTCTGAAATCCAGAACTCACATTTGGAGAATTTGGCATATAGACGATGCTCGCGAAGCTTCATGAGAGTGAGACGAAGATGTTCTTCATGCTCTTCCTCGGATTTTGAGTAGACCAGAATGTCATCAAGATATACCACAACGAACTTGTCGAGGTATTCAAGGAAAACAGAATTCATGAGTCGAGAGAATGTCGCCGGTGCATTGGTGAGACCAAAGGACATGACGGTGAATTCATATAGACCGTAGCGAGTGGTGAAGGCTGTCTTTGGAATATCCTCTTTTCTGATCTTTATTTGATGGTAACCCATTCTCAAGTCCAACTTTGAGAATATTGAGGCTCCAGCAAGTTGATCAAAAAGATCATCGATACGAGGAATTGGATACTTGTTTTTGATGGTTTTCTCGTTAAGAGGACGATAGTCAACAACGAGTCTCTTTGTGTGATCCTTCTTCGCAACGAACAGAGTTGGGCAACCCCAAGCCGAGGAACTAGGTTGAATGTAACCTTTTTCCATGTACATATCAATTTGTTCCTTCAACAACTTCAGCTCGGGAGTTCCTATCTTGTAAGGATGCTTAGAGATTGGAGCATTACCTGGCTCAAGTTCGATCACGAACTCAACAGCTATGTCCGGAGGCATCCCTGGCAACTCTTCTGGAAAGACGTCAGGGAATTCGCAAACCACCGGAACATTTTCAAGTGAAGGTAGAGGTTTTGCATCGAGGTTGCATAGCTGAAAGGAACTTGATTCATTTGGAGAATAGACTATCTGGCCAGAAGGGTGGAACAGAGTTATTGACTTTTGAGCACAGTCAATCCTTGCTTTATTAGCTTTCAGCCAATCCATACCAAGAATGACATCAATGTCAGAACTTCCCAGCAACATGAGAGAGGCAAGGAAAATGTGGCCTCCAATTAGGATTTGATTGTCCTTACTTATCTTGGAAGTCAACATTTGAGATCCCGGGGAGTGAATAGTGATTTGGTTGCTTAGTGGAACCACCATTAGGTTGTTTGTTGTGGCAAAGGTTTTTGACACAAAAGAATGCGATGCTCCGGTATAAAACAACACTTTAGCTGGAAAAGAGTTTACGGGTAATATACCGAGAACGACGTCAGGAGCTTCCTCAGCTTTGTCGATCTTGACATGATTCACCCTTGCGGTCCTCCCGACAGGCCTGTTGTTGGAGTTGAAGGCTTTAGGCGGGGGAGCGCGCACCATTGCCTGGTTTGTGTTGGGACGAGGTGGTGGAGGTAGCTGCCTCTGCGTGCACTTGTCAGCGTAGTGCCCCGTATGCTTGCACTTGTAGCAAGTGACGACACGAGGAGGCCCTGGCCTTGGCTGCCCCATCGAAGCCCTCTGATCATGCATCTGAGCAGGGTTGGGTGGGCGGAGAGCGAAGCTTGGAGAAGTTTGGGCGTATGGAGCCCGAGTGACAGCACCATTTGGTACCCAGATGCGGCGCTTCTGCGGAGGGGTGGTCATGTTGGAGGAGGAACCACCCTCACGCGAGTGCTTGCGAGACTCCTCGAACGCCTTGCGCCCATTTTCTTCATTGAGCGCGGTGTTAACGAGCTCCTCGAAGTTGTTGGCCTTGATATTGGTGAGGGCGTACTTGAGTTCCGGGTTAAAACCTCTGCGGAACCTTGCCATCTTCTTAGCCTCAGTGGACACCTCATCACCAGCGTAACGAGCGAGGTGATTGAACTCACTCTGATAGCCAATGACGTCCAACTTGCCCTGCTTGAGTGAGCAAAACTCTTCACGCATCCTTTCCATGAGACCATCTGGAATGTGGTGCTTCAGGAAGGCTTCCTTGAAACAATTCCAGTTGATTGGAAAGCCAGCTCTCATGGCCTGGTAGTTTTCCCACCAAGTAGCTGCCTGACCCTTCAGCAGATAGGAGGCATACTTGACCTTGTCTTCCTCAGCAACGTGAGCAATCTCCAGAGCCTTAGCTATCTCACGGATCCAGTCATCAGCATCCAGAGGCTCGCGTGTTTCCACGAAAGCTCTCGGGCCCATACTGAGAAACTCCTTGATGCTGACTCGTGGAGCATTCTGGTTGTTGTGCTGGTTAGTCTGAAACTGGGCCATCTGCGCCATGACTTGGGTCATCTGAGTTAACAGCTCCGTGATTGGCGGTGGCTCAGGCGGGTTGTTCCTTGTTGGCGGCATCCTGAATGGAAATGCATTTTAGCACAACAATAGAAAAGGATAGACTTGGAAACCGAAAGAGAGATTATTCCGACGCATGAATAGATAACCAACAGGTACATCATCACATGTTCAAATACATCAGAATATCCAACACACCATAAATGGTTCAAATGCCAAAGGATAACTAAACATAGCTAAGAATGGATACATCGGTACTCCCATGCTCATTACGCAGGACGGCGGCTAGGAGTACGGCGAGAGGTACGGTGAGGAGCACGCCCACGAAAGTAGGTAGAACGACGATCCACATAGATCTGACGTGGTCTGAGAGCGACTCTAGGTGTGGTGAAGTACATAGCGTCGACTCCCTGTGCTCCAAAGCGTGGAATCCCAGTGTAACCAGCACCAAGGTTAAGGAGTGGACCTCTGATCGGCTCGTAACCTCCAGCATCTGGCAGACAACGACCAACTGGCTGATCGAAACGTGCAAAGCGCTCATCTCCAACAAAGTCTGTGGTGTACGTCGCCAGACGAGTCAAAGCAAGGTAGAGCTGCTCTCTGACTGAAGCCAACTCCTGAGATAGTGTGCTGGCAACTGCGTCACTGTGCCTCACAAACTGAGCGGTGGTGTGCAGCCTGGAGTTATAATGCTCGTAGACATCCAAGTTGTCGTAGAGAGTGAAGTGAGCTCCCTCCGAAGTGATGTAACCACGGGGGATGTGGCGATAGATAGAATCGTCAAATCCCCAGTAGTCAGCACGAAGGACGGTGAGACTCACATAAGCTGCCTGCTGCACAGCCATATCCACTGTGGAACCTACTGCCTCGTAGCGGTGGACTACGCTCATGCCATCATCTGACAGAACGTAGACGATAGCCTGGTAGTAGGTCTGGTCAAACTCTCGCTGCTGCTCATAGACCTGGTACTCTGGCGCCCAACGGAACCCCAGAAAAGTGACCATGTCCCTCAGCATCTCCGGATAACCGGCAGTGCTCTCGCAACGAGTCATACGAACCACCTGCGGGTAGAACCTGAGATCCATCTGCAGATGATCGGGAAAGTTTTGATTAGGCGCCGGCAGAAGAACTGAAGTGGCAAGCAACAACAAGGTTTCAACGGACGAAAAGGATGTTGAGAAGAACAGGATATTGAAGCAACATTTGGGAAACACGAGACCAAAACACTCCTGAGGTACTACGGAAAACCCATCCGGGCTTCTAAAGGATCAATATCTACTGCTTAAGGAATAGAGGATCTGTTTCCGGGGCTTACACGCCTCCGTTCTCAATCGTGAGTAGGCAACATGATAAATCATGTCACAACCACCTCCATTCCTATGGTCTAGTAGATAGAACTATCCTAGAGAAACCAGGATTCGTGAAATCCTAACTTGAAAGTTTAGATGAGAAGGGAAAACAACGTTGCACTTCCTTACCAGAAAAGGGAGGGTGGGTGGGGAAAGAAATAAAAGAACAGAATTCCTACTCTCACGTTTCATTTTTCCTATATAGCTACAAAATAGTTTCTAGACTCAACTGGGACCAGTAAAAGGGATCCTACAGGCAGACAGGCTCTGATACCATTTGTCGCACCCGGACTTCTAGAGGATACTCACAGTCCGCTGAACAGTAGAACAAATGGCTTACGGGGCATACCGGCACTCGCGTCTCAATATGAGCAGGCCAACACGTAAACGTGTGACAACCATTCTCTACTATCCATCGTCTGCGTAAACCATCCCATAGAAATCCGACTACTTCCATTGACGCACTTCATAACATACACACATGGTACGTCAACAACATTTGAACAAGTGATATCACAACATATCTCTAAGACACAAAAAATAGAAATAAGTTGCAAATAGCTCTCACTAGAGCAGAGATAGCAAATACAATCATCCAGAGGACACATGTCCCAACAATTCATCATTACAACACAGCGGAAGCATCCAAAGTGTCTGAGTACAGACAAGATCCAAATAGGCCTAAGAGGCCGGAAACGAAAAGACGGAGCCCATCCACGATGTCTCGGATCCTGCCCGGGTCCGCTATCTACTCGTCAGCAGCCTCGTCATACTCCACGTAGTAGCCACCATGGGGATCCTCGGAAACGTAGTCTGCGGAAACCACAGCCCCAAAGGGGTCAGTACATAAACGTACTGGCAAGCAAGACTCACAAGATACCAAAGTGTACTCGGCAACAACAAGTACAGATGCTTTGGGTTCAACGGAAGAATAGGTGATACAAAAGTGCGGCAGCAGGCTGCTATAACCAATTACAGAAACATGCTATAACTTCCGGCTAAAAGAAAGGGATAAGATAGTGTATCGTAACCAACTATAACTAACCTCAAACAAACCCATCCTGGATCTCGCCCCTTATCCAACGAAGCAATCCGAGGATAACTCACACAGTTGGATTAATGATGGTTCAAGTTATTGTGTCAATAAGACTATTACTAGTCAAGTTATCATTAGTTAGGTGTAAGTTGTTCTGAGTACTTGTTAGCCAGTACTTTCACCAAGTCAACCATAACCGCGGAAAACACGGCTTCTCGAGAAGATTTATCCCTGCAGGGGTGCACCAATTTGGCCGTACACGTAAGAATAACCCGCCAGATGGAATGGCCCTTCCACCAAGCGGGGCACTCAACACAACTCAACTCTTCTTCGCATCAAGCCCAAAGAACCCCGTGCAATTGAGCGCACGGCTAATCAAGCCCCACGAAGAAAAGGGGACCCTCATAGCACTCTAAGAACGTGTCTCCCTAAATGCCGACTAAAAAAGTTTCCACCCTGGCCTCGGGTTCGTACCTGCATATGCGTGCGGCAAATGGAAAACCCGAACTAAATGAGGCGATTTGGACGAGATGCGAATCGAATCAAATTGAGGGGGGCGCCCATACACGCTTCCCACATGCGGTTAGTGCGCTCATCATGGATCAGTAGACAAGACCCTTTTCCTAATTAGGGTCGACACTAGCAGGCCTCAAAACCACGCCGGGCCTCCTGCCGGTGCCTTATCATCAAATTAGCATTACCTCAAACATTAACAGGTTGTTGTTTAACATCGAGCCCCAGAACATGAAAAATAATGGTAACAGAAATAACGGACAACAGACTCGAGCATAAACAACCCTAAGCATGCTAGTAGGACACATGCAACAAGCAACGGGGTTTTAGGTGTGGAGGTGAGACTATATCAGGGTTACAGGATAACATGTGATAGGATCGGAACACAAGCAACGATTCATAGGGCTAGCAGGATAGACAACGAAAAGTATCGGTATCCAGTGTGGAAAGGAACACAATGGTTCATGTGAGTGAATACTTGCCTGCAAACTCAGCAGCCTGGTACTGAGCTAACTCCTCAGAAGTAGTGTCGTAACCCTCGTCTGTCTCAATGTCGTCGTCTATTCGGGAAGAAGTAAACAAACAACGCAGAGAGACAAACAATCAATAACATGGCCTAATGCACAATCATGGGATGATGCATGACAATTTAATTAGTGCATCAAAGATAAGATAGCTGACATGGTAACATAATTAAATGGACCCATATGCAATTTGGATTGCATATGGAAAGCCCATGAATTAAGGTTGGTTTAGATGATCTACAACTAAACAACATGTGAAAGTGGATTAGCATGATGCATGGATGAGGAAAACAGAAAGAAAACAACAATAGATTCAATTTGAAATGAAGTTTACCAAGTTTGGAATTTTATTTATTAAGTTATGAAAAATTGGCCCCTTAAAGGAGTTACACAAGCATTTTTTGTTTTCACCAATTTTAATTGTTCAAAATAAATAACAAAATTCATATTTGGAAAGAACACACAATTTTAGGTGGAATACATGTTTCATTTGTTGAAAAAGGAATTAGAATGATTTAATTATGAATTAAACAAGTTTAAACAAGATTTAAATGACTTTAATTCAATTATGAATTTATTTGAATTTTTATTTTTTCAAAACATTAATTAAAATTCATATTTGAAAAGATTATAATTTTCTGGTTTGAAAACATATTTTATATGTTCAAAAAGGATTTAATTTGACCAAGTTATGAATTTGGCAATTTTAAATGATTTAAACAAGGTTTAAATTATTTAACCCATTTTAATTATTCAAAACAGTAAATAAAGTTTATATTTGGAGAGGTGGTTTAATTTAGCATGGAAAACATATTTCATATGTGACATTTGAAATAAATTTGAATTAGTTATGAATTTAACCAAATTTGAAATGAGTGGTTTGAATTTGAATTTTGAAAACATTTGAAATGTTCAAAACAGAAAACAAATGCTTTAATCAGATAGGGAATTAAATTTGGTTCAGTATACATATTTTATTTGTATTATTTGGATTTGAAATTCAAAAGATATTTGCATTTCAAATACAGGGGCTAAACAGCAATTTTAAAACATACAGATTTGGTCCAGGGGCTTAACTGCGAAAAAGAAATCACAGAATGGCCCCTGGGAACGTTTTCTACTCGCGCAGAGCCACCCTGGGTCACTGGCAGTGGGCCAGTGCCCAGCTGTGCTTGCGTGGCGCGTGGGTGTGGGCCTACGTGGCCTTCACTGCCACTGGCTGGTGGGACCAGTGTGCACGCGTGGCAGAGATGCAAAAATTGGTGGTTTAATCCGCGCGGCGGGGATTCGAACCCACGCCCTCGCGCTGCGCACCGTTCGATCCCACCACTACGGTGCGGATGCGTTCGTTGACAGAGAAGCGAGCGTGGGGGTTTTGAGGTGCTACCGTTCTTATCTGACAAAACTGAAGAAAAGATTCAGTCTTTCGACTGAACCTGACGGCGGCGGAGGGAATGGTGGTGCTGCCCGGCGCGGTGACCACGATCTGGCGGCGCTGGACATGTGCGTGTGCGTACAGTAGTTAGGTGAGCGTGTGCGCGTGCTTGGGCGGCTCGAGAACGCACGGAATCGTGCGTGTCCACGGCCATGGCGGCACGGTGGCGGATGCTGCCGTGGTTTCAGAGGTGCAACTCGCGAACCAGGAAACGAGGAGGCTAGAGGGAGGCCTGGGGCGCTGCGGTGGCTCACCGTGGGGCTGTCGGAGGCGAGAGGGAGACGTGAGGTAGACGGTGTCGACGGCGCGATGAATTTCTTCAGAGTAACCGCGGCGGCGTCGAGCTCGTCGTCGAGGATCGGTGGCGTCTGGGTCCTGCTGCTGCTGTCGTAGAGGTAGTAGATGTAGCGTTCCCACATTTAAGTAATGTAAGAATACCTGTGTTATTGTGCTAGTCCCTGGATCAATTTCTAGCACCACAGTACAAAATGAAATATCATGCAAATGCGTCAAATTCTATTACATCGCATGATCCAGTCTTTACAAAATAATATTACAACTTGCATAGTCTTAAAAGACTAGCAGAATACAAAGTATTACAGCGGAAAACATAGTACAACATTGAGCCCATCTTCTTCATGTGCCACAGGCAAAACATGTTGGCGATAGTCTCGAGATCCTAAACGAAATCCTCACTCGTCTTCAGAAATATCTGCAATATGGAATATGCAGCCACAAGGGAGTCAATACAATTTAATGTATTGGCAAGTAACACTATGGTGGATATAAATGGCAAGACTAGTACTACATGCTTATTTGGCTGAGTGGAGTTTAGGCTAAGTTTGCATAAAGCCAGTTTTGTCCTATCTCTTTTGTAAAACAAACTTTTCTTTTCAAAGGGGTGGCAACATTGGATTTAGATCCAAGCACCACAATACTCTTCACTTGGTCAAAATTTTACTTATTGAAATTGGTGATGAGATTCTTCCGTCAATCCTTGTCCAGCTGCTCATAGTTGTCCATAACCGGGGACACGGCTAAGATCTTAGTTTGTTGACTCTGCAGAGGTTGTGCACTTTCACCCTTTGTCTTCAATTAGCCCAAACATCCTATACACCCGGAGTGCATCATGGAAAGGAGAGAATTGAGACGAGATCTTTCAGAAGAAGAAGTCCAAACCCACCGGCAAGACCCGTTCCACCTATAATTTTGCTACATCTGCTTGTCAAGCCTGGGCTGAACCCTCACAACTTAATTGATCAAGACAGAGCCCATATTGTCAAAAGGCTGCACGGGAAGCTACTAGATTTAGAGGGACATAGTAATCTCTTTGTTCCTGGGTGGCCATCCGCAAGTGACAACCTCAAGTGGAATAACCCTTAGATAAGGGCCCTGAGGAAACACTCAACATAATCCAGTCTTACCACTTCCACCCAGGTGGTTCATTTATTAGTTATACTTAGAATTTTTCCTCAACATCTAGTAAAACAATTTGTAATATTGCATAGCATCTACTAAGTTCTAAGGCTATCAAAATAACAAGGGTAAAAGAGATGGCTACACACTACTAGGATAATAGCATAGCATCATATAACTTAGTAAAATTTCCTATCATGCATGCTACTCAAAATCAACTAATGCATATAGAATATAATGGGTAGTTGATGGTGTGTTACTTGCCTTTGAAGTCGGTGTTGAAACACACTCTCTTCACAAATAGAAAATTCCTCTCCGTATAATCTATTAATTGAAAGAACAATAAAAATAAATAAGCAATTCACATAACAAAACAAAATCAAGCAAGCACAATAATGTCTCTCTCATTAAAATGGTTTATATTAATTCTTGTATGGTCAAGGCTTGACACATATTTCAATATACAAAAGAATTATGATGATTAGATGTGTGGTTTGTCCTTTATGGTCAAAGGTATTTAACAACTATGGATTCCAGTTTAACATTTGAAGTCAAATTTAAGATGTTTCTGAATCCCTTGAATTTAATAAAGCTTGGTTTTGTTCTCTCTGGACGGAGAGTATGACTTGGTGATATGTCGTAAAACAACCAATTTAAATGTTTTATAGAATTTTTAACTATGGCAAAAATACCAAATTAGAGTATCTAAATTTTATACCACTTTATTAATGTTTAGAAATTATTTCCAACGGGGATATAAATATTCTGATATTCCATGAAACCTTTCGTTTGCAATTTTTGGATTTAAAGTTATATATAAAAGAAATACAGAAACTCTTCAAATGATGATCGAGTAGTTTAAATTAGGCAAACATGAACACTAAAGATGTATAATTGTTCTACATGTTCCAACGATTTCAGGGATGTCTAATTTGCAAAATTTGGATAAATAGAATTGAAGATGTGATTCCTAGAAGATCATGACATTTTCTTTACATAATACCGTAGGATACATATTCAATTAAGAAAGTAATTTTCAGAAGTATTATCAAGATCGTGTAAACAACAACAACTCACCGGCAGTATCTTATTAGTGGCCGGAAAGAAAGAAAAGGAAGTACGATCGCGACGGGAATACAAACTTGCCCGTTTATTCCTAAACGAGGTTGATTAATTATTTCCAGGTTTAAGTGCACGCGAATAGTGTTTGAGTTGGAAACCTAGTTTTAGTCCAAGACGTATTAGTGGAAGCTGTCAAAAGGTATGGTATGTATGCACTGTCGGACCTATAATTTTATACCGAAACATGAGAAAATTTGAAGTGATTAAAACACCAATACGATACACATGTGTGTGTGCATGCGTGGTACTAGTGCTAGCTGAAAATAAGAATCCATCAAGCTAGCTAGTTGTGGCTTGTCACGAGTGATCCATGGACCAGTGCGTGCATGTCTTGCCGGACCAGTGCGTGCATGACTTAGGAAAGAACATGGTCGCTTGATCTAAGATGGAGGGCTGGGACCAAAATGAAGGGAGAGGCTCACCACGTGACGAGGCTGCTGTGCTTGTTGATACGAAGATGACGGCGGCTCTCACGCGGGTATGGGCGTGCTGCGTCGTGGCGGTGAGTTCCCGGACGCGTGGAGAGGTCGGGAAGTTGTCGTGGGACCTCACGGTGTTGATGGCGCCGAGGCAGGGGACGATGGAGACTCCTTGGTAGTCCTTGGCAAGCTCCTTGCGGCGACACGAGCGGACAGAGTGACGGCAACGTTTCCAACAACGAATAGATGACAAACCATAATGTCCTGAAGGTAGGCAAAGGTGAGAGGAGTCTATTGTAGAAAGGAGTTCATAAAAAGATCAACCTACGCGACATACCGGTCCTATGAACTCAGCAAGATCCAAAACAAGACGTCGATGGTGCGGGACGTACAGAGCTCATCTTGAGATAAAATCTGAACGAGAATGAGGGAGGAGGGCAAGGGGAACGCAGTGGACAATTTGGTTCGGCTTTATATTGGCTGAGGAGGGAGATCGGGAGATCAATGCCAACGGATGGCATTCGGTTCATCAGCTTCATTTGGGTGATTAAGACAGTGTAATGGGAAAATAACTCCCTGAATGGGACCGTGATTGACTGAGGAGTAATTTTTGTGTTTATTGCAATTCATTTCCGGGTACATAATGGCCTAGAGGGAGAGGGAGAGGTTACTGCCATGGATGTAACGTACAGATTGCTTCTGTACGTGCTAGCGAGGAGGAAGACAACCTGGTCGCTTGGATGGGCCAGGATTCGGCCCAGTTTGTGTAGTTCGGCCTTTTTTTTCTATTTTTTTATCTTTTATTTTAATTATCCAATTGAGCTCAAAATAACTTCTAAAGATTTGGAAAACCAAAACCTATCAACAAAGAACATTTGTGTGTTGTTTTAACACATTTTAGAAACTGAAATATTGAAATGTTTGTAGAAAGTTTAGCTGACACTTTATGTCAAATTTAAAATTGAATAATAAGAAAATATATTAATCGTATTTATGTGCCCAATAAAATCTTGTAGAATCATTTTATTGTTCAAAGCATTGATGAATAATTTAATATTTCATAAAATACTTTTGGGGTTATAAAATATTTTTTTATGCTAGAAATAACCAAGGATCATAACACCCAATTTATAAAGTTCAAAACATTCTTTTCAGAAACAATTATTTGAATAAAACAAATAATATGAAATAGGTATAGCTTTAATTAACTTAAATTTACTTTGTAAAATATTTTATAAGGGATAACTTTCCAAGTTTATGAAATATAAGATTGTTTAGATATCAATCCAATTATCTTGGCATACGTTATAATTTTTTTTTGTGTGTGTTTTGATTTTCTAGGATTTTGGTGACTTGTATTAACAAGAAAACAAAAAGTTTCAAATTTTTGTGATTTTTGAGTTTTTCCAAAAATCAGGGATGTTACAGACTACCACCCTTAAAAGAAATCTCGTCCCGAGATTTGGGAAGGTTAGAAAGAAAGATTTGGGTAACTGGGTTCCAAAACAACTGGGTGGGCTACCACCCTTAAAAGAAGCTTTGGTAGGTAGTCTATTTTCATTAGATTGGAGTGTAGATTAATTCTGATATTGGCATGGTAGAGTTGTAGACCAACATAGGTATGTTGGACTACCTTTGACACGGAGGGGTCACTTTTTGGGTCAAACAAAAGATCAAGTTGAGAGGATTTCACAACATCATCTCATTATAATGGGAACACATTTCTCAGACATTCATTGTGGTTTATTACACTGGAAGAAATTCTAAGGAAAATGAATTTATTTTCAACATAAAACTTTGCCTAAGATTACTTCTTGGTGATATACTTCTTCATGCCTTATCTTCCTTCCTTCAGAGAGTCATATTTCCTTCCTTCTCCTTTTGAGGGCAATTATTTGCATAGTGTCCTTTTTCTCTGCATTTGAAGCATGTCACTTGGCTGATGTAGTTGGGGTTTTGAAGTCCCTTTTCAGGGCAGTCATTGGCATAATGTCCTGTATCTCTGCACTGAAAACAAGTGACTTTGCTTAGGTACTTCCTTTTTATTGGTGTAATATTGGCCATGATGTCTTCATACTGTTGTCCAGTATACTCAACTATGTTGGTTGAAGGTCTGGGTTTCTTGTTGGGACAATTTCTAGATAAATGTCCATCTTCTTCACAAGAATAGCAATTCTTGGTGGAGTGTTTGGATGAATATGGATGTGGTGTAGTTTTGGCTCCAGTATCCATCTTGACATGGCCCATCTGAAAGTATCCAGCTTGCGTTTTCCCTTCAATTCTGGTTTTCCTAAGTTCTCTTGGATTGCACTAAGCATTCCCATTTTGGCTTGTTGTCCAACTTGTTGTACCATGGGGTAAAGTGGACATTGTGTTGGAACATGTGTTGTTCCTTCACACAGAAAACAAGTAACTTGAGTGAAGTATCCTTCAGTTGAGTTGTTTGCATCACCATGGGGCCACTCATCAGGACAATCAATAGTGTCCTATCTCTCCACAAGATTTGCAGGCTTTGAGTGTTGAAAACATTTCTTCTTCTGTCTCCTGGTTATATCTAGATACCAAGGGTTTATGGTTTCCACTATTGGTCATGTTTTGGGACATCATGTGCACTATCTGGGATTGGGTATCTAACACTTGTTGCATTCCTGGTGCTAACTCCATATTCGAGTTGCTTGCTTGGTTCTGGGTCATCAGTTGTATCAGCTGAGTTTGAGCTTCTAGCAGCATCTGCATTGCTATTGAGTTCTCCGGGTTGTTGGCATTCTGGCTATACATCTGTTTTGAGGTTTTAGGGAGGATGAGTAGAGGTTAGAAAGGATCTAAGAAGGTTCCTATCCAAACACAGCAGATCAAGGAAACTCATCTTACACACAACACATAACAAACACAAAGCAACACATTCATCACACCAAACCACATAGTTTTTAGAAAACACTAATATTGTCATACCACACTCATTGGTATGATCAATACACTAACACGTTAACGTTGTTCTAACCAAGTAACTAGATTGGTGGTCTCATCTATATCTTCTTGAACTTTTCTTCATATTCTTCTCTCCATGTCTTGAGGTGTTCTTGATTGTTGGGAAGTCTATGTTTTTCTTCAAATTCTTCAAAAATCTTGAGTGTAGGGCTTCATGTTGTGAAAATACTCCTTGCACTTCTTGGTATGGTCATCAACATTCCCGTCTTGATGGTATTGAAGAGGTAGGTCATCTAGAAATTTTTGAAGGTGAATAGTAGATGAGAGAATATGAGAAAAATTAAGATGATTGTTTTGTTTATAAAAAGTTTGAACATAGAAAGTTTTCAATCCTAGGTTGATCAATGGGTTATTAACAACTTGTTGCAAATTGGATATTCACTATAGTGAGAGATACTGGCACCCGCAAGCCAATCAGGGAACGGTCTCGTGTCCGTGGACACGTAAAGTTGTCCGGGCCGCTTCATCTCACTATGCCGCTAGGATCCAAAATACTCTAAGGAGATAATAACATGATCAAAAATGGCTTCCAAACCTAAGGGTCTCGAATTCTACAAGCAACACAATGCTCTGATACCATTTTGTAGCGTTCCCACATTTAAGTAATGTAAGAACACCTGTGTTATTGTGCTAGTCCCTGGATCAATTTCTAGCACCACAGTACAAAATGAAATATCATGCAAATGCGTCAAATTCTATTACATCGCATGATCCAGTCTTTACAAAATAATATTACAACTTGCATAGTCTTAAAAGACTAGCAGAATACAAAGTATTACAGCGGAAAACATAGTACAACATTGAGCCCATCTTCTTCATGTGCCACAGGCAAAACATGTTGGCGATAGTCTCGAGATCCTAAACGAAATCCTCACTCGTCTTCAGAAACATCTGCAATATGGAATATGCAGCCACAAGGGAGTCAATACAATTTAATGTATTGGCAAGTAACACTATGGTGGATATAAATGGCAAGACTAGTACTACATGCTTATTTGGCTGAGTGGAGTTTAGGCTAAGTTTGCATAAAGCCAGTTTTGTCCTATCTCTTTTGTAAAACAAACTTTTCTTTTCAAAGGGGTGGCAACATTGGATTTAGATCCAAGCACCACAATACTCTTCACTTGGTCAAAATTTTACTTATTGAAATTGGTGATGAGATTCTTCCGTCAATCCTTGTCCAGCTGCTCATAGTTGTCCATAACCGGGGACACGGCTAAGATCTTAGTTTGTTGACTCTGCAGAGGTTGTGCACTTTCACCCTTTGTCTTCAATTAGCCCAAACATCCTATACACCCGGAGTGCATCATGGAAAGGAGAGAATTGAGACGAGATCTTTCAGAAGAAGAAGTCCAAACCCACCGGCAAGACCCGTTCCACCTATAATTTTGCTACATCTGCTTGTCAAGCCTGGGCTGAACCCTCACAACTTAATTGATCAAGACAGAGCCCATATTGTCAAAAGGCTGCACGGGAAGCTACTAGATTTAGAGGGACATAGTAATCTCTTTGTTCCTGGGTGGCCATCCGCAAGTGACAACCTCAAGTGGAATAACCCTTAGATAAGGGCCCTGAGGAAACACTCAACATAATCCAGTCTTACCACTTCCACCCAGGTGGTTCATTTATTAGTTATACTTAGAATTTTTCCTCAACATCTAGTAAAACAATTTGTAATATTGCATAGCATCTACTAAGTTCTAAGGCTATCAAAATAACAAGGGTAAAAGAGATGGCTACACACTACTAGGATAATAGCATAGCATCATATAACTTAGTAAAATTTCCTATCATGCATGCTACTCAAAATCAACTAATGCATATAGAATATAATGGGTAGTTGATGGTGTGTTACTTGCCTTTGAAGTCGGTGTTGAAACACACTCTCTTCACAAATAGAAAATTCCTCTCCGTATAATCTATTAATTGAAAGAACAATAAAAATAAATAAGCAATTCACATAACAAAACAAAATCAAGCAAGCACAATAATGTCTCTCTCATTAAAATGGTTTATATTAATTCTTGTATGGTCAAGGCTTGACACATATTTCAATATACAAAAGAATTATGATGATTAGATGTGTGGTTTGTCCTTTATGGTCAAAGGTATTTAACAACTATGGATTCCAGTTTAACATTTGAAGTCAAATTTAAGATGTTTGTGAATCCCTTGAATTTAATAAAGCTTGGTTTTGTTCTCTCTGGACGGAGAGTATGACTTGGTGATATGTCGTAAAACAACCAATTTAAATGTTTTATAGAATTTTTAACTATGGCAAAAATACCAAATTAGAGTATCTAAATTTTATACCACTTTATTAATGTTTAGAAATTATTGCCAACGGGGATATAAATATTCTGATATTCCATGAAACCTTTCGTTTGCAATTTTTGGATTTAAAGTTATATATAAAAGAAATACAGAAACTCTTCAAATGATGATCGAGTAGTTTAAATTAGGCAAACATGAACACTAAAGATGTATAATTGTTCTACATGTTCCAACGATTTCAGGGATGTCTAATTTGCAAAATTTGGATAAATAGAATTGAAGATGTGATTCCTAGAAGATCATGACATTTTCTATACATAATACCGTAGGATACATATTCAATTAAGAAAGTAATTTTCAGAAGTATTATCAAGATCGTGTAAACAACAACAACTCACCGGCAGTATCTTATTAGTGGCCGGAAAGAAAGAAAAGGAAGTACGATCGCGACGGGAATACAAACTTGCCCGTTTATTCCTAAACGAGGTTGATTAATTATTTCCAGGTTTAAGTGCACGCGAATAGTGTTTGAGTTGGAAACCTAGTTTTAGTCCAAGACGTATTAGTGGAAGCTGTCAAAAGGTATGGTATGTATGCACTGTCGGACCTATAATTTTATACCGAAACATGAGAAAATTTGAAGTGATTAAAACACCAATACGATACACATGTGTGTGTGCATGCGTGGTACTAGTGCTAGCTGAAAATAAGAATCCATCAAGCTAGCTAGTTGTGGCTTGTCACGAGTGATCCATGGACCAGTGCGTGCATGTCTTGCCGGACCAGTGCGTGCATGACTTAGGAAAGAACATGGTCGCTTGATCTAAGATGGAGGGCTGGGACCAAAATGAAGGGAGAGGCTCACCACGTGACGAGGCTGCTATGCTTGTTGATACGAAGATGACGGCGGCTCTCACGCGGGTATGGGCGTGCTGCGTCGTGGCGGTGAGTTCCCGGACGCGTGGAGAGGTCGGGAAGTTGTCGTGGGACCTCACGGTGTTGATGGCGCCGAGGCAGGGGACGATGGAGACTCCTTGGCAGTCCTTGGCAAGCTCCTTGCGGCGACACGAGCGGACAGAGTGACGGCAACGTTTCCAACAACGAATAGATGACAAACCATAATGTCCTGAAGGTAGGCAAAGGTGAGAGGAGTCTATTGTAGAAAGGAGTTCATAAAAAGATCAACCTACGCGACATACCGGTCCGATGAACTCAGCAAGATCCAAAACAAGACGTCGATGGTGCGGGACGTACAGAGCTCATCTTGAGATAAAATCTGAACGAGAATGAGGGAGGAGGGCAAGGGGAACGCAGTGGGCAATTTGGTTCGGCTTTATATTGGCTGAGGAGGGAGATCGGGAGATCAATGCCAACAGATGGCATTCGGTTCATCAGCTTCATTTGGGTGATTAAGACAGTGTAATGGGAAAATAACTCCCTGAATGGGACCGTGATTGACTGAGGAGTAATTTTTGTGTTTATTGCAATTCATTTCCGGGTACATAATGGCCTAGAGGGAGAGGGAGAGGTTACTGCCATGGATGTAACGTACAGATTGCTTCTGTACGTGCTAGCGAGGAGGAAGACAACCTGGTCGCTTGGATGGGCCAGGATTCGGCCCAGTTTGTGTAGTTCGGCCCTTTTTTTTCTATTTTTTTATCTTTTATTTTAATTATCCAATTGAGCTCAAAATAACTTCTAAAGATTTGGAAAACCAAAACCTATCAACAAAGAACATTTGTGTGTTGTTTTAACACATTTTAGAAACTGAAATATTGAAATGTTTGTAGAAAGTTTAGCTGACACTTTATGTCAAATTTAAAATTGAATAATAAGAAAATATATTAATCGTATTTATGTGCCCAATAAAATCTTGTATAATCATTTTATTGTTCAAAGCATTGATGAATAATTTAATATTTCATAAAATACTTTTGTGGTTATAAAATATTTTTTTATGCTAGAAATAACCAAGGATCATAACACCCAATTTATAAAGTTCAAAACATTCTTTTCAGAAACAATTATTTGAATAAAACAAATAATATGAAATAGGTATAGCTTTAATTAACTTAAATTTACTTTGTAAAATATTTTATAAGGGATAACTTTCCAAGTTTATGAAATATAAGATTGTTTAGATATCAATCCAATTATCTTGGCATACGTTATAATTTTTTTTTGTGTGTGTTTTGATTTCTAGGATTTTGGTGACTTGTATTAACAAGAAAACAAAAAGTTTCAAATTTTTGTGATTTTTGAGTTTTTCCAAAAATCAGGGATGTTACAGTAGATGTGCTGGGGGTGGCGTACGTGTCCTTAGCGTGGTCGGAGGTGAACCATGGCGGCGTGTCGACGGCGAGCCCCTCTGCTGTTCTCCCACCCCCGAAACGCCGGAAGCAAATTGGAGAGGAGGAAGGAATGGAGACGATGGCTGGCGGCGGCAGGGAGGAGGGAGGAACCTAGGGCTAGGGTTTGGTGGCCTCGGTGGGTAGATATAGGGCGAGGAGCAGGTGGAGCTGCTCGGCTGCGTGCGCGCTGGCGTCAGCTGACGCCAGCCGTACGGAGAAAGAAGAAAGGCCAAGCGGGCCGTGTTGCGCGCGTGTGCTAGGTTAGGTGGGCTGGGCTTGGCCCAGCCTGCCTTTCCCAGCCGTTTTTCTTTTATTTTTTCTTTCTGTTTCTTTTTTTTTTGCTGAAAAGGAAAAGGAGAAAAAGAGTGGGTTTTGGTTTTAGAAAAATTAGGGAAAATTTGTATAGATTAGTTTTTGTAATAGCACCATAATGCAAACTTTTGTTTTCCAAAAATTTGAAACTATGTTGCTGTTTGTATCTTATTTGAATTTGAGTGAAATTTGATATTAAATGATTAATTGAAAACAACAATTTAAATAGTTTGAACTTTATGGTTTATTGGAAACAAAAGATGGTTTGATTTGAACCTTTTTATTTGAAAACATGTAACAGAACAAGTATGAAACAATTTGATTTGGAATTTGTTTGAAATTCAAATAGAAAACACAGGAAAACAAATGAAAACAAAAGCCAAAACAAATGCAATGATGATGTCATGATGCAAAACATAAAATAAAACAAGAAACAAACATTCTAAGGGAGTTTTCATACTTGGGATGTTACAATCCTTCAGGAAGCTAGCAGTTCTGTCGGGGGGATACCCCCGAGTAGGGTAAAGGCAAGTGCTAAGGGGAAAGATCAGAAGAGACGTTTGGCAAAGTAGCGGCTACCCGGTACTCGCTACCCGGTCGTCCGCTATTCGGCCGTACACACTGATGGCCAGGAGGAAGAATCAAGGAAGTTACTCTTCTCCGAGTAGAGGAAGTGGACCGAGTAGAGAGGGCGGTCTCCTACTCGGGCCAGAAGTCAAAGGAGCCGTTCTGACACAGGATCCCGCGTATCCCAGGTCCGAACTGCGGCACTGTTCATCTGCAGAGCGCGTGCTTATCCGCGCCAGGGTGTCAGCAGGGCGTCGCAGGTTAGGGGGGCCTACCCCGTGACAGTGTCAGTGATAACAGATCAGTTTCTCGGTTCTGCGGAATGACTTTGCACACGGAGACAAACTTGGAAGCCAAAGGTGTCAGCGGGAAGCCGGAAGTGCGCAGTGAGCACACTATGTCGACATCTTGGCTGTATCCGGCTAGGCACCAGTATATAAGGTGCCCTGCCTCCTCCTGCGCGAGGGATCCCAGACTTGGTTCACTTTCTTGACCTAGTTCATCACAGAGAGAGGAGAGTGGCTACTCGGCTGTAAGCATTACTTGTACCGTGGCTACTCGGTGAGACCTGAATATAAAGAGAGAAAGGCAGGAGTAGGGGCTTTACCTCCACACGAGGGCCCTGAACCTGGGTAGATCTTGTTGTTTGCAGTGCTAGCTTCATACTCACGCGGCTATTCGCTGTGTGATCCCTCCCCGAGCGCCTCCAACATCCATCGTCCCCACAACTTTAGCCATCCTATGGCATCTGCCGTGACACCACCACGACAGTTGGCGTCCACCGTGGGGCAACCAGCGGCGCTGGCTGGAGTTTCCGTTCGGACGGGATCGATTTCTGCTACCGGAGAGCGCGTAGTCTGTGGCCTTGTCCACAGATTCGGCTCCTTCGACTTCGTCACCGACAACGCCGGCGACTTCGGCGGCAGGGCCATGCCGGGGGGCGGCTCGGTGCTCTCTTTCGGCGCGCACCTCGTCTACGTCGCCACCGTCATCGACCGCGAGTATCCCGAGCTGGTGCATGTTGCGGAGGATCCCCCTGCCGTCATCGCTGCACGCGGGAGGCCGATGGGCCGCTCTGCGGACGTCGCGGAGGTGATGATGACCGGCCCTGCTGCTGACGCCGGGAAGGGTGCGGCTGCTGCCGCCGCGGGCGTCATCGAGGATCTCGATGGCCCGAGTGCTGGCGGGAAGACCCACAAGCCCTACGAGAAGGACTGCAACCTCCTTCCCTCCACTACTCCGACAATACCTGCGTCCGCTGTGCGGATGGGCATGCCGCCTCCCACCGAGCTCGAGCTCATGACCATGCGGGCGCAGCTCGAGCAGGCGGAGCTGGATAAGGTTAGGCTTGAGCTAAACCTGGACCAGAACGAGTACAACCGGCTCACGGCTTCACGCTCGTGGTAAGGAGGCCCTCCAAGGCAGGCGCAACGCGCCGCAACCTAGGCACCGAGATGGCGGCAGTTGGTGAAACTGCTGGCCAAGCCGCTAGCCAAAACACCGCCACCACCAGACCCAGATACAGCAACCCGCCAAAACCCTTAGAGCTGCTGAGGCTGTAGCTGCTGAGTTGCCGCATCTCGCTAGCGACGCGCGCGTTAGGCAGCAGGAGAGGCTCAATGAGCTAGTGCTAGAGGCTGCTAGGCAGAACGAGGAGTTCCGGAAAGCCAACCCGGGTGCTGGATCTTCTCAGGTGGTGCACTCGCATGCGGTTAGATCTAACGATCAGGCCTCATCACCGCATCCCAGTCGCGAGAAGGAGCGGAGTGGGCATTCCGGCAGGGACATGCAGATGCAGGTGTACGACCCGGCTGTCGCTGCAAAACAGCACGCTGTAGCACGACAGTCCGGTCAAAAACACAACGCTGCAGGAGCAGGCTATCAAGCCCATAAAGCTCAAAGCCAGGCCCGAGATGGAGAGCGCCCAGGCCTTCTCAGCATCCAGTTGCTCAGCCTACTCGGCAGAGGCAGCAGCCACGCGCAGTCGCGCCAGCCGCCAACCCGGTGGAGCAGCCTGCAGTCGTGCAGGTGGACAGATATGATGATGGCTACTCGGCCATGGGGTTGGCTGGCTATGACATCCTGGATCGCGTGGGCGAGCGCGTGCTGGAGCCCAGTGATGCCAGGCACAAGTTGGACCGGATTTCTCTATCGGCGCAACTCGAGAGCAAGGGGCCGCCTGGCCCTGAGTGCTTTGGTCCCCGCAACATGACGGAGCCGTCCGTGAAGCAGTTCCAGCTCGCTAGGGGGACCAAGTGCTATGACGGCAGCACCAAGCCGGAAGATTGGCTCAATGACTATGTCACAGCCGTGCACATTGCAGGCGGCAACCGGAGGTGGGCCGTGCGGTACATCCCGCAGATGCTCGAGGGACCGGCAAGAACGTGGCTCAACAACCTGCCCAAGCACAACATCAACTGCTGGCTTGACTTCGCGGAGGCCTTCGTCAGCAACTTCACCAGCACCTACCGGAGGCCGAATAGGCCGCAGCAGCTATCCGCTTGCAGGCAGCGGGAAGAGGAGACGGACCGCGAGTATCTTACTCGGTGGAGTACTCTGAGGAACACCTGTGAGGGTGTGAATGAGGCCCAGGCCATCACTTGGTTTGCGCAGGGCTGCAGGCATGGCAGCATGTTGTGGCAAAGGCTCCAGAGGGAGATGCCGAGTACTCTTGCTGAAACCATCCGGATTGCAGATCAGTACGCACTCGGCGACCCGACTCAGCCTCTTCTTGATGCCGCTGAGCCGAGAAGGAACTACAACATCAACACCAGCAAGCGCAACGAGTTCCGCAACAAGCGCAGAGGTGACCGGATTGATATCCGGTACGATCCTGAGGAGGTGAATGCTGTGGCAACCGGAGTTGGGAGTAGCCAGAGGCCAAAAACTGCTGGAGCCCAATACGGGCAAAACCAGAACCAGGGCCAAGGCAACAAGAATCCATACAGTGCTTCCCAGCAGGGTAGCGGCAACTCGGGTCCGGCACCGAACTTTGTCTTCAAGGACATGAAGGATGGCCCGTGCAGCTTCCACACTCGGCATCCCGCAAGACCTGCCAACCACACTACTCGGCAGTGCAGTTGGTGGGAAGAAATCAAGAACGAGGGCCTGCCTCCTCCTCCTCCTCTGCCAGCTGCGAATGCCGCTGTACAACCTGCTCGCGCACCCGCTGCTCGGCCTCCAGCCTTCCCGAGAAGAGAAAATGTGAACCAGGTGGCTTTAGGAGCCAACCGCTACTTCAACAATGATGGCTACCGCAACAACAACAACAACAACTACTACACCCGCAACAACAACAGAGGCAACAACAACAACAACAACCAAGGTAACAACAACAACGGCAAAAATGGTGGCGGGGACCGCAATCGGTACCAGGAGCACCACGAGAGCTACATGATCTTCACCTCTGAGCCTGTCGACAAGAAATCCCAGCACAGGCGTGCCATGGAGGTCAATGCTGTGATCCCTGCTGTTCCTCACTATATGCATTAGTGCAACCAAGAGATCACGTGGTCCAGAGCAGATCATCCCAAGGTGATGCCCAACCCAGGTAGCTACGCCTTGGTGCTGGATCCTACCTTCTTGGGTCCCGAGAAGAATGTGAGGTTCAGCAAGGTACTGATCGACAACGGCAACAGCATCAACATCGTGTACAGAGACACGCTGGAGAAACTTGGTATGGCCGAGAACATGCTGCTACCTAGCAAGACCACTTTCCATGGCATTGTGCCAGGAGTCTCTTGCAATCCGATTGGCCGAGTATGGATAGATGTGCTATTCGGCACCAGGGAGAACTGCCGCACAGAGAGCCTGCAGTTCGAGGTGGTTGATCACCAGAGCCCCTACCATGCCCTACTCGGCAGGCCCGCTCTGAGCAAGTTCATGGCCTCTACCCACACTGCATATCTGAAGATGAAGATCCCTGGTCCCAATGGCGTGATTACCATCTCTGGTGATTACAAGAAGTCCATAGAGTGCGCCTCTGCTGGTTCTCAGTTGGCGGAATCCATGGTGATTGCTGCCGAGAAGAAGAAGATGTACGAGGTGGTGTCTATGGCGCAATCCGCACAAGCTGGTGCGCCTGGCATGCCAAGTTCCCAGCACGGGACGGCGTTCCAGGCATCTCAGGAGACAAAGAAGATCCAGGTTGACCCTGAGTTTCCCGACCGAGTTGCCATCATTGGCTCCGGGTTGGGGGAGAAATAGGAAAGCGAGCTCATCCACTTCCTCCGTGAGAATCGGGACGTGTTCGCCTGGTCCAATGAGGATTTACCAGGTGTCCCGAGGGAGTTGGTTGAGCACTCGCTACATGTGCGTCCTGACGCCAAACCAGTGAAGCAGGCTATGCGCCGTTTCGGAGATGAGAGAAGGAAGGCCATCGGTGACCAGATCACCAAGCTGCTGATAAGCAATTTCATCATGGAGGTGCTGCATCCGGATTGGCTAGCCAACCCGGTCATGGTTGAGAATAAGAAAGAGGACCCCAAGGCCGCTACCGCATGGCGCATGTGCGTCGACTACACCGACTTGAACAAGGCGTGCCCCAAGGATCCTTTTTCGCTACCTCGCATCGATTAGGTGATCGACTCCACTGCTGGTTGTGAACTGTTGTCTTTCATAGATGCCTACTCTGGTTTTCACCAGATAGCTCTCAATCATGCTGATCAAATAAAGACTGCTTTCATTACCCCGTACGGGGCTTATTTCTATCGTGTCATGTGTTTCGGGTTGCGGAATGCGGGTGCCACGTATCAGAGATGCATGCAGAAATGCTTGCACAACCAACTCGGCAAAAATGTGCAGGTGTACGTAGATGACATTGTCATCAAAACGAATAAAACACATACTCTGCTTAGTGACCTTGAGGAAACTTTCGCTAACTTGCGCAAGTATAAGATGAAGCTGAACCCGAGTAAATGCACCTTTGGCGTCCCAGCTGGCAAGCTACTCGGCTTCTTGGTATCCAGTCGAGGCATTGAGGCCAATCCTTCGAAGATAAAAGCTATTGAGAGCATGTCTTTGCCGAGATCCCTGAAGGATGTGCAAAAATTCACTGGTTGCTTGGCATCACTGAGTCGTTTCTTGGGCAGAATGGGCGAGAAGGCCCTGCCTTTGTATCAGTTGATGAAGAAAAGTGACAAGTTCGTCTGGACACCGCAAGCGGATGTGGCATTCAAGGAGCTAAAGGCAATGCTGGGTAGCGCTCCCATCTTGGCTAGTCCGCTACCCAAGGAGCCAATGCTGCTGTATATTGCTGCTACTAACCGGGTAGTAAGTGTGGTGATCGTGGTAGAACGAGAAGCGGAAGGCAAAAGTGTGTAGAGGCCGGTATATTATCTCAGTGAGGTGCTCTCCAGCTCCAAACAGAATTACCCTCACTACCAGAAGATGACTTACGGTGTGTACCTGGGAGCCAAGAAGCTGAAGCACTACTTCCAAGAACACCCCATCACAGTGGTGAGCTCAGCTCCCATCTCGGATATCATGGGAAACAAGGAAGCGAGTGGCATAGTAGCCAAGTGGGCAATCGAGCTGGCCACCTACGCTCCTGCGTATGCGAGAAGAGAAGCCATCAAATCTCAGATCCTCGCAGAATTTCTGGTGGATTGGGCTGAGGTGCAATATGAGCCTCCTACTCCGATATCCAACTACTGGAAGATGCACTTTGATGGATCCAAGATGAAGGAAGGCCTTGGCGCTGGCGTAGTGCTTACGTCACCCAAGCGAGATCAACTCAAGTACGTGCTGCAAATCCACTTCAAGGCATCCAACAATGTTGCAGAATACGAAGCCGTGGTACACGGCTTGAAGGTGGCAAAGGAAGTTGGTGTGCAGCGCATCATATGCTATGGTGACTCGGATCTCGTTGTGCAGCAAGTTTCTGGCACTTGGGATGCTCTGGATGCCAACATGGCGTCATACCGCTTCCTGGTTCAAACCATGACATGATTCTTTGAAGGTTGCGAGTTCCAGCACATCCACCGAGCAGAGAATGAGGCAGCTGATGAGCTGTCCAAGTTGGGGTCTTCTCGGCAGTACATCCCGGCTGGGATTGCCTCGGAGCATTTGAGAAAGCCATCCATCAAGCCATCCCCCAACTCGGAGTCCATTTTCGTTCCTTCACTGCCTGATGAAGAAGCAGTCCCAATGGAGATTGACTGGGAAGGTGCAAAAGGAGACCCGGGGACTGCCGTCTCCATCCCGGGGACTGGCGCCTGCAACCCGGGGACTACTCCTCTCTACTCGGGGACTGCTTCCCCTTACTCGCGGACTGCCCCTCTCAGCTCGGGGACTGTCACATTCCTTGAAGAAGTCCTTGCAAACCGTTCGGGGCTGCAGAGAGTCAACCCCAACCCAGAAAATGACGCAACAGTGCCTGTTCTGATGGAAGTGGACGAACCAGTGTTTCCCGCGCGGGAAACGCCGAGTTGGGCCATGCCCATATTATCCTTTCTAAGGGACGGCGCCCTGCCAGATGATGAGGTTGTCGCAAGACAGATTCAGAGAAGATCCAAGGGCTACACCATCTTCAGAGAAGTGCTGCACAAGAGAAGTGCCACTGGCGTGCTGCAGCGCTGTGTGGAACCGGAAGAAGGAGAAGAGATTCTGGTGGAAATACACCAAGGGGAATGCGGGCATCACGCCTCTTCTCGGGCTCTAGTCAAGAAGGCTTTTCGGCATGGCTTCTTCTGGCTCACTGCTTTGAAACAAGCTGAAGATATCGTGAGAAAATGCAACGGCTGCCAGAGATTTGCAAGTAAGATCCACATGCCTGCTTCTGAGTTGAAAACAATTCCCATCACTTGGCCATTTGCTGTTTGGTGTTTGGATATGGTCGGTCCTTTCAAACCGGCTAGAGGCAACATGACACACATTTTGGTCATGGTTGATAAGTTCACCAAGTGGATTGAAGTGAAGCCTATTCGGAAGTGTGATGGAGCCACTGCTGTGAGTTTCCTGAAGGATGTGATCCTGAGATACGGCTACCCGCACAGCATCATCACAGATAACGGCACTAACTTTGCTGAGGGAGCCATGGTGAGATTCTGCAGAGATAAGCACATCCGACTAGATGTCGCGTCTGTCGCGCATCCCGCGTCCAATGGGCAGGTGGAAAGAGCAAATGGCATGGTGCTTGCAGGCATAAAGCCAAGGCTGATTGAGCCGCTGCTGAAAACACCAGGGTGTTGGCTAGATGAGTTGCCAGCGGTGTTGTGGAGTCTAAGGACTACCCCTAACCGGTCAACCGGCTACACACCGTTCTTCTTGGTATACGGGGCTGAGGCCGTGTTGCCAATCGACTTAGAGCATGACTCCCCCCGAGTAACCCTCTACACTGAGGCGGAGGCGAGAGAAGCTCGAGAAGATGACGTTGACCTGCTAGAAGAAGCAAGAGAGCTTACTCTGTCACGTTCAGCTGTTTACCAGCAAAACCTGAGGCGTTATCATAGCCGAAAAGTAAACCCAAGGGTTTTCCGAGAAGGAGACATGGTCCTTAGGCTCGTGCACCGCACAGCCGGGATGCACAAGCTATCCCCTCTGTGGGAAGGGCCGTTCATTGTGAGCAAGGCTCTACACAATGATGCGTACTACCTTGTAGATGCGCAACCATCACATAAGAACAGGCCGGATAAAGCTGGGGAGGAATCCAAACGCCCCTGGAATGTAGCTCTACTTCGCCGCTTTCATTCATGAGCAAAAGTGTGTATGTACCCTCTTATCCGAGTTAAACTCCTACTCTGCAATCTGAAATTGAACTCGGGGACTGCCCTCGTCCAAAATTGCTCTAAGTGTTTCTATTCTGTTATGCCTTTGTCTACTCGGTTGCTACGCTTGGAATTTCAAAAGCATACAAAGTAGTGTGTTTATACTCACCGGACACTCTGCGACTCTGCTGCTGTCCGCAACCCGGCTTCATGGCAAGCCAGAGAACAAGCCAAAGAGTCAATGAACACATGAAAAATTGCAAAGGGAAGGACGCGTGTCGCAACCGAGTACAGTGCTTTTTACTGTCTGTTGTTATCTTTTTCGGCTATGTGGGGGTAGCGTTACTATGACTGTTTCCAAGTGGCTAAGTATTTGAAACTCCAACTTTGAACTCTTGTGACTCGAATACCAAAAAAGCAACAAGTTGCAGGTAAGAGCTGAGATAAAAAGAAAGGGTGGATGAAAAATGCAACTCGGGGACTCGCATGATAACGCAACCCGGCATCAAGCCAAAGCTGCTCAAATTACTAAGTATAAAACTTCAACTGGGATAAAAACTGAGTAGCAACGGGAAGATAAATTGTTCAGTACATATGCACCCGGCATTCCGGGGATTTGATAAAAATCTCGAGCATAAGTGTTGCAGGACATAATCAGGTAGAGGTAGCAGCATTTTCGGTGTTGGCTTTGGCGGCATCAGCTTCGGAGTTGGCCTTGGCAGCGTCAGCTTCCGGGTTGGCGACGTCGGTCTTCGTGGCATCCGCTTCTGGGTTGGTGGCAGCCTGATCAGAAGTGGCTGTAGCCACCGAGATGGGGTCCGTCGCCGAAGTGGAAGCAGCAGATTGAGCGCGGAGTAGCGCCGTGTCGTCAAGGGCTGCGCCTGATGAAGTGCCGAACTCAAGGGCCGCGGTGTCGATGGTCATCTTCTCGCTTTCGCCTTCCTCGTCGCTATCCGCGACGACCGCGCCCTTCCCCTTCCCGGACTTGTCATTAGTGCTATCGAAGAAGCTCAGCCCGTCTGACCCAGTGGCCTCCTCGTCATCGTCTTCATCCTCGTCGTCGCCCTCGCCTTCCACATCCGTGTCGGGCTCGGTGAGACCTTTGATGTAGCGCGCGGTATCCGCGTAGGAGGCGATCTCCCACGCGACTGCCTGGCGGCGAGCCACGCATTCGGGATCCTTCTCCCACTTGGAATCGTGGCGCATCTCGGGGATGGTATTGAGATTGAGGTTCTCATACCAGCTGCAGATGAAGAGGAGCAGCATGTCCGCGCCTGCCCGAGCTCTGGATGCTCGCCACTTCTTCAGCTCGGCTTTAACACCGTTCAGCTTCTCGGCAAGCGCGCGAATAGTTGAGGGCACGGGGTCTTGGGGCCTGAACAATGCATGAAGTTTGAAGGCAACAGACGTTAAGTCCGTGCCCAAGCCCTTAAGGCGCTGAAGCTGACCCTGCATGTTCGTAAAGCTGTCTTCGATTGAAGCCTTGGTATCCATGGGCAGCCCTTTCTCTACTCGCACATCTTGGGCCTTAGACAGGGCAGGTTTGCAAGCTGAGCAGAGATCGGGGAAGATTTCTGAAAATGCTATCAAAAAAGATTAGAAAAGAAAACAACAAAGAGATGCAAATCAGTCAACAGAGAAGAAGAAGGAAACAGGGAGGCACAAGGATGCGAAAACTTATTGTTCAGGTCGCAGAGTAGCGACTGAAGCTTCCTCTTCCATGACTCCTCATTAGCAGCGTGCCGCTCCTCGACCCTCCGGAACTGGGCCAGTTGGAGCATGAGATCCGAGTTGCTTTTCTTCAGCGTCTCGCACTCCATCTCAAGGGCCCTTTGTTTAGCCTTGGCGGCTGCCTCCAACTTGTCCTTCTCGGCGGATATGTCTATGACGTCCTGAAGGGCAGCCCTTAACTGGACCTGCAGCGGCTCCAACTCGGTGGTGTGTTGGCTCTTCAGCTCGACGGCTTGGCTTTCCAATTGCTGCTGCAACTCGGCGGGCTTCACGCAGTCGAGATGCTCTTCACGAAATTTCTTGTAATCTTCTGTGGAGGAGAAGGGTATGGTCAGCAAATAGCAGAGAAGAAGGAGGAGAACAAGCCGAGAAGGCGACAACTCACCTTCCAACTTCTTAATGGTGGTCTCGGCATTCTTGACAAAGACGTGACAGTGCTTGTGCTCCTCAGTCAGCGCCTCGATCTTGCCTACAGAGTACAAGGAGTTAGAGTAGAAAGCAAAAACGAGCGTAAACACAAAATGCATGAACCGAATAGCTAAAAGCTTACTCTCCATCTCGGAAAGTTGAAGGGTACGAGCTAAGGCCTCCTTCTTGGTCACGACATCACTTTTGCGTTCTGCTTCTAGGGCTTCAAGGCGCCTTTTTGCAATGCTGTGATTCCAGAGCAGCTGCCGGTAGAGGGTCGTTCTCTTCAAAAGGCTATTCTGAGAAACAGAAAGAAAAGGGGTTAGACAATGTTTTGAAGATTTGACCTGAGAAGACGACAACTCGGTTGAGTACCCGCCTACTCGGCCCGAATCTCGGGGACTGGGTGATGGATAAGAAGAAGAAGAAGAATAGAAGAGAAGAAAAGCGCAACTCGGAACAGGCAAAGCAAAACTTACCGCATAGGTTTGCTCGAGATCCTCTGCAGCCTTGCGGTGGACGAACAGCTTCGCGGCAAGAGTGCTGGTGGCGGACGAGATGGTCATGGGATTGTAGCCCATGTCCGCCTTGTTCCAGTCGATGCGCCAGTGGTCCAGCTTGCCCAAGGCCAGACCGTTCCAAGACTTGTTGCCAAGGAACGTGCTGTTCCACTCGGCGTCAATAAAGCCCATCCGGTCGATTATCTGCTCGAGCCCCTGGGACTCCACCTCTGTCTCCTGGATCTCGCGCGAGAAGATCGATTGGGCCTTGTCCTTGGCCGGCAGCTTGGAATTCACAGCCTGGGCCTGTTTGCCTCTCGTAAGAGCGAGCTGTTTCTCGGTCTTGGTCAGACCGATGCTGTATATCTTGCTCATCTGCAGCATGTAAGGCGGGTAGGCAGGCGGGTCTTGGACGCTTGATCCCGCGGCTGTGCCTACACCGCTGCCGGAAGCACCAATGGTGAGCTGCCCACTCTTCGCGGCAGGCTTCGCAGTTGGTTTAGGTGGCGGCATCACGACAGAGTCTAGCGCCACGCGAGGGATTCCTGCGGACGGGAGCGTCTGGCTGGGCAGCCTGCTTCTCGGTGGCCTTCTTCTCGGCTGCTGGCTTCTCGACAGCTTGCTTCTCGGCGGCCTTCTTCTCGGCAGCTGGCTTCTCGACAGTTTTCTTCTCAGCAGCCTTCTTCTCGGCTGCATCTTTCTTGCCAGCAGCATCAGAAGCAGTTTTCTTGGTGGTCTGCTTGGCTGGAGGGCTAGCTGTGGTCTTGGTCTTCTTCATGGGCGGGGAGCTTGGCGCAGTTGGTGGAGCGGCCTGCTGGGTAGGCGGCGCCAAGGACTGGCTACCGGGCGCAGCGTCCGGCTGCGCGTGGCTCTGCAGGTCCGGCTCCACATCAGTTGTCTCAACCCGCTGCTCGGCAGCGGGGTCTTGCAGTACGTCGTCTTGATTATCTACCCGCGGCTGGGCCACGGGGTCATCTCGGGCAGCAGCGTCAGTATCCTGCTGCTCCTGGCTCTCTTCCTGCCGCTCAAGGGCGGCACGATCTTGGTGCTCGGTGGCCGTTTCTGTGTTCTCCCCAGCTGTGGTAGCTGGGGGAGAAGGGGGTCTCTCGCCGTGAGCAGCATCCTGCGCTTGTTGTTCCGCGCGGGCCTGCTGCTCCTGTTCGGCATCCTGGGCACCAGTGTCCATGTCCTGGACGTTGGTGTCGTCTTCATCCTCACCCTTCACAGGAGAGGGCGCACGCGCCTCGTCTCCTGCCGCGGGCTCGTCCTCTTCAGAGAGGTCGATGAGCTTGTCGATGTCAATGGCGGATCTCTTCTTGGACTTGGAGGGAGCGGCAGCAGCATCAGCGTCCAAGGGGGCGCTGAAGAGAAAAAGGGATTCAGGAAAAGAAGAAAACGAGAAGCAGCGGTGGAACAAGAAATTCAGGAAAATCAATGACAGCGGAATGCAGCTTGGAAGAAAATCACTTACCCTGCACGTGAAGGGGGTAGCCGTCTCCCAGAGACCTGCTTGGTCTTCTTCTCACCCTTCTTGGCCTTCTTGGCGGTGGGCTCCTGGGCACCACTGCCCGCCCTCTTCCGAGTGGCGGGAGCGGCAACCGCAAGCGGATCGACCTCGAGGGCGTCCTCATCCTCTCCCTCGTCAGCATTAGCATCCCCTGCAGAATAGGAAGGAAGAAAACAATTGAGAAACAGAAAGAAACTAAGTTGCGCTACTCGCGACCGAAAAGGTGAACTCGGTCACCTGCGTCATCGTCTTCGGACCAGTCCCGAATGGACGTGTCGACATGATGCTTACCCGGATGGACGGCATGGGGGATGCAGAGGGTGTCCGCGGTGTCGTAGGAGACCTCGTCATCCTCCTTTCGATCTTCGTGCCAGTTGGCCTCGAAGCGCTCCTCGCTCTCAGCGAGCTGGCGAGCAAGGCGCTGGAGATATGAGCAAGCAACACAAATCAGTTGAGCAGTGTAAGGGATTCTACCTGGGACGAGATGCAAGCACAAAGCATAACAGAGTAAGCGTCCTACCCAACGAGGCGTGCAAACACAAAGCACATGAAGCCTAACAGATAGTAGCAAGTGTTCTACTCGGCATGTAGTGCAAACATAAAGCACATGAAGCCTAAAGAGATACGGCTAAGTGTCCTACTCGGCACAGAGTGCGGATGCTAAGCATACCAGGCTAACAAGGCTATCTACTCGGAATCAATACGCAGGAAACAAAATAAGAAGTACTAACCCGCTTGATTGGCTTCATGCAGCTGTACGACACGAAGCCGTACTGCCAGTGGTCGGTGAGGCCGGTGCTCATGATGGAGCGCGCCCAGACGGCCACGTCCGCGTTGCTGAGCTCGAACGTGGTCGTCCGAGTGCAATCTCTGTTGCCGCCCATGTAGCACATGAGGTGTGCGCGGCGCTGCAGCGGGAGCACTCGCCTGGAGATCCAGCAGGCGATGGGGTCGTCGTCCTTGAGTCCCTTCTCCTTCAGCTGGGCGAGGCGCGCGTTGATCTGCTTGATGTCGCCATCTAGCGGGGCCTTGAATCCCCAATTCTGCCCGGTAGGAGGCGAATTGGTCCACCGGGGGAGATTGATCTGGTCCACCAGTGGCTCGCCTTCCTTGACAGGGATGTTCTTCACGTAGAAGAAGGTATCTGCCATTTGCGCACGGAGTCAAGGCCCTTGATTCGCGGATGGCTGGTCCCGCTGCGCTGCACCATCATGGCGCTGCCGGTCTCGGTCATTCCGCGCCTGCTATCTGCGCTACCCGGCTTGGCCTTGCTCTGCTTCCTGAAGAAGAAGTAGCGCGCCCAGGTCATCAGCGTGGGGCGCACGCCCAGGAACGCCTCGCACACCACAGCGTGGTATGCGAGCATCACCATCGCATTCGGCGGCAGGTGGTGCGGCTGGATCCCGAAGTGGTCGAGGAAACCGCGGAAGAAATCTGACACGGGCAGCCCGAATCCCCGCGCGAAGTGCGCGAGGAACACCACGTGCTCGTCCGCCTCCGGAGTGGGGACGAGCTCGCCTTCGGGGTGCCGACAGCGGACACCGGGAGGAACTCGCCGGGTGTTCACCAGCCACCGGCACTCGTCTGCCGTGACGTTGGATCCGGCCCACCCGGCGCGGGCATCATCGTCGCGAGCCATCGAGCAGGAGAGGGAGTCTGATGTTGATTTGGTGGGATTTGGCGGAAAGAACTGGCCTTTCAGCGCTGTGAGATGCACGGCGGCGAAGAGCTCGGTGGCGGCGGAGAAACAAATGGGCGAAGGGAGAATGAAGGCAGGAAGAAGAAGAAGGAGTTACCGAGGGGGTACTTATACCTCCCCTCGGGTTGCCATTACGATTGGAGGTAGTGGGATCAGTTACGCACAGAGATCGTGCGGCGTGGGGTGTGCGGGCCGGTTATAAACGCACACAGCGCAGGACGCGCGCGTAACGGCCGCAATTGATCCCACTACGCGATCGTGGGTAATTACTGCGCTTGATGGGACCTAACGGGCTAGTGGTCCCAGGCCGTGAAAACTGGGCGCGTGGCCTGTCAGATCCCGGGTACCGAGGCGTCGGGGGTACGGGAACGTGACACGTGCCCAGTTGCGCTGCCGAAAGGCGCATTTGGTCTGCCACGCTCAGATTCTCTCCAGAAATTCCGCAAAGTCTTTTTACTCGGCGACAGAGAAGAGAAAAGGCCATATTCGGAAGAGAGGATGCTCAAGACAGGATTAAGGGCTACTCGGAGGTTCTACTCAGCATCCAAAAGATTCAAAGCCAAGGTTGGTTTTTAAGCTGGCAGAGCCCAGTGAACAAGTTCATAGGACTCTACCAGCTTCGGGGACTAATGTCGGGGGGATACCCCCGAGTAGGGTAAAGGCAAGTGCTAAGGGGCAAGATCAGAAGAGACGTTTGGCAGAGTAGTGGCTACCCGGTACTCTCTACCCGGTCGTCCGCTATTCGGCCGTACACACTGATGGTCAGGAGGAAGAATCAAGGAAGTTACTCTTCTCCGAGTAGAGGAAGTGGACCGAGTAGAGAGGGCGGTCTCCTACTCGGGCCAGAAGTCAAAGGAGCCGTTCTCACACAGGATCCCGCGTATCCTGGGTCCGTACTGCGGCACTGTTCATCTGCAGAGCGCGTGCTTATCCGCGCCAGGGTATCAGCAGGGCATCGCAGGTTAGGGGGGCCTACCCCGTGACAGTGTCAGTGATAACAAATCAGTTTCTCGGTTCTGCGGAACGACTTTGCACACGGAGACAAACTTGGAAGCCAAAGGTGTCAGCGGGAAGCCGGAAGTGCGCAGTGAGCACACTATGTCGACATCTTGGTTGTATCCGGCTGGGCACCAGTATATAAGGTGCCCTGCCTCCTCCTGCGCGAGGGATCCCAGACTTGGTTCACTTTCTTGACCTAGTTCATCACAGAGAGAGGAGAGTGGCTACTCGGCTGTAAGCATTACTTGTACTGTGGCTACTCGGTGAGACCCGAATATAAAGAGAGAAAGGCAGGAGTAGGGGCTTTACCTCCACACGAGGGTCCTGAACCTGGGTAGATCTTGTTGTTTGCAGTGCTAGCTTCATACTCACGCGGCTATTCGCTGCGTGATCCCTCCCCGAGCGCCTCCAGCATCCATCGTCCCCACAACTTTAGCCATCCTATGGCATCTGCCGTGACACCACCACGACAAGTTCAAAGCCTCATGCGAATAACTTTTGGTCTGATCGAGGCCGGGGTTTTGTGCTTGCTACCTTGAAGTTTCGAGTAATCCAGGCGAAGATGCTCGTAAGTTCCTTCCACGAGGTTTTGATTGCTATGAATGCTGCTTTCTATCCGTTGGAGAGGGGTCCCGAAGATTGGAGCCATCTTCTCAGGATTTTTGGACGAGAAGGAGAGATTCGCGCGTGTGTTCGCAATCAGATGATCTGCGGCTCGGTAGTGGCTCTTTCCTTTGTCCGGTTGTGGCATCCTAAAGTCAATTTCAACTCTGTAGCTACACTCCCTGATGGTAATCGACATCGCTCCTCATTATAGGGTTGTTCGACCTGCAGCGGAAGAAATAATTCGATTGACCTCTGCAGAGGTGGATCGGATTTTGGCGGCTGAGAATGCCCATCACCCTGTATAATTGTAGGATGTATGTATCCTGTTGTGCTGTGCAGTTGTTGTAAAACTGTTGTAAGGTGTCTACCTTGTATATAAAATTCCTCCTGTGATGCTAAGTTAGGCGTAGCCCCCGTGTGTTTTGTGGGGTGTATACCTGTTACTTTCAGCATGTAAGGGTTTAGAGACTCGAGTAGCTATGGTTGAGAAACCATGTATTTTATTGCAATGACTGAAAAGTCATGTGTTTTCCTTTCGAGCTACAAGATGGCTAATATAGCCTTATTAGTATGAGTAAGGTAAATCTAAGGATAAAATTTGCGGAGTTGTGCAACATTCCAAGGGTTGGAATAGATGCCTCCCGTCGTCGGATTCTTTAGTCGATAGGCGCCACCTGGGATAACTTCGTGTATTATGAAGGGTCCTTCCCATGGTGGCTCGAGCTTGTGTCCTTCCTTCTGCTTGAGCCGTAGCACCAGATCTCCTACTGCGAAGGCTCTGTGGCGTATGCGGCGACTATGATAGTTTCGCAGCGACTGCTGATATACTGCTGACCTTGCGAGTGCAATATCGCGCATTTCGTCGAGTGCGTCCATATCATCTGCGAGTGCCCTGTTGGAGGTTTCTTCGCTGTAAGCAACGACCCGTGGGGCGCTGAACCTGACATTTTCAGGAAGGACTGCTTCATCCCCGTATACCATGAAAAATGGTGTGTAGTTTGTAGATCGATTTGGAGTTGTGCGGAGGCTCCATAACACGGAGGGTAGCTCTTCTTCCCAATGTCCCGCTGCTGGGTGTAGACGATCGAGTAGACGTTTCTTGATGCCAGCCGAAACTATTCCGTTGGATCGTTCGACTTGGCCGTTGGTTTGCGGATGGGCGACTGAAGCGAATTTTATGCCGATGCCCTTTTCTTCGCAGAACTGCTGTGTTTCCTTTGCCGTGAAGTTGCTACCATTGTCAGTAATGATGTCGTGTGGTACTCCAAATTGGCATACGATGGAGTTGAGGAATTTGACGGCGCATTGGGCGCTAGCTGAGGTTACTGGAATGGCTTCGATCCATTTGGTAAATTTGCCGACTGCGACCAGCAAGTGTGTGTATCCACCTGGTGTGGACTTGCGTAATGGTCCGACCATGTCTAGCCCCCATTATGCAAAGGGCCAGGCGATGGGTATCATATGCAGTTCCGTAGCGGGTGTGTGTGGTTTTGGTGCGAATCGCTGGCAAGCGTTGCACCTATCGACCAGTTCCTTTGCGTCTCTAGCTGTTGTAAGCCAGTAAAATCCTGCTCGGAAGGCTTTTCCCATGATTGCTTTCCAGCTAGCATGATGTCCACAGTCTCCTTGGTGGATGTCTCGCAGTAATTCCTTGCCATCTTCGGGTGCTATGCATCGTTGCAGTATGCCTGAGATGCTCTGTTTGTACAGTTCGTCGTTGAGCACCCGAAAGGATTTGCTGCGTCTGATTATCTGTCGAGCCTCGCGAGGGTCTGCTGGGAGCTATTTGGTGGAAAAGTAGTCGAGGTATTTCTGCGTACAGACTGGCTCGACCAGAAAAACTTGTCGCGAAATATTATGGATGAGCTCGATAATAGCAATTTGCGGGTTGACCTCTGTTTCCAATGCCGCGGGTGTTCCCGCAGTTTTCTTGACTTTCACTGATCGCCTAGTCATCCGCTTGAAATATATCCCTGCCGGTATGGGTGTATTTGTGGAACCCATGTTCGCCAATCTGTCTGCTTCTTCGTTGCTAGATCTTGCGATGTGCTTCAGCTCGCATCCTTTGAAACTTCCTTCGAGTAGGTTGTACATGTCGCGATAGGATACCATGCTCTCAGCGATAGCGTCACACTCTTTCATTGTCTGTTGCACGATGAGATTGGAATCGTCGTAGATCATCAGTCGGGTGGCTCCGCACGCAATTGCCATCTTCATTCCATGCAACAGGGCATCATATTATGCTGTAACATCCCAAATTTGTGCTACATTAGGGTGTGTGGTGTGTGTTCATTCCATACATGCATGAAAACAAAATTGAAACCAATTTAAATTGTGAATTTCAATGGTTTGAGAAAATCCCACAAAAAGCACTTATTTTGGTTCCCAAAATTTTGTGTTGAAAAATAATTCAATTTCACCAAAGAAAAACATGGCAAGGTTGGAAATTTTGTGAGCTTTCCAAAAATGATTTTTGCCAAATTTTATTCTTCCAAAAAGGCCCTCAAAAGTTCAAATCTGTTCTGTTTTCAATCACAGAAGGACCTAGTTGTGTTTTCCCAAAACTCTAGGGGGTTTTCGTAATTTTCTTTTCTTTCTCCCTTTCTTCTAGCTCCGGCCAGAAGGATGGAAGGCCGCCGCCAGCGCTTCGTGCCACGTCCTGCTCGCCTCGCGCGTGGATAAGAGGCAGAGAAGACGTCTCCATCGTGCCTTCTTCTCACTCGCCCCCGTGAGCCCTCGCTCTGTCTCTCTCTGCTACAGAACCCGAATCCTAACCCTAATGGTTTCGGCCGCCGTCAAATTCCGGCGATTGTCGTCGCGCCGGACCACCTCGAGGCCCTCCGTCCATCCCGGAAGCTCCCTGGGCCTCCAATGAACGTCCCCGCGGAAGGAATTGATCCGGGAGGGCCGGAATCCCCGCCGCCATCCGTTCTTCACCGACTCCGGCCGGCGGCCTCCGTCGCCAATCGCCGGCGATTGCGAACCCCTCCGGCCTCCCCGGTACCTCCACTGCAACCTATGTGAGTCCAGGAGCACCCTGGTGCTCCCCGTTTTCCTCCCCTCCCTCTGTTTTGCTCCGGCGACATGTGCCACCACCCGCCGCCGCGCCGGTGGACGGCGTGGTCTTTCCGGCGACCATAAGACAGCGGCGCCGCATCCCCTAGGTTGCCCATGACCCGCTCCACGTGATGCCCCAATCGATTCCACGAATAAACCATCGGGTTGTCCGAATTTGAGTTCAACAGAGAAGATCTTCTCTGGATGAGGCAAGCATGATGTCATCCTGACGTCATTTTTTCCCCTTTTTATTAATTTCAGGAATTCCAGAAAAGGAAATAAAATTGAATAATTCATAATCTCTGTTTTATAATTCAGAAAAATAAAAGTGAAGTACCAAAATGTTTGGAAAAATAAACTCTATCTGTTTATGTCACTTTTATACATGTTTGACAAACTTCAATTTTGGACATTATTTGAATTGGTTTAATTCATTTAAAAATGGAAAAATAAGTTTTTAATCACTAAAATTAGAAAATTAAAAGTTATATACCATTTTGCTCAAAATGACAAATGCAACCTATTCATGATGTTTTCAAACCCATTTGAGCAACTAAAATGGTACTCACTTCCATAATCGTCCGAATTGCCCCTCCGGGGTCTATTTCGGGATAAATTCAGTAAAAATGGTTAAGTGTCATATGAACCCTAGAAACCCAACAAGCATGTTAAGGGCTTTATCTCAGTGCATTAAATTGCTCATGCATACATATTTCGCATTGCATCGATGCCATGTGTTGATTGTTGTTTTCCTTGTTTCGGGGTTTGTTCCCCCTCGGTAGAACGTGACTCCGAAGAGAAGGCCAACAACTCCAATGGCGAATACTTGATCCTAACCGACAAGTCAAGCACTTATCCTAGAAGACATTTCAATTGGTTTTCTTATAACCAAGGCAAGCATAACCTCTTATCTGCCCATATATGATTTCGAAAGACTTTTGATTCTCGTACAATTGCATTCGATTCCAATGTATCTTGAGTCAATAGATAGAGTTATCCTATTTATTTGCATAACCCAGATATCATGATTCAATGCTCCTAGCAGACATAGGAGTTGTTTGTGTGTATCGCCAGAGCCCCAAATATGCCATGCTTAGTCATACATGCCTGCTGATCTCTGCTCCATCCGGTTGATGAATCAGAGCCACGAATGAATCTAGTATGATAGTATGCTGTGGAAAGTTAAGATCAGTTGTTTAACATGATTTAAAGGTGTGGATGACGAGACCACAGAGGGTCTGTGGTGGTTGTCTCGTTCATGCCCCTAGGAGCGAGTTCTCGTCTTCGAGCCAAAATGAGCGTGCATCCACACGGGGCTCAGATTCCCCTCGGTCTCAACTTGCCTAGTTTGTTCCATGAGTTGCCTAGTTCGGGCTTTCCATTTGGATTTGCGGGGATATCAAAACACTTTCAAAACTAGGATGTGGGGATGTATCGGCGCTCTGCGGGTAGGTAACCGTCGAGCATCGCGCACAACGATAGAGACCCGGCAGGAGATGGCCACTCCCTATTGGCGGTCCATCTCTACTCGGAGCGACTCATGGAATAGGCGAAGCAAGGGAAAGATTGTGGTCAACCTCCCTCTGCCGGCACTTCCCGGACTAGTGCTAACCCGGTGGCACTAAGAGTCGGTTGATACGTGTGGTTAAAGTTGTACACCCCTGCAGGGTTAAATCTTTTCGAAAAGCCGTGTCCGCGGTTAAGGACGACTTGGTGACGGATTCTGTGATCATAGATAACTTGAACGGAATGACTAAAACTTGTTGATAACGAATGAAGGATGCCTCCTCGGAGATGCCGAGAGGGGTTACCTTGTAGATTGAGTTACCGGAACAACTTGAGGAGGTGATCTTTGAAGCACGAGGTGCTGATATGAGTTGGTGGATTAAAAAGATGATGATTTCAGTAGTTGAGTAGCTTTCTCATCTGTTTTCAAAATATTCCATGAGACGTGCTATTCCTCCCTCAACTTGGAAAACAAAGATGGCTTTACGCAAAACAACCTTCATAACTCTTTCTAAAAGAAGCAGATATATAATAGGTTAACTAAGTCTTGTTGAGTACCTCCCGTACTCATGTTTGCTTAAACTTGGTTCAGGTGGAGTTCCTCAGTTCGGTGGTGTTTCGACGTGGACATCGACGTGGACATCGACGAGTAGTTTGGGGTTCCCAGGTAGCAGCCTGGAATCTACGGGTTGGGACGTCGCCTTATGTTGCGGCCTCTTAGGCCTTGTTGGTTCTTGTTGATTAGCAACATATTTTGCTTTCGTTGTCTGATGTAATGTTGGGTCGTGTGACCTCTCCTTGTAAGCTATACTCTAGTAACACCTGTTTAATAAAGCTTCATGTTTAGAGTACTGCTTTGATCGGTTGTTGGTTTCGAGCTCACTGTTATACAGTTTTGGCTATGCCTGCATAGTTGTCGCAGTCGAGGGGTTGTGGAGCCGATGTGTGACGCCCCGAGATCGGGCACTATGCAGATTTCAGCATTCCCGCCAAATCCGCATAATAACCGATTCCAGGTTGCCATTTATGATGACATTACAATAGTTCACGAATAATCCACAATTACAACAGGAACAGATAGATACAAGATGACTCACACGAGCCGGGGTTACACCTGATACAATACAAAGATCCAAATAACAGCGGAAGAAACAAACGTCCGTCTACGGACAAGATCCAAATTTGGACTAAGAGTCCTGAAGATAACCGAAGGCGTCCAATCCCTGCCCAGGCCAAGCCGGAGGGATTCCCAAGCTAACGTCGTCAGACTTCAAACCTGTTGACTGCAAGTTGGAATTTGCAGCCACGAAAGAGATTCGTGGGTCAGTACGGTTAAGTACTGGCAAGGGGGATAAAACCCATACTCACAAGTTACCGCCGTAGCCAGTCATCACAAGATACAAATACTTTAGGATCAACGGAAAGGAAGGGGTTATTGCAAATAAGCGACAACAGGCTGCACTAACCAACTACATAGATTCTATTACTTCTAACTAACAGAAAAGGGATAAGATCGAGGATTGTAACCAACTGAAAGTAAATCCAAACAAACCCATCCTGGACCTCGCCCCTTTAGCCAAAGAAGCAATCCGAGGATAACTCACACAGTTGTATTAAAGGTGAAACAAGTTATTGTGTGAATAAACCTATTACTAGTCAAGTTGTTAATCATGGGGTGTAACATGGTTAATCATTATGTTGAAGTTGTCCTGAGTACTTGTTAGCCAGTACTTTCACCAAGTAATCCATAACCGCGGAAAACACGGCTTCTCGAGAAGATTATCCCTGCAGGGTTGCACCATAGTAACCGACACTCATGAATATCCCGCCAGATGGAGTGGCCACTCCACCAAGCGGGGCACTCAACACAATCCAACCCTTCTTCGCATCAAGCCCAAAGCACCTTGGGCGCACGGCTAATCGAGCCCAGAAGAAAAATGACCCTCATAGCACTCTAAGAACGTGTCCCCCTATATGCCGACTACGAAAGTTCCACCCGGGATCCAAGGGCTCGCAAGATCATGCATGCAGCAAATGGAAAACCCGAACTAAATGAGGCGATTTGGACGAGATGCGAATCGGGTCAAACTGAGGGGGAGCCCATACTCCCCAAATGCGGGTAGTGCGCTCATCATGGATCAGTAGACAAGACCCTTTTCCTATTAGGGTCGACACTAGCAGGCCTCAAAACCACAAAGGGCCTCCTGCCGGTGCCTTATCATCAAATTATTATTAACAGTAGCATTAGCATGTTTGATTGATTGATTAAACATCGAGCCCCCAGAACATGATAGAGTAACAACAGAAAGTAACGGGTAACAGACTCGAGCAAAACAACCCTAAGAAGATAGTAAGACACGGGCACAAACAATGGTTATAGGTATGGAGGTGAGGCAATATCAAGGTTAAGGGATTCATGTGATGGGTTCGTAACAGAAACAACTACCACTAAGGCTAGCAGAAAAGAATCAACGGAAAGAATCGATAACAAGTGATGAAAGGCAGCCATATGGCATGCAAGTGAGTATACTTGCCTGAGATCCCGCAAGGTAGCAGAACTTGTCGTTGCTCACATCATCTCAACGTCCTATCCGAGAAGAAGCAACGAACCTCGAACAAACACCGGAATGCAACAATTACTACTACGGCAAAATCCAGCATGATCAAGATATGGATGCATGTCATGTTTAATAGATGCACCAAAGTAAACTAGTGGATATGATACACAAGTTTAAATGGATTCCATATGCAAAGATTGCATATGGCAAACCATGCCTTATAGTTGAATTAATTGTTCTAACAATAGCATCATGTGTAAGTGAGTTAGAATGATGCATGCATGATGAAGAACAAGAAGATAACAATATTAAATGCACTTGAAATGATAGTTAACCATTTTAGAAAACATTAATAAGGTTTGGCAATTATGGTTACTTAATGGTGTTAAACAAGTAGTGGTTGTTATCATCAAGTTAAAGTGTTCAAAACAAATAACAAAGTTGATATTTGAAAAGGTTATCAAATTTTAGTTGGATTACATGTTTCACATTTTGAAATTGGACTTTGGATTATTTAATTATGAATTAAACAATTTTAAACAATTTTTAATTGAATTAAACAGGAATTAAATGGTTTAGGCAATTTAAATTATTCAAACCAGAAAACAAAGTTTATAGTTGAATAGGGTATTCAAAATGGTATGAAAAACATATTTTGTTTGAATTATTTGGACTTAGGAATAATTAGTTATGAATTATTACAAATTACATTTGAAGTATTCAAATTTGAAATTTAAAAGTATTTTGAAAACTCAAAACAGAATACAAATAAGTTATTTGGAAAGGTTATTTGAAATGGTATGGAAAACATATTTTATTTGCATTTATTGGATTAATAAATAATTAGTTATTGAATTTAGCAAATACAATTGAAATGATTTAAATTCGAATTTGAATTGTAATTTGAAAGTTCAAAACAGAACACAAGTTGGATATTTGGATAGATTAGGAAATTTGGATCAGAATAGATATAGAGTTTGTGTTTATTGGATTTATAAAACAAAAGATATTTAATTTCAAAGTTTGGTTTCAAATCTGTTATTTTAAAAGGAAATGGAATTCGCACAGAAACAAAAGCTACTCACTGGCCCTCTACACACTGCCACTAACCAGTGGGCCACAGGCCACTGTGGCACTGCGCAACGCCAGCGTGGCAAGGCAAGACCATGACAGGTGGGTCTGCCTCGCTGCGGAAGAAAAAGGAAGCAAAAGTTTGGGGCGCTGCGGATCGAACCCGCGCCCTGCGCCACGCGCACAGGATGCAGTACCACTGCGGTACGAATCAGACGTTTGACAGTAACGGGGAAGGTTTCTGGTTGAGGTTCAGTTCGTTTAACTGAACTTCTGACGAACAGCAACATGCTCGTCCGTCAGACAGAGTTCGCCGGAGTTAAAACGTCGACGAAACACAGTCGAACTCGATACGAATCGGATGCGTGGACATGGAGATGGGTGCGCAAAGATGTACTGAACAACAGAGAGGGATGAGGGGGTGGGGACGGCGCTCACCAGCGTGTGGCGTCGATGCAGAGGCTCGACGCTGACGCAGGATGACGACGGCGGCAGAAGCGTCGACGGCGGCGCGCATCCAGACCATCTCGAGCTCGATGAAGGGGTCCAGAAGGAGGAGGAGGAAGAGGGTGGACGATCCCCGTGGTCAGAGCTCCACGAGGGGCCCAGTAGCGATGACGGCGCGCCGGGATTCAGAGTCGTGGTCGCGGTGGCCGGAGACGAGGTTGCAGATGGCGGCGACGAGATAGGTGGCCTCCAGGCGATCTCCGGTGTCCAAGACGTAGAGGAGGGTGAGGGCTTTTGATTTCAGGTGATAGGTGGGAGGGTAGAGGGTCACGGCGACGGCGCGGCGGCCGGATTCAGAAAGGTGGTCTCCGGTGAACAGACAGGGGAGGTGATCGACGGGAAGATGGAGATTTGGCGGCGCTGGCGAGGTGGGATGGGGAACCCTAGGAGCCTAGGGCACCTGCCAGGGCCCTAGGGCCTTCTTATAGGCACGGAAACGCATGGAGCGGTCGGACGGCGGCGTTTCTGTCGCGGTGGCGCTCCCGATGGCCGCCGTACAGCTTGACGAAGACGGAGGGAGCTGGCACGAATCTTGGAGCAACAGCGAACCGGTAAGTGGCTTTAGGCGGGCCGGGCTGCGCGCTGTAGGGTTAGACGGGCTGGGCCAGGCGGTAGATAGTTAGCTGTCTCCTGCTAGTTAGTTGTTTTATTTTTCTGTTTCTATTTTTTTTTTGTAGTTTTGCTTTTGGATAAAAAACAGGGGTTTTTGGTTAGATAAAAATTTGGAAAAATTTGGATAAGCTTCTTAGGTGAAATGCAACCACTTGGATGTTTTGGTTTTCAAAATTTCAAAGGTTTGATTGCTATTTTGAAATTGAACCAAAATAATTGAATTTTGCCATGTTAATTAATATTTAGAAAATAGGGTGTTTTCCATAGGGTTTCCCTTAGGGTTTAGAATGTTTTAAGGAATACCAATTTGTGTTGAACTTCATGGATTCAAAGGATTGATGATTTGAGAATTGTTTTGAGTTTTTGAATTGATTTGAAAATAAAAGATTAAGGTGATTGATTGAAATAAGCAACAAATTAATAGTTGAAACATTAAGGAATTGATTGGAAGCAAAAGATGTTGTTGATTTGCAATTCTTTATTTGAGAGATTGTAACAGACAAGTGATTAAAACAGAATTAACCAGTGGAAAACAATTTAGGGGTTTTAATTGCAAGTTTGAAATTGGAAGTTTTTGAGCAAGCTTAAAAGTTTAAATTGTTTTGAAATTTTCAGTTGTGATGCAAACATGGTGCAATGCAATGTGGTGCATATGATGCAAGCAATCAAACAGGTAACACCCCAGGTGTTACACGATGATCCATGTCCGAGCCCGCCTGTCGATGTGATCGGCCTGGGGCGAGGTAACCCCAGTAACCCTCGATTGTTGTTGCACTTTCTGGACACATAGCATCTCTGTATAACTTTGGTCCCGTTCCTTCAGTTTCATCCGACTCGTGGATGCTTGGGTATGCATAGTTGGTTATGACTAGCATGGATACAAGGAGTAGTAGACCGGGGATCCGGACTAAGTGCCGATGAATCCGGTCTGCCTGCCGTTGTTTGTTGCGGCCGGGGCTGGTAACCCTGAAGCCCTTGTAAGTCCATGGCTAGGAGCACATACCAGTGTGTATATCTCTGGGTCCGGGGTCTGACAAAAAGTTGGTATCAGAGCAGGACTGCCTGTAGGAAAACCTTATTGCTTGGTCGATGTCGAGTCTAGAGTTTGTGAAAACTACTTTGAAACTCCAAAAAGGATTGTGAAAAACCTTCTTAGGATTCTTTTTACTCCTTATCTGGTATCGCTCTAATTCTGGGTCTCCTTACCTGTTTTGATTCGAAAAGGTTCCAGTTATTCAAAACTTAGGTGCCTTCGTTGGCAAGGACGTTGTTATCCAAGTTGACCTAGTTATGAGTTTCTAGAGTTGTGTGGGTTCGATACTCCGTTATCTCTCATTTCAAATGGGAGATTTTCTTTCCCTCCTAATACCTTAGAGCTGTGTGGATTCCACATACTCCTGTTCTAAAGTCTCAAAATCCTGAACCTCGAGATTTCCTTTTCATCTCGAATGTGTCCGTTATCCTCTTCTCAAAGTTCTTCCGGAGCTAAGTATATTTTCTTCGAAAGATACTCCAGGATTGCTATTCGTAGTGTCCTTCAAGACACTAAGATAGTAGTTACTCTTTTTCTTTCGGTTTCTAACCCTTGGACTTGAACCGAAGGTCCCGGAATGTGCTGAGTTGTGGTGGGTTGAATCATGTGGTCATAACCATGTGATGCTCACACCATCAGTACAGGATGCTGACCTTTAACCCAAGTTCTGTTTCTTTGGATCCTGAGGAATATCTTCTACCTCAGGATGGCTAGGTAGTTTCAACTCCAATAGCCGTAGGTTTTCCCTTGTAATCAAGAAGGGATCACAACAAGAGTGATCATCCAGAAATCCACATCTGCGTTTTTACTTCAGCTATACCGATCTTCTAGCATGGGTTTTACAAAAGAGTATCACCTGTGCACTCCCCATGGCCTATGGATTTTCCGGAGCATGTTCCTATCTTCCAGTTGCTCTTAAATCTATATCCATTGTGTTGAAACCAAGTTGCATATGTGTGTTGGATTGTTCCAATGCATTTGCTCTTGTTTTCCGTCAAAACATTCCACCTTGGAGTGCCAGGAGAAACAAACTCCAGTACCTCGTTCATCTCTAGGACCAGGTCAAAGTTTTGTAATTCGCGGATTCAAGAAGTTCCGTTAGCTTCTGTTCTATTCCACCTATGAGTATCACACTCTTTTAAATCAAGAGGCCGTGTTGAGTTTCATGGTCTTATTGATGAAGCGATGCTCATACATGTCTTCACTCCCCTTCCTCCAAGTTTGAATGCTTGAGAATGATGGGTATGTTCTTCGACATGTGTACCAGATATTCCTAGCAATCTTTTTTGTTCCGAAAAATCTAAGAAACATATGTATCCTTCTTAGCACTACTGGTCAACCAGTATCTACTTAAAGTAGTCTGTGTTACCAAATCCGTTCATTCCGGTGCACATTCTTGGTCAAAGAGTTAGGTTCGTACCAAAGCTCTCAAGACCATATCAGTTGCTTTGAAAAGCAAGCCTCCTTTCAAATTCCTAGACCTAACGGTAGGTTGTGACATTCTTGTTGTCTTTCTAGAAGTATCACCAGGTTTTACCTGACCGTGATGTCTAAACCAGGAGTAATTTGAACTACTCTTTTCTCCAAGAAACTCCACTGGACACCCTGGACAAGTAGGTTGAGCTTAAACAACAACTTGGAGAGTTGAAAGACAAAAGCCCTTCCTAACTTGTTCCTTTGCAATGGAATGTCTAGTTTTCCTCATGTTGAAGCAAGATAGTATCTTCTAAATGTACATACTATCATCCTACTCTTGATTTGGTTTGGGCTATCGTCAAATCGAGAAAAGATCCAAGGACTATCTTGATGGTGTTTTACTCATGGTGTTTCCCCGAGTACACCTTCATGTCCTCCAGTCTGACCAACATTTTGCCTTGATCACAGAGCATATGAGTTCCTCTTCTTGGAGTGTTTTGATAAGTGTGTTTTCGAGCCCATCGATGACATTTCTAATCGTCCAAGTTGCAAGATGTCCATGTTGAACAATTGGCATTTAAGTTGGAAACTTTTGAGAACCACCTTGGTGTCATCACGAAGTTGTGTTCTGGATGTTCGAAGTGGCTTACTCCAGTCCATGTGCTTATGGTGAAAGTTGTCGACATGGATCTGAGTATAGTTTCCTTGTTCCTTAGGGAATAATCCCAAGTCGGTCATGCATGTGTGGACTATTCCTGAGATGGTTGGCTTTTACCTCCATTCACTTAATGAAGTTTGCATCCACGCTAAACCACTGACTGATTTTCCTTGAGAAAAGAAGTTTAAGAACTTCGTTATCTTTGTTATCATCTTCCCAACAAGGACTCTGATGTGTTTCATCGCAAGCAGTCCATGTAGGTGCAACCGTCTTCCACAAGTTGCTAATACATGAGTTCTGCGATCTCACTCATCTTCTCGAGTGTAGCATCGTAGTCCATATCTTGAGAATCTAGTAACTGTACCTCAATTGTAACCGGTGCAATCTCTTTGATTAAACATACCGAGTCTGAGTCATTAATCCACTAACCAGAGCTGAATCTCAAGCAGCAACGATGGTTGGTGTTTCCTCAAGGATATTGATCTAGGTCTATTTGAAAATCCGGCATGGTTGATGTTGTGGTTGATACAATTAGCCGGAAGGCCTAATGTCATATATCTTTGAGTCCGTAAGAACAGCCACTCTCCGTGAGAATTCTTGTGTGGTTAATCCTAACAAGTTTTCCTCCCCGTTCTTCCAAACCGGAGTTCTACTTTCACTTAAAGGTCTACCCACGGCTTACCGTAAGCCTGATCTTGGTATCTAGAACGTCCAAGATAACTTGGAAGTTGATCTTTCCAATACCTCTCAGTTGATCCTCCAAACTTCTCTTTTAGTGGAAACAAGTTCACCATGAAAACATCTCGTGGTGTTTTGTAACCGCCTTTGATAGGTTCTCTATTTCAAGTTGTTGGTACCTGAAGTTCTGTTCATCTCACACATTGTGTGAATTTGTCAGTCACTTCAGCCGTGGGATCTTAACCATGTGGTAAACGTATTGCTACGTCGAAACCACATAGGAAAGAGGTTCCATACTTTCTTTCGGTGTTTCAATCCTCGTTGGTTAACCAGTCTTATGGTGTGTCCAAGAGTTCCTACTTCACTACGGTGTCCCAACATCCTTTGGTTACTCATCCTCTATCGTGAAGTAACATTCCGATCTTTGACAAGGTTTCGACAAATTTGACGGAATGGAAGTTCCGTTATCTTCTGTGTCCACTCTGAAGAGTGAACATGATCTTGTATCAATTTTTCTCTGACACACGAATTACAGTGTTTTCTCGTGTTTTCCCTCGTCTACGGATATTGTGTTGTGATATCCCAGACAATCCTTTCCATCTTGGTTATCTGTTCGAAGAAAACCTCGGTTTCACAAGTTGTCCAATCTTTTTTCTACAAAAGGATTTAAAGTCTTGTGTACAGATCATATTCAAAATCCTTTCAAGAACCATCGTCCAAAAACTTGAAACCTTCTCTTGTTCCCTCCGCTATCTTGATGTGTTTCATGCATGTTAACTCAAAAGTTCTTTACGAACATTCTTGTCCTGAGTTAGCCATGAGATACTCGATCTTCGTGAAGATCATTTCCTAAGAGTTTCCCTCTTACCTAAGGTGTATCCGTTCAATACTTCCAGATGCTACGGATCAACCTCTTCGAGAATAGAACCGTAAGGTTCGAGAAGATCGCTCAAAACCGGTGTTCCTTCTTTCTCCTCCTTCGGGAATCTCGGGACGAGATTCTTGTAAGGGGGGTAGATTTGTAACATCCCAAATTTGTGCTACATTAGGGTGTGTGGTGTGTGTTCATTCCATACATGCATGAAAACAAAATTGAAACCAATTTAAATTGTGAATTTCAATGGTTTGAGAAAATCCCACAAAAAGCACTTATTTTGGTTCCCAAAATTTTGTGTTGAAAAATAATTCAATTTCACCAAAGAAAAACATGGCAAGGTTGGAAATTTTGTGAGCTTTCCAAAAATGATTTTTGCCAAATTTTATTCTTCCAAAAAGGCCCTCAAAAGTTCAAATCTGTTCTGTTTTCAATCACAGAAGGACCTAGTTGTGTTTTCCCAAAACTCTAGGGGGTTTTCGTAATTTTCTTTTCTTTCTCCCTTTCTTCTAGCTCCGGCCAGAAGGATGGAAGGCCGCCGCCAGCGCTTCGTGCCACGTCCTGCTCGCCTCGCGCGTGGATAAGAGGCAGAGAAGACGTCTCCATCGTGCCTTCTTCTCACTCGCCCCCGTGAGCCCTCGCTCTGTCTCTCTCTGCTACAGAACCTGAATCCTAACCCTAATGGTTTCGGCCGCCGTCAAATTCCGGCGATTGCCGTCGCGCCGGACCACCTCGAGGCCCTCAGTCCATCCCGGAAGCTCCCTGGGCCTCCAATGAACGTCCCCGAGGAAGGAATTGATCCGGGAGGGCCGGAATCCCCGCCGCCATCTGTTCTTCACCGACTCCGGCCGGCGGCCTCCGTCGCCAATCGCCGGCGATTGCGAACCCCTCCGGCCTCCCCGGTACCTCCACTGCAACCTATGTGAGTCCAGGAGCACCCTGGTGCTCCCCGTTTTCCTCCCCTCCCTCTGTTTTGCTCCGGCGACATGCGCCACCACCCGCCGCCGCGCCGGTGGACGGCGTGGTCTTTCCGGCGACCATAAGACAGCGGCGCCGCATCCCCTAGGTTGCCCACGACCCGCTCCACGTGATGCCCCAATCGATTCCACGAATAAACCATCGGGTTGTCCGAATTTGAGTTCAACAGAGAAGATCTTCTCTGGATGAGGCAAGCATGATGTCATCCTGACGTCATTTTTTCCCCTTTTTATTAATTTCAGGAATTCCAGAAAAGGAAATAAAATTGAATAATTCATAATCTCTGTTTTATAATTCAGAAAAATAAAAGTGAAGTACCAAAATGTTTGGAAAAATAAACTCTATCTGTTTATGTCACTTTTATACATGTTTGACAAACTTCAATTTTGGACATTATTTGAATTGGTTTAATTCATTTAAAAATGGAAAAATAAGTTTTTAATCACTAAAATTAGAAAATTAAAAGTTATATACCATTTTGCTCAAAATGACAAATGCAACCTATTCATGATGTTTTCAAACCCATTTGAGCAACTAAAATGGTACTCACTTCCATAATCGTCCGAATTGCCCCTCCGGGGTCTATTTCGGGATAAATTCAGTAAAAATGGTTAAGTGTCATATGAACCCTAGAAACCCAACAAGCATGTTAAGGGCTTTATCTCAGTGCATTAAATTGCTCATGCATACATATTTCGCATTGCATCGATGCCATGTGTTGATTGTTGTTTTCCTTGTTTTGGGGTTTGTTCCCCCTCGGTAGAACGTGACTCCGAAGAGAAGGCCAACAACTCCAATGGCGAATACTTGATCCTAACCGACAAGTCAAGCACTTATCCTAGAAGACATTTCAATTGGTTTTCTTATAACCAAAGGCAAGCATAACCTCTTATCTGCCCATATATGATTTCGAAAGACTTTTGATTCTCGTACAATTGCATTCGATTCCAATGTATCTTGAGTCAATAGATAGAGTTATCCTATTTATTTGCATAACCCAGATATCATGATTCAATGCTCCTAGCAGACATAGGAGTTGTTTGTGTGTATCGCCAGAGCCCCAAATATGCCATGCTTAGTCATACATGCCTGCTGATCTCTGCTCCATCCGGTTGATGAATCAGAGCCACGAATGAATCTAGTATGATAGTATGCTGTGGAAAGTTAAGATCAGTTGTTTAACATGATTTAAAGGTGTGGATGACGAGACCACAGAGGGTCTGTGGTGGTTGTCTCGTTCATGCCCCTAGGAGCGAGTTCTCGTCTTCGAGCCAAGAATGAGCGTGCATCCACACGGGGCTCAGATTCCCCTCGGTCTCAACTTGCCTAGTTTGTTCCATGAGTTGCCTAGTTCGGGCTTTCCATTTGGATTTGCGGGGATATCAAAACACTTTCAAAACTAGGATGTGGGGATGTATCGGCGCTCTGCGGGTAGGTAACCGTCGAGCATCGCGCACAACGATAGAGACCCGGCAGGAGATGGCCACTCCCTATTGGCGGTCCATCTCTACTCGGAGCGACTCATGGAATAGGCGAAGCAAGGGAAATATCGTGGTCAACCTCCCTCTGCCGGCACTTCCCGGACTAGTGCTAACCCGGTGGCACTAAGAGTCGGTTGATACGTGTGGTTAAAGTTGTACACCCCTGCAGGGTTAAATCTTTTCGAAAAGCCGTGTCCGCGGTTAAGGACGACTTGGTGACGGATTCTGTGATCATAGATAACTTGAACGGAATGACTAAAACTTGTTGATAACGAATGAAGGATGCCTCCTCGGAGATGCCGAGAGGGGTTACCTTGTAGATTGAGTTACCGGAACAACTTGAGGAGGTGATCTTTGAAGCACGAGGTGCTGATATGAGTTGGTGGATTAAAAAGATGATGATTTCAGTAGTTGAGTAGCTTTCTCATCTGTTTTCAAAATATTCCATGAGACGTGCTATTCCTCCCTCAACTTGGAAAACAAAGATGGCTTTACGCAAAACAACCTTCATAACTCTTTCTAAAAGAAGCAGATATATAATAGGTTAACTAAGTCTTGTTGAGTACCTCCCGTACTCATGTTTGCTTAAACTTGGTTCAGGTGGAGTTCCTCAGTTCGGTGGTGTTTCGACGTGGATGTGACGCCCCGAGATCGGGCACTATGCAGATTTCAGCATTCCCGCCAAATCCACATAATAACCGATACCCGGTTGCCATTTATGATAACATTACAATAGTTCACGAATATTCCACAATTACAACAGAAACAGATAGATACAAGATGACTCAACGAGCCGGGGTTACAACTGATACAATACAAAGATCCAAATAACAGCGGAAGAAACAAACGTCCGTCTACGGACAAGATCCAAATTGGACTAAGAGTCCTGAAGATAACCGAAGGCGTCCAATCCCTGCCCAGGCCAAGCCGGAGGGATTCCCAAGCTAACGTCGTCAGACTTCAAACCTGTTGACTGCAAGTTGGAATTTGCAGCCACGAAAGAGATTCGTGGGTCAGTACGGTTAAGTACTGGCAAGGGGGATAAAACCCATACTCACAAGTTACCGGCGTAGCCAGTCATCACAAGATACAGATACTTTAGGATCAACGGAAAGGAAGGGGGTTATTGCAAATAAGCGACAACAGGCTGCACTAACCAACTACAGAGATTCTATTACTTCCAACTAACAGAAAAAGGGATAAGATCGAGGATTGTAACCAACTGAAAGTAAATCCAAACAAACCCATCCTGGATCTCGCCCCTTTAGCCAAAGAAGCAATCCGAGGATAACTCACACAGTTGTATTAAGATGAATCAAGTTATTGTGTGAATAAACCTATTACTAGTCAAGTTGTTAATCATGGGGTGTAACAGGGTTAATCATTATGTTAAAGTTGTCCTGAGTACTTGTTAGCCAGTACTTTCACCAAGTAATCCATAACCGCGGAAAACACGGCTTCTCGAGAAGATTATCCCTGCAGGGTTGCACCATAGTAACCGACACTCATGAATATCCCGCCAGATGGAGCGGCCACTCCACCAAGCGGGGCACTCAACACAATCCAACCCTTCTTCGCATCAAGCCCAAAGCACCTTGGGCGCACGGCTAATCGAGCCCAGAAGAAAATGGACCCTCATAGCACTCTAAGAACGTGTCCCCCTATATGCCGACTACGAAAGTTCCACCCGGGATCCAAGGGCTCGCAAGATCATGCATGCAGCAAATGGAAAACCCGAACTAAATGAGGCGATTTGGACGAGATGCGAATCGGGTCAAACTGAGGGGGAGCCCATACTCCCCAAATGCGGGTAGTGCGCTCATCATGGATCAGTAGACAAGACCCTTTTCCTATTAGGGTCGACACTAGCAGGCCTCAAAACCACAAGGGCCTCCTGCCGGTGCCTTATCATCAAATTTATTATTAGTAGTAACATTAGCAGGTTTGATTGATTGATTAAACATCGAGCCCCCGGAACATAATGAAGTAATAACAGAAAGTAACGGGTAACAGACTCGAGCAAAACAACCTAAGCATGCTAGTAAGACACGGGCACAAGCAATGGTTATAGGTGTGGAGGTGAGGCAATATCAAGGTTAAGGGATTCATGTGATGGGTTCGTAACAGAAACAACTACTACTAAGGCTAGCAGAAAAGAACAACGGAAAGAATCGGTAACAAGTGATGAAAGGCAGCCATTTGGCAGCAAGTGAGTATACTTGCCTGAGATCCCGCAAGGTAGCAGAACTTGTCGTTGCTCACATCATCTCAACGTCCTATTCGGGAAGAAGCAACGAACTAAAAGAAACACCGGATGCAACAATTACTACTACGGCAAAAGATCCAGCATGAACAAGGTATGGATGCATGTCATGTTTAATAGATGCACCAAAGTAAGCTAGTGGATATGATACACAAGTTTAAATGGATTCCATATGCAAAGATTGCATATGGCAAACCCATGCCTTATAGTTGAATTAGTTGTTCTAACACTAAGCATCATGTGTAAGTGAGTTAGAATGATGCATGCATGATGAAGAACAAGAATATAACAATATTAAATGCAATTGGAAGGATGGTTAACAAGTTTAGAAAACATTATCAAGTTTGGAAATTATTGTTACTTAATGGTGTTAAGCAAGTAGTGGTTGTTATCATCAAGTTAAGTTGGTCAAACCAAACAACAAAGTTGATATTTGAAAAGGTTATCAAATTTTAGTTGGATTACATGTTTCACATTTTGAAATTGGACTTTGGATTATTTAATTATGAATTAAACAATATTAAACAATTTTTAATTGAATTAAACAAGATTTAAATTGTTTAAGCAATTTTAATAATTCAAAACAGAAAACAAAAATTATATTTGAATAGGTTATTTAAAATGGTATTGAAAACATATTTTATTTGCATGATTTGGACTTATGAATAATTAGTTCTTGAATTTAGCAAAATACAATTGAATGATTTAAATTTGAATTTGAATTGCCATTTTGAAAGTTCAAAACAGAACACAAGTTGGATATTTGGATAGATTAGGAAATTTGGATCAGAATAGATATAAAGTTTGTGTTTGTTGGATTTATAAAATAAAAGATATTGAATTTCCAAGTTTCTATTCAAATCTGTTTATTAAAAGGAATTTATGATTTTTAGAATTGCGCAGAAAACATTTGCTACGCAGTCTCACGCTACCCACTGCCACTGCGCAGTGGGCCAGCGGCAGCGTGGCGCTGCGCAAGCGCTGGCGTGGCCAAGGGGTGTATGACAGTGGGCCAGCCTTCGCTGCGGAAGAAAAGGAACAAAAAGTTTGGCGATTGCGGGGGATCGAACCCGTGACCACCCGCAGCGTGCACAAGGTGCAGTGCCACTGCGCTGCTCTCGATTCATTTGACAGGAAACCAAACGCGGACAGGTTACAGTTTATCGCATGGGTTAACTGAAATTTGCTGACGACGAACTCGTACTCGACCTGACAGAGAAGATCGCCGTCGATGATCGCCGTGGCTAGGGCTCGAGGTGGATGCACTACTGGTGCAGGAGGAGTGCAAGCATGCAGGGAGGCCTGACAGAGAGGAGGTAGGCGGAGGACTGCGGCTCACCGTCGTCGTAGACGTGGCAGAGGCGCGGTGGAGATCGTCGCCGGAGTCGTGGGAGATGGCGACGACGGCGTGGACCTCCTCCGTGGCCTCTGCGGTGTCCCAACGCTCGCGGAAGAGGTGGGGGTTCAATTCCCGGGTAGCCAGCGAAGAATCGAGCGGGGACGGCGGCGTCCAACGTCGAGGTTCAGAGGTCCAACTCCGGTGAGGGCGGACCGAAGACGGCGGCGGCGAATCCGAGTACCTACGCGGTAGTTAAGGTGTCCAACGGAGAGGGGAAGTGGAGGGGAACGATTCCCTGTGGCTAGTTGGGGTGGAGCGGTGCCAAAGCGGCGGCGCGGTGGTCGGATTCAGGCTGGCGATCTCCGGTGGGGAGCAGAGGAGGAAAACGACGGGAAGGTGGCGACCTGCGGCGGCGGAGAGGGGATAGAGGGAACCTAGGGGGTCTAGGGTTAGGTGCAGGGGCTCCGGGGCTTTATAGAGGCGCGGAGGGCGTCGCTGGCCGCCGGAGTCGCACGCGGGATGCGGTGGCGCTCGGAGATGCCGCCGTACCGCGCGACGAAGAGGAAAAGGAGCTACGCACGAATCTCGGCGCAGCGAAGCGGTACGCAGGCTGATTGGGCTGCTGCGCGCGCGCGGTAGAAAATTAGGTGGGCTGGGCCAGGCGGTAGATAGGTTAGCTGCTGCGTTTTCCTTTATTTATTTCTCCTGTTTAATTTCTTTTTTTTTTGCTGAAACAGTTTTGGAATAAAACTGTTAAGGTTTTATTCAATAAAAATTTCAGAAAAATTAGGTTAGGCTAGTTAGGAATTTAGAAATCATATTCCAAGATTTTATTTCAAAATTTTGTCATTTAAAATAAAGTTTGTATTTGGAACCAATTTAGAGGATTTTCAATATTAATAACCCATTATGAAAACATGCTTTTAAAATAGGGTTACCCCTAAGACTTAGAGTGTTTTAAAGAATACCAATTTGTGTTGAACTTCATGGATTCAAAAGTTTGATGATTTGATAATTGTTTTTGAGTTTGGAAAAAGACTTGGAAATAATTGATTAATTTGGTTAATTGATTTTAAGCAGCAACTTAAAAGGTGAATTATAATGAGTTGCTTTGAAACAAAAGAGGGTTTTAGTTTGCACTTCTTTATTTGAAAGGTTGTAACAGACAAGTGATTAAAACAGAATTAACCAGTGGAAAAACAATTTAGGGGTTTTTAATTGCAAGTTTGAAATTGGAAGTTTTTGAGCAAGCTTAAAAGTTTAAATTGTTTTGAAATTTCCAGTTGTGATGCAAACATGGTGCAATGCAATGTGATGCATATGATGCAAGCAAACAAACAGGTAACACCCCAGGTGTTACAGACGACACCACTAACAAGGGATTGCGCCCTCGCAATCCACCTGCTAACCCGGGAGGGGAAAGAAGTTCGACTATCGATTCTTCGTGCTTCCAGTTGATCTCCTCGACACCACTAACAAGGGTTTCTCGACACCACTAACAAGGGTTTCTCGACACCACTAACAAGGGTTTCTCGACACCACTAACAAGAGATTCTTGCTCGGAGTGACGACGATGTTCTTCCACCAGGAATCTTCCGATGATCGAACCTATTAGGTTAAGGGCTCAGAAAACGTCCACCCACGTAGGATCCTAACACTTTGAAAGATTGAGTACGAGAGTAGACTCCAAAACAAATAAGATGGGAGGGGAAATAGGATATGGATAAGGAGAAAACAAGAATCCTATTGAGATGTTTTTTTCCAAAATAGTTTAGCAGAAATAGTTTTTGACACTCTAGAAACAACGACCGTTAGCGAGGTTTTCCTACAGGCTTTGCGGACCCGTTGCTTCGATAACCATTCGTATCGAAACAATCTCGGGAATCGGAACCAAGGCTCTGATACCATTTGTGACGCCCCGAGATCGGGCACTATGCAGATTTCAGCATTCCCGCCAAATCCACATAATAACCGATACCCGGTTGCCATTTATGATAACATTACAATAGTTCACGAATATTCCACAATTACAACAGAAACAGATAGATACAAGATGACTCAACGAGCCGGGGTTACAACTGATACAATACAAAGATCCAAATAACAGCGGAAGAAACAAACGTCCGTCTACGGACAAGATCCAAATTGGACTAAGAGTCCTGAAGATAACCGAAGGCGTCCAATCCCTGCCCAGGCCAAGCCGGAGGGATTCCCAAGCTAACGTCGTCAGACTTCAAACCTGTTGACTGCAAGTTGGAATTTGCAGCCACGAAAGAGATTCGTGGGTCAGTACGGTTAAGTACTGGCAAGGGGGATAAAACCCATACTCACAAGTTACCGGCGTAGCCAGTCATCACAAGATACAGATACTTTAGGATCAACGGAAAGGAAGGGGGTTATTGCAAATAAGCGACAACAGGCTGCACTAACCAACTACAGAGATTCTATTACTTCCAACTAACAGAAAAAGGGATAAGATCGAGGATTGTAACCAACTGAAAGTAAATCCAAACAAACCCATCCTGGATCTCGCCCCTTTAGCCAAAGAAGCAATCCGAGGATAACTCACACAGTTGTATTAAGATGAATCAAGTTATTGTGTGAATAAACCTATTACTAGTCAAGTTGTTAATCATGGGGTGTAACAGGGTTAATCATTATGTTAAAGTTGTCCTGAGTACTTGTTAGCCAGTACTTTCACCAAGTAATCCATAACCGCGGAAAACACGGCTTCTCGAGAAGATTATCCCTGCAGGGTTGCACCATAGTAACCGACACTCATGAATATCCCGCCAGATGGAGCGGCCACTCCACCAAGCGGGGCACTCAACACAATCCAACCCTTCTTCGCATCAAGCCCAAAGCACCTTGGGCGCACGGCTAATCGAGCCCAGAAGAAAATGGACCCTCATAGCACTCTAAGAACGTGCCCCCCTATATGCCGACTACGAAAGTTCCACCCGGGATCCAAGGGCTCGCAAGATCATGCATGCAGCAAATGGAAAACCCGAACTAAATGAGGCGATTTGGACGAGATGCGAATCGGGTCAAACTGAGGGGGAGCCCATACTCCCCAAATGCGGGTAGTGCGCTCATCATGGATCAGTAGACAAGACCCTTTTCCTATTAGGGTCGACACTAGCAGGCCTCAAAACCACAAGGGCCTCCTGCCGGTGCCTTATCATCAAATTTATTATTAGTAGTAACATTAGCAGGTTTGATTGATTGATTAAACATCGAGCCCCCGGAACATAATGAAGTAATAACAGAAAGTAACGGGTAACAGACTCGAGCAAAACAACCTAAGCATGCTAGTAAGACACGGGCACAAGCAATGGTTATAGGTGTGGAGGTGAGGCAATATCAAGGTTAAGGGATTCATGTGATGGGTTCGTAACAGAAACAACTACTACTAAGGCTAGCAGAAAAGAACAACGGAAAGAATCGGTAACAAGTGATGAAAGGCAGCCATTTGGCAGCAAGTGAGTATACTTGCCTGAGATCCCGCAAGGTAGCAGAACTTGTCGTTGCTCACATCATCTCAACGTCCTATTCGGGAAGAAGCAACGAACTAAAAGAAACACCGGATGCAACAATTACTACTACGGCAAAAGATCCAGCATGAACAAGGTATGGATGCATGTCATGTTTAATAGATGCACCAAAGTAAGCTAGTGGATATGATACACAAGTTTAAATGGATTCCATATGCAAAGATTGCATATGGCAAACCCATGCCTTATAGTTGAATTAGTTGTTCTAACACTAAGCATCATGTGTAAGTGAGTTAGAATGATGCATGCATGATGAAGAACAAGAATATAACAATATTAAATGCAATTGGAAGGATGGTTAACAAGTTTAGAAAACATTATCAAGTTTGGAAATTATTGTTACTTAATGGTGTTAAGCAAGTAGTGGTTGTTATCATCAAGTTAAGTTGGTCAAACCAAACAACAAAGTTGATATTTGAAAAGGTTATCAAATTTTAGTTGGATTACATGTTTCACATTTTGAAATTGGACTTTGGATTATTTAATTATGAATTAAACAATATTAAACAATTTTTAATTGAATTAAACAAGATTTAAATTGTTTAAGCAATTTTAATAATTCAAAACAGAAAACAAAAATTATATTTGAATAGGTTATTTAAAATGGTATTGAAAACATATTTTATTTGCATGATTTGGACTTATGAATAATTAGTTCTTGAATTTAGCAAAATACAATTGAATGATTTAAATTTGAATTTGAATTGCCATTTTGAAAGTTCAAAACAGAACACAAGTTGGATATTTGGATAGATTAGGAAATTTGGATCAGAATAGATATAAAGTTTGTGTTTGTTGGATTTATAAAATAAAAGATATTGAATTTCCAAGTTTCTATTCAAATCTGTTTATTAAAAGGAATTTATGATTTTTAGAATTGCGCAGAAAACATTTGCTACGCAGTCTCACGCTACCCACTGCCACTGCGCAGTGGGCCAGCGGCAGCGTGGCGCTGCGCAAGCGCTGGCGTGGCCAAGGGGTGTATGACAGTGGGCCAGCCTTCGCTGCGGAAGAAAAGGAACAAAAAGTTTGGCGATTGCGGGGGATCGAACCCGTGACCACCCGCAGCGTGCACAAGGTGCAGTGCCACTGCGCTGCTCTCGATTCATTTGACAGGAAACCAAACGCGGACAGGTTACAGTTTATCGCATGGGTTAACTGAAATTTGCTGACGACGAACTCGTACTCGACCTGACAGAGAAGATCGCCGTCGATGATCGCCGTGGCTAGGGCTCGAGGTGGATGCACTACTGGTGCAGGAGGAGTGCAAGCATGCAGGGAGGCCTGACAGAGAGGAGGTAGGCGGAGGACTGCGGCTCACCGTCGTCGTAGACGTGGCAGAGGCGCGGTGGAGATCGTCGCCGGAGTCGTGGGAGATGGCGGCGACGGCGTGGACCTCCTCCGTGGCCTCTGCGGTGTCCCAACGCTCGCGGAAGAGGTGGGGGTTCAATTCCCGGGTAGCCAGCGAAGAATCGAGCGGGGACGGCGGCGTCCAACGTCGAGGTTCAGAGGTCCAACTCCGGTGAGGGCGGACCGAAGACGGCGGCGGCGAATCCGAGTACCTACGCGGTAGTTAAGGTGTCCAACGGAGAGGGGAAGTGGAGGGGAACGATTCCCTGTGGCTAGCTGGGGTGGAGCGGTGCCAAAGCGGCGGCGCGGTGGTCGGATTCAGGCTGGCGATCTTCGGTGGGGAGCAGAGGAGGAAAACGACGGGAAGGTGGCGACCTGCGGCGGCGGAGAGGGGATAGAGGGAACCTAGGGGGTCTAGGGTTAGGTGCAGGGGCTCCGGGGCTTTATAGAGGCGCGGAGGGCGTCGCTGGCCGCCGGAGTCGCACGCGGGATGCGGTGGCGCTCGGAGATGCCGCCGTACCGCGCGACGAAGAGGAAAAGGAGCTACGCACGAATCTCGGCGCAGCGAAGCGGTACGCAGGCTGATTGGGCTGCTGCGCGCGCGCGGTAGAAAATTAGGAGGGCTGGGCCAGGCGGTAGATAGGTTAGCTGCTGCGTTTTCCTTTATTTATTTCTCCTGTTTAATTTCTTTTTTTTTTGCTGAAACAGTTTTGGAATAAAACTGTTAAGGTTTTATTCAATAAAAATTTCAGAAAAATTAGGTTAGGCTAGTTAGGAATTTAGAAATCATATTCCAAGATTTTATTTCAAAATTTTGTCATTTAAAATAAAGTTTGTATTTGGAACCAATTTAGAGGATTTTCAATATTAATAACCCATTATGAAAACATGCTTTTAAAATAGGGTTACCCCTAAGACTTAGAGTGTTTTAAAGAATACCAATTTGTGTTGAACTTCATGGATTCAAAAGTTTGATGATTTGATAATTGTTTTTGAGTTTGGAAAAAGACTTGGAAATAATTGATTAATTTGGTTAATTGATTTTAAGCAACAACTTAAAAGGTGAATTATAATGAGTTGCTTTGAAACAAAAGAGGGTTTTAGTTTGCACTTCTTTATTTGAAAGGTTGTAACAGACAAGTGATTAAAACATAATTAACCAGTGGAAAAACAATTTAGGGGTTTTTAATTGCAAGTTTGAAATTGGAAGTTTTTGAGCAAGCTTAAAAGTTTAAATTGTTTTGAAATTTCCAGTTGTGATGCAAACATGGTGCAATGCAATGTGATGCATATGATGCAAGCAAACAAACAGGTAACACCCCAGGTGTTACAGTGGACATCGACGTGGACATCGACGAGTAGTTTGGGGTTCCCAGGTAGCAGCCTGGAATCTACGGGTTGGGACGTCGCCTTATGTTGCGGCCTCTTAGGCCTTGTTGGTTCTTGTTGATTAGCAACATATTTTGCTTTCGTTGTCTGATGTAATGTTGGGTCGTGTGACCTCTGCTTGTAAGCTATACTCTAGTAACACCTGTTTAATAAAGCTTCATGTTTAGAGTACTGCTTTGATCGGTTGTTGGTTTCGAGCTCACTGTTATACAGTTTTGGCTATGCCTGCATAGTTGTCGCAGTCGAGGGGTTGTGGAGCCGATGATCCATGTCCGAGCCCGCCTGTCGATGTGATCGGCCTGGGGCGAGGTAACCCCAGTAACCCTCGATTGTTGTTGCACTTTCTGGACACATAGCATCTCTGTATAACTTTGGTCCCGTTCCTTCAGTTTCATCCGACTCGTGGATGCTTGGGTATGCATAGTTGGTTATGACTAGCATGGATACAAGGAGTAGTAGACCGGGGATCCGGACTAAGTGCCGATGAATCCGGTCTGCCTGCCGTTGTTTGTTGCGGCCGGGGCTGGTAACCCTGAAGCCCTTGTAAGTCCATGGCTAGGAGCACATACCAGTGTGTATATCTCTGGGTCCGGGGTCTGACAAAAAGTTGGTATCAGAGCAGGACTGCCTGTAGGAAAACCTTATTGCTTGGTCGATGTCGAGTCTAGAGTTTGTGAAAACTACTTTGAAACTCCAAAAAGGATTGTGAAAAACCTTCTTAGGATTCTTTTTACTCCTTATCTGGTATCGCTCTAATTCTGGGTCTCCTTACCTGTTTTGATTCGAAAAGGTTCCAGTTATTCAAAACTTAGGTGCCTTCGTTGGCAAGGACGTTGTTATCCAAGTTGACCTAGTTATGAGTTTCTAGAGTTGTGTGGGTTCGATACTCCGTTATCTCTCATTTCAAATGGGAGATTTTCTTTCCCTCCTAATACCTTAGAGCTGTGTGGATTCCACATACTCCTGTTCTAAAGTCTCAAAATCCTGAACCTCGAGATTTCCTTTTCATCTCGAATGTGTCCGTTATCCTCTTCTCAAAGTTCTTCCGGAGCTAAGTTTATTTTCTTCGAAAGATACTCCAGGATTGCTATTCGTAGTGTCCTTCAAGACACTAAGATAGTAGTTACTCTTTTTCTTTCGGTTTCTAACCCTTGGACTTGAACCGAAGGTCCCGGAATGTGCTGAGTTGTGGTGGGTTGAATCATGTGGTCATAACCATGTGATGCTCACACCATCAGTACAGGATGCTGACCTTTAACCCAAGTTCTGTTTCTTTGGATCCTGAGGAATATCTTCTACCTCAGGATGGCTAGGTAGTTTCAACTCCAATAGCCGTAGGTTTTCCCTTGTAATCAAGAAGGGATCACAACAAGAGTGATCATCCAGAAATCCACATCTGCGTTTTTACTTCAGCTATACCGATCTTCTAGCATGGGTTTTACAAAAGAGTATCACCTGTGCACTCCCCATGGCCTATGGATTTTCCGGAGCATGTTCCTATCTTCCAGTTGCTCTTAAATCTATATCCATTGTGTTGAAACCAAGTTGCATATGTGTGTTGGATTGTTCCAATGCATTTGCTCTTGTTTTCCGTCAAAACATTCCACATTGGAGTGCCAGGAGAAACAAACTCCAGTACCTCGTTCATCTCTAGGACCAGGTCAAAGTTTTGTAATTCGCGGATTCAAGAAGTTCCGTTAGCTTCTGTTCTATTCCACCTATGAGTATCACACTCTTTTAAATCAAGAGGCCGTGTTGAGTTTCATGGTCTTATTGATGAAGCGATGCTCATACATGTCTTCACTCCCCTTCCTCCAAGTTTGAATGCTTGAGAATGATGGGTATGTTCTTCGACATGTGTACCAGATATTCCTAGCAATCTTTTTTGTTCCGAAAAATCTAAGAAACATATGTATCCTTCTTAGCACTACTGGTCAACCAGTATCTACTTAAAGTAGTCTGTGTTACCAAATCCGTTCATTCCGGTGCACATTCTTGGTCAAAGAGTTAGGTTCGTACCAAAGCTCTCAAGACCATATCAGTTGCTTTGAAAAGCAAGCCTCCTTTCAAATTCCTAGACCTAACGGTAGGTTGTGACATTCTTGTTGTCTTTCTAGAAGTATCACCAGGTTTTACCTGACCGTGATGTCTAAACCAGGAGTAATTTGAACTACTCTTTTCTCCAAGAAACTCCGCTGGACACCCTGGACAAGTAGGTTGAGCTTAAACAACAACTTGGAGAGTTGAAAGACAAAAGCCCTTCCTAACTTGTTCCTTTGCAATGGAATGTCTAGTTTTCCTCATGTTGAAGCAAGATAGTATCTTCTAAATGTACATACTATCATCCTACTCTTGATTTGGTTTGGGCTATCGTCAAATCGAGAAAAGATCCAAGGACTATCTTGATGGTGTTTTACTCATGGTGTTTCCCCGAGTACACCTTCATGTCCTCCAGTCTGACCAACATTTTGCCTTGATCACAGAGCATATGAGTTCCTCTTCTTGGAGTGTTTTGATAAGTGTGTTTTCGAGCCCATCGATGACATTTCTAATCGTCCAAGTTGCAAGATGTCCATGTTGAACAATTGGCATTTAAGTTGGAAACTTTTGAGAACCACCTTGGTGTCATCACGAAGTTGTGTTCTGGATGTTCGAAGTGGCTTACTCCAGTCCATGTGCTTATGGTGAAAGTTGTCGACATGGATCTGAGTATAGTTTCCTTGTTCCTTAGGGAATAATCCCAAGTCGGTCATGCATGTGTGGACTATTCCTGAGATGGTTGGCTTTTACCTCCATTCACTTAATGAAGTTTGCATCCACGCTAAGCCACTGACTGATTTTCCTTGAGAAAAGAAGTTTAAGAACTTCGTTATCTTTGTTATCATCTTCCCAACAAGGACTCTGATGTGTTTCATCGCAAGCAGTCCATGTAGGTGCAACCGTCTTCCACAAGTTGCTAATACATGAGTTCTGCGATCTCACTCATCTTCTCGAGTGTAGCATCGTAGTCCATATCTTGAGAATCTAGTAACTGTACCTCAATTGTAACCGGTGCAATCTCTTTGATTAAACATACCGAGTCTGAGTCATTAATCCACTAACCAGAGCTGAATCTCAAGCAGCAACGATGGTTGGTGTTTCCTCAAGGATATTGATCTAGGTCTATTTGAAAATCCGGCATGGTTGATGTTGTGGTTGATACAATTAGCCGGAAGGCCTAATGTCATATATCTTTGAGTCCGTAAGAACAGCCACTCTCCGTGAGAATTCTTGTGTGGTTAATCCTAACAAGTTTTCCTCCCCGTTCTTCCAAACCGGAGTTCTACTTTCACTTAAAGGTCTACCCACGGCTTACCGTAAGCCTGATCTTGGTATCTAGAACGTCCAAGATAACTTGGAAGTTGATCTTTCCAATACCTCTCAGTTGATCCTCCAAACTTCTCTTTTAGTGGAAACAAGTTCACCATGAAAACATCTCGTGGTGTTTTGTAACCGCCTTTGATAGGTTCTCTATTTCAAGTTGTTGGTACCTGAAGTTCTGTTCATCTCACACATTGTGTGAATTTGTCAGTCACTTCAGCCGTGGGATCTTAACCATGTGGTAAACGTATTGCTACGTCGAAACCACATAGGAAAGAGGTTCCATACTTTCTTTCGGTGTTTCAATCCTCGTTGGTTAACCAGTCTTATGGTGTGTCCAAGAGTTCCTACTTCACTACGGTGTCCCAACATCCTTTGGTTACTCATCCTCTATCGTGAAGTAACATTCCGATCTTTGACAAGGTTTCGACAAATTTGACGGAATGGAAGTTCCGTTATCTTCTGTGTCCACTCTGAAGAGTGAACATGATCTTGTATCAATTTTTCTCTGACACACGAATTACAGTGTTTTCTCGTGTTTTCCCTCGTCTACGGATATTGTGTTGTGATATCCCAGACAATCCTTTCCATCTTGGTTATCTGTTCGAAGAAAACCTCGGTTTCACAAGTTGTCCAATCTTTTTTCTACAAAAGGATTTAAAGTCTTGTGTACAGATCATATTCAAAATCCTTTCAAGAACCATCGTCCAAAAACTTGAAACCTTCTCTTGTTCCCTCCGCTATCTTGATGTGTTTCATGCATGTTAACTCAAAAGTTCTTTACGAACATTCTTGTCCTGAGTTAGCCATGAGATACTCGATCTTCGTGAAGATCATTTCCTAAGAGTTTCCCTCTTACCTAAGGTGTATCCGTTCAATACTTCCAGATGCTACGGATCAACCTCTTCGAGAATAGAACCGTAAGGTTCGAGAAGATCGCTCAAAACCGGTGTTCCTTCTTTCTCCTCCTTCGGGAATCTCGGGACGAGATTCTTGTAAGGGGGGTAGATTTGTAACATCCCAAATTTGTGCTACATTAGGGTGTGTGGTGTGTGTTCATTCCATACATGCATGAAAACAAAATTGAAACCAATTTAAATTGTGAATTTCAATGGTTTGAGAAAATCCCACAAAAAGCACTTATTTTGGTTCCCAAAATTTTGTGTTGAAAAATAATTCAATTTCACCAAAGAAAAACATGGCAAGGTTGGAAATTTTGTGAGCTTTCCAAAAATGATTTTTGCCAAATTTTATTCTTCCAAAAAGGCCCTCAAAAGTTCAAATCTGTTCTGTTTTCAATCACAGAAGGACCTAGTTGTGTTTTCCCAAAACTCTAGGGGGTTTTCGTAATTTTCTTTTCTTTCTCCCTTTCTTCTAGCTCCGGCCAGAAGGATGGAAGGCCGCCGCCAGCGCTTCGTGCCACGTCCTGCTCGCCTCGCGCGTGGATAAGAGGCAGAGAAGACGTCTCCATCGTGCCTTCTTCTCACTCGCCCCCGTGAGCCCTCGCTCTGTCTCTCTCTGCTACAGAACCTGAATCCTAACCCTAATGGTTTCGTCCGCCGTCAAATTCCGGCGATTGCCGTCGCGCCGGACCACCTCGAGGCCCTCCGTCCATCCCGGAAGCTCCCTGGGCCTCCAATGAACGTCCCCGAGGAAGGAATTGATCCGGGAGGGCTGGAATCCCCGCCGCCATCCGTTCTTCACCGACTCCGGCCGGCGGCCTCCGTCGCCAATCGCCGGCGATTGCGAACCCCTCCGGCCTCCCCGGTACCTCCACTGCAACCTATGTGAGTCCAGGAGCACCCTGGTGCTCCCCGTTTTCCTCCCCTCCCTCTGTTTTGCTCCGGCGACATGCGCCACCACCCGCCGCCGCGCCGGTGGACGGCGTGGTCTTTCCGGCGACCATAAGACAGCGGCGCCGCATCCCCTAGGTTGCCCACGACCCGCTCCACGTGATGCCCCAATCGATTCCACGAATAAACCATCGGGTTATCCGAATTTGAGTTCAACAGAGAAGATCTTCTCTGGATGAGGCAAGCATGATGTCATCCTGACGTCATTTTTTCCCCTTTTTATTAATTTCAGGAATTCCAGAAAAGGAAATAAAATTGAATAATTCATAATCTCTGTTTTATAATTCAGAAAAATAAAAGTGAAGTACCAAAATGTTTGGAAAAATAAACTCTATCTGTTTATGTCACTTTTATACATGTTTGACAAACTTCAATTTTGGACATTATTTGAATTGGTTTAATTCATTTAAAAATGGAAAAATAAGTTTTTAATCACTAAAATTAGAAAATTAAAAGTTATATACCATTTTGCTCAAAATGACAAATGCAACCTATTCATGATGTTTTCAAACCCATTTGAGCAACTAAAATGGTACTCACTTCCATAATCGTCCGAATTGCCCCTCCGGGGTCTATTTCGGGATAAATTCAGTAAAAATGGTTAAGTGTCATATGAACCCTAGAAACCCAACAAGCATGTTAAGGGCTTTATCTCAGTGCATTAAATTGCTCATGCATACATATTTCGCATTGCATCGATGCCATGTGTTGATTGTTGTTTTCCTTGTTTTGGGGTTTGTTCCCCCTCGGTAGAACGTGACTCCGAAGAGAAGGCCAACAACTCCAATGGCGAATACTTGATCCTAACCGACAAGTCAAGCACTTATCCTAGAAGACATTTCAATTGGTTTTCTTATAACCAAAGGCAAGCATAACCTCTTATCTGCCCATATATGATTTCGAAAGACTTTTGATTCTCGTACAATTGCATTCGATTCCAATGTATCTTGAGTCAATAGATAGAGTTATCCTATTTATTTGCATAACCCAGATATCATGATTCAATGCTCCTAGCAGACATAGGAGTTGTTTGTGTGTATCGCCAGAGCCCCAAATATGCCATGCTTAGTCATACATGCCTGCTGATCTCTGCTCCATCCGGTTGATGAATCAGAGCCACGAATGAATCTAGTATGATAGTATGCTGTGGAAAGTTAAGATCAGTTGTTTAACATGATTTAAAGGTGTGGATGACGAGACCACAGAGGGTCTGTGGTGGTTGTCTCGTTCATGCCCCTAGGAGCGAGTTCTCGTCTTCGAGCCAAGAATGAGCGTGCATCCACACGGGGCTCAGATTCCCCTCGGTCTCAACTTGCCTAGTTTGTTCCATGAGTTGCCTAGTTCGGGCTTTCCATTTGGATTTGCGGGGATATCAAAACACTTTCAAAACTAGGATGTGGGGATGTATCGGCGCTCTGCGGGTAGGTAACCGTCGAGCATCGCGCACAACGATAGAGACCCGGCAGGAGATGGCCACTCCCTATTGGCGGTCCATCTCTACTCGGAGCGACTCATGGAATAGGCGAAGCAAGGGAAAGATCGTGGTCAACCTCCCTCTGCCGGCACTTCCCGGACTAGTGCTAACCCGGTGGCACTAAGAGTCGGTTGATACATGTGGTTAAAGTTGTACACCCCTGCAGGGTTAAATCTTTTCGAAAAGCCGTGTCCGCGGTTAAGGACGACTTGGTGACGGATTCTGTGATCATAGATAACTTGAACAGAATGACTAAAACTTGTTGATAACGAATGAAGGATGCCTCCTCGGAGATGCCGAGAGGGGTTACCTTGTAGATTGAGTTACCGGAACAACTTGAGGAGGTGATCTTTGAAGCACGAGGTGCTGATATGAGTTGGTGGATTAAAAAGATGATGATTTCAGTAGTTGAGTAGCTTTCTCATCTGTTTTCAAAATATTCCATGAGACGTGCTATTCCTCCCTCAACTTGGAAAACAAAGATGGCTTTACGCAAAACAACCTTCATAACTCTTTCTAAAAGAAGCAGATATATAATAGGTTAACTAAGTCTTGTTGAGTACCTCCCGTACTCATGTTTGCTTAAACTTGGTTCAGGTGGAGTTTCTCAGTTCGGTGGTGTTTCGACGTGGACATCGACGTGGACATCGACGAGTAGTTTGGGGTTCCCAGGTAGCAGCCTGGAATCTACGGGTTGGGACATCGCCTTATGTTGCGGCCTCTTAGGCCTTGGTGGTTCTTGTTGATTAGCAACATATTTTTCTTTCGTTGTCTGATGTAATGTTGGGTCGTGTGACCTCTGCTTGTAAGCTATACTCTAGTAACACCTGTTTAATAAAGCTTCATGTTTAGAGTACTGCTTTGATCGGTTGTTGGTTTCGAGCTCACTGTTATACAGTTTTGGCTATGCCTGCATAGTTGTCGCAGTCGAGGGGTTGTGGAGCCGATGATCCATGTCCGAGCCCGCCTGTCGATGTGATCGGCCTGGGGCGAGGTAACCCCAGTAACCCTCGATTGTTGTTGCACTTTCTGGACACATAGCATCTCTGTATAACTTTGGTCCCGTTCCTTCAGTTTCATCCGACTCGTGGATGCTTGGGTATGCATAGTTGGTTATGACTAGCATGGATACAAGGAGTAGTAGACCGGGGATCCGGACTAAGTGCCGATGAATCCGGTCTGCCTGCCGTTGTTTGTTGCGGCCGGGGCTGGTAACCCTGAAGCCCTTGTAAGTCCATGGCTAGGAGCACATACCAGTGTGTATATCTCTGGGTCCGGGGTCTGACATATGCGTCGTTGTTTGATGCTGGATCGTCGGGTGGGAAATCCAGTCGTAGGACGTATTGCAGCCTGTCACCTCTGGGTGATATGAGGACGATCCCAGCTCCTGCTCCTCCGTTTCTCTTGGATCCGTCAAAGTACATGTTCCAGTTACTCGTGTATTCCGGCGGCCCGGGTGTTTGTAGTTCTGTCCACTCGCTCAGGAATTTCACGAGTACCTGGGATTTCACGGAATTGCGCCCTGCATAGATGATGTCCCAAGCGCCCAGCTCGATGCTCCACTTTGTTATTCTTCCAGATGCCATTGGGTTGTTCATGATTGTACCGAGTGATGCATCATTAACCACTGTTATGGTATGTTCCTGGAAGTAGTGCTTGAGTTTTTGAGCTGTGAGAACAACTCCATATGCGAGCTTCTGGTAGTGAGGATATCATTGTTTGCACGGCGAGAGCACCTCGCTGATGTAGTAGATCGGTCTTTGAACTCCATATGCCTTGCCCTCCTCAGGTCGTTCGACCACGATGGCCGTGCTGATGACCTGGTTTGTTGCGGCTAGGTATAGGTATAGTGGCTCCCTCTCTTGTGGTGTTGCCAGAATGCGCCTGCTCTGCAAGGATTGCTTCAGGTCTGCGAATGCCTGCTTAGCTTCTGGTGTCCATTCGATCTTGTCTGTCTTCTTCAGCAGCTTATAGAAGGGTAACGCCTGCTCGCCCAATCGCGCGATAAATCTGCTCAAGGCAGCTAGTCACCCTGCGAGCTGTTGGACTCCGTGTAGATTGGTTGGCTCTTTAATTGTTAAGATTGCGTGTATCTTCTCCGGGTTGGCTTCGATTCCTCTGGCGGATACCAGGTACCCGAGAAGTTGACCTGCTGGGACGCCGAAGATGCATTTTGTTGGGTTGAGCTTAATCCTGTATGCGTTTAGGGCGTCGAATGTTTCTCTAATGTCCTCAAGGAGTGTGTCCTCCACTCGAGTCTTGATGACGATGTTGTCAACATACACTTGTATGTTTTTGCCAATGAGCTTGGCGAGGCATTTTTGCATGCAGCGATGATATGTTGCGCCTGCGTTTTTTAGCCTGAAGGGCATTGTCGTATAGCAGTACACACCGTGGGGTGTGATGAATGATGTCTTCTCTTCGTCTTCCTGCTTCATCCGGATCTGATTATATCCCGAGTAGGCGTCCAGGAAGGAGAGGCGTTGACAGCCTGCTGTGGAGTCTACGATCTGGTCGATTCGCGGGAGGGGAATGTTATCCTTGGGGCAATGCTTATTTAATGACATGTAGTCAATGCACACGCGAAGGATGTTGGTGTTCTTCTTTGGGACCAGCACCGGGTTTGCTAACCAAGTGGATATTTTGATCTCCCTGATGAATTTTGCTGCTAGCAATCTGTTTACTTCTTCTCCAAGCGCTTTCTGTTTGGGTTCTGAGAACCGTCGAGTGGTCTGCTTGATGGGTTTTGCATCTTTGAATACTTAGAGTGAGTGCTCGGCGAACTCCCTGGGTATTCCTGGCATATCGGAGGGCTGCCAGGCAAAAATTTCCAAGTACTCACGGAGGAGTTCGACGAGCGTGCTTTCCTATGCTGGCGAGAGGGTAGTTGAAACCATCGCTGTCTTCGCAGAATCTGTCGGGTGCACCTGATGTTTTCGAGTGTCGCTGTTGGCGCTGAATTCCAATTCTGGTGCGTTTTTCTTTGTGAGGGGCATCACGGAGTGGTCCGTGGTCTTTGCTATCTCCTCCAGTTCTTCTTGCATCCCGAAAGATTTTGCGATCTCGTTGAACTCGATGTCGCACTTGTTGGACTTCTGGAAATCTCCGTCGATGGTGATTACACCATATTCCTCGGGTAGCTTGAGCTTCAGGTACGCGTAATGTGGTACTGCCATGAATCCGGCGAACGCTGTTCGACCAAGAATGGCGTGGTACTGTGAGGGCCAGTCGACTACTTCAAAGTCGAGGAATTCTCTTCTGTAATTGCGTCGATTTCCCAACACAACCTCTAGGTTGATTGTTCCGAGTGGACGGATCGCCTTTCCTGGAACTATCCCGTGGAAGGATGTTTCTGATTCCGCAAGTCCATCTAGGTTCCTGTTCATCCGGCGGAGCGTATCCGCGTAGATAATGTTGATGCCACTGCCTCCGTCCATAAATACGCGAGCCAGTTCGTAATTACCAATTTGCGCTTGGATTACTAGGGCGGCGTGTCCTGGTCGATAGACTCGTGGTGGGTGGCCTTCCATCGAGAAAGTGATCGATTGGTCCGCCATCTTCAGGTACTCGGGCCTTGTTGGCGGGGTTTGCACAGCCATGCATAGTTATCGCGTGTTTGTCTTCTGAGCTCTGTGGGATGGGCAGACTTTTTGTATCATCCCTAACTGTCCATCCGGGTTCGGGTACGCGTTGGCTCCGGCGTTTGGTGCGGGTGGCGCAGGTAGTGCGGCTAGCTCCATGTTTGGATTTCCTGGTGGAGGTAGGGGTTGTGGCGGATGGAATCCTTGGTGTTCTCCTCTTGGAAGTGGCGGGTAATTTTGACTAGCTGCTGATCTAATTTTCTTCAAGAAGGCCTCGTGGATGTGATGCATGTAAAATTCATAGATGAATTTTGCATATTTTCACATGGTTTTCTATTACATATTGCATCATATAAGGGTATAATTCAATGTTTTATAGTATTTTGGGGTTAAATTACAAAGTCCCCCAACTTTTATGGAATTAACCCTGCCTGTCAGAAACCTCGTTTTCTATATTTTTGACGTTTCAGGGGGCAAACTTCCGCGAAATCACCTAAAAATCTGCGGGGGTCATTTTTTTGGAAGGAGAAGACTTGCGGGCGAAGGATCCACGAGAATTGGGCAAGGAGGTCCAAAAGAGGACCCTCCACGCGGCAAGATTCCTTGGCCGCGTGAGAGGCCCCCTTTTGGCCCCTGTGGCCCCAATTCCTTCCATCTTCGACTTACCGACTCCGTCTTGACCTAAAACCGACTATAAAAAGGGTCCCTCGTACCCTTACGGAGAAGAGCGCCGCCGAAACATCGAAACACCTAAACAGAGACCAGAAGTTCCAGATTAGAGGGGGAAAACTCCGGCGGGGCGCCGCCGGTGTGATCTCCTACCCCTCCAACGTCATCTCCATCGACATCTCCATGAAGAGGGAGTAGTCCACCCCAGGGCTATGGGTTTGTGGAAGTAGCACTTGTATCTCTCTCTCTATGTGCTTCACTAATTAGATCCGTATGAGCCGCCTCACATGATTACGGGCACCGTTGTAATTCCTATGTGGTGGATCTTTCCTATGAGTTATTGAATCTGAGATTGCAATTGTTTCTCTTGAGTTATTTGAGTAGATGTATCTTATGTACCCCGTTCTTATTTGCTAGCTTTATCAATCTAGTTCTTGAGAGCGTGTGTGGGGTGATGGGTGCATTAGTTGGAGTAACAGGGGGTGGCTAGTGCTGTGAAAGTGACAGAAGTTCAGCGATCCACTTAGGTTTTGTTAAACCTTTCTTAGTTACCTCACTAGGGATAAAAAGGAGTACCTTGTTACCGGGGATTTGAAGTGACACTAATCAATCTCCATGACTAGATCTATAAAGTTCTTACTTCAACTTCATGTCACATTGCTTAAAGCTATACTCTGATTTTTCCTTAATTATCGAGGTGTTATGATTTATTTCGCATCTTGGTGGAGTATAAGAGGGATCAATATGACCGTAGAGATCTCTATGCTAGGACGTGATGCCCATATGAAAGTAATCAATGTTAAACATGTTATTGTAATCTCACATGTAATTCTTTATGTCCACCGTCTACCACTTTATTTGAGAGAATGCAAGTGTGAAACCATGAACCCCGGTCCTATTTTAAATATAAGAAAACACTCTAGTTACTTTACTTGCACTTTACTTTACTTGCATCTCCAATTCGAATTTACATTATCTCCATCACCACTTGCATCACAAAAATACAAAAACAATCCATTGCATATTTATTTTATCATTTGCATTTAGTAGTAGATTTAATTATTGCACATTTACTTTCAGTTTTGCATTGCAATTTAGAAGTCTCACACCTTGTGCTTGACAACCACTTGGTGAGGTTGAGGGCACAAAATTCTCTACTTGTTTGCAGGATCCTGGAGGAAGCTTGGAAGACAACTGCTGAAATACTGGCTCCCCAAGATATCGATATAAACCCTCGAGTCACCCTCGTGGGGAAGAAGGCTTGCCACTAGCTACACAATCTGCACTTGGAGTCTCAACCTAGCCATCAAGCGTTTTTCTGGCGCCGTTGCCGGGGAGCCATAGGTGAAGGAGTTGTCCAAGGGAGCTCACAAGAAGTCTTCATCACCAACAAAGTGTGCAAACACCTAAGCAAGGGGAGGTTGCACCTACGTGAGTACCGTCCTTTCTATCTCCAACTTCTTTCAAGTAGATTGTTTTGTTTCTTGTCTTGTTTTTGTTTTTGTTTTTGTTTTGTTTTTGTTCTTGTTTTTGTTTTGTCTTGCATATTTTATTTTAGTTTGCATTTTAGTTTTGCATTTAGTTATCTAGATTATTTTAGTATTTCGAATTTTCTTAGTTACTTTACTTTTGTTTTGCATAAAAAATTAAAAACAACATAAAAACTGTTAAAATGGGTGATAGAACTAAATTAAGTGACTACACAAATACACCCAATGACCAATTCATTGCAAGGCCAATTACTACACCTGAAATACAAGCTGAAAGCTATGAAGTAAGTCCTAGTTTATTGAATTTAATTACTAGAGAGCAATTTGGTGGTAGTGCTATGGAGGATGCCTCTATGCATCTTCATGATTTCATGGAAATATGTGATATGCAAAAATTTAAAATGTGGAAAGTAGTGTTTTAAAACTGAAATTATTTCCTTTTTCACTTAGAGGAAAGGCTAAAGAATGGTTACTTTCACTACCTACTGCTAGTATAAAGTCTTGGGATGATTTAAAAGAAGCTTTCATTAAGAAATATTATCCTCCCGTTAAAATTTTGCAAAATAGGAATAATATCCTCTCATTTAGGCAAAATGATAAGGAACATGTAGCCATGGCATGGGGTAGAATTAAATTAATGCTTAGAACATGCCCATCACATGGAGTAAATGAATAGACCATACTACACTCTTTTTATAATGGTCTGAACTACATGTCTAGAAATATACTTGATTCTGCTGCTGGAGGTGCCTTTATGAGTAAAACTGTAGGAGAGGCTAAGAGCATATTAGAAAGCATATTGCAAAATTATAGTCAATGGAATACTGAAAGAGCACCCAATCCCACTAAGAAAATAAACTGAATTGAAGAAACCAATGATTTGTCTTCTAAAATGGACACTATTCTTGCCTTTATTAATAAACAAAATATGGAGAATGTGTATTTGCAGGAGCTAGTTGGTAGTAATTCTGAAAGTGTGGATGTTAATTTTGTTAGGAATTATGGTAGCAATGGTTTTGGTAATGCTTACAATTCTTATAGTAAACCTCCTTATGTGCCAAATAAACCTTTTGTTCCATATCCTAATGCTAATGAAAATAAGTGGAAGCCTTCTAGTGAAATTTCTGAATTTAATAAATTGCTTATGGAACAAGTTGCTAGTCACAATGCTATGATACATGAGTTAAATAAGTCTATTTCATCCATTAGTAGTGATATTAAAGGATTGCAACTTCAATCTTCGAATTTAGATAAAGCATTGTCAAAATTAGCTGATAATCAAGCAACTCTATTAAGCATGTCAGCAGGAAAGCCACAAGCACAACCTAGTGTAGGAACAAATTCTATTACTATTGCTGCTCCTATTATTGAAATTATCGATCATATTTCTGAGAATACAAGTGAGCATGTCCCTACTAGCTTAGAAGAAACTTTGAATGAAATAGTGAAGTACCCTAAATATTTACTTCCATATATGTCTTATCTTGCTAGCAAAGATGAAATTAGTCCTCATGAATCAAGCATGCTAGCTAAATTAGAGAGTAAAGTAGAGGAAATTATGATGCTTACTGAAATTAAGGATCCATTGCTTGATTTAGAAAAAAGTAGCTTGCAAGAACTTATTGCTACTCTACAAAAATTTGCTAGTGATCCCACTATAAATGTTAATCAACCTGGCTTTGGATCTTATATTGCTAAGCATGTCTTGCAAGAAAAAATTGCTAGGTACAAGAATGAGGCCATGATACCTCCTAAGCTTGGGGATGCATGGATCCCCAAGGTGCTAGTTTCAATTGGAAAAGAAATTCACCATGCTATGTTAGATCTAGGTTCTAGTGTATCGGTACTCTCTAAAGAATTATATGAATTGCTAGAACTAGAAAATTTAGAAAAGTGCTCAAGTGAATTTGTCCTTGCTGATAACTCTACTAAACATTCTATAGGACAAGTAAAATATGTTATGATTGAATTGCACATGACTTTCGTACCCGTTGATTTCATTATTATGGATATGGGGGATAAATCCCCTAGTCCTATTATTTTGGGTAGACCTTTTCTTCGTACTACAGGTGCAATCATAGACTCCAAGGAAGAGAATGTCAAGTTTCAGTTCACTCACAAGAAAAGCATGGAGCACTTCCCAAGGAAGAGGGGCACGCTAAAGAACAAGCTCCCTCATGAGCTTTATCCCTCTTGATTATCAAGTAAGTAAAGCCTAGCTATATGGCTATAAAGAAAGCGCTTTACGGGAGGCAACCCGGTTGTTTTTGTTTGGATTTTCCTAGTGTCCTCTTGCTGTCTCAAGAGATTAGTTTTTTTGTTTTAATTCTGGAGTTTTCAATAAAGAGTCAAGTCAAACCCATTTGGACTTATAAGTTGCTATCCTAGTGCATGAAATTTCTGTTTCAGCACGAGTCTGCTCACCGTATGATTTTACGTTTTTTATTGGTATGTCGGATTGAGCTATTTTTTTAGTATGTTCTGCAACTTTTCGTCCTATGTAAGCACAAAAATTGGCTTAATTTTTTTACGAGTCTAGACTAGGTAAAAACGTTCGTTTTGCTGCTGCTGCCTTTCTGGACAGATTCTGCCTTCTTTTGTTTTATGCACTCTTTGGGCTTGGGAATCGAATTTCCATGATTATTTCAAGCAATAGAGTGAACATACAACATAATGAACCTTATTGTATATCTACTGGAGCATTTGATTTGGAATTTTTCACATCAAGCATGTGATTTGTTTGTCCTTGCTAATCTCACCCCACAGAAAAAGAATGGGAGAAACATGTTTTGTGAAGTTTTTTCACAGGGAATAGAGGAGCTGCGCCTCAAGACATCCAAGAATGGTGAAAGACATAAGATTGTGGATGTGATGAACACCCCACTGGAGCTACACTCTTTTGGTTAGCACACGTCTACTTTCTGTTTTTCTAAGCAAAGCATTTATCGTAGAGACTTGAAGCGTCTAGTTTTTGTTTTTATTTTTGTTTTGATTAGACCACCACCATCATTTTATATGAGATTGAGATACTGGAGTTTGAGGTTGTAATGTATTGGATGATAGTATTATGACTTGGAATAGGGATGCCATGGTTGATTTGAAGAGCTACATATGTTTGCATGATTTATAGGCTTTTTATGTGTAGAAATTTGCAATAATGTTGTCTTGAGCTATCTCTTATTCATGTCCTTGATGTTAATTGCTGGTTTATTTAGTTTGTCATGAAATGAGTAGTTCTATGGACATATGCATGCATAGTAGCTGGTCAACTATCTCCCTCTTGCTAGCCCAAAAATTTAAAAAATTCCAACAAGTAAAAACTTGTTTCCAACACTCCTTAGCCAAGTATTTCCAGTGAGTCCACCATATCTTCCCATTAGCTTCATTGCTATTCCGAGTATGTTCACCATGTTATTGTGTTATTTATGTTCTAAATTAAGATATTCACTTTATTAATTGTCATGGATTGAACTTGGGATAGGACTCTCACGAACTTTTGAAGGCAAACTTTACTTTTTATGCATCTAATAAACATGACCCAAGAATGGGAGCCACAAGTGTTGCGTTTGACAAGTGTGTGGTTGGGAGCTAGCTATAAATGTGTATAACCGGAAAGCTTTCAACATTGCACAAAAAATGTACATTTGGTTGATATCATGTACTTTTGTTTTTGGACTCCTGCCATGCCGAAATGAAATAGAGGAATAGTAAGTTTTGATGAGTAAGTATCTATATGACTAGAGATACGCATTGGGCCGCTAACCCAAGCCATGCTTTATCATGGTGGAAATTTACTTACAGCTTGAGTGACTCTACAACACATTCTATAATAAAATAAGAAGCTATGCATAATAGTGAATGAAAATAAAAAGGATGATGAGTCTACTCCGTTTGTTCATCTTGTCATTGTAACATGGGCTTGTTTCCATGTCATGGGGCAAGAGGTACCTCTTTGCGGTTCTCTATGATGTCATTAATACTTATTATGATTGTACAAAGTTTATTACGAATCTTAAGTTGAGTAATCATGGAGTAGGTTTTCACACTCACGGGGCATGAGGCTTTCAACCACCTTGTCATTCTCATTACTTCAATACTCACAATTTTAAGATGCTAGTGATAAAGGGGCAATGAGAGTCCTAGATCAATGGATACCACATTTCAATTAGTAATTTTAGTTGAATAATTTAGAGGCTAAATAAGACTTGATCATGTTTTACCTCTACTCAATTTTCTCCAAAGTGTCCACTATATTTTCTATTCTCCATTATGCTATTCTTTGACCAATATAGGATTTTATTTTTCATCTTATGTATGCATTTGGTCCATAGTGCTTTTATTTCATTATACACTTTGTGAACTTTCATGAAGCATCTTTGCTTGCATATTTGATATTTCTTATAACATGAATTGTATATTGCTACTCATTTCTAGTATTAATCATTTGATTATATGTAGAATGAATAATCCTCCTTGATATCCCATGATTGTTTCAATATGCAAAACCCATCTTAGTTTTATCACCTTCATACTCGAGGACGAGCATGGGTTAAGCTTGGGGATGTTGATGCATGTAAAATGCATAGATGAATTTTGCATATTTTCACATGGTTTTCTATTACATATTGCATCATATAAGGGTATAATTCAATGTTTTATAGTATTTTGGGGTTAAATTACAAAGTCTCCCAACTTTAATGGAATTAACCCTGCCTGTCAGAAACCCCGTTTTCTATATTTTTGACGTTTCAGGGGGCAAACTTCCGCGAAATCACCTGAAAATCTGCGGGGGTCATTTTTTTGGAAGGAGAAGACTTGCGGGCGAAGGATCCACGAGAATTGGGCAAGGAGGCCCAAAAGAGGACCCTCCACGCGGCCAAATTCCTTGGCCGTGTGAGAGGCCCCCTTTTGGCCCCTGTGGCCCCAATTCCTTCCATCTTCGACTTACCGACTCTGTCTTGGCCTAAAACTGACTATAAAAAGGGTCCCCCGTACCCTTACGGAGAAGAGCGCCGCTGAAACACCGAAACACCGAAACAGAGACTAGAAGTTCCAGATTGGAGGGGGAAAACTCCGGCGGGGCGCCGCTGGTGTGATCTCCTACCCCTCCAACGTCATCTCCATCGACATCTCCATGAAGAGGGAGTAGTCCACCCCAGGGCTATGGGTTTTTGGAAGTAGCACTTGTATCTCTCTCTCTATGTGCTTCACTAATTAGATCCGTATGAGCTGCCTCACATGATTACGGGCACCGATGTAATTCCTATATGGTGGATCTTTTCTATGAGTTATTGAATCTGAGATTGCAATTGTTTCTCTTGAGTTATTTGAGTAGATGTATCTTATGTACCCCGTTCTTATTTGCTAGCTTTGATCAATCTAGTTCTTGAGAGCGTGTGTGGGGTGATGGGTGCATTAGTTGGAGTAACGGGGGGTGGCTAGTGCTGTGAAAGTGACAGAAGTTCAACGATCCACTTAGGTTTTGTTAAACCTTTCTTAGTTACCTCACTAGGGATAAAAAGGAGTACCTTGTTACCGCGGATTTGAAGTGACACTAATCAATCTCCATGACTAGATCTAGCAAGTTCTTACTTCAACTTCATGTCACATTGCTTAAAGCTATACTCTGGTTTTTCCTTAATTATTGAGGTGTTATGATTTATTTCGCATCTTGGTGGAGTATAAGAGGGATCAATGTGACCATAGAGATCTCTATGCTAGGACGTGATGCCCATATGAAAGTACTCAATGTTAAACATGTTATTGTAATCTCACATGTAATTCTTTATGTCCACCGTTTACCACTTTATTTGAGAGAATGCAAGTGTGAAACCATGAACCCCGGTCCTATTTTAAATATAAGAAAACACTCTAGTTACTTTACTTGCACTTTACTTTACTTGCATCTCCAATTCGAATTTACATTATCTCCATCACCACTTGCATCACAAAAATACAAAAACAATCCATTGCATATTTATTTTCTCATTTGCATTTAGTAGTAGATTTAATTATTGCACATTTACTTTCAGTTTTGCATTGCAATTTAGAAGTCTCACACCTTGTGCTTGACAACCACTTGGTGAGGTTGAGGGCACAAAATTCTCTACTTGTTTACAGGATCCTAGAGGAAGCTTGGAAGACAACTGCTGAAATACTGGCTCCCCAAGAGTTCGATATAAACCCTCGAGTCACCCTCGTGGGGGAAGAAGGCTTGCCACTAGCTACACACTCTGCACTTGGAGTCTCAACCTAGCCATCAGGATGTCGATGAACTTTCGGCAATCCTTGAGGAGGTGTGTTGCCTTAGTTTTGCCCGTGCGCTTATCTGTAAATAGATGTAGCGAGCAGTACGCGTTAAGGTCCTCCCCGGGACTTTTGTCTTCAGCTTTCGGTTTCCCCTCGCGACTTCCGCAGCGTCCATTATCGCGGTTTCGCGTGAATTCCGCCGCCACCATCTCTTCCCGATCGTCGTGATCGTAGTATTTCCTCCTTTTCTTTCGACCATGGCGGTCGTCCTCGGGTGCGGGCGATGATCTCTCGTTGCGCAACGCGTCTTCTCCATTAGCCCATTTGTCGGCTATGATCATCAGCTCCCCAATAGTTTTGGGTGCGGCTCGGCCCAGCTCTTCTCTGAAAGCAGTTCGTCGGGCGCCTTTCGCGAAGGCCTCAACCGCTACTTCCTCTGAGATATTTCCTGCGGTGTTCCTGAGCGTGGTCCATTGCTGAATGTACTCGCGGGTGGACTCGCTGCTCTTCTGTTTGCAGGCCCGCAGTTCTTCAATGGTTGCTGGTCTCTTGTAGGTGGCCTGGAAGTTCTTGCAGAAGTCGTAGTGCAGGTCGTCCCACGATGCGTAACAGGATTTCGGCCTCGCTTCCAGCCAGCTACGTGCCGCGCCAACCAAGTGTAGATTGAGGTACTGCATAGCCGTGTTCTAGTTCCCACGTTGGCATTTTACTGCCGTGAGGTAGTCGTTTAGCCACGATGAAGGTTCGAGTGAACCATCGTATTTTGTTACTTCTGTGCTGAGTTTGAATCTCCTGGGTAGGGGTGCCTCGCGGATGCTGCGGGCGAAACACAGCGCGCCGCAGGTCTCGTCATCCGAAGAGCTGGACGAGGAGCGCGCGCGGTTCCTTGCAGCTCTTGCCTTGTCCACCTTGTTTTGCGCGATATCCGACCGCGCGTTATATCCTGGCTAGTCGCGATCAATTTCTTTCCTTGGCTCTTTGCTGTGCTTCCGCGAGCGGCTGTGTCGCACCCCGGTTTCTAGAGGATACTCTTCGCACGAACTGGAAGTCAGGTGCTTGGATTATGGGGCATACCTGCTCCCACGTCCCAGCTTCCTGGTAGGCCTGCGCTTATGCGCGACAACACAAGCCCTGCTCCCACCGTCGAAGTAAACTATCCGCTAGGAACCTAAGGCACTACTGTCGACGTACTTCATATTCAAGCACGCACTGTACGTCAACAGCTTTGAACGAAATGATAGCACAAACTGTCTCTAAGACACAAAAGAATGAAATAAGTTTGCAAATAGCCTTCACTAAGGCAGAGATAGCAAAACACTCATCCAGAGGACACATGTCCCAACATATCATCCATTACATCAGCGGAAGCAATCAAATGGGTCTGAGTACAGACAAATCCAAGGCTTAAGAAGCCGGAGAAAATAACGAAAAACGAAGCCCATCCACGTAGGTCCTGGATCCTGCCCGGGGTCCAGCCAACTACTCGTCTGCAGTGTCGTCGAACTCCACAAAGTAGCCATCCTGGTGGTCATCGTAGCCGTAGTCGTACTCTGCGTAAACCACAGCCCCAACGGGGTCAGTACATCCAAGTACTGGCAAGCAAGACTCACACTTCATCAAGGAGTTTCCCGTCAACACAAGCATTGATGCTTGGGATCAACGGAAGGAGATAGGTATTATAAAAGCTGCAGCGGGCTGCTCTAACCAACTACAGAAAATACTACTTGTGTCCGGCTAATAGAAAAGATAAGATCGAGGAATTGTAACCAACTGAAAGATAACTTCAATCAAACCCCTCCTGGATCTCGCCCCTTATCCGAAGAAGCAATCCGAGGATAACTCACACCGTTGTAATAAGGTGAATCAAGTTATTGTGTGAATAACCTATTACTAGTCAAGTTATTAGTCATTGGGTGAAACATGGTTATCATTATGTTTAAGTTGTCCTGAGTACTTGTTAGCCAGTACTTTCACCAAGTAATCCATAACCGCGGAAAACACGGCTTCTCGAGAAGATTTATCCCTGCAGGGGTGCACCATAGTAACCGTACACGTAAGAATATCCCGCCAGATGGGAATCAAACCCACCAAGCGAGACACTCTACACAACCAACTGTTCTTCGCATCAAGCCCAAAGCACCGCGTGCTGTGCGTGCGCGGCTAATCGAGCCCCCCGAAGAAAAGGAGGACCCTCATAGCACTGGAAGACCACGCCGCCCTAAATGCCGACTACAAAAGTTCCACCCTGGCCTCGGGTTCGTACCTGCATATGATGCAGCAAATGGAAAGCCCGAACTAGTACGGCGATTTGGACGAGATGCGAATCGAGTCAAGTTGAGGGGGGCGCCCATACTCGCTTCCCACATGCGGGTAGTGCGCTCATCATGGATCAGTAGACAAGACCCTTTTCCTATTAGGGTCGACACTAGCAGGCCTCAAAACCACAAAGGGCCTCCTGCCGGTGCCTTATCATCAAATTATTATTAACAGCAGCATTAACAGGATTGATTGATTAACATTCGAGCCCTCGGAACGGTAACAGATAAAAATAGCACGATAATAAAAGAAGTAACCGACAACAGGCTCGAGCAAAAGCAACCCTAAGCATGCTAGATAAGAACAGGCACAAACAAAGGCTGTGGGTATGGAGGTGAGGCAATATCATTGGTTCAGGGAATCATGTGATGGGTTCGGAGAATAGCAACGATACATAGGGCTAGCAATAGTAGACAAAAGGATAGTATCGACAACAAGTGTGGAAGAGAACTCGATGATTCATGTGAGTGATAACTTGCCTGGCAGCTCAGTCTCGTACTGGGCTAGATCCTGAGTAGTGGTGTCGTAAGGCTCGTCGGTACCAACGTCGTCGTCTAATCGAGAAGAAGCAAAAACAACAACGAAGGAAGACGGGCAATCAATACATGGCATAGGTGCACAAACATTGGATGATGCATGTCATGTTTAATAGATGCACCAAAGTAAACTACTTAATATGAAACACAAGTTTAAATAGGATTCCATATACAAAGGTTGCATATGGAAGCCCATGCTTTAGAGTTGAATTAATTGTTCTATCACTAGGCATCATGTGTAAGTGACTTAGTATGATGCATGCATGATGAGGAACAGTAAGATAACAACTTTAATTGCAATTGGAATGATAATTAACCATTTTAGAAAACATTAACAAGTGTGGAAATTATTGTTACTTAATGGTGTTAAACAAGTAGTGATTGTTTTCATCAAGTTAAAAGGGTGCAAAACAAATAACAAAGTTGAAATTTGAAGAGGTTATCAACTTTTAGTTGGATTACATGTTTCACATTTTGAAATTGGACTTTGGATTAATTAATTATGAATTAAACAATATTAAACAATTTTTAATTGCATTAAACAAGATTTAAATTGTTTAGGCAATTTAAATTATTCAAACCAGAAAACAAAATTTATATTTGGAAAGTACATGAAAAGTTGATTGAAAAACATATTTGGTTTGTGAAATTTGGAATTTTTATGAACAAGTTATGAATTTTGCAAATTTAAGGGAATTTGACAAGAATTCAAATTTTGCACCAATTTAAAATATTCAAAACAGTAAACAAATTTTATATTTGGGTAGAACATTTAATTTGGTATTGAAAACATATCAAAATTGTTGGATTTGGATTTAGGATGATTTAGTTATGCAATTTACAAAATTTGGGGTAAATCTGCCATTTTTATGGATCTAGGGACTTAGGAATAAATTTTTCCAGGGCTAGAAATAAGGGCCAGGGGCCTAGGTGTGATTTGCTAATTATTTCAGTACCAAAACATTGTAAAAATAAAACTTGGTTTTAATTGGGAGAGAGGGGACTTGATCCCTCCACCTCCTGGTTGATGCAAAGGAACTCAACCACTAGGCTAATGCGGCTGGTGTTGGTGGGATTGCAACTCGGCTAGGCATAAGCTATTGGTACTGGATGCACCGAAAAAAAACAAGAAAAGGTGTGGGGATGGGAATCGAACCCGCAACCTGGGGCTGTTCTGCGCGCTCTCCAAACCAGTAGGGTAGCTGCTGGTTCGTTGATGGAACGAGGTGCTGGTTGGTGTTATCCCTTGCCAACCGAGATGTTACTGAACCTGCAAGCGAACCGAGCACTTCTTCAGATCGGTACAGACAGGGACGAACAGAGGCGCTCGAGGCATCTTCATGGAAGAAATTGAGGAGCAAATCGCAGGGGAAAGGAGAGGGAAGTTAGGGGAATGGAAACCAGAGGGTACCGGCTTCGCGTGGAGGTACTCGGGACGGCCGGGGACGGGCGGACGCGGCGGCGAGGTGCGCCGGCGGCCGGCGGCCGTGGCACAGCAGAGGAGGGGGGTTCTCCCTCGAGGCGGCGGCGGCTGGGGAAAGATAGGAGGGGGAGCTACGTCCTAGGGTTAGGGTTGGCTCGGGAGGGAGAGAGGGGGAGATATAGAGGAGGGGGAGGACCAACGAGTGGCTGAGGAGGAGGGGCAGGTCGCTGTCCATGGCGTCACCCTCCTGTACGGAGGTAGGAGATGGGGGGTATCGGGCCAACCAGGTGGGCTGGGCCTTCTCCCCCACCTGGTTGAAACGTTTGCTCTTTTTTTTCTTCTTTTTTTTTGTAATAAGAGATGTGCTGTTTTTTTTTGTAGCAAATGCTTTTGGATAAAATAGATAGGTTTTGGTGTAGATAAAAATTTGGAAAAAATTAGATAAGCTTCTTAGGTGAAAAGAAACCATTTGGTATTTTTGGTTTTCAAAATTACAAATGTTTGATGGCTGTTTTGAAATTGAACCAAAATAGTTGAATTTTGCCATAGCACTTAATATTTAGAAAATAAGTTATTTTCAATAGGGTTTCCCCTATGGTTCAGAATGTTTTGAAGAATACCAAATTGTGATCACTTCATGGATTCAAAAATTTGATGATTCGAGAATTGTTTTGAGTTTGGGAAAGACTTGGAAATAATTGATTAAATTGAGCAATTGATTTTAGCAACAACTTAAAAGGTGAATTATAATGGATTGCTTGGAAACAAAAGAGGTTTTTAGTTTGCACTTCTTTATTTGAAAGGTTGTAACAGACAAGTGTGAAAACAGAAGTTGATAACAAGTTTAAATTTCATATGAAAACAATGCAAACAGAAATAAATATGAGGATGATGATATGATGCATTGCTTAAATAAAAACAACAAGTAAAACAACTAAGGGTTTTCATACTTGGATGTTACAAAACGCCCCCCCTTGAAGGAATCACGCCCCGAGATTCCCTACTGAGAAATGAACAGGTCCGGATACTTCTTGCGAAGATCCTCTTCGGTCTCCCACGTTGCCTCTTTATCAGAATGATGCGACCATTGGACTTTCAAGAACTTGGTGCTCTTGTTGCGAGTCTTACGCTCGGTCTCATCGAGAATTCGAATAGGGTGCTCCTCATAAGATAGATCATCTTGCAGTTCAATGGAATCATGATCAACTGCACGATCTGGATCCTTGAAGCACTTCTTGAGTTGTGACACGTGGAACACATCGTGCACTTTGGATAGTTTTTCTGGAAGTTCAAGACGATAAGCATTCTCTGCACGTCTTGAGAGGATGTTGAAAGGGCCAATGTATCTTGGTGCAAGCTTTCCTTTCACACCGAAACGATGAGTTCCTCTGAGGGGAGTTACACGGAGATATGCCTTGTCACCAGGTGCATAGACCATATCCCTGTGCTTGCTATCATAATAGCTCTTCTGACGAGATTGAGCAATCCTGAGATTGTCACGAATGATACGAACTTTCTCCTCGGCTTCCTTAACAATGTCAGGGCCTAAAAGTGAACGTTCACCAGCTCCAGACCAATTGATTGGACTCCTGCATCTGCGACCATACAGTGCCTCAAATGGTGCCATGCCTAGGCTTGCCTGGTAGCTGTTGTTGTAGGAGAATTCCGCATATGGAAGGCAATCCTCCCATTTCATGCCAAAGGAGAGACCACATGCTCTGAGCATATCCTCGAGAATCTGATTGACTCTTTCGACTTGCCCCTGAGACTGAGGGTGGTAAGCTGTGCTGAACAGAAGTTTGGTGCCCAATGCTTCTTGAAAGCTTTTCCAGAAATGAGAAGTGAAAATACTTCCACGGTCTGAGCTTATTTCCAATGGAACACCATGAAGAGGAACAACCTTTGCTGTGTAGAGCTCTGCTAACTGGCTAGCTGAGATAGTTTCCTTTACAGCATAGAAGTGAGCAACCTTAGTGAGACGATCAATAACAACGAAGATTGCATCGTTGCCCTTCTTGGACTTTGGAAACCCAGTAACGAAGTCCATTTCAATCATGTCCCACTTCCACTCAGGAATTTTCAGAGGTTGGAGTAGACCTGCTGTCTTCTGATGGACTGCCTTAACACGTTGACAAACGTCGCATTCAGAAATGTATTGAGCAATTTCACGTTTCATGCCAGACCACCAATACAGAGTCTTGAGATCCTGGTACATCTTTGTACTTCCAGGGTGAATGGATAGGGGAGTTTCATGAGCCCCCTTGAGAATGATATCCTTGAGACTTTGAACCTGAGGAACTGCAATGCGTCCTTCAAAGAACACAGTTCCTTTGTCATCAATATAGAAGGACTTGAACTTATCACTGCCCTCTTTGATTTGCTCTACCATCTTCTTGATTTCATTATCACGAAGTTGTTCAGAACGAATCTTGTCCTCGAGAGTTGGACTGGCTGTCAAGCTAGCAAGATAGCCTTGAGGAACAAGACCAAGGTTCAGCTTCTGGAATTCTTCATGAAGTGGAGGTTGGCTTTCCATGATCATGAGATTATTGCAATAGGATTTGCGACTGAGAGCATCGGCCATAACATTAGCCTTGCCTGGAGTGTAAGAAATGGTGAGATCAAAGTCTTTAATCTTCTCAATCCATCTCCTTTGCCTGAGGTTCAGATCTGGCTGAGTGAAGATGTATTTCAGACTCTTATGATCGGAAAAGATTTCAGTTTTGTTACCCAACAAGTATTGTCTCCATTTCTTGAGGGCAAACACAACTGCTGCAAGTTCAAGATCATGAGTGGGATAGTTTTGCTCGTGTGGGTTCAACTGACGTGAAGCATAAGCGACAACTTGACGTTCTTGCATAAGAACTGCTCCTAGTCCTTGGAGAGATGCATCGCAGAATATCTGGAAAGGTTTGGTAGTGTCGGGGCCAACTAGAACAGGTGTGGAAGTGAGTTTAGTCTTCAGGAGGTTGAAACTCTCATCACATTGTGGAGTCCAAACGAACTTTTTGTCCTTCTTTGTGAGATCAGTGAGAGGTTTAGCAATCTTGGAAAAGTTTTGGACGAAACGACGGCAATAGCTAGCCAAGCCAAGAAAGCTTCTAACTTGCTTCACCGTCTTAGGGGGTTTCCAATCAACAATTGCCTTAACCTTTTCCGGGTCAATGGCAATGCCTTTGGCAGAGATGATATGACCAAGATATGCAACTTCTGGAATCCAGAACTCACATTTGGAGTATTTGGCATACAGACGATGCTCGCGAAGTTTCATGAGAGTGAGACGAAGGTGTTCTCCATGCTCTTCCTCGGATTTTGAGTAGACTAGGATATCATCAAGATATACCACAACGAACTTGTCGAGGTATTCATGGAAGACAGAATTCATGAGTCTTGAGAAGGTCGCCGGTGCATTGGTGAGACCAAAGGACATGACGGTGTATTCATATAGACCGTACCGAGTGGTGAAAGCTGTCTTAGGAATATCTTCCTTTCTGATCTTTATCTGATGGTACCCCATCCTCAAGTCCAACTTTGAGAATATTGAGGCTCCAGCAAGTTGATCAAAAAGATCATCGATACGAGGAAGTGGATACTTGTTCTTGATGGTTTTCTCGTTGAGAGGACGATAGTCAACCACGAGTCTTTTAGTTTGATCCTTCTTGGCAACAAACAGAGTTGGGCAACCCCAAGCGGAGGAACTAGGCTGAATGAAACCTTTGTCCATGTACATATCGATTTGCTCCTTCAACAATTTCAGTTCAGGAGGAGCTATCTTATATGGATGCTTAGAGATTGGAGCAGTACCTGGCTCAAGCTCGATCACGAACTCAACTGCTCTGTCCGGAGGCATCCCTGGCAACTCTTCTGGAAAGACGTCAGGGAATTCACAAACCACCGGAACATTCTCAAGCAGAGGTAGAGGTTTAGCATCCAGGGTGTACAGCTGAACAGAACTTGATTCCTTCGGAGAATAGACTATCTGGCCGGAAGGGTGGAACAGAGTTATTGACTTCTTAGCACAGTCAATCGTAGCTTTATTGGCCTTCAACCAATCCATGCCAAGGATGACATCAATGTCAGAATTTCCAAGCAGGATGAGGGAAGCAAGGAATATGTGACCTCCAATTAAGATCTGATTCTCATGACTGATCTTGGAAGTTTGCATAGTTGCTCCAGGAGAGTTTACTACTAGCGGGGAACCCAAACCAACAAAAGGTAGTTTAACTGCTGTAGCAAAGATCTTTGACACGAACGAAAGCGATGCTCCGGTATCAAACAACACTTTAGCTGGGTTAGAGTTTACGGGTAATGTACCGAGAACAACGTCGGCAGATTCCTCAGCTGTGTCAACCTTGACGTGGTTCACCCTTGCGGTCCTCCCAACAGGCCTGTTGTTGGCGTTGAAGGCCTTATGCGGAGGAGCGCGGACCATCGCCTGGTTGGTGTTGGGGCGAGGTGGTGGAGAAGGCAGCATCCTCTGAGTGCACTTATCTGCGTAGTGCCCAGTCTCCTTGCACTTGAAGCAAGTGACGACACGCGGAGGATCTGGCCTTGGCTGCGCCACTGGAAACCTCTGCCCATGCATCTGAGCTGGGTTGGGTGGGCGGGGACCAAAGCCTGGAGAAGCTTGGGCATTTGGAGCCCTAGTGACAGCACTGTTTGGCACCCAGATGCGGCGCTTCTGCGGAGGGGTGGTCATGTTGGAGGAGGAACCACCCTCACGCGAGTGCTTGCGCGACTCTTCGAACGCCTTGCGCCCATTCTCCTCATTGAGCGCGGTGTTCACGAGCTCGACGAAGTCCTTGCACTTGATGTTTGTGAGAGCGTACTTCAGTTCCGGGTTAAAACCTCGGCGGAACCTTGCCATCTTCTTGGTCTCAGTAGACACCTCGTCTCCAGCATACCGAGCGAGGCGATTGAACTCGTTCTGGTAGCCGATGACGTCGAGCTTGCCCTGCTTCAGCGAGCAAAACTCTTCACGCATCCTCTCCATGAGACCATCGGGGATGTGGTACTTCAGGAAGGCATCCTTGAAGCAACCCCAAGTGATAGGATAGCCAGCTCTCATGGCCTGGTAGTTCTCCCACCACGAGGCTGCCTGACCCTTCAGTAGGTAAGCAGCATAGTTGACCTTGTCCTCTTCCGCAACATGAGCAATCTCCAGGGCTCTTGCTACGTCACGGATCCAGTCATCAGCATCCAGAGGCTCGCGTGTTGCCACGAAAGCCTTAGGACCCACACTGAGGAAGTCCTTGATGGTGACCCTTGGAGCAGTCTGGTGGTGGTTGTTCTGGTGGTTCTGAACCTGGACCATCTGAGCCATGACCTGAGTCATCTGAGTCAAGAGCTCCGCGATCGGCGGTGGCTCAGGCGTGTTCCTTGTTGGAGGCATCCTGAACAGAAATGCATTTTAGCACAACAATAGGAAGGAATAAACTCAGCAACCGAAAGAGAGATTATTCCGACGCATGAATAGATAACCAACAGGTACATCATGAGTTCAAATACATCAGAATATCCAACAGACCAATACATGGTTCGAAAACGAAAGGATAAACTAGACACAGCTAGTAACGGATACAACGGTACTCAGTGATGAGCATGGGAGTACACCTTGTGAGTAGACGCCGGTAGAAGAGTTGAAGTGGAAAACCACAACAAGATTCAATGGACGATAGGTTCTTGAGAGAAAGCATGATATTGAAGCAACACCGGGAAAACGGGACCAAAAGCCTGAGGTACTAAGGAGAACCCAAAACTCGTGAAATCCTAACTTGAAAGTTTAGGTAAGAACAGAAAACAACGTTGCACTTCCTTGCCAGAAAAGGGTGGGTGGGTGGGGAAAGAAGAAAAATGGCAGAATTCCTACTCTCACGTTTCATTTTTTCCTATATAGCTACAAAATAGTTTCTAGACTCAACTGCGACCAGTAAAAAGGGATCCTACAGGCAGACAGGCTCTGATACCATTTGTCGCACCCCGGTTTCTAGAGGATACTCTTCGCACGAACTGGAAGTCAGGTGCTTGGATTATGGGGCATACCTGCTCCCACGTCCCAGCTTCCTGGTAGGCCTGCGCTTATGCGCGACAACACAAGCCCTGCTCCCACCGTCGAAGTAAACTATCCGCTAGGAACCTAAGGCACTACTGTCGACGTACTTCATATTCAAGCACGCACTGTACGTCAACAGCTTTGAACGAAATAATAGCACAAACTGTCTCTAAGACACAAAAGAATGAAATAAGTTTGCAAATAGCCTTCACTAAGGCAGAGATAGCAAAACACTCATCCAGAGGACACATGTCCCAACATATCATCCATTACATCAGCGGAAGCAATCAAATGGGTCTGAGTACAGACAAATCCAAGGCTTAAGAAGCCGGAGAAAATAACGAAAAACGAAGCCCATCCACGTAGGTCCTGGATCCTGCCCGGGGTCCAGCCAACTACTCGTCTGCAGTGTCGTCGAACTCCACAAAGTAGCCATCCTGGTGGTCATCGTAGCCGTAGTCGTACTCTGCGTAAACCACAGCCCCAACGGGGTCAGTACATCCAAGTACTGGCAAGCAAGACTCACACTTCATCAAGGAGTTTCCCGTCAACACAAGCATTGATGCTTGGGATCAACGGAAGGAGATAGGTATTATAAAAGCTGCAGCGGGCTGCTCTAACCAACTACAGAAAATACTACTTGTGTCCGGCTAATAGAAAAGATAAGATCGAGGAATTGTAACCAACTGAAAGATAACTTCAATCAAACCCCTCCTGGATCTCGCCCCTTATCCGAAGAAGCAATCCGAGGATAACTCACACCGTTGTAATAAGGTGAATCAAGTTATTGTGTGAATAACCTATTACTAGTCAAGTTATTAGTCATTGGGTGAAACATGGTTATCATTATGTTTAAGTTGTCCTGAGTACTTGTTAGCCAGTACTTTCACCAAGTAATCCATAACCGCGGAAAACACGGCTTCTCGAGAAGATTTATCCCTGCAGGGGTGCACCATAGTAACCGTACACGTAAGAATATCCCGCCAGATGGGAATCAAACCCACCAAGCGAGACACTCTACACAACCAACTGTTCTTCGCATCAAGCCCAAAGCACCGCGTGCTGTGCGTGCGCGGCTAATCGAGCCCCCCGAAGAAAAGGAGGACCCTCATAGCACTGGAAGACCACGCCGCCCTAAATGCCGACTACAAAAGTTCCACCCTGGCCTCGGGTTCGTACCTGCATATGATGCAGCAAATGGAAAGCCCGAACTAGTACGGCGATTTGGACGAGATGCGAATCGAGTCAAGTTGAGGGGGGCGCCCATACTCGCTTCCCACATGCGGGTAGTGCGCTCATCATGGATCAGTAGACAAGACCCTTTTCCTATTAGGGTCGACACTAGCAGGCCTCAAAACCACAAAGGGCCTCCTGCCGGTGCCTTATCATCAAATTATTATTAACAGCAGCATTAACAGGATTGATTGATTAACATTCGAGCCCTCGGAACGGTAACAGATAAAAATAGCACGATAATAAAAGAAGTAACCGACAACAGGCTCGAGCAAAAGCAACCCTAAGCATGCTAGATAAGAACAGGCACAAACAAAGGCTGTGGGTATGGAGGTGAGGCAATATCATTGGTTCAGGGAATCATGTGATGGGTTCGGAGAATAGCAACGATACATAGGGCTAGCAATAGTAGACAAAAGGATAGTATCGACAACAAGTGTGGAAGAGAACTCGATGATTCATGTGAGTGATAACTTGCCTGGCAGCTCAGTCTCGTACTGGGCTAGATCCTGAGTAGTGGTGTCGTAAGGCTCGTCGGTACCAACGTCGTCGTCTAATCGAGAAGAAGCAAAAACAACAACGAAGGAAGACGGGCAATCAATACATGGCATAGGTGCACAAACATTGGATGATGCATGTCATGTTTAATAGATGCACCAAAGTAAACTACTTAATATGAAACACAAGTTTAAATAGGATTCCATATACAAAGGTTGCATATGGAAGCCCATGCTTTAGAGTTGAATTAATTGTTCTATCACTAGGCATCATGTGTAAGTGACTTAGTATGATGCATGCATGATGAGGAACAGTAAGATAACAACTTTAATTGCAATTGGAATGATAATTAACCATTTTAGAAAACATTAACAAGTGTGGAAATTATTGTTACTTAATGGTGTTAAACAAGTAGTGATTGTTTTCATCAAGTTAAAAGGGTGCAAAACAAATAACAAAGTTGAAATTTGAAGAGGTTATCAACTTTTAGTTGGATTACATGTTTCACATTTTGAAATTGGACTTTGGATTAATTAATTATGAATTAAACAATATTAAACAATTTTTAATTGCATTAAACAAGATTTAAATTGTTTAGGCAATTTAAATTATTCAAACCAGAAAACAAAATTTATATTTGGAAAGTACATGAAAAGTTGATTGAAAAACATATTTGGTTTGTGAAATTTGGAATTTTTATGAACAAGTTATGAATTTTGCAAATTTAAGGGAATTTGACAAGAATTCAAATTTTGCACCAATTTAAAATATTCAAAACAGTAAACAAATTTTATATTTGGGTAGAACATTTAATTTGGTATTGAAAACATATCAAAATTGTTGGATTTGGATTTAGGATGATTTAGTTATGCAATTTACAAAATTTGGGGTAAATCTGCCATTTTTATGGATCTAGGGACTTAGGAATAAAATTTTCCAGGGCTAGAAATAAGGGCCAGGGGCCTAGGTGTGATTTGCTAATTATTTCAGTACCAAAACATTGTAAAAATAAAACTTGGTTTTAATTGGGAGAGAGGGGACTTGATCCCTCCACCTCCTGGTTGATGCAAAGGAACTCAACCACTAGGCTAATGCGGCTGGTGTTGGTGGGATTGCAACTCGGCTAGGCATAAGCTATTGGTACTGGATGCACCGAAAAAAAACAAGAAAAGGTGTGGGGATGGGAATCGAACCCGCAACCTGGGGCTGTTCTGCGCGCTCTCCAAACCAGTAGGGTAGCTGCTGGTTCGTTGATGGAACGAGGTGCTGGTTGGTGTTATCCCTTGCCAACCGAGATGTTACTGAACCTGCAAGCGAACCGAGCACTTCTTCAGATCGGTACAGACAGGGACGAACAGAGGCGCTCGAGGCATCTTCATGGAAGAAATTGAGGAGCAAATCGCAGGGGAAAGGAGAGGGAAGTTAGGGGAATGGAAACCAGAGGGTACCGGCTTCGCGTGGAGGTACTCGGGACGGCCGGGGACGGGCGGACGCGGCGGCGAGGTGCGCCGGCGGCCGGCGGCCGTGGCACAGCAGAGGAGGGGGGTTCTCCCTCGAGGCGGCGGCGGCTGGGGAAAGATAGGAGGGGGAGCTACGTCCTAGGGTTAGGGTTGGCTCGGGAGGGAGAGAGGGGGAGATATAGAGGAGGGGGAGGACCAACGAGTGGCTGAGGAGGAGGGGCAGGTCGCTGTCCATGGCGTCACCCTCCTGTACGGAGGTAGGAGATGGGGGGTATCGGGCCAACCAGGTGGGCTGGGCCTTCTCCCCCACCTGGTTGAAACGTTTGCTCTTTTTTTTCTTCTTTTTTTTTTGTAATAAGAGATGTGCTGTTTTTTTTTGTAGCAAATGCTTTTGGATAAAATAGATAGGTTTTGGTGTAGATAAAAATTTGGAAAAAATTAGATAAGCTTCTTAGGTGAAAAGAAACCATTTGGTATTTTTGGTTTTCAAAATTACAAATGTTTGATGGCTGTTTTGAAATTGAACCAAAATAGTTGAATTTTGCCATAGCACTTAATATTTAGAAAATAAGTTATTTTCAATAGGGTTTCCCCTATGGTTCAGAATGTTTTGAAGAATACCAAATTGTGATCACTTCATGGATTCAAAAATTTGATGATTCGAGAATTGTTTTGAGTTTGGGAAAGACTTGGAAATAATTGATTAAATTGAGCAATTGATTTTAGCAACAACTTAAAAGGTGAATTATAATGGATTGCTTGGAAACAAAAGAGGTTTTTAGTTTGCACTTCTTTATTTGAAAGGTTGTAACAGACAAGTGTGAAAACAGAAGTTGATAACAAGTTTAAATTTCATATGAAAACAATGCAAACAGAAATAAATATGAGGATGATGATATGATGCATTGCTTAAATAAAAACAACAAGTAAAACAACTAAGGGTTTTCATACTTGGATGTTACAGGCTGCTATGACGTCGCGAGCTTTTATTTCTCGGGCTACCTTCGCTGCTGCTTCGACTATCACCGCATCGCCGAGCTTCTTTTCCTCGACCGCGGCGAGGTGATTTGTCTCTCCTAGGCGAAGTGCTCCTATGCTTGTGCGATGCCTCTTTTTCTTTTTCCTTCTCTTGCTGTTCGGCAGCTTTCCTGCAGTCGTAGGAGGCGAGCCTTGAGGCCGCCATGCCCAATCCTTTCTGAACTTGTTTGTACTGCTCCGCTCGAGGGTCGTTCTCCCCTGGCTGGTTCATCTGCATGTAGGTTGCTGCGGCCAGGACTGCGGCAGCAGGAGTTTGTGGGTAGACGTTTCCGTCCTCGTCAACCCGCATAAGGGAAGGTCCGAGCGACCTGCTGATCCCACCCAGGGACTCGGCGTCCATGGATGTCGTTCTCGATGCGTATCCCTTCCTTGTGGGTCGAGTTCTGACCGAAAGTGTTAGGGATAGCTCGGCCCGGCGTTGACTCGATTCATCCGCCAATCTCTTCCGATGGGCCAGGTCTTTCCGAGCTTCTTTGATAGTTGTGGCCGCTCTCACTAGATGATAGTGGTAGGCGACCATATCTTCGTGTGGCGCTCCAGCCACCGGCGGCTTGCTTGTTCGCAAGGCTTCTTTGGCTCGGTCCCAAGCGTCCCGCGTGACGCCGATCTCAGCGCGTTCTGCTGCGCTGTGTTCCATTTCTGGGATTGGTTGTTCCGATCCTGCCATGCAGACTTGAGCCAGTCGTGGCCCGTGAGTCCTAGGCGTGTTTTGAAGAGCTTTCTTGACCCGAGAGGGTTCCTCTGTTGAGAGGGTATGGAAATTGCTGGAGTTGAAGCGGATGGATTCGCCGCTTTTCTCTAGGTAGGGTCGCGAGTCGACTGCTCCTGACTCTGACCCTGATTCTTAAGGGAAGTGGAGGATTCCGTCCTTGTTGGTGTAGAACTCCAAGCTTCCGAACGTCAAGGTGACACTTTTTTCCAGATCGCTGAATACCGGGCGTGATTCCGGCGAGTGAGGGGTGACCACGACAGATCCGATCCGAATAGGGTTGGTCGGAGCCGAAGTCGAGGGTTTCCAACGCGAGTTGGACGATGAAGCCGAAGATGACGGAGATCCAGCGCCCGCCGTTCCCACAGACGGCGCTAATTGTCGAATCTGTAACTCGGCAAATCCCTCAGGTGATCCCATAGGGTTTCGAATAGGAGAACCCATGAGCGCTGGTGACGATCATCGGCTAGACAGGGGGCACGATTTACCCAGGTTCGGGGCCCTCGTAGAGGTAAAACCCTTACTCCTGCCTCTGTCGATCTATATTGTCGAATAGATCGGTTACAATGATGATTTCTCAAGTCGAGAGTACAATCTCGAGCTCAAGGCTTTGGTGGTGCGGTATTGCTTGGTCCCCTCCCGGTGGCTGTCCTAACCTTATATAGATGGCCATGTCTCAAACCCTACCCGGGGGGGACTCGATGTAACATCCCAAGTATGAAAAATAGCCATTAGAATGTTTGCTTTCTGTTATTTTATGTTTTGCATCATGACATCATGTTCATTGCATTTGTTTTGCTTTGTTTTCCATTTGTTTTCCTCTGTTTTCCTTTGTTTTCCTTTGTTTTCTATTTGAATTTCAAATCAAATTTCAAACCTTTTGTTTCATACTTGTGATGTTACAATTTCCAAAATGATATTTCAAATCAAAACAATCAATTGTTTCCATAAAAGTTGTGATTCCAAACTGTTGTTTTGCTTCTATCAAAAATTCATTTAATACCAAACCCTTTTCAAAATTCAATTACATCTTCCAAACAGCAACCATGTTGAATTTATGAGAATTACCAAAACTTTTCCAATCAAATTGTTTCAAATAAGCTTAAGGGTTCACACTATTTAACTGGGTCTTTTTAATAACTCATTTAATAGCAAATTTCATTCATTTTCAAACAAATGGCAAACATCAAATAATTTCAAATCTTTTGGAAAAATAAAAGTTACACAATGTTGTTGTTACCCTAAATAACTCATCCAAATTTTTCTCCTAATTTTCCTAACCCTAAACCCTAGCCTTTTCTTCCTTTTCTAATCAGCAAAAAAAACAGAAAATTAAAAAAGAGAACAGAGAGAAGGGAGGGCAGCCAGTGGGCTGCACCCAGCCCACCTGTCGCACCCGGACTTCTAGAGGATACTCACCGTACGAACTGAACAGTATTCTGATGGGATTACGGGGCTTTCCGGCACCCGCGTCCTCTTACGAGTAGGCCAACACTTATGTGTGACAACCCATCGCTACTGTTCACCGTCGATGTAAACTATCCTGTAGAAATCAGGACACTGCCATTGACGTACTTCATACCATACACACATGGTACGTCAACGGCTTTGAACAAAAGGGATAACACAACATGCCTCTACGACACAAAAGATTGAAATAAGGTAGCAAATGGCCTTCACTAAGGCAGAAATAACGAATACAATCATCCAGAGGACACATGTCCCAACATAGCATTCATTACATCAGCGGAAGCATTCAAAGGGGTCTGAGTATAGACAAAATCCAAATAGGATTAAGAAGCCGGAAACTGAAATAAAGACGGAGCCCATCCACGATGTCTCGGATCCTGCCCGGGTCCGCTAACTACTCGTCAGCAGCCTCGTCAAACTCCACGTAGTAGCCGTCACCTGGATCCTCGTAATCGTAGTCTGCGGAAACCACAGCCCCAAAGAGGTCAGTACATAGACGTACTGGCAAGCAAGACTCACAGTTCACCAAAGTATAGCCCGTCAACACAAGCACGGATGACTTGGGTTCAACGGAGGGAAAAGGGTATATAAAAGATGCTGCAACTGGCTGCACTAACCAACTACAGAGATTCTATCACTTCCAACTATCAGAAGGGGATAAGATCGAGGGTTGTAACCAACTGAAAGATAACTTCAAACAAACCCATCCTGGATCTCGCCCCTTATCCAAAGAAGCAATCCGAGGATAACTCACACAGTTGGATTAGGATGAAACAAGTTATTGTGACAATAATCCTATTACTAGTCAAATTGTAATCATGGGGTGGTGAGATTGTGAATCATTAGGTTTAAGTTGTCCTGAGTACTTGTTAGCCAGTACCTTCACCAAGTTAACCATAACCGCGGAAAACACGGCTTCTCGAGAAGATTATCCCTGCACGGTTGCACCAATTTGGCCGTACACGTATGAATAACCCGCCAGATGGGATGCCTCCCACCAAGCGGGGCACTCAACACAACTCAACTCTTCTCCGCATCAAGCCCAAAGCACCTTGGGCGCACGGCTAATCGAGCCCAGAAGAAAATGGACCCTCATAGCACTCTAAGAACGTGTCCCCCTATATGCCGACTACAAAGGTTCCACCCTGCGCTGGGCTCGCAAAAACATGCATGCGGCAAATAGAAAGCACGAACTAAATGAGATGATTTGGACGAGATGCGAATCGAATCAAATTGAGGGGGGCGCCCATACTCGCTTCCCACATGCGGGTAGTGCGCTCATCATGGATCAGTAGACAAGACCCTTTTCCTATTAGGGTCGACACTAGCAGGCCTCAAAACCACACAGGGCCTCCTGCCGGTGCCTTATCATCAAATTATTATTAAGTAATAACATTAGCATGATTGATTGATTGATTAAACATCGAGCCCCCAGAACATAATGAAATATAGTAACTGAAAGTAACGGGGAACAGACTCGAGCAAAACAACCTAAGCATGCTAGTAAGACACTGGCTCAATCAATAGGGTTGTAGGAGAGGTGGTGAGGCAATATCAGGGTTAAAGGATTCATGTGATAGGTTCGTAACAGAAACAACTACCACTAAGGCTAGCAATAATAGACAACGGAAAGTATCGGTAACCAGGGTTGAACGGAACACAATGGTTCATGTGAGTGATAACTTGCCTGCAAACTCAACAGCCGGGTACTGAGCTAGATCCTCAGAAGGGGTGCTGTAAAGATCGTCTGTCTCAACGTCGTCGTCTATTCGAGAAGAGGCAAACAAACAAAACAGGAATGTAAAAAATCATTGCCATGGCATTGTGCACAATCAAGATGATGCATGACAAGTTAATGGTTGCATCAAAAATAACTAGCTAACATGATAACACAATTTAAATGGACCCATATGCAATTGGATTGCATATGGAAAAGATCCATTGAATTAAGTGGAAACAAATGATTTACAATTAATTATTATGTGAAAGTTGTTAGCATGATGCATGCATGATGGTGATAACAAGATAACAACAAATAACAATGATAGATGCAAAGGAAAAGGAATAAAACAAGTTTGGAAATTATTTATTAAATTTGGAAAATTTGGTTACTTAAACATGTCACACAAACAATTATTGTTTTCCTCAATTTAAAGTGTGCAAAACAATTAACAAAATTTATATTTGAAAAGAACATCAAATTTTAGTTGGATTACATGTTTAAAATATTGAAATTTGAATTAGGATGAATTTATTATGAATTAATCAATATTAAACAAGTTTTAATTGAATTTAAAACAAGTGTGAATTTTATTTGAATTTTGTTTGTTCAAATCATAAATTCAAATTCACATTTGAAAAGTTCACACTTTGATGGTTTGAAAACATATTTTGCATGTTCAAAAATATTTTATATTAAGCAAGTTATGATTTTTTATCAAATTTAAATGAATTAAACAAGTATTAAATTATTTAGGCAATTTAAATTATTCAAACCAGGAAACAAATTTTATATTTGAATAGGATATTTAAAATGATATGAAAAACATATTTTATTTGCCTTATTTGGAATTAGTATGAATTATTGCAAATTACATTTGAATTATTCAAATTTGAATTTTAAATGTATTTGGAAAATTCAAAACAGTGCACAGATGGAATAATTGGAAAGATTATGAAATTTGGAACAGAAAACATGTAAAACTTGTAGTTATTGGAATTACAGAATAAAAGTTATTAGAGTTTAAAGTTTTAGGTTTAAATCTGTTATTTATTTTGATTTAGGAATTACAGGAATTTCGCAGAAACGTTTCTCACTGTGCTGCTATCTACACACTGCCTCTGCCGCGTGGGCCAGAGGCCAGCGTGGCGCTGCGCATGCACGCGTGGCAGTGGAGGTCAATGACATGCGGGCCACGGGTGTCAGACAGAGATGCAAAAATGTTGGATTTAATCCGCGCAACCCAGGGCTCGAACACGCGAGCTGGCGTGCGGGAGAGCAGCGCGCTGCCACTGCGCTGGAAGCATTCGTTTGACAGAATAGGCGACGCAGTTAGGTTGAGCTTCAGATCTAGGCGCTAGTCTGACGAAACTGACGAACAAAAGGTTGCTCGACTGACAGAAAGACTCGCCGGCGGCGATCTGCACGGCCGTGCTCGCGATTGATGATACGTGGAGGTGTGCAGAACATGCGCAAGCAGAGGGAGAGGGGAGGAGATGGACGGTGGCTCACCACCGGTTGTAATCGAGGCAGAGGCTTGACGGTGACGCAACGGTGACGACGGCAGCTGCGGCGATGACGAGGACGGCGGCGCGGTTGCAGTGCTCCTCCGTGCTCCCGCAGGTGTCCAAAACGTAGAGGAGGAAGAGGTGGGTCGATGCCAGTGCTCAGATCACGTCAAGGCCCCCTGCACCGTCGACGACAACATCGGGTTCAGTTAACGGAGGCACGGTGGCCGGAGAGGGAGAAGATCGCGGCGGCGAAACAGGGGCTTACCCGTGGCGATTAGGTGTTCAACAGAGAGAGGAGAGAGTGGCGAGCTGGTTCCAGGGTCTAGGTGGGGTAGAGGAGCGACATGGCGACGGCGCGGTGGAGGGATTCAGGCGAGCAGCTCCGGTGAGGTGGACAGCAGAGAGGAATTGCGATGAGGAGGAAACAATTGGCGGCGCTGGCGATGGGACAGGGTCCTAGGTTCTAGGGTTAGGTCTGCGGGGGCCCTGGGGGGTACTTGTAGGCGCGGAAAGCAAGGGGTGGCCGCCGGAGTCGCCGCGCGGTCGCGGTGGCACGCTGCGATGCTTGCCGTACGGGAGAAAGAAGATCAGCACGATCTTCAAAGCGGTAAGTTAGGGAAAGCTGGGCTGGGCTGCGCGCGCGTGGAAGGAAAACGGGCTTGGGCTAGTTATCTGCCGCGCGCGCTAGTTAGCTGCTGCTCGTTTTTTTTTTCTGTTTTATATTTTTTTTTGCTGAAACAGATTTGGAAGAAAAAGGAAGGTTTAGGATTAGTAAAAATTCCAGAAAAATTAAGTTAGGCTTGTTAGACCAATAGCAACCAAATGCCAAGGTTGGTTTTCAAAAGTTTGAGATTTAAAATGTTGTTTGTATTTGAAACCAAAATTTGGAAGAATTTTAATATTGATTAATATTAAGAAAACAAAGCATTTTTATAGGGTGGCCCCTATAGATTAAAAGTTTGAATTTAGTTGATTTGTTTAGAGATTTCAAAAACTCAAGTGGGTTGTTGTTTGATGAATTTGATTTGATATTGGAATATTTTGTTAATTTAATATAGAAAACAACCACTTAATAGGGTGAACCCTATTATTAGTTGGTTTAGAAACATTGGAATGGTTTGATATTTGATAACTTCCAAATGAGGTGTTGATGATGATTTGCTTTGAATTTGTAAACCAATTTGGAAAGACTTAGTGGAATTTATAACACCATTTTATTAATTGATCCATATTGAAAATTATGACAACAAATAGATGGTGTTCATTTGTGATTTTTATTCCAAATGTTGTAACAGAGCAAGTATGAAAATAACCATTTGAATTTGTTTGAGTTTGATTATGAAAACAAGATAAAACAGATGCAAAACAAATAGTAACAAATGCAAACAAAAATAAAACAAATGCAATGAGATGATGACATGATGCATTGCTTGAATTAAAACAAGAAACAAAACATTCTAAGGGATATTTCATACTTGGGATGTTACACCACCTTCCTCCCACGGCCCGATACCCATCGGGGTCATCTTCAACCTGTACGGCTGAACATCGCGCATGTCCACGTGATACAGAGAGGAGCAGCAACGGCTGCGACCACCTCCTCCCCCCTATAACTCGAGCTAGATGCCCTAGCTCCCTAACCCTAATTCTCCTTCCCCCTCTCTTCCCTCTCCCCGCCTCCATTTTCTCCCTCTGCTTCTTCTCCCTGCACCTCTCCCTCGCTGTAACTTCTCTGAACATCACACCCGACCACCACCCCCTCTTTTCGCCGGTGATCGCCGTCGGGAGGGCCACCCTCCGGCCAGGGCGAGGCCGGGAATGGAAACCCCCCGGCGCCCTCTCCCTCCTCGACCCCTCGGCGGACACGGGGACCCAGCACAGCGCCGCCGCCATCCTCCTTCGTCGTCGGCCGAACTCCCTGCACCACCTCCTCCGCCCGTTTTTTTCCCCTCGAGGTGAGCCCCCTCGACCCCTTCCTCCCTCTCCTCCATCCCCTCCGCACATGCACACGCCCACCCGCAGAACCCCACGCACCACGGCGCCCCACGGCGAGCACAGCCGCACGCCCGCCGGCGGCCTTTCCGCCCTGGCAAGGTTCAGGCGAACTGAACTTTTGCAGTTCAGTTGCAAAACCCCCCGATCTGAAGGTTATCCACCCCGCGCCTCCCTTCTGTCAACAAGCCACAGCACACCCCACTGGCTAGGACCCTTGCGCGCAAGCCCCAGGTCCTGGGTTTGATCCCCCCAAGCCACACCCTTTTATTTCAGCCTTTTTCTTTTTCTGCCCGAATTTCAGAAACTCAGATCTGAACAATTAATTCTAAAATCCATATAAAATTGAATTTTGCTCCAAATTGAATGATTCAAATTCCTGTGGATTCAAAATCTTGTGCCCTTTCCATTAGTAACAAACTTGCAACATGTTTCTGTAATACTTTTTGCACTAAATAATTAATTACTGAAAATGCAATAAAAATTGGAAACTTCGGAATTTCATAACTTGAGTTTGGTTCATCCAATTTAAGCAAACTTGGGATCTAAAAATTTGTCTTAACAAACTCTACACATTGGTATTTTATTTGGTCACAATTGAATTAATTTTGAGCATGTTTCCCTCTGTTTACTAAAAATGGCAGAATAAGAATGATTATGGAAAATTGCATAATAAATTCAATAATAACCCAAAAATTATGTTTAATAGCTCAAAATGTTCAGTGAAACATTTGCTACATGTTTTCAACCTTTTCAATGCAATTTGTTTACTGTTTTGAATATTTTAAATTGGTGAAATATTTGAATCCTTGTTTAATTCACTTAATTTTGCAAAATTCATAACTTGGGCATGAAAATTCCAAATTCAACAAACTAAATATGTTTTCCATCCCATTTTTCATGTACTTTCCAAATATCAACTTTGTTTGCTGTTTTGAATAATTTAAATTGCTGAAAACAACTGTTTCTTGATTAATGCATTTAAAATTGCCAAATTAATAACTTGCTCATTTTAAATCCATTTTCAACAAATAAAATATGTTTTCCATGCTAAATTAAACCAACTTTCCAAATATAAAATTTGTTTCATGTTTTGAATAATTAAAATTGGTTAAATGATTTAAACCTTGTTTAAATCATTTAAAATTGTTAAATTCATAACTTGGTCAAACTAATTTCTTTTGGGACATATAAAATATGTTTTCCAACCATAAAAGTATAAACTTTTCAAATATGAATTTGGTTTAATGTTTTGAACAAATAAAAATTCAAATAAGTTCATGTTTGGATTAAATTCAATTAAAACTTGTTCAAACTTATTTAATTCATAAGTAATTCATCCTAAATCCTTTTTCAACAAGTGAAACATGTAATCCAACTAAAATTTTGTGTTCTTTCCAAATATGAACTTTGTTATCTATTTTGAACAATTAAAAGTGGTTAAAACAACAAATGCTTGTGTAACACCTTTAAGGAACCAAAATTCCATAACTTAATAATTAAAATCCTAAACTTGGTAAACCTTGTTTCAAATTGTTTCTATTGTTGTTATTTTTCTGTTTTCCTCATCCATGCATCATACTAATCCACTTTCACCCGTTGGTTAGTTGTAAAACAATTGTTTCAACCTTAAGTCATGGACTTTCCATATGCAATCCAAATTGCATATGGGTCCATTTAAACATGTTATCTTGTCAACTAGTTTACTTTGATGCATCAATTAAATTTCCATGCATCATCCTTTGATTGTGCATTATGCCATGTTATTGATTGTTTGTCTCTCTGCGTTGTTTGTTTGCTTCTTCTCGAATAGACGACGACGTTGAGACAGACGAGGTTTACGATACTACTTCAGAGGATTTAGCTCAGTACCAGGCTGCTGAGTTTGCAGGCAAGTATTCACTCACATGAACCACTGTGTTCCTCTCAACATTGGATACCGATACTTTCCGTTGTCTATGCTGCTAGCCCTATGTATCGTGGCTTGTTCTCCAAACCTATCACATGATATCCTGAGCCCTGATATTGCCTCACCTCCACACCTATAACCCCATTGTTTGTTGCCCGTGTCTTACTAGCATGCTTAGGGTTGTTTTGCTCGAGTCTGCTGCCCGTTACTTTCTGTTATCATATTCTACTGTGTTCTGGGGCCCGATGGTAAACAACAACCTGTTAATTTTGAGGTAATAATAATTTGCTGATAAGGCACCGGCAGGAGGCCCGGCGTGGTTTTGAAGCCTGCTAGTGTCGACCCTAATTAGAAAAAGGGTCTTGTCTACTGATCCATGACGAGCGCACTAACCGCATGTGGGAAGCGTGTATGGGCGCCCCCCTCAATTTGATTCGATTCGCATCTCGTCCAAATCGCCTCATTTAGTTCGGGTTTTCCATTTGCCGCATGCATATGCAGGTGCGAACCCTTGGCACCAGGGTGGAACTTTTGCAGTCGGCATTTAGGGAGACACGTTCTTAGAGTGCTTTGAGGGTCCCCTTTTCTTCGTGGGGCTTGATTAGCCGTGCGCTCAATTGCACGGGTTTCTTTGGGCTTGATGCGAAGAAGAGTTGGGTTGTGTTGAGTGCCCCGCTTGGTGGAAAGGCCATTCCATCTGGCGGGTTATTCTTACGTGTACGGCCAAATTGGTGCACCCCTGCAGGGATAAATCTTCTCGAGAAGCCGTGTTTTCCGCGGTTATGGATTACTTGGTGAAAGTACTGGCTAACAAGTACTCAGAACAACTTACACCTAACTAATGATAACTTGACTAGTAATAGTCTTATTGACACAGTAACTTGAACCATCATTAATCCAACCGTGTGAGTTATCCTTGGATTGCTTCTTTGGATAAGGGGCGAGATCCAGGATGGGTTTGTTTGGTGGTTAGTTATAGTTGGTTACGATACGCTATCTTATCCCCTTTCTGTTAGCCGGAAGTTCTAGCATGTTTCTGTAGTTGATTAGAGCAGCCAGCTGCCGCATCTTTTGTATCCCCCTTGTCTTCCGTTGAACCCAAAGCATCTGTGCTTGGTGTTGACGGGTTACATTTTGGTGAATTGTGAGTCTTGCTTGCCAGTACGTTTATGTACTGACCCCTTTGGGGCTGTGGTTTCCGCAGACTATGTTTCCGAGGATCCCCATGGTGGCTACTACGTGGAGTTTGACGAGACTGCTGACGAGTAGATAGCGGACCCGGGCAGGATCCGAGACTTCGTGGATGGGCTCCGTCTTTTCGTTTCCGGCCTCTTAGGCCTATTTGGATCTTGTCTGTACTCAGACCCTTTTGAATGCTTCCGCTGTGATGTAATGATGATATGTTGGGACATGTGTCCTCTGGATGATTGTATTTGCTATCTCTGCTCTAGCGAGAGCCATTTGCAACTTATTTCCATCTTTTGGTCATAGAGATCTGTTGTGATATCACTTGTTCTAATGCCGTTGACGTACCATGTGTGTATGTTTTGAAGTACGTCAAGGGAAGTATCTGGATTTCTATGGGATGGTTTGCGCAGACGATGAATAGTAAGAGAATGGTTGTCACACGTTTACGTGTTGGCCTGCTCATATTGAGATGCGGGTGCCGGTATGCCCCGTAAGCCATTTATCTACTGTTTAACGGACTGTGAGTATCCCCTAGAAGTCCGGGTGCGACAAATGGTATCAGAGCCTGTTTGCCTGTAGGATCCCTTTTTACTGGTCGCGGTTGAGTCTAGAAACTATTTTGTAGCTATATAGGAAAAATGAAACGTGAGAGTAGGAATTCTGTTCTTTTTCTTCTTTCCCCACCCACCCTCCCTTTTCTGGTAAGGAAGTGCAACGTTGTTTTCCCTTCTCATCTAAACTTTCAATTTAGGATTTCACGTATCCTGGTTTCTCTAGGATAGTTATATCTACTAGACCATAGGAATGGAGGTGGTTGTGACATGATTTATCATGTTGCCTACTCACGATTGAGAACGGAGGCGTGTAAGCCCCGAAAGCAGATCCTCTATTCCTTAAGCAGTAGATATTGATCCTTTAGAAGCCCGGATGGGTTTTCCATAGTACCTCAGGAGTGTTTTGGTCTCGTTTTCCCGATGTTGCTTGGTTATCCTGTTCTCCTCAACACCCTTTTCGTTCGTTGAAACCTTGTTGTTGGTTTCCACTTCAGTTCTTCTTCCGGCGTCTAATCAATAACTCTGTTCCACCCTTCTGGCCAGATAGTCTATTCTCTAAATGAATCAAGTTCCATTCAGCTATACACCCTCGATACAAAACCTCTACCTCTACTCAAAAATGTTCCGGTGATTCGCGAATTCCCTGACGTCTTTCCAGAAGAGTTGCCAGGAATGCCTATCGTCTTGAACTTCCAGAAAAACTATCCAAGGTGCACGATGTGTTTCACGTGACACAGCTCAAGAGGATCTTCGCAAGAAGTATCCGGACCTTTTCCCTTTTCAGTAGGAATCTCGGGGCGCGATTCCTTCAAGGGGGGCGTTTTGTAACATCCCAAGTATGAAAAATAGCCATTAGAATGTTTGCTTTCTGTTATTTTATGTTTTGCATCATGACATCATGTTCATTGCATTTGTTTTGCTTTGTTTTCCATTTGTTTTCCTCTGTTTTCTATTTGAATTTCAAATCAAATTTCAAACCTTTTGTTTCATACTTGTGATGTTACAATTTCCAAAATGATATTTCAAATCGAAACAATCAATTGTTTCCATAAAAGTTGTGATTCCAAACTGTTGTTTTGTTTCTATCAAAAATTCATTTAATACCAAACCCTTTTCAAAATTCAATTACATCTTCCAAACAGCAACCATGTTGAATTTATGAGAATTACCAAAACTTTTCCAATCAAATTGTTTCAAATAAGCTTAAGGGTTCACACTATTTAATTGGGTCTTTTTAATAACTCATTTAATAGCAAATTTCATTCATTTTCAAACAAATGGCAAACATCAAATAATTTCAAATATTTTGGAAAAATAAAAGTTACACAATGTTGTTGTTACCCTAAATAACTCATCCAAATTTTTCTCCTAATTTTCCTAACCCTAAACCCTAGCCTTTTCCTTTTCTAATCAGCAAAAAGAAAACAAATAGAAAATTAAAAAAGAGAACAGAGAGAAGGGAGGGCAGCCAGTGGGCTGCACCCAGCCCACCTTCCTCCCACGACCCGATACCCCTCGGGGTCATCTTCAACCTGTACGGCTGAACATCGCGCATGTCCACGTGATACAGAGAGGAGCAGCAACGGCTGCGACCACCTCCTCCCCCTATAACTCGAGCTAGATGCCCTAGCTCCCTAACCCTAATTCTCCTTCCCCCTCTCTTCCCTCTCCCCGCCTCCATTTTCTCCCTCTGCTTCTTCTCCCTGCACCTCTCCCTCACTGTAACTTCTCTGAACATCACACCCGACCACCACCCCCTCTTTTCGCCGGTGATCGCCGCCGGGAGGGCCACCCTCCGGCCAGGGCGAGGCCGGGAATGGAAACCCCCCGGCGCCCTCTCCCTCCTCGACCCCTCGGCGGCCACGGGGACCCAGCACAGCGCCGCCGCCATCCTCCTTCGTCGTCGGCCGAACTCCCTGCACCACCTCCTCCGCCCGTTTTTTTTTCCCTCGAGGTGAGCCCCCTCGACCCCTTCCTCCCTCTCCTCCATCCCCTCCGCACATGCACACGCCCACCCGAAGCACCCCACGCACCATGGCGCCCCACTGCGAGCACAGCCGCACGCCCGCCGGCGGCCTTTCCGCCCTGGCAAGGTTCAGGCGAACTGAACTTTTGCAGTTCAGTTGCAAAACCCCCCGATCTGAAGGTTATCCACCCCGCGCCTCCCTTCTGTCAACAAGCCACATCACACCCCACTGGCTAGGACCCTTGCGCGCAAGCCCCAGGTCCTGGGTTCGATCCCCCCAAGCCACACCCTTTTATTTCAGCCTTTTTCTTTTTCTGCCCGAATTTCAGAAACTCAGATCTGAACAATTAATTCTAAAATCCATATAAAATTGAATTTTGCTCCAAATTGAATGATTCAAATTCCTGTGGATTCAAAATCTTGTGCCCTTTCCATTAGTAACAAACTTGCAACATGTTTCTGTAATACTTTTTGCACTAAATAATTAATTACTGAAAATGCAATAAAAATTGGAAACTTTGGAATTTCATAACTTGAGTTTGGTTCATCCAATTTAAGCAAACTTGGGCTCTAAAAATTTGTCTTAACAAACTCTACACATTGGTATTTTATTTGGTCACAATTGAATTAATTTTGAGCATGTTTCCCTCTGTTTACTAAAAATGGCAGAATAAGAATGATTATGGAAAATTGCATAATATATTCAATAATAACCCAAAAATTATGTTTAATAGCTCAAAATGTTCAGTGAAACATTTGCTACATGTTTTCAACCTTTTCAATGCAATTTTTTTACTGTTTTGAATATTTTAAATTGGTGAAATATTTGAATCCTTGTTTAATTCACTTAATTTTGCAAAATTCATAACTTGGGCATGAAAATTCCAAATTCAACAAACTAAATATGTTTTCCATCCCATTTTTCATGTACTTTCAAAATATCAACTTTGTTTGCTGTTTTGAATAATTTAAATTGCTGAAAACAACTGTTTCTTGATTAATGCATTTAAAATTGCCAAATTAATAACTTGCTCATTTTAAATCCATTTTCAACAAATAAAATATGTTTTCCATGCTAAATTAAACCACCTTTCCAAATATAAAATTTGTTTCATGTTTTGAATAATTAAAATTGGTTAAATGATTTAAACCTTGTTTAAATCATTTAAAATTGTTAAATTCATAACTTGGTCAAACTAATTTCTTTTGGGACATATAAAATATGTTTTCCAACCACAAAAGTATAAACTTTTCAAATATGAATTTGGTTTAATGTTTTGAACAAATAAAAATTCAAATAAGTTCATGTTTGGATTAAATTCAATTAAAACTTGTTCAAACTTGTTTAATTCATAAGTAATTCATCCTAAATCCTTTTTCAACAAGTGAAACATGTAATCCAACTAAAATTTTGTGTTCTTTCCAAATATGAACTTTGTTATCTATTTTGAACAATTAAAAGTGGTGAAAACAACAAATGCTTGTGTAACACCTTTAAGGAACCAAAATTCCATAACTTAATAACTAAAATCCTAAACTTGGTAAACCTTGTTTCAAATTGTTTCTATTGTTGTTATTTTTCTGTTTTCCTCATCCATGCATCATACTAATCCACTTTCACCTGTTGGTTAGTTGTAAAACAATTGTGTCAACCTTAAGTCATGGACTTTCCATATGCAATCCAAATTGCATATGGGTCCATTTAAACATGTTATCTTGTCAACTAGTTTACTTTGATGCATCAATTAAATTGCCATGCATCATCCTTTGATTGTGCATTATGCCATGTTATTGATTGTTTGTCTCTCTGCGTTGTTTGTTTGCTTCTTCTCGAATAGACGACGACGTTGAGACAGACGAGGTTTACGATACTACTTCAGAGGATTTAGCTCAGTACCAGGCTGCTGAGTTTGCAGGCAAGTATTCACTCACATGAACCACTGTGTTCCTCTCAACATTGGATACCGATACTTTCTGTTGTCTATGCTGCTAGCCCTATGTATCGTGGCTTGTTCTCCGAACCTATCACATGATATCCTGAGCCCTGATATTGCCTCACCTCCACACCTATAACCCCATTGTTTGTTGCCCGTGTCTTACTAGCATGCTTAGGGTTGTTTTGCTCGAGTCTGCTGCCCGTTACTTTCTGTTATCATATTCTACTGTGTTCTGGGGCCCGATGTTAAACAACAACCTGTTAATTTTGAGGTAATAATAATTTGCTGATAAGGCACCGGCAGGAGGCCCGGCGTAGTTTTGAAGCCTGCTAGTGTCGACCCTAATTAGGAAAAGGGTCTTGTCTACTGATCCATGATGAGCGCACTAACCGCATGTGGGAAGCGTGTATGGGCGCCCCCTCAATTTGATTCGATTCGCATCTCGTCCAAATCGCCTCATTTAGTTCGGGTTTTCCATTTGCCGCATGCATATGCAGGTGCGAACCCTTGGCGCCAGGGTGGAACTTTTGTAGTCGGCATTTAGGGAGACACGTTTTTAGAGTGCTATGAGGGTCCCGTTTTCTTCGTGGGGCTTGATTAGCCGTGCGCTCAATTGCACGAGGTTCTTTGGGCTTGATGCGAAGAAGAGTTGGGTTGTGTTGAGTGCCCCGCTTGGTGGAAAGGCCATTCCATCTGGCGGGTTATTCTTACGTGTATGGCCAAATTGGTGCACCCCTGCAGGGATAAATCTTCTCGAGAAGCCGTGTTTTCCGCGGTTATGGATTACTTGGTGAAAGTACTGGCTAACAAGTACTCAGAACAACTTACACCTAACTAATGATAACTTGACTAGTAATAGTCTTATTGACACAATAACTTGAACCATCATTAATCCAACTGTGTGAGTTATCCTTGGATTGCTTCTTTGGATAAGGGGCGAGATCTAGGATGGGTTTGTTTGGTGGTTAGTTATAGTTGGTTACGATACGCTATCTTATCCCCTTTCTGTTAGCCGGAAGTTCTAGCATGTTTTTGTAGTTGGTTAGAGCAGCCAGCTGCCGCATCTTTTTTATCCCCCTTGTCTTCCGTTGAACCCAAAGCATCTGTGCTTGGTGTTGACGGGTTACACTTTGGTGAATTGTGAGTCTTGCTTGCCAGTACGTTTATGTACTGACCCCTTTGGGGCTGTGGTTTCCGCAGACTACGTTTCCGAGGATCCCCATGGTGGCTACTACGTGGAGTTTGACGAGACTGCTGACGAGTAGATAGCGGACCCGGGCAGGATCCGAGACTTCGTGGATGGGCTCCGTCTTTTCGTTTCCGGCCTCTTAGGCCTATTTGGATCTTGTCTGTACTCAGACCCTTTTGAATGCTTCCGCTGTGATGTAATGATGATATGTTGGGACATGTGTCCTCTGGATGATTGTATTTGCTATCTCTGCTCTAGCGAGAGCCATTTGCAACTTATTTCCATCTTTTGTGTCGTAGAGATCTGTTGTGATATCACTTGTTCTAATGCCGTTGACGTACCATGTGTGTATGTTTTGAAGTACGTCAAGGGAAGTATCTGGATTTCTATGGGATGGTTTGCGCAGACGATGAATAGTAAGAGAATGGTTGTCACACGTTTACGTGTTGGCCTGCTCATATTGAGATGCGGGTGCCGGTATGCCCCGTAAGCCATTTATCTACTGTTTAACGGACTGTGAGTATCCCCTAGAAGTCCGGGTGCGACACTCGAACTCTAACCCTATGCCGGTTACAAGTTTCCTATCTTAGCCCGCAAGGCATTGCGGGTGGGCTTCAAGTGGGCCTTCCAGAATACTCCAAGGGCCTCTCTTCTGGGTCTTTAGCCTTGGGCCTAAGACAGTGTATCCTTACTCGCAGGGTCCAAGGTCCATCCCTTCGTCAGGGCCACACCCCTAGGTGGCGCGACCAGGGGGCCGCGCCACCCTATGGTGTGGCCACCCTGTGGCCCCCCTCTGGGGCTCTTCGGGACTTCTGGATGCTTCCGAGACTTCTAAGATTTCTGGTTTTCGAATCGTCCAATTCCGAGAATATTTCCAGAACAAATTTTCTGAAACTAAAAACAGAAGAAAACAGGGAACTGGCACTTGGCATCTTGTTAATAGGTTAGTCCTAGGAAATCGATAAAAATGACATAAAGTGTAAGAAAAACATGTGGGAAACAACATGAAAACAACATGGAACATAAAAAATTAAGGATACATTTATGATGTCTCAACCAACATCAAGAGCATTATCATATAAATTTTCTAAACAAACTTCCTCATTATCATGCATATTGATAGTTGGAATAAATAGAGGATTATCATAGGATTTATCAAAGTAGCATGGATTATCATAAATAACAGTAGGAATATCATTCTCCGAAGTTCCATTCATAGTAGTATCAAGGTCACAAGTATAGCAAGTATCAATTTCATAAAAAAGGGGGATATTTCAAAAGAATCAATGGGATCATCACAATTATGAGTTAAAGAGTTACTCTCATTGGAAGATAGACATGGGTAGGTACTCCATTCTTCCTCCTCTTGATCATCACTCTCCTCCTCTTTTTCATCCAATGAGCTTCCAGATTCATCAATTTCTTCTTCCATAGGCTCATGCAAGGAATTACTCTCCTCCTTTGGGGGAGAGCATCTATTAAGATATTTAAGTATGTAGTAATTACAATCCTTGTAATTATCAAAGCAATATTCAAGTATAGCATAAATCTCATATTTATAAGGTGCATCATCAATATTTTCAAGCAAATAAGCAATTTTGAATGCACCCTTCCAAGCAATAAATTCTTCAACTTTTTCCACATAATCAAATTCATGATTTTACTTAGCATAAGAAGATATGGTAACATCATCATTATACTCACATTGAAAACGGAGGTGTTTATACCTTCTACGTCAACAAGATTTATCAAAGCAATAAGTAACATTATAAGTAGAGCAAAAGTTTTTAACATAGTCATGAAATTTATTAATTTGCTCCCATAAGTGTATCCCTTTTCGTGAAAAGCGGTTTTCCTAATAATTTTTTTGTTGTTCATCTGTGAACCCACCTTGCCAATAAGATCTAGTTTCGAAGACATCAAACATTGATAGCAAACATGATAAAGCAAGATTAAAACAGGATAACAAGAACAACTAGAATAATAACTAATTTTTGTGTGTTTTTGATAAAGAGAAGCAAACAAGACAAAATAAAATAAACTAAGAAAAACTAAAACAAAGTAAAGAGATTGGAAGTGAGAGACTCCCCTCGTAGAAATTCTCTTCCTCCCCGGCAACGACGCCATAAAACTTGTAATGCCAAGTTGTTTCCCTCTCTGATACGTCATAAACGTATCCTTAATTTCTGATGTTCCATGTTGTTGTCATGCCATATGCTACATGTTTTTCTTACACTTTATGTCATTTTTATCGATTTCCTGGGACAAACCTATTGACAAGATGCCAGAGAGCCAGTTCCTATTTTCTGCTGTTTTTAGTTTAAGAAAAGTTGTTCTGGAAATATTCTCAGAATTGGAAAATTCGAAGCCTAGAAGTCTTAGAAATCCCGAAGGTTCCATGGAGTCCCGAAGAGGCCCGGAGGGAGGCCACGGGGGGACCACACCATGAGGCGGCAGCCCCCCGGTCGTGCCTGGGGGTGGTGTGGGCCCCTCGGGCACCCATCGCCATCACCATTTCGCCTATTTATCCCCCCGATGCGTGAACCCTAAAAATATACCACTTTTCCACGAAAAACACCCGAGGCTGCCATCATCGTCAACCCGAGATCAGGAGGGTTCTGGAGCTCTCCCCGGCACCCTGTTGGGGGAAAAACATCACCAGAGGGCTCTACACCACCATTCCCGCCTCCGGAGTGATGCGTGAGTAGTTCATCCTTTGACTACGGGTCCATAGCAGTATCTAGATGGTTGTTATCTACTCTTTATGCCTCATGTTTAGATCTCGTGAGCTGCCTCACATGATCGAGACCATCTATTTGTAATGCTACATGTTGTGTTTGCTGGGATCCGATGATTATTGAATGCTATGTCTCTTGATTATCAATCTATCATGTTGTCTTCATGTGTATGTTATTTATGATCTTGCATGCTCTCCGTTGTTAGTAGATGCTCTGGCCAAGTAGATACTAGTGACTCCAACAGGGAGTATTTATGCTCGATAGTGGGTTCATGCCTCCTTTTCATCTGTGCTCGAGTGACAGAAACGTGACGGATGGAGGATGTGTTGTTGCCATTAGGGAGAAAACAACGATGTTTACTTCGTTTACATTTTTTACATTACACACTTTGCTTACTGCAATTATCCGTTGCTTGCAACTTAATACCCAACATTTGTTCGGACTCTACTCGAAGGGTGGATTATTAGTCATAGATGCAGTTGGATGACGGTCTATGTATTTTGTTGTAATGCCCGCATGAATATCATAGTAATCTTTATGTCCTGCATGTTTATTTATCTATCAATTGCTCAGCTGTAATTTGTTCACCCTGCATGTTAGGTATCTTTTATGGAGAGACACCTCTAGTGAACTGTGGACCTCGGTCCATTTTCTCATACTGATAATACACACACTGCTTCCACTATTTTCATATTGCTGCTATTGTTTTCATATTGTTTTACTACTGTTTACCATACCATACATTTAACCTCTTTGTGTTCAGCAAAACTGGTGAGATTGACAACCTCACTGCTTCGTTGGGGCAAAGTGAATTGATTGTGTTGTGTAGGTTACACGTTGTTGTTGAACCGGTAGTGCGCCCTGCCATCTCAGCTGCATCAACCTTTAGAGATTGCTTGTCCTCCTACTGGTTGATTCAAGCTTGGTTTTTTTTCTGTGGGAAAACTTGTCGCTACACTCTTTACAACCTTTCTCTTGGGGTTTACCAATGTCAGCCATCAACAAGTTTTCTGGCGCCGTTACCGAGGACGAAGAGAATTTATGCAAGGGGAGTCTCTCACTTCCAATCTCTTTAATTTGTTTTAGTTTTGCTTAGTTTATTTTATTTTGTCTTATTTGCTTCTCTTTATGAAAAACACAAAAAATAGTTGTTATTCTAGTTGTAGTTTTTATCCTGGTTTCGGTCTTACTAAAATGACTACTCCTGAGAACACTAAGTTGTGTGACTTTACTAGCACCAACAACAATGATTTCATTAGCACACCTATCGCTCCACCTGCTCCTACTACTGATTGTTTATGAGATAAAGTCTGCCCTGTTAAACCTTGCTATGAGAGAGCAATTTTCTGGTGTTAGTACCGATGATGATGTTGCACATCTTAATAATTTTGTTAAACTATATGAGATGCAAATATATAAAGATGTTGATGGAGATATTATTAAACTGAATTTTTTTCTTTCTCTTTGAGAGGAAGAGCTAAATAATGGTTGCTATCTTTGCCTAGAAATAGTATTGATTCTTGGACTAAGTGTAAAGATGCTTTCATTGGAAAATATTATCCTCCTGCTAAGATTATATCTTTAAGAAGTAGCATTAGGAATTTTAAGCAACTTGATAATGAGCATGTTGCTAAAGCTTGGGAAAGAATGAAATATTTAGTAAAGAATTGTCCCACTCATGGACGACTACTTGGATGATCATCCAAACCTTTTACGCATGTCTGAATTTTTCTTCAAGAAACCTTCTAGATTCAGCTGCTGGAGGAACCTTTATGTCCATTACTTTGGGGACAACAACAAATCTTCTTGATAATATGATGGTAAATTATTCTGAATGGCACACTAAGAGAGCTACAACTGGTAAGAAGGTAAATTCTGTTGAAGAAACCTCCTCTTTGAGTGATAGACTTGATGCTATTATGTCTATGATTGTGAATGGCCATGCTCCTATTGATCCAAACAATGTTCCTTTAGCTTCTTTGGTTGCTCAAGAAGAGCATGTTGATGTGAACTTCATTAAAAATAATAATTTCAACACCAATGCTTATATGAATAATTTTGGTAGCAACAACAGTTGGTCATATCCTATTAATAGTGGTAACAATGATAGAACTAGAATGACTAATGAAAGAATTTCAGAAGTTGAAAGAGCCACTAAAAACTATATTCAAAAGCAATATGAGCAAAATAAACTATTTAGTAAGACCATGGAGGAACAATCTTTTATGCTAAGAAATATCAGCTATCATCTTGAGAGCTTAAATAGAGAAATATATGGTTTGCAAGTTCAAATTTCTCACGCTGAAACTTCTATTTCATCCATGTCTGAAGCTCAATCTTCTTTGGTCAATAGAACGACTGCTAAAACTGAAACCATAGATGAGAATCCTTTTTCTTATATAAATGCCATCCAAATTCGAAATGATGATAATGTTAGGATGTTAGCTGAATTGCATGCTAGATGGGAAAGAGAAGATGAAATAGCTAGAAAGAATAATATAGCTAATGTTTGCACCACTACCACCACTAGTAAAATTGAAGCTCCTCATGCTAGTAAACCTTCTACTGTCAATGGTAAAGTAATTGGTGTTGGCAACATTCCCACTTCTGCTATTAAAAAATGCAAAACTGCCTGAAACTTCTAAAAATGTTCCTGATAAAAGTGATGACATTTTTAGAAACATGGGAGACAATGGTCCCATTACCTTTGATAAAAATGATCTTGACTTTGATGATTGCAACATAACTGAAGTTATTAAGTTCCTACAAAAACTTGCTAGTTGTCCTAATGCTAGTACTATGAATATGGCTTTCACAAAACATATTACAAATGCTCTCGTGCAAATTAGAGATGATGAATTAAGATGTGAAGCCTATATCCCGAGGAAGCTAGATGATGGTTGGGAACCCATCATTAAAATGAAAGTGAATGATTTTGATTACAATTCTTGATTTACCACCTTTGGAGCACTGTTATTTCGATATTAGTCTTATTGATGATGTTAGAAAGAAACCTTTGGGGAGAATTGATGATGTTCTTATCATGGTTAATAATAATCTTATCCCCGTTGATCTTGTTGTTTTGAATATTGAATGCAATGCTTCTTGTCCAATTGTTTTGGGAAGACCTTTTCTTAGAACTGTTGGTGTTCTTATTGATATGAAAGAGGGGAATATTAAATTTCAATTCCCACTCAAGAAAGGTATGGAACACTTTCCTAGAAAGATAGTAAAGTTGCCTTTTGATTCTATTATTAAAAAAAAATTTACAATTTGGACGCTTCTTCACTTGCAAACACGTGAATCCACTTTTCTGGGCCTAGCTAAAAGGCGTTAAAGAAAAGCACTTCTTGGGAGATAACCCATGGTTTTGTTTTTGATATGTTTTTATCTGTTTTTTTAGTAAAGGGTTGTATACTTCTGTAGAAAATCCTTTGTATCTTTATTTTCATGTTTTAGTTGTTCCAAGTGAAGTTTCTTACGAAAGTTGGAGTTAGTTTTGGATTTCTGCGCAGGAAACAGATTTCTGCTATCCACCTAAAAAATCGTATAAAATCCAGAAAGATCAGAATGACCTGATTTTTTTCTTATTCCTCAGCCAATTCCGAAACTTCTTTGTTCATTAAGTTTTTCGATCTGAGAAACGTAAGTGCCCTGAAAAAATTCGTCTTTACAGCCTGTTCTCGTTTTGGCGGATGACGAAGGGACGGATCCTAGGACTGTCGGGTGAGCCTACCCGGTCTCAGGCCCAAGGTCCAAGCTTCAAAGGAGGCGCCATGGACTGTTCTAGAAGGCCCAATGAAAGCCCACCCGCAAAGCCTTGGGGGTTAAGAAAGGAAACCTGTAACCGACTTAGGTTTAGGGTTTGTATCCCCCTCGGGCACGGTTTGAGACCTGGCTATCTATATAAAGCCAGGAGAACCACCAGGGAAGGGAACCAAGAAATACCAGACCACCAAAGCCTTGAGATCGAGATCGTACTCTCGACTTGAGAATCCCCCATTGTAACCGATCTACTCATTAATACAGATCGACAGAGGCAGGAGTAAGGGTTTTACCTCTACGAGGGCCCCGAACCTGGGTAAATCGTGCCCCCTGCTTAGACGACGATTGTCACCAGCGCCTACACGTTCTCCTAATCGAAACCCTATGGGTTCACCCGAGGGACTTGTTGAGATGCATATTCGACAATTGGCGCCGTCTATGGGAACGGCGGGCGCTGGATCCCCGGCATCTTCGGCCTCATCGACAACCAACTCACGCTGGAACCCCGGGACTTCGACTCCAACCAATCCAATCCGAATAGGATCGGTCATCGTCGCCCCTCACTCGCCGGAATCACGCCCGGTATTCAGCGACTTGGAGAAGAGTATCACGTTGACGTTCAGGAGCTTCCAGTTCTATGCCAACAAGGACGGAATTCTCCAGTTCCCCGAGCAAACCAATCTCGAAGGGTCGGGATCCGGGTCAATCTCTAGCCCAGAAGCTGTCAATTCACGACCCCGCTACGCGGATTGCGACTTGGCAAAAAGCGGCGAATATGTCCGCCTCAACACCAGCAACTTCCATACCCTCTCCACAGAGGAACCTTCTCGGGTCAGGAAAGCCTGCCTAACTACGCCTAGGACCCGCGAGCCATATCTAGCTCAGGTCTGCATGGCAGGATCAGGAGACCCACCCGAAGAAACTGTGAACAACGCAAGGGAACGCGCTACCATCAGCGTCTCACGAGCTGCTTGGAATCGGGCAAAGGAGGCCATCCGCACAAGCAAACCACTGGAACTCGGAGCTCCTCACGAGGACATGACCGCCTACCATTATCACCTAGTGAGAGCGACTACTTTAATCAAGGAGGCACGCATAGATCTAGCCGAGAGGAAAAGAATAGCAGACGAGTCAAGCCAGCGCTAAGCCGCGCTATCCAAAACACCTTCTGTCAGAAATCGCCCCGCAAGAAAAGGACGCGTCTCAAGAACCGCGACCATGGACGGAGAGTCCCTGACTGGAATCAGCAAATCACTCGAAACTTCCCTTATGCGCGTCGACGAGGATGGAAACGTCTATCCGCAAACTCCCGCCACCGCAGTACTGGCTGCAGCCACCTACATGCAGACAAACCAACCAGGAGAGAACGACCCCCGCGCAGAGCAGTACAGGCAAGTACAGAAAGGGTTGGTCATGGCAGCCGCCAGACTCGCCTCCTACGATTGCAAGAGAACAGCCGCGCAGAAGGACAAGGAAGCACCCCGCGGACACAGGAGCACATCGCCTAGCAAGGAAAAATCGCCTCGTCGCGCGCGAGGAAAAGAAGCCCGACGACGCGGAGATAGCCCGAGTGGCAGCGACAACAACCCGAGGGATCGAGACCTTAGCCGCGAAGAGGTCGAGATCACAGCCCACGAAGAGGTCGAGCCCGCAGCACGCGGAAGGATCAAGACCCCAGCCCGCGACGATACAGCAGCCGCTCGCGACACCACAGCAAGGATCCGCGGGGAGATGTCAACCGCGACGAGCCCGGGTACAATGCGCGATCAGACATCGCTCAGCGCAAGGTTGACAAAGGTCGAGCGGCCAGGAATCGAGCGCGTTCCCCATCTACCTCCTCCGACGACGAGGTCTGTGGAGCCTTGTGTTTTGCCCGCAACATTCGTGAGGCACCGCTACCCAAGAGGTTTAAGCTCTCTACGGAGGTGCAAAAATACGACGGGTCGCAAGAACCACAAGCTTGGTTGTCAGATTACCTCACAGAAGAAAAATGCCAACGTGGGAACAAAAACACAGCTATGCACTACCTTAACCTACATCTCGTAGGCGCTGCGCGCAGCTGGCTCGAAGGAAGACCGAGGGCATGCTACAATTCATGGGACGATCTAAACCTCGATTTATGCAAGAATTTTCAAGCAACATACAAAAGACCGGCGACATCGAGGAGTTACGAGCTTGCAAGCAGAAAAGTGGCGAGTCTACTCGCGAATATATTCAGCGATGGACCACACTCAGGAACACGGCGGGAAACATATCAGAGGAGGTCGCGGTCGAAGCATTCGCCAAAGGGGCTCGACGAACCTCCTTCCGGGAAGAACTGGGACGGGATGCACCCAAAACCATTGGAGAACTGATGGCCATAGCCGACAGATGGGCCAACGGCGAGGACGCGGTGCGCAATGATAAAGCCTCATCACCAGCACGGGAAGATGATCGCCATGGTTGAAAGAAAAGGAGAAAGCATTACGACCGCGATGATCGAGAAGAACTGGTAGCAGCGGAGTTCACAAGAAATCGCGACAGCGGATATCGCGGAAATCGCGAGTGGAAGCCAAAGCTAGAGGATAAAACCCCCGAGGAGGACCTCGATGGTTACTGCACGCTACATCTATTTACAGATAAGCGCACTGGCAAAACTAAAGACCCACACCTTCTCAAGGATTGCAGAAAGTTCCTTGACATCCATGAGGCCTTCTCGAAGAAAAATAGAGCAGCAGTCAATCAGGGCTACCCGCAGCTCCCTGGAGGAGGACCCCAAGGATTTCACCCGCCGCAAGCCCTGCCCCCACCAGGAAATCAAAACACGGTGCTAGCTGCGCTGCCAGCGCCACCCGCCCCAAATCAGGGAGCCAATGGATACCCAAACCCAGCAGGACTCCTAGGGATGATACAGAAAGTTTGCCCGTCCCGCAGGGCCCAGAAAACAAACACTCGACATCTATTCATGGCTGTCCAGGCACCACCATCCCAACCCGAGTATCTGAAGATGGCCGATCAGCCGATAATTTTCTCCAAGGAAGACCATCCCCCAGAGTCGATCGACCAGGGCAGGTCGCACTCGTCATCCAGGCGCAAATAGTCAACTATGAACTCGCCCGAGTATTCATGGACGGAGGTAGTGGGATTAACATCATTTACGCGGACACACTCCGCAGAATGAACAGGAACCTGGACGGACTCGCGCAATCAGAGACATCCTTTCACGGGATAGTACCTAGGAAGGAAGTCCGCCCACTCAGAACAATAAACTTGGAGGTGGTGCTCGGCAACCGGAGCAATTACAGAAGAGAATTTCTCGACTTTGAAGTAGTCGACTGGCCCTCACAGTACCACGCCATTCTTGGCCGAACATCGTTCGCAAAATTCATGGCAGTACCACACTATGCATACTTGAAGCTCAAGCTGCCTGGGGAACATGGTACCATCACCATCGACGACGATTTCCAAAAATCCAATAAATGCGACATCGAGTTCAACGAGATTGCCAAATCCTTCGGGATGCAGGAAGAACTGGAAGAGATAGCAAAAACAAGGTGCATTGGGCTCAACAACTGCGAAACACGGCGTAGAAGGTTAAAAAAGGTAAAGCGAAGGTAAAACAACAAAGTGCTAGGGGGCTAGCATGCTTACAAAGCATATCCTTGGTAACAACAGCCAGCTCCTCCATCACGAACTGTTCACGCTCAGCCGCAAACTTTTGCTTTGATCTAGCTACATCAGCCACTCCACGCAAAGCTTTCAGCTTGCGCTCACCATCCGCGACACGATCACGGAGCCCAGCAAAGGTACCACCAGCAGCAACAAGGGGATCTACTCATGCAGCAGATCCACTCGAAGATTCTGCGTTAGGACCCACAACCTGGAAGGAAATAAAACAAGTTCAGATACACTACAAGACCCCACTCGAGAAATATACCACCTACTTAACAGATGCTCGGGGGCTACTCCCATCGGGAGTTCGTGCCGTTCCAATCGCAATAAAAAGACATTTTTAGACATCAAAATAACACTTGGATTAAAGGCAAAATACGGGAATGCATCCCAAGGTTCATTACATTGAAAGAGCAAAATGAAAAATCAGTCTATCCAATGGAACTGCAGAGGTACTGCCACTCGCGAAAGGATGTCCCTTGCGACTAGCACGAGCAATCAAATCAGATAGCTTCTTGGCAAGAGCTGTAGCCGGATCGCCAAAAGGACGAAGCGCTACCTTTTTTCTTGTGGCAGCATCGAAGGGAAGGCTTGAGTACGCTTCTTCCAGGCCTGCGACTCCATGCGCCAACGCAAACTGGATGGCAGTCTTCGCTCCGCATTTGGATTGGGCAACCGAGTAAGCCTGGAGAAGATCGTCCTCCAGGAAAACCTTCAGAAGGCCATCCAACATGGGCGGAACCGCAACATCCACCAAAAGACGCTCGTGGAGTTGCGTCAACGCTCGAGTGGGTTCGCCAACAAGGGAGCAGACCCCACGCGCATGTTTCTAGAGCTGGGCGCAAGAATTCGTCAAGACGTGCACTCGCTGAACCCCAGGCAGCTCCAGCGCAACGCCAAGGACCTCTGCAAAAAAGCGTCGTAAATTCCTAAGACAACCAATTTAGTCACAACACAGCGGAAATTAAGCGCAACTTACCCGCGAATTTCTGGGCCAGAGGGCGAATGAAGCCAATAAGATCATTGTCTTGCGCCAGCCTCCTGCAGTTGCTTAAGCGCGCCCTGGGCCTCAGCAAGCTTCCCCTCGAAGTTAGTTGACCACTTGCGAGAAGATTCAAGTTCCCCTCGGGCGGTCTCCAACTCGGCCTCAAGGGTTTTCACCCGAGTGATAGCATCAGTTTTCTCGGCCTTCAGGAGATTAACTTGAGCTACACGGCAGTGAACTTTAGCCTAGTGGAATCTATACGATCAAAAATAACAAGCAAAAGGGAACTGGTCAATTTACCTTGGAGAGCTTGGCCATCCGCAACAAGTCGATCATGATCCACCCGAAGGGATGCGCAATCTGCCTCAGCCGAAATTACGCGGCGACCAATGGCTGCGAGAGAATCAAGAAGAGACTGCAAAAACACAAGACAAATGTCAAGTCATAAAAACAAAAAGGAAAGAAATTGAGCCTATTCTCGACTGCAAACAGTCGAGTATAGCCTCGGGGGCTACTCCCATCGGGAGCACTACCGTGCACCCGATGAAGTCAAGAGAAGAAAGAATCTTAAATATTAAGCCTGTAGCCAATTGCAGGCGATTGACCACAGCCTCGGGGGCTACTCCCATCGGGAGCACTATCGTGCACCCGATAAAAATCACAAGTGAACAAAGTAAAATATGCAAGAAAGTTCAAAAGGTTTACCTGGCCTTGGGCGGTGCGTAGAGGGTCAGCCGAGCTACCCGACGCTTCTTTCGAAGTAGGGGCTCCACCCGCAAAGCCAGGCAACTTATAACCCGTAGCCGCAGTTGCTGGAGCTGGGCTCGGAGAATTCTGGACAGCCTCAGCGACGGGAGCTTCACTCACAGCAGCATCCTTCTTATTCACGGAGGGAAGAGAGGAAGCAAATTGGCCAAGACTGATGGATTGGAGCCTGTCATGAAAAAACAACAACATAAGAAAAAAGGAGAAAAAACCTTCGACTAAAGGATGATAGGAAAGAAAAGAACTCAGTCATCATTGTCGTCGTCATCCAGCATATCCGCGTTCCAGGCGGTGGAGATCTTCGACTTGGAGACAGGAGGAGGAAGCACGTTCAGGGGAGTCACCATGAGAGGCTCGGCTACCTCTTCAGATCCTCCACCCAAAGAATTATCTTTGGAGGTAGCCTCATCGTCCCCCTCCCTGCCGCGCTTGCAATGGCGAAGGTCGCTACCTGACTCTTCCATGTCATCCGAAGAACCGTGCTCAGAACTCGAGTCGGCTTCGGTAATACTGGTGTCAAGGGGAGCCTCAAAGTTGCTCGCCAGCAAGTCCGAGGCATCCTCAGCAGAAGTTGGCGGGTAGCAAGTTGCCACTCCCGCGCTCTACAGAAGGAAAGCAAGAAGAAGCAAAAAAGAGAAAGCTCAGACAAACAAACTCGCGAGTGACAAAGTTAAAACAGAAAGAAGAAAAACTTACATCAGATGGAGGAGACCTAGAAGCTTCGAATGCCGCGATGGGGCAGATGTCAAAGGTCTCGCCTACCTTCAGCTTGGTGATGGCCGTGATTTTCTTCTCGAATTCGGCATTCGAAAGTTCCTCTCGACTCACATGGCTGGGATCTTCGCTACCCTGGAACTCCCACATGGTCGAAGGCCTCTCCTGGAGGGGTTGGATCCTGCGCCTGAGGAACACACTCGCCAGATGCAGGCCGTTCAACGCGACCCATGCGGTCTGTCGCGAAGAGCTGCTACCTTGGCGAGTAGCGGGGCGATGACTCGATTCTCTTCGGCTGAGAGCCTGTGCGCCCAGGACTTCCGCCGCTTCAAGGCAGCGAACGGGTGGAACTCATGAGCTCCACCTGCGCTGTTATCGACAACGTAGAACCACTTCCTCCTCCACCCTTGCGCGGAGTAGGGCTGGAATTAAAACTCGAAAGTCGCGAGTTAAATGAGTAGCTCGCAACTAGACTCGGCTCGGCTGGAACTCGTTGTCCAACGAGCCGAGTCGAGTTTTCGTTTTCGACAGTAAACGAGTTCAAGCTAAACGAGCCGAGTTTACAAGTACTCGTTTAGCTCGTTTAACTCGGTAAAAAGAGTTTCTAATGACATTCCTATATATGTGAACATTTTTTACTGATTTTGTAGTTTATTTACTACAAATTATTTTGTGGTGACATATTTTCATCAATTATTGTGATCATTATATTATACATGCCCAAAATAATGAAAATAATTATATATACAATATATAATGTTGACCTTTTATAGTTTTACAAAATAAAAAAAGTTAAACGAGTAGCTCGCCAGCTACTCGCGAGTTCACCAAGCCGAGCCGAGTTTTAATGTTGGACTCGTTTGTTGAACGAGTCGAGCCGAGCTCGACTCGTCAGTTCACCGAGCTTGAGCGAGTCGAGCCGAGCTGACTCGGCTCGGCTCGAATTCCAGCCCTAGCGCGGAGTCGATGAAGTGCATCTCGAAGTAGCAGCTATCCGACCTCGCCTGGATTCCGAAGCCGCCAGTGCGCAACGTCTCTCCAAGCTCGGTCTCTACCCACGATTTCTCGCGGAAAGCCCGCACTTTGAATAGGGCCTTCCAAAGGCCCCAGTGCGGGCGGATGCCAAGGAAGCACTCGCAAAGTACGATGAAGCATGAGATGTGTTGCACCGCATTTGGAGGCAAATCATGGAGCTGTATGCCATAGACATACAGCAGGCCAAGAAGAAAAGGGTGGAGGGGGAGCGAGATCCCGCGCGAGACGTGATCCACAAAGATCACGCGCTCATTCGCGTGAGGGTTTGGTACCTCTTCCTTTTTGCCGAGGCAAAATCACTTCTCGGTCTCGGGGGGGCAGCAGCCCCTCCCTCTGCATCCCCTTGATGCTCTTGTTCGTCGTGTTCGCGGAGCGCCAGTCGCCTGACCGCGGTGCGGGTGGCGCGGGAGCATCTTCAGACGCCTTCGAAGCTGAGGCAGCGGCGCTGCGTTTCCTTCCTCCCGTCATGGGAGATCGTATATGCTTGTAGAGGAGGAGATGGGCGCGAGGAAGAAGAAGGCAGAGAAGCAAATGACCGGAAGTTTTTCACTTTCCACCTAAGGACAGTATATATACACAGAGCCACTCGATTTTAGCCGTTCATCGAGCAACATGGCACCCATCGCGGCTGCCACGCGTGAAGCGGAAACGAGGAGGCGGTGAAAGCTGTTTCGTGGCACGATCTTAATAGCAGATCGTGCGCATTTACTGCACATGGCTCGCGAAAAAAACGGAAACAACGTCTCGTTTCCGGTCAAAAGGCTGACAAGGTAGGCCAGCATGCCCTGTTTTTCACTTCGTCACGTCCCATCGGGAGGAGTCAGAACGAACAAAATGCGCAATGACTTCATTGCGTGTGTCATCAAACCCGCGAAGTTTCTCGGGTAGGATCCTAAACACGAAATTTCTTTCATATGGACACATCAAGACGCGAAAACTCTTTCGCATAAACTCCATAACACGAAATTTCTTTCGTTTGGACATCTCAAGACGCGAAAACTCTTTCGCATAAATTCCAAAACACGAAATTTCTTTCGTTTGGATACTTCAAGACGCAAAAACTGTTTCGCATAAACTCCTTAACACGGATACCTCAAGACGCGAAAAAACTCTTTCGCATAAATTCCAAACAAGGAAAAATTATTCACTCGCAAATTCGCGAGGAAATGTCCACGGGTGAGCGGTCCTAGCCACTCTGGCATACGATGTATACGCATCTTTACCCTGGATCGTTCAGCCGACTAGGCACATCCAGATGCCGTATCCTCTCGATACGAAGGTAAGACCCAAAAGATCTTTCTTAAGGGCCTGGAATCGCACTCAAGCTGCGTCCTCGGTAAATTTCAGTGTCAACAACACGAAGAAAAATCCTAGCGGACGCGCCGGGTACCCTATCAGGCTAAGTTCGACTCGGTAAGACCTCCATGGACCAGTCGCAATGATCACCTCACCAGATTTGAGTCGAAGGTCTTGAATCTGTGTAGGCCAGAACTGTTTTTGCCCTAGATGCAATTAATTGGCCCTGAGCTTTCGGGAGAGCCAAGCAACTGAGCCACATCCTTCTGCGAAAACAGCTAACACACAGGCACTTTTTATTTTCTCGATACTCGAGTACAAGAAATGCATCGCATACAAGATACACATACTCTTCAAATGATTGAAGCCACCAGTCAAAAGGAAATCAAGATAAACTTTGAGCGTCCACCCGACAGATTCTCAGCCGAGTAAACGCTCGGGGGCTACTGACGAAGGGACGGATCCTAGGCCTGTCGGGTGAGCCTACCCGGTCTCAGGCCCAAGGTCCAAGCTCCAAAGGAGGCGCCATGGACTGTTCTAGAAGGCCCAATGAAAGCCCACCCGCAAAGCCTTGCGGGTTAAGAAAGGAAACCTCCCGACTTAGGTTTAGGGTTTGTATCCCCCTCGGGCACGGTTTGAGACCTGGCTATCTATATAAAGCCAGGAGGACCACCAGGGAAGGGAACCAAGCAATACCGTACCACCAAAGCCTTGAGATCGAGATCGTACTCTCGACTTGAGAATCCCCCATTGTAACCGATCTACTCATTAATACAGATCGACAGAGGCAGGAGTAAGGGTTTTACCTCTACGAGGGCCCCGAACCTGGGTAAATCGTGCCCCCTGTTTAGCCGACGATTGTCACCAGCACCTACATGTTCTCCTAATCGAAACCCTATGGGTTCACCCGAGGGACTTGTTGAGATGCATATTCGACAGCAGATTCTACCATTTTCTTGCATTTGCTGTTCTATGATGTCAAGTGGATTTCTTTGCTTCATGAAACACCAGTGTCTGTCTGTAGCTAATTTTTAAAAATATCAATAGCACTTGTGCCCATGCATAACCCATGAATTTTTTATTATTGAACTAACCCTCTAATGCGAATTACTCTTTGAGTGTGGTGTGAAGGAAGTTTTCAAGGGTCAAGAAAAGAGGGTGATATAATGTGATAAAGAAGTGTGCAAGGTCAAAGCTTGGGGATGCCCCTGTGGTTCATCCAAGAAAATTCTAAAAAGACTCAAGCATCTAAGCTTGGGGATGCCTAAGGCATCCCCTTCTTCATCAACAATTTATCAGGTCACTTCTAGTGAAACTATATTTTTATTCGGTCACATCATATGAAGTTTACTTGGAGAGTTTGTTTGTTTTTATTTTGTTTTCCTTTGTTTTATTTTGTTTTCCTTTCCGCAATAATATAGTTGGACCCTAGAATTCTTTGTGTGGGAGAGACACGCTCTGCTTTTTCATATGAATACTTGTTATGCTCTTATTCTTATTTTTTCTTCTAGCTGTCGCAAAATTCTTGTTTAGCTCCTCTTTTCTTGCATCTCTTATTCGGAGATGTTAGTTTTAGTAGAGTTGTGTTATTACTCTCTTGTTTCATTGATATATCTCTTGGAGAGTTTTTGTTGTTTAGTGTTTGATGGAACTAGAAAATGCTACGTGTGGTAGATTGTATAACGAAAAAATCTTGCATATTCTTGTAGATCACTAAACTGTTTCACTTGATTATTTGGTGTTGTTTTCAGATATTAATATGCTTAATGCTAAACTTGCTGGTCTAATAGAGTAAAAACAATTAATGTTTGGTCTAGAAGCTTGAAACAACGCCACACTCAAATAACCAGTTGATAGGATAATGGTATATGACTTCCTTTGTTGATAGCAATCGTAATGGATTTTTGTTAAGCGCTACGGCCAGGGTAGCTAACAGTGACTTGTCACTGCCACATACCCTCTTGGAGTTAGTTTCATTATGCCTTGCGGGATCATGATTTTATTTGGAATCTTTTAACTTGTGAGTTCTATGTTGCGGTTTTCTGGCACATCCACCATCCATATTTGCTAGCCTCTTCGATACTGTGCTTTGCTCATTCTCACATTGAGAGTTGGTGAAAACTTTGCCAGTACATCCAAACCCCATGGAAGAACTTTGTTCTTCTACACATAAGCCAAGATTTATCTTCCTCAAAACAGCCACCATACCTACCTACCATGGCATTTCCATAGCCATTCCGAGATATATTGCCATACAACATTCACCATCATTATGTTACTTGTCATGCTTCATTGTTATTTTGCATACTGCTACACTAGCAGGAGCATTTAGTTTTATTTACATCAGAGATATTTCAATTTGAGTTATGAGTATTAAAAGTGTGTCGATTCATTGTAAAATAGAGTGCTGCCCCTACTAGTGAGGTTATATATAAAAAGGTAAAAAAATAAAGAGAAAAAGCCCAAATAGAAAAAAGAAAGAAAGAAAGAGGCAAAAGAGAGAAAATAAAGAGGGAGGGGGCAACACTACTATCATTTATTCCACACTTGTGCTTGTTTAGCATCATTACTTTAGTTTGGAGAGAGTTTTCATATTATGACTTGCATAACTATGTGGAGAACTTACATTATAGAACTTGGCGTGTATATTCCAATGATGAGCCTCCTCAAAAGAGCTCTAGGTCTTCGTGAGCAAGCGAGTTGGATGCACCCCACTAGTTCCATTGGAGAGCTTTCATACACTTATAGCTCTTTGTGCATCCGTTGTGTGGCAATCACTACTCCTTGCATAACTTCGATTACAAGACTTCCTCTTGTCTAATGATCACTTTCACTTGTGTGAGACTTTCTTCCATTGACCATCCAAACCCCCATAATGTTCTTTTAGTCACAACATCCTGGTGCCAGGAACCAATACATAACGCTTGCTTGTTTTGAGTGCACAATTATTTGGAGGGTTTTCCTACGTGCATATTGTGGCCACTTGAATTGATCCTAACAGGAGTTTTTGTGAGAATTTGATGCCTTGGATGATTATATTGTTGTTCTTGAAGCTTAAATCATCTTTGATATACTACGCACAATGGACTGTATTTTAGTATCGATTCATTGAAAAGTTTTACTTTGTTTTTCCAAATGGTTTATACATTATTCTTTGATATCAACTATAAACTACAACCTTTATTCATTTGATCCTAGTTTACATGCTTTACATTACTATGATGACCAAGTTTATGTTGGTAGCATGTCACCTCATAAATTATTTGTTTTGTCATTTACCTACGCGAGGACAAGTAGGAACTAAGCTTGGAGATGTTGATACGTCATAAATGTATCTATAGTTTCTGATATTCCATGTTGTTTTCATTCCATACGCTACATGTTTTCCTTACACTTTATGTCATTTTTATCAATTTCCTCGGACTAACCTATTGAGAAGATGCCACAGAGCCAGTTCCCTGTTTATGCTATTTTTAGTTTCAGAAAAGTTATTCTGGAAATATTCTCGGAATTGGAAAATTCGAAGCCCGGAAGTCTTAGAATTCCCGAAGGTTCCACGGAGTCCTGAAGAGGCCCGGAGGGGGCCACACCATAGGGAGGCTGATGGTGCAGTTCTTGCACTCGTTGGGAGACCCCAAAAGGAAGGTATGATGAGCACAGCAGTAGTTTTCCCTCAGTAAGAAACCAAGGTTTAATCGACCATTAGGAGGAAGGAGTAACTTCAGAAGGTTGAGGAAGCTGAGATGGCAGGGCGCACTACCGGTTAAGAAGCAACGTGGAACCTACACAACACAATAAAATCACTTTGCCCCAACGAAGCAGTGAGGATGTCAATCTCACCGGCTTTGCTGAACACAAAGAGGTTAAACATATGGTGTGGAAAACAGTAGGAAAACAGTATGAAAGCAGTAGCAACAGTATGAAAGCAGTGTGAAAGCACTATGTGTATTATCAGTATGAGAAGATGGACCGGGGTCCACATTTCACTAGTGGTGTCTCTCCGTGAAAGATAAATAACATGCGTGGCGAACAAATTACAGCTGGGCAATTGACAAAAATGAAGGATGCACCGTAGTGCATATGCAATACATAAAGATTACTATGTGATTCATGCGGGCATTACAACAAAATACATAGACCGTCATCCAACTGCATCTATGACTAATAATCCACCCTCCGAATATCATCTGAACAAACGTTGGGTATTAAGTTGCAAGCAACAGATTATCACAGTAAGCAAAGTGTGTAATGTAAACAATGTAAACTAGGCAAACACCATTTTTTTCTCCCTAATGGCAACATCACATCCTCCATCCGTCACGTTTTTGTCACTCGAGCATAGATGCAAAGGAGGCATGCACCCACTATAGAACATAAATACTCCCTCTTGGAGTTACTAGCATCTATTTGGCTAGAGTATCTACTAATAACAGAGAGCATGCAAGATCATAAATAACATAAGCATGAAGATAAAATGATATATTGATAATCAGAAGACATAGCATTCAACATTCATCAGATCCCAGCAAACACAACATGTACCATGTTGGAACGCGTAGAGATAAACAAAACTTTTTCCTACGCGGTGCTTCCAAGATCTAGCCGAGGTAGAAGGCCACGATGATTACCACTAGACGCGCAGGTGCGGATTATCGATGCAGCGCGTCGGGGCAGTGCAGTCCCACGATCCGATCCGGCCGATCCAATCCCTCGAACGTCGAAGTGTTGAACGTACAGCACCTCTGCCGGTATCCACACGTACGAGGAGGAGCTCCGACGGCAGACTGCTAGGTCTGGTGCGACGGCTGGACTGAGTGGGGCTAGGGTTCCCAACGCATGGGAGAGTGGACTAACGTGCCCGCTGGGCAACCTACGCCCCTCTTTATATAGCGTATGGTAGTGGGCTGCACAACACTTGTGGCCCATTCCCTCTGTGAGTCCGACTCACAAAATCAGTCCATTTCCGGTTCGGGTCCAACCCAACCAATACTTGCTCCCGCTCTTAAGTGTGCGACCCTGCAGGCTCATGGCAACTTGGACACGATTAGAGTCCGACTCTCAATCGATCAATCGGTAGCGGCTCCTAGCAGAACGTGCCGACTCCCAAGTCCCATTGAGTCATGACGACATACCTTTCAATGTGATATTCATCTTAGTCCCTTTTGCCTCACGATATACCTTGTCAAACTATAGGCGATTTTATCGTCATCCCTTAAATAGTTCAACTCTCTTCTCGATCCGTGATATGTGATTCATCTGACTAACTCTTAGTCAATCGACACAGTTAACACTTAACTGAGTCGCGCATGGCCATGCTTCCTGAATCATATCACTCGAGAGGGCCCAGAGAATATCTCTCCATTCGGAGGGGCAAAATCCCATCTTGATTATCCACATCACGCAGCTTGCTTCTCATTCGACCCGAACTCTGCCTTTATAGTTGCCTTGTCACAGAACAACGTTTGACAGAACCTAAGTCGGTGATCCACAACTCGGATTGTGCGACAACCTCAGGTCTAAGGATTACATTGATTGAGACATGCAAATGACGACTTGCTCGTTGCATCTCAATGTGCGTCAGTCCGACTTGCTAAACTCTTTAGCCAAGTCCGTGAACGTTGGAATGGCATCACCATGCCCATGACAAGTGGAACCGTGTCATCAGTCAACACTCACATTAGTCTAGGGTGTGTGTCCAGCACAACCTAAATGACCAAGGACAATCTAGTATGAACAACATGAATATATAGTTCCACAATCGAATCACATATTCAATGACATATATCAGATGTTCAAAACAAGGACAACTTAATAACTTTATGAATACAGTGGGAATTACATCATACATGATTGCCTCTAGGGCATATTCCCAACAGTCTCCCACTTGCACTAGAGTCAATCATCCTGGCATCATATGCCTAGGCATCGAATGCACATGCCTCTCGTGTGCGCCTCATGCTTAGGCTGTGGTAGCACCTTTGTCAACAGATCTGCAATGTTTGCATCCGTGTGTACTTTGCATAACTTGATATCACCTTGTTCGACAAACTGGCGAATGAGGTGGTACCGCATGAGTATATGTTTGTTCTTCTGGTGTTGTCTAGGTTCCTTGGCTTGTGCGATAGCACCATTGTTGTCACAATATACGTCTAAAGGATTGGACGCGCCCTGAACCACACCAAGATCAATCAGGAGGTTCCTGATCCAAACAGCTTCCTTTGCCGCCTCTGAGGCAGCAATATACGCAGCCTCTGTTGTAGATGCAGACACCGTATCTTGCTTGGAACTCTTCCAGCTCACAGCCCCTCCGTTCATCACGAACATGTATCCAGATTGCGAACGAGAATCATCTGAGTCGGTGAGATAACTCGCATCCATGTAACCCTTTACACTGAATTCCTCATCACCTCCATAAACTAGGAACATTTCCTTAGTATTTCTCAAATACTTAAGAATATTTTTAACCGCTGCCCAGTGGGCTTCGCCAGGGTCAGCCTGGTATCTGCTCGTAATACTTAGAGCATAGGAAACATTTGGCCTAGTACAAATCATGGCATACATGATGGATCCGATTGCCGAAGCATACGGGATCACACTCATCCGACTTCGCTCATCAGTTGTCGAAGGACACTGAGTCTTGCTAAGTTTTATGCCATGGGACATCGGTAAGAATCCCTTCTTGGACTCTTCCATTTTGAATTTCTTCAAAACCTTGTCCAGATAAGTACTCTGACTCAATCCAATTAGCCGCCTTGATCTATCTCTATAGATCCTGATTCCTAATATGTAAGTTGCCTCACCCAAATCCTTCATTGAGAAACTCCTTTCCAATGACTCTTTGGTTTCTTTCAACATCATGACATCATTTCCAATCAGTAATATGTCATCCACATATAAGATTAGAAAGTTCACTTTGCTCCCACTAAACTTCTTGTATAAACAAGAATCATGATCGCTCTTGATGAAGCCAAACGATTTGACTACCTCATCAAAGCGAATGTTCCAACTCCGAGATGCTTGCTTCAACCCATAAATGGATTTCTGAAGTTTGCATACCTTGTCAGCATTAGCCGGATCGACAAAACCTTCGGGCTGTATCATATACACGTCCTCAGTTAAATTTCCATTAAGGAAAGCCGTCTTGACATCCATCTGCCATATCTCATAGTCGAAATAGGCTGCTATGGCTAACATGATCCGAATTGATTTAAGCATCGCTACGGGCGAGAAGGTCTCGTCGTAGTCAACTCCTTGAACCTGTCGGAACCCCTTCGCGACAAGTCGTGCTTTATAGACGGAAATATTTCCATCCATATCAATTTTCTTCTTAAAGACCCATTTGCACTCGACGGGTCTTGCACCGTCAGGCAGATCAACCAAATTCCAAACTTGGTTTTCATCCATGGACTTTAGCTCGGATCTCATGGCTCCAAGCCATGACTCGGAATCAGATCCCACCAACGCTTCCGAATAAGTTGCCGGCTCATTACTGTCTAACAGTAAAACATCTCGAGCACTCTGTAATCTGGCAGATCTCCGAGGTTCAGGTGCTGTAACCGGTGTAGGTACCACGACCGGCTCAGCCTCCAAGGCCATTGCCGACTCGCCCCTAGCTGGTTCCTCTCGAATTTCTTCGAGTTGCACCGTGCTCCCACTGACTTCCCGACTGAGAAACTCTTTCTCAAGGAAGACACCATTACAAGTGACAAACACTTTGCCCTCTTCCCGGTTGTAGAAGTAGTACCCCAAGGTTTCCCTCGGATACCCCACGAAAATACACTTATCCGACTTGGGCGTGAGTTTGTCCGACTGAAGTCGCTTGACAAATGCCTCACAACCCCAAATCTTAAGAAAAGACAAACTTGGCTTTTTGCCCGTCCACATCTCATGTGGTGTCTTCTCTACTGACTTTGATGGTACTCTGTTTAGTGTGAAAGCTGCAGTTTCTAGACAATAACCCCAAAATGATAAAGGTGGATCTGTCCGACTCATCATTGATCGTACCATGTCCAACAAGGTCCGATTTCTCCGTTCCGATACACCGTTTCTCTGTGGTGTACCCGGCGGAGTGAGTTGAGGAACTATTCCACAACTCTTTAGATGGTCATCAAACTCATGGCTCATGTACTCGCCCCACGGTCCGACCGTAGAAACTTTATTTTCTTGCCGAGTTGATTTTGTACCTCACTCTGGAATTCCTTGAACTTTTCAAAGGCTTCCGACTTGTGTTTCATTAAATAGATATATCCATACCTACTCAAATCATCAGTGAAGGTAATGAAGTACTCATAACCACCTCTAGCTGTCGTGCTCATTGGTCCACATACATCACTATGTATTAGTTCCAACAAGTCGGACGCCCTTTCACAACTCCTTGCAAAAGGTGTCTTGGTCATCTTGCCTAGTAGGCATGATTCGCATGTCTCGAATGACTCTAAGTCAAACGAAGTTAGAAGTCCATCATCATGGAGCTTCTTCATGCGCTTCCAACTTATATGACCAAGCCAACAGTGCCAAAAGTAAGTCATATTCAGATCATTTGGTTTCAACCTTTTAACATTTATGTTATAGACTGATTCACTATCAAGATTTAAAATAAATAACCCGTTCTGAACGGGTGCAAAGCCATGAAACATATCTTTCAAATATAAAGAACAACAATTATTCTTAATATTCGACTCATAACCTTGTCTCATCAAACATGAGGCGGAAATAATGTTTCGACTAAGCGCTGGAACATAATAACAATTATTTAGTTACAAAATAAATCCTGAAGGTAAATGAAGTTGCATCGTGCCGACTTCCAACGCAGCGACTCTCGCCTTGTTGCCGACCCGAATGTCAACCTCTCCTCTTGCCACGCTCCTAGTTCTTACCAGTCCCTGCAACGAGTTGCATATGTGAATAACTGATCCGGTATCATATACCCAAGAACTATTAGGCGCATCAGCAAGATAATTGTCTATAACATTGCACACAAGCGTACCTGAGTTGGAAGTCACACCTCCACTCTTGGCTCTGTCAGCCAAATACTTGGTGCAGTTCCTCTTCCAGTGGCCATCTTGCTTGCAATAGAAGCAGTTGGCTCCGGCTGTAGGAGAAGGCTTAGTCTTTGAGGGAGCACTCTGGACAGGGCCATGGGTGCTACCTCCTGACTTATCCTTCTTCTTCTTAGTCCAAGAACTCTTCTTGAACTTAGCCTTATTCTGCACCATCAACACTTGACTGGCGCCTTTCTTAAGATCAGCCTCTGCCGTTTTGAGCATCCCATGTAATTCAGTGATACTCTTATCCATACCATGCATATGGTAGTTCGAGATGAACGAACCATACGCACTAGGAAGAGAGTTCAGAATTATATCAGTAGCGAACTCTTCGTTAATTGGGACGCCCAGCCGATCCAGAGACTGAATGTAACCAATCATCTTGATTACATGCGGACTCAGTGGATCGCCATCTTTCAGCTTACAGCCCAGCAAAGCTTGAGAGACTTGATACCTCTCGGTCTTTGCCTGAGCCTGGAACATACTTTTGAGGCTTTCGATCATATCGTAGGCCTCAACATTCTCGAACTGCTGCTGCAAGTCCGGTTCCATGTGTGCAAGCATAAGACAGCTGATTTCCGTAGACTCATCTCTAGTCTTACGGTAAGCATTTATGACAGCGACAGTCGCATCGTCATTAGGCTCATCTGGAAGTGTAGTTTCTAGAACATGTTCTTTCTTGTCATGCTTGAGGACTATCCTCAGATTACGATACCAGTTGGTCAAATTAGTTCCATTAAGCTTATCTTTCTCTAGGATTGACCTCAACGCAAAAGTGGACAACTGAGGAAGGTTGCTAGGTGCCATTGATCTACAACATAAAATACGCAAAAACACTTAAGACATGTATTCATAAAAGAGCAGGCATATTAAACGCTTTAATACTTATGCTCCCACTAGAACCAACATCCCTCCGATGGTTGCTAAGTGATTCAAGATCCTAAATAAGCAAGCCGACTAGTGAGCTTTAGCATCACCGCTAGCCGTCAAGTGATCTAGGTAGGCAACACCTTGCCAATCGTATCTCTATACGACTCCTGTTAGTTGGGTGACATCACATGCCCCGGCTCCCAACCTACCTCGCCCCAAGCCCCACAACCGTTGTGATGGACTCGTCTAGATTACCAAGTGCTTCTGCTTGTAAGAGTCCGACTCAAACCCACCTAACCGGAAAGAATTGGTAGCACCTCAATTTTATGAGCCCACTACCAAGAATGTCCGACTTGTGATGGTGCAGCACTGGCGGGGCGACCGACTAGACCTTCTTTGAGGGATTAAAGAATCTACCAACTATCTAAATAGAGGCAAATAGAGACATAACAATAACACAAATAAAGCAATTATAATGTGAAATGGTATGGCTCTCTTCATGGTGATCTCTATCTCCACGAAGCTTGCAAGTCGGCTCGTGCCAACTCTTGTCACGTGCCATCTTGCTCCATGTAGCCGATTTGTACATCGACTTGCATGCCTTCCGGGTTCTCCAACAAGCTACACTAGCTAGTAAATCAAAATTTACATAGAGAATCCGACACGCAGGCCGGTATACAATAAAATGACAGCACCTAGGCTCCAGCCGGCTGACAAAAACATAATACGCAGATCATGTATGGATTACACACATCACATGCACATATGCCATACCATTCACAACTTCCTGCAAAAACAAGTTATGCATAGATACGATATCTACCGGCGTTGTGAAACTCGCAACGACATCTAAGGCGCTACGATTTTGGAAAACGCAGATCTCATCTGCATTCTGATCATGGATTTCTTCATCGGATAAAACGATTTTACCCGAATCTGATCCGTATTCCGATTCGACCAAACTCTTTGATCTTCGATCACCGCAACTGGATTTATGTGTCACGGTATACCCCGATGGCGGAAACCGACCGGTAGGGGTAAGTTATTCCACGACCTTAGCATTATGATCACGGAAACCAGATCATCCATTAACCCCGAGTACGGTTGATCCAATCAACCTTGTACAATACCGATCTATCTCATAGACCGACCACCAAAACAGCAATTAGATCACATCTAACGCTAACTACATATCACATATGTACGGATCTCGGGCCTAATACCAGAAGCTACCGCTCTGATACCACAGTTGGAACGCGTAGAGATAAACAAAACTTTTTCCTACGCGGTGCTTCCAAGATCTAGCCGAGGTAGAAGGCCACGATGATTACCACTAGACGCGCAGGTGCGGATTATCGATGCAGCGCGTCGGGGCAGTGCAGTCCCACGATCCGATCCGGCCGATCCAATCCCTCGAACGTCGAAGTGATGAACGTACAGCACCTCTACCGGTATCCACACGTACGAGGAGGAGCTCCGACGGCAGACTGCTAGGTCTGGTGCGACGGCTGGACTGAGTGGGGCTAGGGTTCCCAACGCATGGGAGAGTGGACTAACGTGCCCGCTGGGCAACCTGCGCCCCTCTTTATATAGCGTATGGTAGTGGGCTGCACAACACTTGTGGCCCATTCTCTCTGTGAGTCCGACTCACAAAATCAGTCCATTTCCGGTTCGGATCCAACCCAACCAATACTTGCTCCCGCTCTTAAGTCTGCGACCCTGCAGGCTCATGGCAACTTGGACACGATTAGAGTCCGACTCTCAATCGATCAATCGGTAGCGGCTCCTAGCAGAACGTGCCGACTCCCAAGTCCCATTGAGTCATGACGACATACCTTTCAATGTGATATTCATCTTAGTCCCTTTTGCCTCACGATATACCTTGTCAAACTATAGGCGATTTTATCGTCATCCCTTAAATAGTTCAACTCTCTTCTCGATCCGTGATATGTGATTCATCTGACTAACTCTTAGTCAATCGACACAGTTAACACTTAACTGAGTCGCGCATGGCCATGCTTCCTGAATCATATCACTCGAGAGGGCCCAGAGAATATCTCTCCATTCGGAGGGGCAAAATCCCATCTTGATTATCCACATCACGCAGCTTGCTTCTCATTCGACCCGAACTCTGCCTTTATAGTTGCCTTGTCACAGAACAACGTTTGACAGAACCTAAGTCGGTGATCCACAACTCGGATTGTGCGACAACCTCAGGTCTAAGGATTACATTGATTGAGACATGCAAATGACGACTTGCTCGTTGCATCTCAATGTGGGTCAGTCCGACTTGCTAAACTCTTTAGCCAAGTCCGTGAACGTTGGAATGGCATCACCATGCCCATGACAAGTGGAACCGTGTCATCAGCCAACACTCACATTAGTCTAGGGTGTGTGTCCAGCACAACCTAAATGACCAAGGACAATCTAGTATGAACAACATGAATATATAGTTCCACAATCGAATCACATATTCAATGACATATATCAGATGTTCAAAACAAGGACAACTTAATAACTTTATGAATACAGTGGGAATTACATCATACATGATTGCCTCTAGGGCATATTCCCAACATACCATTACATAAAGATGATCTCAATCATGTGAGGCAGCTCACGAGATCTAAACATGAGGTACAAAGTGGAGATAACGACCATCTAGCTACTGCTATGGACCCGTAGTCCAGGGATGAACTACTCACGATCACTTCAGAGGAGGGCATGGTGGTGTAGATCCCTCCGGTGATGAATTCCCCTCCCGGCAGGGTGCCGGGGAGAGCTCCAGAACCCTCCCGATCTCGGGATGACTATGACCGCGGCCTTGGGTGTTTCTCGGGAAAAAGTTGTATATATTTAGAGTTTATATGTCGAGGGGTATAAATAGGCGAAAGGGCAAAGGCGGTGGAGGCCTGGGGGCCCCACACCACCCCATGGCGCGTCCAGGGGGCGCGCCGCCCCATGGGGTGGCCCCCCTTCGGGCCTCTTCGGGACTCTGTGGAACCTTCGGGAATTCTAGGACCTCCGGACTTCGAATTTTCCGATTCCGAGAATATTTCCAGAATAACTTTTTCTGAAACTAAAAACAACAGAAAACAAGGAACTCGCTCTGTGGCATATTGTCAATAGGTTAGTCGAGAAAATCGATAAAAATGACATAAAGTGTATAACAAACATGTAGGAAACAACATGAAAACAACATGGAACATCAGAAATTAAGGATACGTTTACGACGTATCAACGTCCCCAAGCTTAGTTCCTTCTCGTCCTCGAGTTGGTAAACGATAAAAACACATAATTTCTGAGGTGACATTCTACCAACATAAACTTGATCATCAATAATGTAAAAACATAAGTAAGCCGAGATCATAGAACTTCAACACAAGCATGATAAATAGAATTTTAACAATAAAGCACATCAATCACCTTGCATCATGAGAACTAACACAAATAAAAGATCATGAATAACAATGCAACGAAATATATACGTTTGTTTCAAGCATAGACATAACATGGCAAAGTGATATTTCGCTAGTCCTTAAGAGTGGGGCAAAACATAAATGCCAGGACACCTTCAAAGTTCATGAGGAATACTAGAAAAAATAATTGGAGAAGAAGCAATAACACATCATGAATCAATTAATAATGTTTCTGGGACAAATGCACATAAAACTCAGAATGGCAACTATTGTCTCTCAACTGTGCATAAAGTTAGAAGATGGAGCATCAACATTAAAGTAAAAGCAAGGCCCTTCGCAGAAAGGGAAGCAGGGATCAACTCATGCGCTAGAGATTTTATTTTATTAAACAGATGTATAAAATCTTTGACACTCCCCATCCTTCTTACACAAACCATGGCTAACGGAACCCTCGGGTGTCTGCCAACAATCACATACCGTGGAGGAGTGTCTATATTTTTAGAGAGGTGTATGCTTATGTCAACGAATGGTAAACATAAAATACATTACGTCACAAGCCAACTAGACTTCACAACAGCGGCTCCCATAGAAGGACGCATATGGGTAGAAGGTCATCCCTCCTTTTCTTTTGTTTACACAATTATGCTTTGACTGATAAATCCGGGGCAAAAACAGTGAAGAGAATTTGTTGTTATTAATTTGGGGCTGGTCACCCAGCTGCCAGCTCTTCTATCATTGGATAAGTGGATGAAGCCACTAGTCCAGAGTGTGAAAGTCCAATCAACAAGTGAGATAAAGATTCTCTACTTATTCCCTCATGAGCTAAAACATGAGCACAAAACATGAGTAATTTTGAAAGTTTTAAAGGTAACACATGAGAAATTTACTTTGGAGTGGCGGTTAAATACCACATGTAGGTAGGTATGGTGGACACATTTGGCATACTTTGGTTTTTGGGAGTTGGATGCACGAGTAGAGCTCATACTCAGTACAGGTGGAGGCTAGCAAAAGACTGGGAGCCAGAAATCAAGAGAGCATAAGAGCCATAATCATTCATAGCGACATAAACATCATTAATCAAAGCATAAGTGGTACCACAAGTTCAAAAACTAAATGATCATAGAGGCTATAAGTGACTGGTTAATAGTCATAAACATTGTGTGAGCATGCACCAAGTCAACCAAATAAAACATTCAAAGGAGAACACCACAAATTTATGCTTCAACATGACAAGAACAACTCAGGATTCTTTCAATGGCACATTAAACACTCTCAGCTATTTGAGGCTAATCATGCTACTAAATAACCACTAGGCTTTAGAATTAAAATAACATCTAGCATGATATGAAAAAGTCTAGCCACAGTCTATACAAGCTTCTACTTGCACCGTTATAAATTCTACTACAAGCAGCAGTTTCTTTTCCCAACAAGCACCATAGAAAACATGCTTTAACAAAAACTCTATAAATGCTACATCAATCAAACATGAGAGTAATCACACAACACTACTAAAACTAACATCTCTAAACAAGAGATGCAATAAAAACAAGAGCTAAACAGGAATTTTGCAGCTGCTAGAGGAAAAATAAGAATACTAGCATAGCAAGTATTCAAACGAAAAAGCGGAGCGTGTCTCTCTCCCAAACAAGGAATGCTAGGGTCCAACTATCTTATTGCAGAAAGGAAAACAAAATAAAACAAAGGAAAACAAAAGAAAAACAGAAAGATGCTCCAAGTAAACTTCATATGATGTGACCGAATAAAAATATAGTTTCACTAGAAGTGACCTGATAGATTGTTGATGAAGAAGGGGATGCCTTGGGTATCCCCAAGCTTAGATGCTTGAGTCTTCTTAAATTTTATTGGATGAACCACGGGGGCATGTCCAAGCTTTGACCTTGCACTCTTTTTGATCACATATATCACCCTATTCTCTTGACCCTTGCAAACTTCCTTCACACCACACTCAAAGAGTAATTTGCATTAGAGGGTTAGTGCAGCAACAAAAAATCTATAGGTTTTGTAAGGTGATGTCTACGCACGCTTCTATTCTTGTAGACAGTGTTGGGCCTCCAAGTGCAGAGGTTTGTAGAACATCAGCAAGTTTCCCTTGAGTGGATTACCCAAGGTTTATCGAACTCAGGGAGGAAGAGGTCAAAGGTATCCCTCTCAAGCAACCCTGCAATTACGATACAAGAAGTCTCTTGTGTCCCCCAACACACCTAATACAATTGTCAGTTGTATAGGTGCACTAGTTTGGCGAAGAGAGAGTGAAATACAAGTAATGTGGATGATTCTAAGTGACAATAGCAATCTGAAATAAAAATGGCAGCAAGCAAACATGTAGCAGAACTGATTGTAAACGGTGTTTCAATGCTTAGAAACAAGGCCTAGGGATCCTACTTTCACTAGTGGACACTCTCAACAATGATATAATAATTTAATGCATAAATATCTATCTTCACTACGCTACTCCGAACCACTCTCTAGTTGAATAACAAACACCCATTCATTGTGTAGGGCTGCAAAAAGCACTCCTCAAAGTCGCATTCCCATGTCTAGTGAACCCCACGTTGTCACTATGAGCGCCCTAGAAGGTACTAGACAAACACCACAATTTCATAGGGTCGTCCAACACAAGATATAAATATCATGCTAAACCACACGGTGCACACACTGTCACCTTTACACCGTGATCAAAGTGTCTACGGAGATCTCATAACAAAACCACTTGAGTAGCATAACAGATGAAGAGTAACATCTACTAATTCAACTAGATTACAAATCTCAGGATCACATAAAGATCACACCATGGGAGAGAGAGATGAAACACATAGCTACCAGTAGATCCCTCATCCCCGGGGGAGAACTACTCACTTGTCATCATGGGAGACAACAACGGCGATGAATATGGCGGTGGAGTCGATGGAGATGGCTCCGCGGGCACTTCCCCATCCTGCAGGGTGCCGAAACAGAGATTTCTGTCCCCCGAAACTTGTCGGCGGCAGCGGCGGAGCTACGGATGTTTTTGGTGGAAAAGGCCGATCATTTAGGTCTTATGCATCGGGGTGCATATATAGGCGAAAGGGCGATGCCGGGGGGTGGCCAGGGGGGCCACCCCACCTGGTGGCGCGGCCAGAGGGGGAACCATGCCCCCTGTGGTGCGGTGGCTCCCGGCCACCCCTCCGGGTCTCTTTGGGACTCCGTGGACCCTCCGGGACTTCTAAGACTTCTGGCTTTTGAATTGTCCAATTCCGAGAATATTTCCAGAACAACTTTTTTGAAACTAAAAACAGCAGAAAACGGGAATTGGATCTGTGGCATCTTGTCAATAGGATAGTCCCGGGAAATCGATAAAAATGACATAAAGTGTAAGGAAAACATGTGGGAAACAACATGAAACAAACATGGAACATCAGAAATTAAGGATACGTTTATGACGTATCAGCATCCACAAGCTTAGTTCCTACTCGTCCTCGAGTAGGTAAACGATAAAAACACAAAATTTCTGAGGTGACATGCTACCAACATAAACTTGATCATCAATAATGTAAAAACATAAGTAAGCTGATATCATAGAACTTCAACACAAGCATGATAAATAGAATTTTAATAATAAAGCATAGCAATCACCTTGCATCATGAGAAGTAACACAAATTAAAGATCATGAATAACAATGCAACAAAATATATACGTTTGTTTCAAGTATAGAGAAAACATGGCAAAGTGATATTTCTCTAGTCCTTAAGAGTGGGGCAAAACATAAATGCCAATACACCTTCAAAGTTCATGAGGAAGACTAGAACAAATAATTAGAGAACAAGCAATAACACATCATGAATCAGTTAATAATGTTTGTGGGACAAATGCACATAAAACTCAGAATGGCAACTATGCTCTCTCAACTGTGCATTAAGTTAGAAGATGGAGACTCAACATAAAAGTAAAAGAAAGGCCCTTCGCAGAGGGAAGCATGGATCACTCATGTGGTGGAGCTTTTATTTTATTAAACAGAGGTATAAAAACTTGACACTCCTCCCAATCATCTTTCACAAACCATGGCTAACCGAATCCTTGGGTTCCTGCCAACAATCACATACCGTGGAGGAGTGTCTATATTTTAGGAGAGGTGTATGCTTATGTCAACGAATGGTAAACAAAAAATACAATACGTCACAAGCCAACTAGACTCACAATAGAGGCTCCCATAGAAGGACGCATCTGGGTAGAAGGCCCTCCCTCTTTCTCTTTTGTTTACACAATTATGCTTTGATTGATAAATCAGGGGCAAAAATAGTGAAGATAATTTGTTGTTATTAATTTGGGGCTAGGCACCCTGTTGCCAGATCTTCTATCATTAGATAAGAGGATGAAGCCACTAGTCCAGGGTGTGAATGTCCAAGCAACAAGTGAGATAAAGACTCTCTATTTACGTCCTCATGAGCTAAAACAGGAGCACACAACAGGAGTAATTTTGAAAGTGTTAAAGGTAACGCATGAGCAATTTACTTTGGAGTGGCAGTTAAATATCATATATAGGTAGGTATGGTGGACACAATGGAAAAACTTTGGTTTTTGGGAGTTGGATGCACGAGTAGATCTCATACTCAGTACAGGTGGAGGCTAGGAAAAGACTGGGAGCGACAAATCAAGAGAGCATAAGAGCCATAATCATGCATAGCGACATAAACATCATTACTCAAAGCATACGTGGTACCACAAGTTCAGAAACTAGATGATCATGGAGGCTATTAGTGACTGGTTCATAGTCATAAACTGTGTGTGAGCATGCGCCAAGTCAACCAAATAAAAAACATTCAAAGGAGAACACCACAAATTTATGCTTCAATGTGACAAGAACAACTCATGATTCTTTCAATGACACATTAAACACTTTCAGATATTTGAGGATAATCATGATACTAAATAACCACAAGACTGTAGAACTAAAATAACATCTAGCATGATATGAAAAAGTCTAGCCACAGTCTATACAAGGTTCTACTTGCACCGTTATAAATTTTACCTCAAGCAACAATTTCTTTTCCCAACAAGCACCATACAAAACATGCTTTAACAAAAACTCTCTAAATGCCACAGCAAGAAAACATGATAGGACTCACATAACACTACTAAAACTAACAGCTCTGAATAAGAGATGCAATGAAAACGATAGCTAAACAAGAATTTTTTTTGCAACTAGAAGAAAAACTAAGAATACTAGCATAACAAGTATTCAAACGAAAAAGCGGAGCGTGTCTCTCTCCCAAACAAAGAATGATAGGATCCAACTATATTATTGAAGCAAGTAAAACAAAAGAAAATGAAATAAAAACAAACAGACGCTCCAAGTAAACTTCATATGATGTGACCGAATAAAAATATAGTTTCACTAGAAGTGACCTGATAGATTGTTGATGAAGAAGGGGATGCCTTGAGCATCCCCAAGATTAGATGCTTGAGTCTTCTAAAAATATTCTTGGGTGAACCATGGGGGAATCCCCAAGATTTTAACTTGCAGTCTTCTTGATCACATATATCAACCTCTTCTCTTGACACTTGAAAACTTCCTTCACACCACACTCAAAGAGTAATTCGCATTAGAGGGTTAGTGCAACAATAAAAAAATCCATGGGTTCTGTATGGTAACAGGTGCTATTGATACTTTTAAACATTAGATACATCCAATAATGTTTCGTGAAGCAAAGAAATCCATTTGACATCGTAAAAGAGAAAATGCAAGAAAAATGACAGAATCTGTCAAAATCAGAACAATCTGTAAAGAAGAATTTTTTTCGAGGCACTTACGTTGCTCAGATCAAAAAACTTAAATAACAAAAAAGTTTAGGAATTACCTTTGGAATAAGCATAAGAAATTTCAGGTCATTATGATTTTTGTGTGATTTATACGATTTTTTATGGTGGACAGCAGAAATCTGTTTCCTACACAGAAATCCGAAAACCAACTCCAACACTCGTCAGAAACCTTACTTGTAACTACTAAAACATTAAAATAAAGATATAAAGGAGTTTATACAGAAGTATAAGACCCCTTAACTCAAAGAAAACAGAGAAAAACAAAGCAAAAAATAAAACCATGGGTTATCTCCCAAGAAGTGCTTTTCTTTAGCGCCTTTTAGCTAGGCATGATAATTTGAGAAGATGCTCACATGAGAAATATTAATTGAAGCAAAAGAGAGCATCAAGAAGCAAATGTAAAATAAATTTAAGTCTAACCTACTTCCTGTGAAAAATAATCTTGTGGAAAAACAAGTCAATAAAGCACAAAGTGGCTAGCATAGGTAGACAAAATAAGTGCAAATTCAGAACATTCAACATAAAGAGGGTAAACTTGATATTTTCGAGATGCATAAAATTGTGTTTCCCTCTCTCATAATAACTTTCAGTAGCATCATGATCAAAATTAACAATATAACTATCACATATAACATTCTTATCATGAGTCACATAGATAAAAAAATTAATACTCTCCAGATAAGCATAGTCATTCTTATTAATAATATTGGGAGCAAATTCAACAAAATAACTATCATTATCATTCTCATAACTATAATCATCAAATATAGGAGGCATATTGCAATCATAATTAATTTTCTCCTCAATAGTAGGTGGACTAAAAATAACATATTCATCATTGTAATCATCATATATTGGAGGCAAAGTATCATCAAAGAAAATTTCCTCCTCAAAACTTGGGGGACTAAAAATATCATATTCATCAAAACCAACTTCCCCAAGATTAGACTTTTCCATAGCATTATTAATAATGGTGTTCAAAGAATTAATACTAATAACATTGCTACTAGCATGCAAATAAAGTTCCATAGGTTTTTTAATTTTCTCTTCAAACACTTCACGTCCTAACTGAAGATAAATATTATAAAGATCTCTCATATTTTTGTTGTTTTACATTAAGAATACCCAGTGAAAAGAAAAACAAGAAACAAAAAGATATAATTGCAGAATCTAAAGGAAATAACTTCGAGAACTCACACACGAGGATGTGAGTACCTTTTACCTTACCTCCCTGACAACGGCGTTAGAAAATATCTTGATGTCTACGCACGCTTCTATTCTTGTAAACAGTGTTGGGCCTCCAAGTGCAGAGGTTTGTAGAACAGCAGCAAGTTTCCCGTAAGTGGATTACCCGAGGTTTATCAAACACAGGGAGGAAGAGGTCAAAGGTATCCCTCTCAAGCAACCCTGCAATTACGATACAAGAAGTCTCTTGTGTCTCCAACACACCTAATACAATTGTCAGTTATATAGGTGCACTAGTTCAGCGAAGAGAGAGTGAAATACAAGTAATATGGATGATTATAAGTGACAATAGCAATCAGAAATAAAAATGGCAGCAAGCAAACATGTAGCAGAACTGGTTGTAAACGGTGTTTCAATGCTTATAAAGAAGGCCTAGGGATCCTACTTTCACTAGTGGACACTCTCAACAATGATATCATAACTGAATGCATAAATATCTCTCTTCACTACGCTACTCCAAACCACTCTCCGGTTGAATAACAAATATCAATTCATTGCGTAGGGATGCAAAAAGCACTCCTCAAAGTTGCAGTCCCATGTATAGTTAACCCCACACTGTCACTATGAGCGCCCTAGAAGGTACTAGACAAACACCACAATTTCATAGGGTCATACAACACAAGATATAAATATCATGCTAAACCACACGGTGCACACACTGTCACCTTTACACCGTGATCAAAGTGTCTACAGATCTCATAACAAAACCACTTGAGTAGCATAACAAATGAAGAGTAACATCTACTAATTAAACTAGATTATAAAGCTCACGATCACATAAAGATCACACCATGGGAGAGAGAGAGATGAAACACATAGCTACTGGTAGATCCCTCGGCCTTGGGGGAGAACTACTCCCTCCTCATCATGGGAGACAACAACGGCGATGAAGATGGCAGTGGAGTCGATGGAGATAGCTCCGGGGGCACTTCCCCGTCCCGGCAGGGTGCTGGAACAGAGATTTATGTCCCCCGAAACTTGTCGGCGGCGACGACGGAGCTCCAGATGTTTTTGGTGGAAAAGGCCGATCCTTTAGGGTGTATGCATCGGGGAGCATATATAGGAGAAAGGGCGATGCTGGGGGGTGGCCAGGGGGCCCACACCACCTTGTGGCGCGGCCAGAGGGGGAACCGCGCCCACGTATGGTGTGGTGGCTCCCGGGCACCCCTCCGGGTCTCTTCGGGACTCCGTCGACCCTCGGGGACTTCTGGATTTTGAATCGTCCAATTTCGAGAATATTTCCAGGACAACTTTTCTAAAACTAAAAACAGCAGAAAGCAGGAACTGGCTCTGTGGCATCTTGTCAATAGGTAAGTCCCGGGAAATTGATAAAAATTACATAAAGTGTAAGGAAAACATGTGGGAAACAACATGAGAACAACATAGAACATCAGAAATTAAGGATACGTTTATGGCGTATCATAAGGGCACAAGAGTTATTGATACTTCTAAACATTAGCTACAACCACTAATGTTTCGTGAAGCAAAGAAATCCACTTGACATCGTAAAAGAACAATTGCAAGAAAAATGGCAGAATCTGTCAAAACCAGAAGAGTCTGTAAATACGAATTTTTTCAGGGCACTTACATTGCTCAGATTGAAATACTTAAAAACGAAAAAGTTGCAGAATTAGCCGAGGACTAAGCACTAGAAAATTCAGCTCATTATGATTTTTCTGTTAATTATATGATTTTTTACAGTGGACAGCAGAAATATGTTTCCTGCGCAGAAATCCAAAAACCAACTCCAACTCTCGTCAGAAACTTTACTTGGCACAACTAAAAAGTGAAAAGAAAGATACAAAGCAGTTGCTACAGAAGTATACAACCCCTTGACTCTAAGAAAACAGAGAAAAACAAAACAAAAATAAAACCATGGGTTATCTCCCAAGAAGTGCTTTTCTTTAACGCCTTTTAGCTAGGCCCAGAAAAGTGGATTCACGTGTTTTCAAGTGAAGAAGATTCTCACATAAGAAATATGAATTAAGCAAAAGAGAGCATCAAGTGGCAAGTATGAAACAAATTTAAGTCTAACCCACTTCCTATGTGTAGGAATCTTGTAAAGAAAAGAATTGAAAAAGCTCAAACTAGAAATCATGGGAAGGTAGAACAAGAGCAATTTCACAACTTTTAACAAAAATAGATGTGTTTTAGCAACATGAGAATTCTTACACCCATATTTTACTCTCTCATAATAATTTTTAGTAGCATCATGAACAAACTCAACAACATAATCATCACAAAAAGCATGTTTGTCATGATTTAAAAGCACACAATTCATATCAAGCTCAGAAATAGTGGGATCAAAATTTAAAATCAGATCCTCTTTTTTCCCACTTTTAGCAATAGAAAAGCAAGATAATTGATCACTCATAAAATTTATAGGACACATTACAGCAATCCTATTTTCAGTAGCATTATAATTTATAACATGAAGTAACACAAGACCATCATCAAGAGCATTATCATATAGATTTTCTAAACAAACTTCCTCATTATCATGCATATCAATAGTTGGAATAAATAAAGGATTATCATAGGATTTATCAAAGTAACATGGATTATCAAAAATAACAGTAGCAATATCATTCTCACAAGTTTCATTCATAGTAGTATCAAGGTCACAAGTATAGCAAGTATCAACTTCATCAAAAAGGCATATTTCAAAAGAATCAATAGGATCATCACAAATATGAGCTAAAGAGTTACTATCATTGGGAGGTAGACATGGGTAGCTCCACTCTTCCTCCTCTTGATCATCACTCTCCTCCTCTTCTTCATCCAATGATCTTCCAGATTCAGCAATTTCTTCTTCCATAGGTTCCTGCAAGGCATCACTTACTTCCTTTGGTGGAGAGCATTTATTAAGATATTCAAGTATGAAGTAGTTACAATCCTTGTAATTATCAAGGAAATATTCAAGTATAGCATAAAGATCGTATTTATAAAGTGCGCCATCAATACTTTCAAGTAAATAGGCAATTTCGAATGCACCCTTCCAAGCAATAAATTATTCAATTTGTTCCACACCATATAATTCATAATTTCCCTTAACATAAGAAGATATGGTAACATTATAATTATACTCAGATTGAAAATGGAGGTGTTTATACCTCCTACAGCAACATGCTTTATCAAAGCAATAAGTAATATTATAAGTATAGCACAATTTTCTAGCAATGATATGCAATTTATTAATTTGTTCCCATAAGTGTTTCCCTTTTTGTGACAAGCGGTGTTCCTTTTAATATTTTTGTTGATCTTTTGTGAACCCATCTTGCCAATAAGATCTAGTTTCAAAGACATCAAACATTGCTAGCAAGCATAATAAAGCAAGTATCAAGAAAAACAATAACAAAGTAAAAATTATTGGAGGTGAGAGACTCCCCTCGCAGAAATTCTCTTCCTCCCCAACAACGGCGCTAGAAAATTAGCTTGTTGGTGCAAATCTTGAACTCGTTGGGAGACCCCAAGAGGAAGGTATGATGAGCACATCATCAGTTTTCCCTCAGTGAGAAACCAAGGTTTAATCGACCAGTAGGAGGAAGGAGTAACTTCAGAAGGTTGCAGCATCTGAGATGGCGGGGCACATTACCGGTTCAGAAGCAACGTGGAACCTACACAACACAATCAAATCACTTTGCCCCAACGAAGTAGTGAGGTTGTAAATCTCACCAGTTTTGCTAAACACAAAGAGGTTAAACGTATGGTGTGGAAAACGTTAGGGAAACAGTATGAAAGCAGTGGCAGCAGTATGAAAGAAGTGTGAAAGCACTGTGTGTATTATCAGTATGAGAAAATGGACCGGGGTCCACAGTTCACTAGTGGTGTCTCTCCATAAAAGATAGCTAACATGCGTGGTGAACAAATTACAGCTGAGCAATTGACAGAAATGAAGGCTGCACCGTAGTGCATATGCAAGACATAAAGATTACTACGTGATTCATGCGGGCATTACAACAAAATACATAGACCGTCATCCAACTGCATCTATGACTAATAATCCACCCTCCGAATATCATCCGAACAAACGTTAGGTATTAAGTTGCAAGCAACATATTATCACAGTAAGCAAAGTGTGTAATGTAAACAATGTAAACTAGGTAAACACCATTGTTTTCTGCCTAATGGCAACATCACATCCTCCATCCGTCACGTTTCTGTCACTCGAGCACAGATGGAAAGGAGGCATGAACCCACTATCGAGCATAAATACTCCCTCTCGGAGTTACTAGCATCTACTTGGCCAGAGCATCTATTAATAACGGAGAGCGTGCAAGATCATAAATAACAAAAGCATGATGATAACATGATATATTGATAATCAAACGACATAGCATTAAACATTCATCAGATCCTAGCAAACACAATATGTAGCATTACATAAAGATGATCTCGATCATGTGAGGCGGCTCACGATATCTAAACATGAGGTACAAAGTGGAGAGAACACTACTGCTATGGACCCATAGTCCAGGGATGAACTACTCACGCATCACTTCAGAGAAGGGCATGGTGGCGTAGACCCCTCCGATGATGAATTACCCTCCCAATAGGGTGCCGGGGAGAGCTCCAGAACCCTCCCGATCTCGGGATGACGATGATGGCGCCTCGTGTGTTTCTCGGGAAAAAGTGGTATATCTTTAGGGTTGATATGTCGGGGGTATAAATAGACGAAAGGAAAAAGGCAGTGGAGGCATGGGGGCCCCACACCACCCCATGGCGCGGCCAGGGGCGCGCCGCCCTATGGTGTGGCCCCCCTCCGGGCCTCTTCGGGACTCCGTGGAACCTTCGGGAATTCTAGGACCTCCGCACTTCGAATTTTCCAATTCTGAGAATATTTACAGAACAACTTTTCTGAAACTAAAAACAACAAAAAACAGGGAACTCGCTCTGTGGCATCTTATCAATAGGTTAGTCCGGAAAATCGATAAAAATGACATAAAGTGTATAGCAAACATGTAGGAAACAACATGGGACATGAGAAATTAAGGATACATTTATGACGTATCAGCGGCGCCCCCCGAGCCGCGCCTAGGGGTGGTGTGGGCCTCTCGGGCGTCCACCGCCATCGCCTTTTCGCCTATTTATTCCCCCTGATACATCAACCCTAGAAAGATATCACTTTTTCCCGAGTAATACCCGAGGCCGCCGTCATTGTCAACCCGAGATTGGGAGGGTTCTCGAGCTCTCCCCGGCACCCTGTCGGGAGGGGAATTCATCACCGGAAGGGTCTACACCACCATGCCCGCCTCCAGAGTGATGCGTGAGTAGTTCATCCCTGGACTACGGGTCTATAGCAGTAGCTAGATGGGTGTCCTCTCCACTTTATGCCTCATGTTTAGATCTTGTGAGCTGCCTCACATGATCGAGATCATCTATTTGTAATGCTACATGTTGTGTTTGTTGGGATCTGATGATTATTGAATGCTGACCCACAAGTATAGGGGTGTATCGTAGTACTTCCGATAAATAAGAGTGTCAAACCCAACGAGGAGAAGAAGGTGTTGACAAGCAGTTTCGATGAAGGAATAACTGTAAATACCGAAAGATAAATTTGTAGGGCATTTTGATATTGCAGATAAATAAAGTGCGAGTAAATAAAATGCATTAATAATAATTGCCGCAAGTGGCCCAATCCTTTCTTTAGCAAAGGACAGGCTGTTGGGTTTACTTATGATTAACAAACGTTCTCGAGGACACACGGGAGGTTTCTGTCAAGTGCTTTTGTTTCATGCCGCTGAATAATCTTTAGTGTTTTCATAAGTGTTGTGTGGGTGAACCTATGCTAATGTACCGTCCCATCCAAGACTAATACATACTTGCAAGCATACGCAACTACAAGAAAGTAATTAAGAAATAAATCTAACCACAGCTTTAAACTCCGGGATCCTACGCTCCCTCGTGTAATGGTTTCCTAACGGGGGTTTAGGTTTCTGTCACTCTGGCAGCCCACAATTAGTAGCCAAATACACGATGCATTCCCCTAGGCCCATAAATGGTGAAGTATCATGTAGTCGACGTTCACATGACACCACTAGAAGAATAACACCACAACTTAAATATCAAATCATTAAATATTACTCAACATTACTTCACTACTAACAACTTGACTTCTCCCATGTCATCAAGAACAACACGAACTACTCACAAGACATCATATGGATCATAATAAGAGGTGATATAATTGATGATAACAATCTGGTCATAAAGTGCAAACACCGATAAATCTCACAAGCGTCAACTACTAACAAGTAATCCACACCGGGAGAGAGATCTAATGTAAAACAACGATAGAGGCCCCTAATTGTTACATCGTGATGATGTTGGATGATGAGGGTGATGGTGTTGGTAGTGATGATGATGATGATGACGATCTTGATGATGCCTGGAGTGGTGACGGTGACGATGGCGATGATTTCCCCTCTCCAGAGAGGAATCTCCCCGGAAGATTTCTGCCTGTTAGAGAGCTTTTCTCTCTCGGGTGTTTTCCGCCCCGAGGCGGCGGCGGAATAACTCTTCGATGATGGTCTGGGGATTAGGGTTCCCTGGGGGCCAAGTACGCGAAAGATATCCCCCAGAGGTGGGCCAGGGTGGCCACACCACCTGGTGGCGCGGCCAGGGGCACGCCACCTCATTGTGTGGGCCCTTAGTGGCCCCCTCTGGCTCCCCTTCTGGCTGGACTCCTCCCCAGAACTTCTAAGACACCCCCGATGTCCCCCTTCTTCTTCTGATCTTCTGAAATATGGTATCTCGACGGTGCTTTTTCCATCAGATTTTTTGTCCCGGTGTTTATTCTCCAAAAATTATGAAACATGCAAAATAAGATAAAATAACATAGGGGATGCATCATAACATGAAATATATCGATGAATAACAGCAAATTATGATATAAAATAGTGATACAAAATGGACGTATCAACTCCCCCCAAGCTTAGACCTCGCTTGTCCCCAAGCGAAACTGAACTCAGTAAACATGACCACATGTTTATGGAGTGAAGAGTCGATAAATAAAATACGGACAAGAAGTATCACATTTATCTACGCACCAATCATTATAGAAAACAACTTCCTCTCATATAACTTAACTTGAGACGAGTAATGGGAGTCACAAACAAAGATGCAAAAGAGAGAATAAAAATTGGTGATGGCAAACTTCGTTCTTGGTCAGAGACCATTTAAAGATATCATACTTATCTTAGGTGAAGTATTTATAACTAGGCTTATATTGTAGAGCTTAACATATTTAATTATAACAATCCTTTTACAGTGATTCATAGCTTTCAAAGTAATATTCATTCAGATAATAAAGCATGTGCTAAACAAAGAAGGATAGAAAACATGATTGAATAAATCAACATATAGATGGTGAGATCACAACAAGTCAAATGCTTGCTGGAGACAGAAAGGAATGGGTTTACTGACTCAACGTAAAAGTAAAGGATAGGGTATAAAATGGTGCTAGAGCTTTTATTTTGTAAAACAGAGGTATAAAATGGTTGACACTCTGACGAAGATATGGATCCTAGACCCTGCGGATAAGGACACCCCCTCTCAGGCCCAAGGTTAAGGCCCAAGAAAAGGAGCCCTAGGAATGCTCCAGAAGGCCCGCGTGAAGCCCACCCGCTCTAACTTGCGGGTTAAGATAGGAAACATGTAACCGACCTAGTTAGGGTTCGAGTCCTCTCCGGGTAGGATTCGAGACCTGGGCACCTATATAAGGCCAGGAGAGCCCCCCGGGAGAGGACCAAGCAATACCGCACGACCTAAAGCCTTGAACTCGAGACCTACTCTCGATTCGAGTACCACCTTTGTAACCGATCTAATCATCAATACAGATCGACAAGAGGCAGGAGTAAGGGTTTTACCTCTACGAGGGCCCCGAACCTGGGTAAATCTCGCCCCCTGTCTAGCCGACGATTCCACCAACGCTGATGGGTTCTCCTAATCGAAACCCGATAGGTTCACCGAAGGGATTTGTTGACTCAGGGATTCGACAATTGGCGCCGTCTGTGGGAACGGCGGGCGCTGGATCACCGGCATCTTTGGCTTCATTGACAACCAACTCCCGTTGGAAACCGACAACTACGGCTCCGAACAATCCTGTACGGATCAGATCTGTCGTGGTCACACCGCACTCGCCGGAATCGCGCCCGGTATTCGAAGATCTGGAGGAGAGCGTCACCCTGACATTCGGGAGCCTCAAATTCGTGACGAACAGGGACGGGATCCTCCACTTCTCGGATGAATCGGAAACTGAATCTGGAGCTGTCGACTCACGCCGTCACCTGGAGAAAAGTGGCGAGTCCATCCGCTTCAACGCCAACGGCTATCACACCCTCTCGACAGAGGAACCATCAAGAATTCAAGGAAACCTTCGACCTACGCCTAGGACGCACGAGCTTCGACTAGCTCAAGTCTGCATGGCAGGATCGGAACAAGGCTCGGAAACAAAACACAGCGCGACAGAGCGCAACATAATCGGCGTCTCGCGGGAATCCTGGAAACGAGCAAAGGAGGCTATGCGAACAAGCAAGCCACCCGCAGCTGGATCCTCACACGAAGACATGGTTGCCTACCACTACCACCTAGTGAGAGCAGCCACGGTTATCAAAGATGCTCGGGTAGATCTGGCCCGCCGAAGAAGAGCGGCGGACGAATCAAGCCAAAGACGAGCTGGGCTGTCCGTAACACCCTCGGTCGGAACCCGACCCGCGAGGAAGGGACACGCATCCACATCCAGGAACGATGAATCCATACCCGAAACAAACAGATCAATCACTCCTTCTCTCATGCGAGTCGACGACGACGGCAACGTGTACCCGCAAACCCCCGCTGCTGCGGTTCTAGCCGCGGCAACCTACATGCAGATGAACCAACCGACGGAAAGCGACCCTCGGGCAGAGCAATACAAACAAATACGAAAAGGACTCGGATTGGCGGCCGCAAGGCTCGCCTCTCACGATCGCAAGAAGGCCGAGGAGCAGCAGGAGAAGGAGCGACGGGAGAAAGAGAAAGATAAAGAAACGCCCCGCAGGCACAGAAGCTCTTCACCAAGGAAGGATAAGTCACCGCGCCGCGGTCGAGGAAAAGAAGCTAGACGCCGCGGCGACAGTCGAAGCAGCAGTGAAGATAGCCTGAGAGACAGAAGCGACTGGCAAACATGGGTTCCACGAATACACCCATACCACCAGGAATATATTTCGAACGGATGATCAAGCGATCGGTCAAAATCAAGAAAGCTGCAGAAGCACTAGCAGTGCCAGAAACAGAGGTCAGCCCGCAAATCGCCCTCATCGAGCTCATTCATAACATATCACGATAGGTTTTTCTGGTCGAGCCAGTCTGGACGCAGAAATATCTCGACTACCTGACCAACAGACAGCTCCCGGCTGACCCACGCGAGGCTCGACAAATAATTAGACGCAGCAAATCCTTTCGGGTAGTCAATGGGGAATTATACAAGCAAAGCATCTCGGGAATACTTCAGCGCTGCATCGCACCCGAAGATGGCAAAGAATTACTCCATGACATCCACCAAGGAGACTGCGGACATCATGCCAGCTGGAAAACAATAATGGGAAAGACCTTCCGAGCAGGATTCTACTGGCTGACAACAGCTACTCATGCAAAGAACCTGGTCGAACAATGCGATGCCTGTCAGCGATTCGCACCAAGACCACATGCACCTGCTACGGAATTGCACATGATACCCATTGCCTGGCCCTTCGCACAATGGGGGCTAGACATGGTTGGACCACTACGCAAGTCCACCCCTGGAGGACATACACACTTGCTGGTCGCAGTCGACAAATTCACCAAATGGATCGAGGCCACGCCAGTAACTTCGGCTAGTGCCCAATGCGCCGTCAAGTTTCTCGACTCCATTGTATGCAGATTTGGTGTGCCACACGATATCATTACAGACAATGGTACAAATTTCATAGCAAAGGAAACGCAACAGTTCTGCGAGGAAAAGGGCATCAACTTCAAGTTTGCCTCAGTTGCCCACCCGCAAACGAACGGACAAGTCGAGAGATCCAACGGCTTAGTTTCGGCTGGCATCAAGAAACGCCTACTCGATCGTCTACACCCCGCCGCAGGACATTGGGCAGACGAACTACCCTCCGTACTATGGAGCCTCCGCACAACTCCTAACTGATCTACAAAATACACGCCATTTTTCATGGTATACGGGGCAGAAGCAGTCCTCCCCGAGGACGTTCGATTCAGCGCCCCACGAGTTGTGGCCTATAGCGAAGAAACCTCTAACAGGGCACTCGCGGAAGATATGGACGCACTCGACGAGATGCGGGACATCGCACTCGCAAGATCCGCAGTATATCAGCAATCCCTGCGAAACTATCATAGTCGCCGCATACGCCATAGAGCATTCGCGGTTGGAGATCTAGTGCTGTGACTCAAGCAGAAGGAAGGACACAAGCTCGAACCACCCTGGGAAGGACCCTTCATCATACACGAAGTCATCCCAGGTGGAGCCTACAGGTTGAAGAATCCATCGACTGGAGGAATCTATTCCAATCCTTGGAATATTGCACACCTCCGCAAATTTTATCCCTAGGTTTACTTGTTCTCACAACAAATAAGGCTATGCTAGCCACTCTTGTAGCTCGAATACATGGCTTTTCAGTCATCGCAATAAAAACATGGTTTCTCCATCATATTCACTCGCAACTTCCTATTTTTACACGCTCAAAAGTTACAGGAACACACCCCATAAACACACGGGGGCTACACCTACAACTAAGCATTACAGGAAAAAAGCATACGTACAAGGTTACAGGATATGCACATCCGACAATCAATCAAAGCGTTGAGCATTCTCAGTCGCTAAAACTCTATCTACCTCCTCAGAGGACAATCGGATGATTTTCTCCGCTGCGGGACGAACAGCATCATAGAAGGGGGAAATAGCATCGATTGGATCATCTGGGAGCCTAGCTACGGAGTTAAAATCTATTTCAGGATACCATATTCGGATAAAGGATAGAGCTACAACCGCGCCGCATGTCATTTGATTGCGCACACACGCGCGAACCTCTCCCTCACGTCCAAACAACCTGAGAAGATAGCTCCAGTCTTCGGGACCCCTTTCGAGTGGGTAGAAAGCAGCGTTCATCGCGATCAGGACCTCGTGAAAAGAACTCACGAGAATTCTAGCTTGCAGAACACGGAACTTCAAGGTGGCCATCACAAATCCTCGACTGCGATCAGACCAGAAGTTACTCGCATGAGGTTTTGAGCTACCAGCCTCCTGAACAATGTGGTTTTCCACCCATTGCTTTTCTTCCCTGTCATCCGGTCTGACAACTGAAGAGCAAGCATGCTTGATCAGCTAAGGAAACAAAGCAAAGAGAAGACACGGGGGCTGTATTACTTACACAGCAAATCCCTCGCAACCAAAGATAATTCATCCATCAGAAACTACTCGCGTTCAGCCGCCAGTTTCTGCTTGGACTTCGCCACATCGGCTATACGGCGCAGAGGTTTAAGCTGACGCTCACCCTCCCGGACCTTATCACGAAGACCAGCATAGGTGCCAACGGCGGCAACAAGGGGATTTAGTGGAGTAGCATGTCCACTTGAAGATTCTGCAACTACCCCAGTAGCCTGGAAGAATACAAGGAAAGAAGTAAGAAGCCCCATTCTAAGTATTTCTAGTCGCACATCTGACAAAAGTGCTCGGGGGCTACTCCCATCGGGAGAAAATACACAAACTACGGGAAGCAATTTCCAGAACAAACACTTCGATTAAAGACAATGAAAATACGGGAATACATCCCAAGGTTCATTACATTCACGAAGGAAAGGAAAAAAGAAGAACAAAACTACGAAGCTACAGTGGTGCTCCCACTAGCGGCAGTCGCCCCTCCTTTCAGTTGAGCAAATAGCTCAGACAGCTTCCGAGCAAGAATGGTGGCCTGCTCGCCAAAACGAGAGAGCCGTACCTTTTTGCCCGTCGAGGGGTCGACTGGAAGAGCCGAGTAGGCTTCCTCCAAACCGTTGACTCCGTGTGCCAGCGCGAACTGGATCGCAGTCTTCGCGCCAGACTCCGACTGGGCGACTGCGTAAGCATCCAGGAGATTGCCCTCCGAGAAGATCTTCAGCAGGTCGTCTAGCGCGGATGGAGGTACAACATTGGCGAGGAAGCGATTGTGCAGTTGCGACAACACTTGGGTGGCATCGCCAACCAAGGAGCACACTCCTTCGGCGTGCCTCTTAAGTTGAGCAAGTGTGTCGGTTAGCACGTCTACCCGCTGGATCCCAGGGATCTCCAAAGGAACATCCAGAAGACCTGCAAAGGAAGAGAGTGTCAAAATTTCGCAAGTTCACCAAGATAAAAGATACAATTGCAAGAGCCTAGGCCACTTACCCGCGAGACGCTCAGCAAGGGGACGGAGGAACGTGACAAGGTCAGAATCGGCCTTAGTGCCAGCTTCCTCTTGATCCTTCAAAGCTTTTCTCGCATCCGCAAGTTGCCTATCAAGATCCTCCGACCGCATGCGGGAGGCCTCCAGCTCTTGTCGAATAGCCGCCAAATCAGTTTCCTGAGTGGTTACCCGCTCAGAGAGCCTGATTTTCTCGGACTCCGAATATTCGAGTTGAGCTGCGCAATAACATTTGTTAGATATCAAGAATGGATACAAGAACAGAAACAAGAGAAGACAATGAGACTTACTCTTAAGGAGCTCGTTCTCGGTGTGGAATCGACTGCAGTGTGACTGAAGCCTCTCGCATTCCGATTCGGCAAGAACAACGCGGCGACCAATCGCCGCAAGCGAGTCAACAAGCGACTGCAAAAGCACAGAAGTAGAAGAATTAGAAGATATAAATTAGAGCCTGTACCCGATTGAATTCAATCGACTACAGCCTCGAGGGCTACTCCCATCGGGAGCACTGTCGTGCACCCGATAAAAATCAAGACGAAGAAAATAAAACAAGACTTTGAGCCTGTAGCCGATCGCAAGCAATCGACTACAGCCTCGGGGGCTACTCCCATCAGGAGCACTGTCGTGCACCCGATAAAAATTCGAAGACAAATTACAAAGTTTACCTGGCCCGTGGCGCGGGAGAGAGGATCTGCGGAGCTGTCCGTCACTTCTTTCGAAGCTGAAGTCCTGGCGGCAAAGCTAGGAGCTTCACGTTCCGCAGTCGCCGCATTGGGGGCTGCGCTGAGAGAATTCTGGACGGTGCCAGCATTGGGAGTCTCACCCGCAGTTCCTGCTTTGTTCCTCTTTTCGGGAGGAACAGAAGAAGCGTACCTGCGAGGGCTGATGGCCTGCACACTACAGCAAAGAAGAACAAGGAATCAAACATAAGCGCAGAAGAAAAAACATTCGACTAAGAACAAGGAAAATAACTTACTCGTCGTCTTCGTCTTCATCCAGCAAATCCGCGTTCCAAGCGGTTGCGATTACTGGGAATGAAGGTGAAGGGGCGAGGGAATGAAGTGGAGTCGCGGAGATAGGGGCCTTCCCGGGCGATTCCTCTAAGGAATTATCCTTGGAAGTGGCCTCCTTATCGTCCTCTACCCGACGACGCTTGCAATGACGAAGGCCGCCATCCGAACCCTCCGTGCCATCCAAAGAATCGTCCTCGGAGCTCGAGGAAGCATCGGCTACACTGGTATCGGCTAAGCCGTCCAGGTGACTCGCCAATAACTCCGAGGCGTCCTCTCCCGCAACTGGCGGGTAGCAGTTCGCCACTGCTAAGCTCTACAAAGAAGGCAGAGGAAGGCAAGAAAAATTTCAGTCGAGCTCAAAGCAAAGAAGAAAATAGTAACAGACAGGAAGGATAAAACTAACCGCGGCTGGTGGAGGTTTCGAAGCGTCGAAGGCTTCGACTGTGCAGTCGGGGAACTTCTCCCCCACCTTCAAGCTAGTGACAGCCGCGATTTTCTTCTCGAACTCAACGTTCGAAAGTTCCTCGTGGCTCACTCGGCTAGGATCTTCAGCGCCTTGGTATTCCCACATGGTGGAAGGCCTTTGCTGCAGCGGTTGGATCCTGCGCTTCAGAAAAATACTCGCCAGGTGCAGCCCGTTGAGTACCACTCCAGCGGTTTGATCCCGGAGAGCGGACACTCTTGCGAGTAGGGGCGTGACAACCTGGGTTTCTTCGGCTGACAGCTTGTGCGCCCAGGACTTCCGCCTCTTCAAAACAGCGAACGGGTGGAATTCCACGATCCCACCCGAGCTGTTGTCGATGACGTAAAACCACTTTTTCCGCCAGCCTTGGGCGGAGTCGACGAAGTGCATGTTGAAGTAGCTGCTCTCCAGTCGCGCCTGGATCCCGAAGCCACCTGTGCGTAGCGGCTCGCCAGGCTCGGAGTCCAACCGCGATTTCTCGCGGAAGATGCGAACTTTGAAGAGGGCCTTCCAAAGCGCCCAATGAGGGCGAATGCCAAGGAAGCATTCGCATAACACGATGAAGCACGAAATGTGCTGCACCGCGTTCGGGGGAAGATCGTGAAGCTGTATGCCATAGACATACAGCAACCCGAGGAGAAAAGGATGGAGAGGGAAGGAAAGACCCCGAGACACGTGGTCCACGAAGACCACGCGCTCGTTCGACTACGGGTTTGGTACCTCTTCTTTCTTCCCGAGGCGCACCCGCTTCTCAGATTCAGCCGGCAGCAGCCCCTCCTGCTGCATCTCCTTGATGCGCTTCGCGGTGGTATTGGGCGAGCGCCAGTCGCCAGCTCGAGGCGCAGGTTGCGCGGAAACTTCTCCGGTTGCAGAGGTGGCAGCACCACGTCTTTTGCCTCCAGCCATGGTTGACAGCACGAGCTCGAGCGCGAGGAAGAAGATGGGCGCGAGGAAGGAGATGGATTGAAGACGAAGGCTGGGAAGTTTTTACCGCAGCGCTAAGTCCCGTATTTATACATGGAGCGAATTAGCCCCAGCCATTCGATGCGCTACGTGGCGCCTATCACAGCCACCACGTGTGAAGATGAAACGAAGGGACGGTTAACGCTGTTCCGTGCCACGATCTTAACAGAAGATCGTGCGCATTTACTGCGCAGTTCGCGTAAAAACCGGAAGCGGCGTCTCATTTCCCGGTCAAAAAGCTGACTAAGTGGACCAGCCCATCTGCTACCACTCCGTCACGTCCCATCGGGAGGAGAAAAGTGCGCCATGACATCATGGCACGCGACATCAAGCTCAAGAATTGTCGAATGGAAATTCAAAACACGAAAACAACTTCGTACGAAAACTTCGTCGACTAAAATCAATTCCTTTTGAGAAATAAATCATAACACAAGACCTCTTTAAGACAAGAGAGAAATACCCTATACACGAAAACTCTTTCGTATGGGCACAGCAATCCAAGCATGAAAACTCTTTCATGCGGACATAACTTTCCTCAGCACGGAAATTCTTTCGATTGAAACTCAAAAAGTCACTCGGGTAGATATAACCTACCTCTTTTTTACACATGATATCTTACATCATAAAAACCTGGGTTGTTCAGCCGACTAGGCACATCCGGATGCCATATTCTTCGAATATGAAGATAAGACCCAAAAAGATCTCTCTTAAAGGGCCTGGAATCGCACTCAAAAGATGCGTCCTCCGGTATGTTTCCGTGTCAACAACACGAAGAAAAATCCTAGCGGACGCGCCGGGTAGCCCCATAGGTTAAGTTCGACTCGATAAGTCCACAACGGCCCAGTCGCAACAATCACCTTATCGGGTTCGAGCCGGAGGTCTCGAATCTGTGTAGGCCAGGAATGTTTTTTCCCTAGTCGCAATTAATTGGCCCTGATCTTTCGGGAGAGCCAAGCTACTGTGCCGCATCCTTCTGCAAATAAAGCCGCGAAAACAGGCACTTAAGTCGCTCGACACTCGAGCATAAAGGACTCATTGCACAGGGAACACACCCTTTTGAATAGCAAGCCGCCAAGCATCTTATCCAAAAAAAGCAAGGCCAAGAAAGGGTTGACCGTCTACTCGACTGGATAAATCCTACTCGAGCAAACGCTCGGGGGCTACTGACGAAGATATGGATCCTAGACCCTGCGGATAAGGACACCCCCTCTCAGGCCCAAGGTTAAGGCCCAAGAAGAGGAGCCCTAGGAATGCTCCAGAAGGCCCGCGTGAAGCCCACCCGCTCTAACTTGTGGGTTAAGATAGGAAACATGTAACCGACCTAGTTAGGGTTCGAGTCCTCTCCGGGTAGGATTCGAGACCTGGGCACCTATATAAGGCCAGGAGAGCCCCCCGGGAGAGGACCAAGCAATACCGCACGACCTAAAGCCTTGAACTCGAGACCTACTCTCGATTCGAGTACCACCTTTGTAACCGATCTAATCATCAATACAGATCGACAAGAGGCAGGAGTAAGGGTTTTACCTCTACGAGGGCCCCGAACCTGGGTAAATCTCGCCCCCTGTCTAGCCGACGATTCCACCAACGCTGATGGGTTCTCCTAATCGAAACCCGATAGGTTCACCGAAGGGATTTGTTGAGTCAGGGATTCGACACACTCCTCCCAACCTTTCTTACACAAACCACGGCTAACCGAATCCTCGGGTGCTTGCCAACAATCACATACCGTGGAGGAGTGTCTAAATTTTGAGAGAGGTATATGTTTATGTCAACGAATGGCAAACAGAAAATACAGTACGTCACAAGCCAACTAGACTTCACAAGATCGGCTCCCATTGAAGGACGCAACTGGTATAGAAGGTCATCCCTCTTTCTCTTTTGTTTACACAATTATGCTTTGACTGATAAATCAGGGTCAACAAGAGTGAAGAGAATTTGTATTATTATTTGGGGCTGGGAACCCTGCTGCCAGCTCTTCTAGCATTTGGATAAGCGGATGAATCCACTAGTCCATGTGTGTGAGTCCAATCAACAAGTGAGATAAAGATTCTCTATTTGCGTCCTCATGAGCTAAAACAGGAACACAAAACAGGGATAATTTTGAAGGTTTTAAAGGTAACACATGAGCAATTTACTTGGAGTGGCGGTGAAATACCACATGTAGGAAGGTATGGTGGACACAAATGGCAAGGTTTTTGGGGCTCAAGGTTTGGATGCACGAGAAGCATTCCCTCTCAGTACAGGGTTTTTGGCTAGCAAGGCTGGATAGCAAGCATAATATTTGAGGGAAAACAAACAAATATACATATGATGAAACCAATCATGCAATCTTCATTGAAAGCCCAAGCGATCTTAACTTGTGAATACTAAGTTTATGAGCTAACATGCAAATTCCTCTTTCTTATACTAGCATCTCAAAATATTATTTCTACTGACCCAAGCTAAGTTTGTCAAAACCAACTAGATTAACTTAATGATCTCCAGAGTGAAACCAAATACTAACAACAAGCTCAACCATATGACAGAAATTGAAAACTAAAATAAGGTGTACATAAAGTAAATGATGAAACTTCTCATTAATATTTCAAATGGGCAACTCACACCAACGGATACAACGATAACCAACTAAAGAGAGACACTTCCATACTGAAAACCATCCTATATGATAACTTCTCTACTCAGGATATGACTCTACTAAAAAGGTAAAAAGATGAAAGATAGTGATGTGATACCGCGGCACTCCCCCCAAGATTGGAACAAGACAAGGGGATGCCAATACCAATGACGATTTATTTCTTCGGCGATGATGAAGGTGGAATCATTCGGAGAGGAGTCAGAAAGCCTAAGATGATACGATGAAGCTCAACGTTTTCTGCCTCAAGAATTGCTACCTCGGCCTTGATAATACGATATTGTTCGCAGAATTGATCGGCGACCCGGTGTGCTTCAGTTATAATAGGAAATATGCCGGGGTCTTGATCTTGAGGCACGGTCCCCTGCACATTATTAGAGTAGCGACGTTGAGGGTTAATGGATCCCACAAAGGTGGGGTTGCTCGTTGGCGCTGGTGCAGCCCTCCGGATCTCTTCCCTCAAGTTGTTGACCATGTCTTCCTTCCTTGCATCTATCTCTTCTTCCGCCTCCCATCCCGCGAAAGCACACTCGTTGATGTCTTGTTGGATTTTTCGAAGATGACGTGAAGCGTAATCCTCAATGCTAGAGCCGAAGGAGGACATCTTGACCTAGAAACTCTGAACTCCTGAAAGGAAAACAACTCGAAATGAAAACACGACGAGAAAATGATATACGGACCTCGGGGTCCGGGGGATTATATAGCAAAAAGTTTCATAACGAAAGGAAAGTCCAGGTCGAAAACAAGTCGGAGAGGGGCTTCAGGGCGCCCACACCATAGGCTGGCGCGACCAAGGGTGGGCCCGCGCCACCTCATGGTGTGGTGCCTCTGGGCACCTTCTCCAACTCTTCTTCGGCTCGGTATTTTTCATATTTTCCAAAAATAGTAAAAATAAAATTTGGAAGATGTTTCGCGAACGTTTTCTTACCAAAACTGATACCTATTCGAAAATTGACTCTGCATTTTCTGAAATATGCTTCTTAATAAATTCCTCTGGGATCATGGCTCGAATACAATTAACATTTTCATTATAAGGATCTCCAGAAATATAATGCTTGAGTCTTTGGCCATTCACCACTTGTGAAGTGTTTTCTTCAAGGGAAACAATTTTAATTGCCCCCGAACGATATAGTTCTTTGATAACAAAAGGTCCTTCCCATCTCGAGAGTAATTTTCCTACAAAAAATCTGAGACGAGACCTATACAATAGCACTTTCTCACCAACATGAAACTCTCTTTTAATAATACTCTTATCGTGCCACCTTTTAACTTTCTCTTTAAAAAGCTTAGCATTTTCATATGCTTCACTCCTCCATTCATCTAAAGAACTTAAGTCAAGCAACCTTTTCTCACCAGCAAGTTTAAAATATCTATTTGGGTCTCTCACTGCCCAATAAGCTTTGTGTTCTAATTCTAGGGGCAAGTGACAAGCTTTTCCATAAACCATTTTATAAGGAGACATGCCCATGGGATTTTTATAAGCAGTTCTATAAGCCCACGGAGCATCATTTAATTTCTTAGCCCAATTTTTTCTAGATTTGTTAACAGTCTTTGCAAGATAGATTTGATTTCTCTATTTGATAATTATACTTGCCCACTAGTTTTAGCATGATAGGGTGAGGCAATTCTATGATTAACATCATATTTATCAAGTGTCTTTCTAAAACCACCATGAATAAAATGAGAACCCCCACGAGTCAGAAGATATCTAGGCACACCAAACCCAGGGAAAATAATGTATTTAAGCATTTTAATGAGGTTTCACCATCAACACTTTTAGTAGGTATAGCTTCTACCCATTTAGTAACATAATCAACAGCAACAAGAATATGTGTGTAGCCTTGTGAAGGAGGGAAAGGACCCATAAAGTCAAAACCCCAACAATCAAACGGTTCAATAGCAAGAGAATAATTCATAGGAATTTCATTACGTCTAGAAATATTTCCAACCCTTTGACATTGATCACAAGATAAAATAAACTTTCTAGCATCTTTAAAGAGAGTAGGCCAATAAAAACCTGATTGTAGAACCTTATGTGCAGTTCTATCTCCAGAGTGATGTCCTCCATAAACATTACTATGACATTTTCTCAATATCTCTCGTTGTTCATTTTCAGGAACACATCTTCGCATAATACCATCAACACCTTCTTTATACAAGTGTGGGTCATCCCAAAAATAATGCCTCAAATCATAGAAGAATTTTCTTCTTTGCTGAGCTGTAAAGGTAGGAGGCAAATACTTGGAAACAATAAAATTAGCATAATCAGCATACCATGGACTCTCTTGAGAGCTCACTTTTACTGCAGCCAACTGTCCATTAGGAAAACTATCATTAACAGGAATAGGATCATCAGAGATATTTTCTAATCTAGACAAATTATCAGCAACATGATTTTCAGCACCCTTCTATCCACAATATGTAAATCAAACTCTTGTAACAGAAGCACCCATCTAATAAGCCTAGGCTTAGCTTCTTTCCTTTCCATTAGGTACTTAATAGAAGCATGATCAGTATGAATAGTAACTTTAAAATCTGCCTAAATTTGTCACAAGCAAAAAACTACAGCTAGGAACTCTTTCTCAGTGGTAGCATAATTCTTTTGAGAAGCATCAAGAGTTTTACTAGCATAATGAATACCATTTAACTTCTTATCTACCCGCTGTCGAAGAACAACACCTACAACATAATCACTAGCATCACACATAATTTCAAATGGTAAATTCCAATCAGGGGGTTGAACAATAGGGGCCGATATTAAAGCCTTCTTTAAAATTTCAAAAGCTTCTTTACAATCTTCATAAAAAACAAAAGGTACATCCTTTTGAAGAAGAATAGTAAGAGGGTTTGATATTTTAGAGAAATCTTTAATAAACCTTCTATAGAAACCAGCATGACCAAGAATACTACGAATACCTTTGACATCCCTCGGACAGGGCATTTTCTCAATGGCTTCAACTTTAGCTCTACCAACTTCAATACCTCTTTCAGAAATTTTATGTCCAAGAACAATTCCTTCATTAACCATAAAATGGCATTTCTCCAAATTAAGAACAAGATTAGTCTCCTCACATCTCTGCAAAACTTTATCAAGATTCTGCAAACAATTATCAAAAGAAGTTCCATAGCCGAATAAATCATCCATGAAGACTTCCACAATTTCTTCACAAAAACCATGAAAGATAGCAGACATGCATCTTTGAAAAGTAGCAGGAGCATTACATAAACAAAAAGGCATACGTCTATAAGCATAGGTTCCATAAGGACAAGTGAAAGTTGTTTTCTCTTGATCAGGCTTTATAACAACAATTTGAGAGAACCCAGAATAACCATCAAGAAAGCAGAAATGAGTTTTCTTAGACAACCTCTCTAACATTTGATCAATAAAAGGCAACGGATAATGATCTTTCTTAGTAACCTTATTAACTTTCCTAAAATCAATACACGTCCTATAACCAACCCCTACTCTTTGAGGAATAAGTTCATTATTTTCATTTGGCACAACAGTCATCCCTCCTTTCTTAGGGACACAATGCACAGGACTAACCCATCTACTATCAGCAATAGGATAAATAATAGCAGCATCTAGGAGTTTTAATACCTCATTTCTTACCACGTCCTTCATCTTAGGATTTAAACGGCGTTGATGTTCAACAACAGGCTTTGCATCAGGTTCAGTATTAATAGCATGCTGACATATAGCAGGAGAAATCCCCTTCAAATCATCAAGAGTATAACCAATAGCACCTCTGTGTTTCCTCAATATTCCCAATAATCCCTCCTCTTCTTTACCAGAAAGTTTAGAACTAATAATAACATGATATAATTTCTTATCATCAATATGAGCATATTTAAGATTGCCAGGCAAAGGATTTAATTCAAAAACAGGATCCTCCTTGGGTGGTAATGTGGTACCCAAGTCTTCAACCGGTAAATTATGTTTCAGCATCACTGGCTGATGTAGGAAAATCTCGTCAATTTCATTTCTTTCTTCCATAAAGACATCACTTTTGTGGTCTTCCATGTATTGCTGCAGAGGATTGTTAGGAGCAAGAGCAATATCAGCCAATTGTTCAACTCTATAATTCTCATTAGGTAATTCAGCTTCATAAGGTGCTTTAGCAAATTTGGAGAAATTAAATTCATAAGACTCTCCATCAAACTTTGTAAGGATTTTCTCCTTTTTACAATCTATAACAACACCACAAGTGTTTAAGAAAGGTCTACGAAATATAATAGGACAAGTATCACTAGCAGAAGTGGCTAGTACTAGAAAATCAACATGATATTTAGTTTTACCACATAAGACCTCCACATCTCTAACAATACCAATTGGAAAAATAGTTTCCCTATTAGCAAGTTGATTAATCACATCAATGTCTTCAAGTTCACAAGAACCAATTTCATGCATGATTTCTTTAAAAAGCTCATAAGGAATAGCACTAGAACTAGCACCAATATCACACAAACCATAATAGCAATGATCACCTATCCTAACAGATAGCACATGAACACTAGGTTTCCTAGATTTACTAGGATGAGAGACAATATTAGAAGCATCTTCACAAAATATAATGTGTCCCTCTTCTACATTTTCAGAAAGAAGGTCCTTTACTATTGCTACTGTAGGTTCTACAGTTATTTGTTCCTCGGGTTCTACAGGTTTCCTTGAACTTTTATTAACCACACTAGATAACATAGAATGTTCTTTTACCTTAGCAGGGAAAGGAATTTTCTCAATATAAGGTTCAGGCACAATAGAATCAACGGTATGCACTTCTATATCTCTAGCAGGAACACAATAAACAATATCTTTATAAGGTGCATGGTACTTATCCCATTCCTTTCTGGGAATATCAATATAAGAAGCAAAAGCCTTATATAAGTTTGCAACAACTTGAGAATCAAGACCATAAACAATACTAACATTATGAAAATCATCGGATGACATAAAAGTTTTAATGCATTCATAATCATAGTTTATACCTGACTTTCTACCTTTGTCATTCTCCCATCCTTCAGTGTTTTCTTCAATACGGTCAAGAAGATCCCATTTAGCTTCATCCTTCATAAGTGTAAATGATCCAGAACAAGAAGCATCCAGTAAATCCTTATCATGAAGAGAAAGCCTCGCATAGAAATTATTAATAACAATATTACCGGGGAGCTCATGAATGGGGAATTTGGGCATTAGTAACTTCAATCTACCCCATGCTTGGGAAATACTCTCTTTGTCATGAGGCAAAAAATTATATATATAATTCCGACCTCTATGAATTTCACTAGGAGGATAGAATTTAGAATAAAAGAGAGGTACAATTTCCTCCCATCCAATAGTCTGGCTATTTTTCAGCAGTTTGAACCATTCAGCGGCTCGACCTGTCAATGATATAGATAAGAATTTCCTCTTCACTTGTCCCATTGTAATACCTGCACACTTGAACAACTCGCGTAATTCATGTAAAAAGAGCAAATGATCACCAGGATGGACAGTTCCATCACCTGAATAGCATTTATTCATAACATGTTTAACAATCTTTATAGGTATTTTATAAGGATCCAAATCATCAGGCGGTGGGTCACTTACTACCCTAGAAGTGGCAGCAGTGCCCGCAAATAGGGACTCAAAAGGAGATCCAAACATAGTGTAATAAAGCAGTAGACAGAAATAAAAACATCACTTACAGCAGAAGCTTCCTTTATCAATTCCACTTCCCAATAGCGCTTAGCTCCCCGGCAACGGCGCCAGAAAATAGTCTTGATGACCCACAAGTAAAGGGGGTGTATCGTAGTACTTTCGATAAATAAGAGTGTCGAACCCAACGAGGAGCAGAAGGTGTTGACAAGCAGTTTTGATGAAGGAATAATTGTAAATACTGAAAGATAAATTTGTAAGGGTTTTTGATATTGCAGATAAATAAAGTGCGAGTAAATAAAATGCAGTAATAATAATTGCAGCAAGTGGCCCAATCCTTTCTTCAGCAAAGGACAAGCCGGTGGGTTTACTTATGATTAACAAGCGTTCTCGAGGACACACGGGAGGTTTCTGTCAAGTGCTTTTGTTTCATGCCGCTGAATAATCTTTAGTGTTTTGATAAGTGTTGTGTGGGTGAACCTATGCTAATGTACCATCCCATCCAAGACTAATACATACTTGTGATTAAACCCCTTGCAAGCATCCGCAACTACAAGAAAATAATTAAGAAATAAATCTAACCACAGCTTTAAACTCCGGGATCCTACGCTCCCTCGTGTAATGGTTTCCTAACGGGGGTTTAGGTTTCTGTCACTCCGACAACCCCACAATTAGTAGCCAAATACACGATGCATTCCCCTAGGCCCATAAATGGCTAGGTATCATGTAGTCGATGTTCACATGACACCACTAGAAGAATAACACCACAACTTAAATATCAAACCGTTAAATATTACTCAACATTACTTCACTACTAACAACTTGACTTCTCCCATTTCCTCAAGAACAACACGAACTACACACAAGGCATCATGTGGATCATAATCAGAGGTGATATAATGGATGATAACAATCTGGTCATAAAGTGCAAACACCGATAAATCTCACAAGCATCAACTACTAACAAGTAATCCACACCGGGAGAGAGATCTAATGTAAAACAACGATAGAGACCCCTAATTGTTACAGCGGGATGACGATGGATGATGAGAGTGATGGTGGTGGTGGTGATGATGATGATGATGGCGATCATGATGATGCCCGGAGTGATGATGGTGACGATGGCGATGATTTCCCCTCTCCGGAGAGGAATTTCCCCGGCAGATTTCTCCCTGCGAGAAAGCTTTTCTCTCTCGGGTGTTTTCCGCCCCGAAGCGGCGGCGGAATAATTCTTCGATGATGGTCTGGGGCTTAGGGTTCCCTAGGGGCCAAGTACGCGAAAGATATCCCCCATAGGTGGGCCAGGGTGGCCACACCACCTGGTGGCGCGGCCAGGGGGCGCGCCACCTCATGGTGTGGGCCCCTGGTGGCCCCCCTCTGGCTCCCCTTCTGGCTGGACTCCTCCCCTGAACTTCTAAGACACCCCCGGTGTCCCCCTTCTTCTTCTGATCTTTTGAAATATGGTATCTCGACGGTGCTTTTTCCATCAGATTTCTGGTCCCGGTGTTTATTCTCCAAAAATTATGAAACATGCAAAATAAGATAAAATAACATAAGGGATGCATCATAACATGAAATATATCGATGAATAACAACAAATTATGATATAAAGTTGTGATGCAAAATGGACGTATCAAATGTTATGTCTTTTGATTATCAATCTATCATGTTATGTTCATGTGTATGTTATTTATGATCTTGCATGCTCTCCGTTGTTAGTAAATGCTATGGCCAAGTAGATGCTAGTGACTCCAAGAGAGAGTGTTTATGCTCGATAGTGGGTTCATGCCTCCTTTTCATCTGTGCTCGAGTGACAAAAACGTGACAGATGGAGGATGTGATGTTGCCATTAGGGAGAAAACAACGATGTTTACTTCATTTACATTGTTTACATTACACACTTTGCTTACTGCAATTATCCATTGCTTGCAACTTAATACCCAACGTTTGTTCGGATGATATTCGAAGGGTGGATTATTAGTCATAGAAGCAGTTGGATGACGATCTATGTATTTTTTTTGTAATGCCCTCATGAATCTCATAGTAATATTAATGTCATGCATGTTTGTTTATCTGTCAAATTCCTAGCTTTAATTTGTTCACCACGCATGTTGGCTATCTTTTATGGAGAGACACCTCTAGTGAACTGTGGACCCCGGTCAATTTTCTCATACTGATAATACACACACTACTTCCACTGTTTTCATACTGCTGTTATTGTTTTCATATTGTTTTACTACTGTTCACCACACCATACGTTTAACCTCTTTGTGTTCAGCAAAACTGGTGAGATTGACAACCTCACTGCTTCATTGGGGAAAAGTGAATTGATTGTGTTGTGTAGGTTCCACGTTGCTGCTGAACCAATAGTGCGCCCTGCCATCTCAGCTGCATTAACCTTCAGAAATTGCTTGTCCTCCCTCCTACTGGTCGATTTAACCTTGTTTTTTTAGGGAAAACTTGTCGCTGCATTCTTCACAACCTTTCTCTTGGGGCTTACCACGTCAGCCATCAGTGGACACGAAGGAGATATGGTGTTCCATTTGAAGGCTAGTCGGAGTTTCACTTTGGTAAACACTGCGCTGCAACAAAGATTAGCTTCCATTGGGAAGTGAACTTCGGGATAAATCTCTGTGTCATTGTGTTCGGTTATTCCTCAACGTACCTTTACTTATTGCTACTAGCTTAGTGTCTTGGTTATACTGTGCTAGTATGATTTTCTCATCCTATAGGATTGTTCATCTAATTGCAGAATATAGACAATCTATATTTGAGCAATAACCTAAATCAAAAAAGAATTAAAATTTGTAGTTAACCCATTCACCCCCTCCCCTCTAGTTAACCTCTCGATCCATTCAATTTGTATCAGCGCCTCATCTCTTTATTAAGGCTTCACGGCCTAAAGATGATGATGGAAGAGGCGGAAGAGCCTGTCACCATGTATGCTATTCAAAATCTAATTCAAACTATGCTTGACAACTCGAAAAAGAGGATGGAGGGACTAATAAAAGATATGGCATCTTCATCTAGTCACTCATCGGAAAATGCTTGTTTAGATGAAAATGGAAATCCTATACCTTCTAAGGAGGACACCGGGGCATCTAAGCAAATAGATAAAAACATTAAAAATACTTTCGATTTTTCTTACAACAATGCTCCTAATGTTCAACATCCACATGTAAACAATATTGGTGCACCTCCTTTAGTAGATAGGTCTTGTTTAACTAATTGGACAGATTCCATGAAGTCTTATGTGTGTAGATCCTCAATGCGAATATGGAGAATCATTGAGAATGGACACAATCCTAAGGACCTGAAGAACTTGAGCTCAAGTGATAGCATAGATCAACAACTCAATGTTCATGCCATGCACATGCTAGAGAAGGCAATAGCAAATGAAGGAGTTGAGCACATATGATCCTTCACAAATTCCCAGGAGGTATGGGATTGCATAATTGACATGTATGACGGAAATGTGAACATTCAACGCTCTAAGAAGTCTGTTCTCGAAAGACAATTTAATGACTTCCATATGAAGGATGGAGGGACTCTAGAAGACATGTTTAGATTACTCAAGACTCTTGTGGTTCACATGAGAGATTGTGGATTCCAAGATTGCAATGACAATCGGGTCAATGATAAATTCCTTCTCACCTTGATCCCATACAATGAGAACATCGCGATGAATGTGCAAGCAAGGGCTGATTTCTTGGACCTAACTCCCAATGATAATTTGGGTATCTTCATTACCATGAACATGATGAAAAGTCGCATGATGATGCCATGGCCCATGTGAATGGAATGAAGAAACCCTCTCTTGATTTTAAGGCCACATCTCATGAGGAAGATGACTCAAGTGATGATAGTGGTTCCTCATATGTTGTCTCCGAAAAGGAGAAGAGGATATCACATGAAGAATGTTTGGCTCTTTCCCCACAGAAGTGGTGGAAGAAAGGATACTTTAGAGCAAATGCAACAAAGAATAAGGGAAAGGAATCCCCAAGCATGAAAAAGGCAAGAACTTGCTTCAATTGTGGAGATAGTGAGCACTTTGTTGTGGAATATCCCTTCAAGAACAGGATTAAGAATGATGGAAGGCTACGGAGGAATACCAAGTTCATTCCCAAGGCCAAGAACCTCATGAGGAGAGATCCACCAAAGTCACTGATTGTCAAGGAGAATGAATACATATCCAGTGGTGAGGAGAGTGATGATAATGGTGAAAATGTTGCCATGGCGGCCATGGCGATTGGTGTCACTCCCTCAACCTTGAGCTCTCTATTCTCCAACCCAAATGACAATAAAGGCCCCTCATGTGACAAGTGCTTCATGGCCAAGGGTATATCCCAAAGGTGACTCCTACACTCAAACTTGCAATTTCCTCTCATCCATCTCTGTTAAATTGTGTTGAGGAAGTATACAATGACCAAGATCCCCTAACCAACTTTGTGAAAAGACTAGAATGTGAAACTAAAATAATATTTGATGCCCTCGCGATTCAATTAAGTGAGGCACATGGCCTCATTGATGAACATGAGGAGATAATCACTTTACTTGAGGTCTTCGCTCGTTATGGTGCTAATATAATATCGGAGCTTGAGGAAGCTCTAGATGATTCACCATGTCTTAAGGAAACCATGGAGGAGACCTTTGCTTTAGACATAGCCAAGGTAAAAAAAGTGATCGTGATCATGCCTTTGAGAAGATGAAGGAATTCACGGCCCTAAACGATGCAACGAACCAAGGTTACAATGATCTCATTCAGGACTTTTGATAAGCTTACGAATGTTCATAGAGTACTCTCAAGTGATCTCAAAACTCTTAAGGGTTCATATGATATAAATGCAAATGCTTGTGCCACTAACCCTTTGTGTGTCAAAGCATCTCTCACTGAAGAGAACAATAGTTTGAAGGATCAACTCAACAAGGCCCTAGCTACTTGCATCCAAGGGCAAAAGAACCGCAATGATCTTTTGAGTAATCAAAGGAGAGTTGCTGGGAAAGAAGGACTTGGGTTTGGATATACATGAAAAAAGACCCACGAGAAGAAGTCAACTCTCTCCACTAATAATATTGTCTTTGTGAAGGAGGAGGAGTTGGGTAATGAAGAAGTGGAGTTTTATGCTATTGCTAAAAGTATTTCCCCTAGGTACACTACTACTCATAACAACTTTGCGGAAAAATACAATCCATCTTATGTAGCATCCCAACTTTTAATAAAGATGGAATACCTGTGTTATTGTGCTAGTTCCTGGATCAATTGCTAGCACCACAGTACAAAATGAAATATCATGCAAATGCATCAAATTTTATTACATCGCATGATCCAGTCTTTACAAAATAGTATTACAACTTGCATAGTCTTAGAAGACTAGCAGAAAACTAAGATATACAGCGAAAAACATGAATAACATTGAGCCCATCTTCTTCATGTGCCACGGGCAAAACATGTTGGCGATAGTCTCGAGATCCTAACGAAATGCTCACTCGTCTTGAGAAACATCTGCAATATGGAATATGCAGCCACAAGGGAGTCAATACAATTTAATGTATTGTCAAGTAACACTATGGTGGATATAAATGGCAAGACTAATACTACATGCTTATTTGGCTGAGTGGAGTTTAGGCTAAGTTTGCATAAAGCCAGTTTTGTCCTATCTCTTTTGTAAAACAAACTTTTCTTTTCAAAGGGGTGGCAACATTGGATTAAGATTCAAGCACCACAAATACTGTTCACTTGGTCAAATTTTACTTATTGAAATTGATGATGAGATTCTTCCGTCATTCCTTGTCCAGTTGCTCATAGTTGTCCATAACCGGGGACACGGTTAAGATCTTAGTTTGTTGACTCTGTAGAGGTTGTGCACTTTCACCTTCAGACTCAAATCAGCCCAAACATCCTATACACCTTGAGTGCATTAAGGAAAGGAGAAGATTGAGACGAGATCTTTCAGAAGAAATTCCACCACCGTTTGGCTTACCCGTTCCACCTATAATTATGCTACATCTGCTGGTAAGCCTAGTGAGTTCATTCAACTTAGTTGATCAAGACAGAGCCCATATGACTAAAGGTTGCACGGGAAGCTACTAGATTTAGAGGGACATAGTAATCTCTTTGTTCCTGGGTGGCCATCCTCAAGTGACAACCTCAAGTGTAATAACCCTTAGATAAGGGCCCTGAGGCAACACTCAACATAAACCAGTCTTACCACTTCCACCCAGGTGGTTCATTCATTAGTTATACTTAGAATTTTTCCTCAACATCTAGTAAAACAAATTTTGTAGCATGGCAAAGCATCTAAATAAGTACCAAGGCATCAAAATAACAAGGTATAAGGATGTCTACACACTACTAGGATATAGCATAGCATAATATAACTTATTAAAATTTCCTATCATGCATACTACTCAAAATCAACTAATGCATATAGAAAATAATGGGTAGTTGATGATGTGTTACTTCCTTGTTGAAGTTGGTGAAGATATCGCACTCTCTTCACAAAGGATCGTTGCTCTCCGTACAATCTATTCATTGACAACACAAAACCAAATAAACAAGCATCCTAACAAACAAACATACAAGTGTAGAAAACATACATAGCAACTAACATATCAAAAGGTGCTTAACCAAGTTGGTTAGGACAAGGTCTAGGTTTGAGTTGAAAGATTCATTCTCTAGTGGTCTCATTCTTGTTAAGGAAATTCCAATGGTTTACTTGGGAAGGACTAGGTTGAGCTTGATGTGATCTAACTTTATTATAACCATACTTGGCGAGGAAGTTCCAAGAGTTCACTAAGAATAAACATATTACTTCTTCAACTAAAGTAATACATGCAAACACTTGGTCATATTCACCTTCAAAAATATTTGAGTGACTATGTTAGTATTTTCCATTGTGGTTAGGGTAGGTCTACTAACTTCATCATCAAAGGGAAAATATTACTAAGTCTTGGGTTTTCCATTTGGGTCAATGGTTGGACAAAATAACTTGTTACTCTTCAACTTGGGTGGATTGCTTCTAGTCCTCATGTGATTGCCTTCTTGAAGATCATCATCATGCCATCTAAGTTGTTTCCTTCCTTGGTGTGGTGCTTCTCTTGGTCTTGATAGTCTTCATGGTTTTCACTTCACTAATTGGTTTGGGTATGGGATGGGCACAAATACCACTAAGTCAATTTGAAAAGAAAGAAATGGAAGGAATAGGAAAAGAGAGGAAAATGTCTTCTCCTTGATTTTCTTCATACTCCTGTACTTCATTGAGTTTCTTCTTGTTGTTGTGGAGTCTATGTCCTTCCTTCAATTTCTTCAATGATATTCCTCATAGCTCTTCATGTTGCCACCAAGTTGATATTGAAGTTTCATTCTTGTGCTTGAGTCTTGATCTCCATTTTGCTGACTTGGTGAATTCTTGAAGCAAGAATGGGGGAGTGGAGAAGATAGAAAACTAAAGTTCACTACTTGGTACTATATGTGATTGACACATTCTAAGGACTTGGCTTGGCTCCAAATAGATATAACATCAAGGAATAACAGTTGAAAACAATTTCTAAGACATGGTGAAAATGGATGTATCACTATGTTGGGGTTTTGGTCAAAAACACATGTCCATGGTTAAAGAGTGTCCAAAATGGTTAGGCACTAATTTCTATGGTTCAAGGTTACCCAATGGAGCAATATTGCTTAAGAAAACATATTAAAATTATTTATAGAATTTAAACTAAGTCAAAATAGCTCAAATGGCCATATAATTCTAAATCCATTTTAAACTTGTTCAAATAATATTTTGGGCTTATGTATCTGTTAGTACTCATTATAAGGAACCCAAAACAATTTAGTTTGCAAAAATTGGATTTACAGAATTTGAATTATGCCAAAATTCATCAAACAAGCACAAATGAATTTGAACAAATTTAAGTTTCTCAAATTTGAATTTGGCTAGTGCCAAAAGTTTCTAGATGTCAAGGGTTTTTCAAAAGTCCAAGATTGCTAAATTTGGCTAAGTGGTTGAAAAGATATGATGATTTGAAGTTGCAGGGGCTTTTCTGCAAATCTGCCAAAAATTCTACCGCGAGAAAAATTGAATTTAAGGGCTGGCCACGTGGAAGCTCCTGATTGGACATGGATGCTGACTGTGCACGCTGACTGGGCCGATGACGTGGATAAGTAAACATATCTGGATCGTTAGATCCAGATCTAACGGCCACTAGCGTGTACCTCTTCGCGATCTAATCCTGTGCGCACGATGCAGATCGTACGGAGGAGAAAGGATCCGGATGGGAGCTCACCGTGGCGGCGCTCGGGTGGCCGGAGATGGCGGCGCGGTGCTGCTCCGGCGCTCGGAAAACGGCCAGGAGGCGTTCTGACGCTCCACGAGCTCAGCGGAGGTGACGGTGAAGATGCTTGCGACCTGGCGAAGAGGATGGTGGCGATGGCGTTCTCAATGAGGCCCTCTGTTGTCGGCGCGGTGCAGGAGGAGAGGCTTGGCCTCCGGCGAGCTCGACGCGGTGGATTCTGTGCGCGAGAAATAAAAACAGGGGTGTGAGGGGGTGCGCAAAGCCACGGGGGTCTGGGGAGAGGAGGTCTCGGGCACGGGGAAGGTCTCACCTTGCCGGAATCAATGGATCACGGCCGCGGACCGTGCGTACTCCGGCGACGAAATACTCTCACTTGGGGGCATGAAACGGAGGGGGAGGAGAGGGGAAATAGAGAGGAGGGGGAGGAGATTTAAGGGGCAGGATTTACGGCCATCAATCGGGCATGTAACTGTCGAATTCATGGAGATTGAATTCGGCCAAAATGGAAACGGCTAGGGCTTGATGACGATGACGTCATCATGACATCACCCAACCATTTTCTTTTCTTTTATTTCTGTTTTCTTATTTAATTTATATCTTCTGTTTAAATAATCTAATCAACATGAAACAAAATTCTAAATTCATAATATTTGAAATACTTCCTAACAATACCATTTTTATAAACTTTTCAACATATTACATTTTTTAATTATGAAATTTGAATAATTAATTAAAAGTGACTTAATAGCATTTTTAATAGAAAAATCAAATTTAATTTTGAGAAAGGGTTTTATAAAAATACAGAGACATTATATAAGGCAAATATAATTCTTGAAAATCATTTACACTTCTTTTGCTATTTTATATTTTGAAATAGAAATGATTTCACTAATAGCATATTAATGCCATTTAAAAAAATATCAATTATATAAATGAAAATTATTGGTTGAATAAAATATCAGAGACATCAATGTGATCAAATGACATTTTCCAAAATCATTTTTAATGGTTTTCATATTTTATGATTTTAAAATATGAAGAAACAATGATAGTCACTTAATAGAAAACATTAATTTTTATATGATTAAAACAATTTTTAAAAATATTTTCTATGGTTCAACTATTGTTTTCTAAGACCCTTTAGGAACTTTCATATTGTATATATTCAACATACTAGTGAAACCACAATTAGTATCCTTTTGTTATATTTCAAACATAGAGAATTATTTAATAAATTTGGAAAATGGGGTTTAGTAAAAGCAGAAAGGTTTTCCCAAATGAAAACATTGTTTTCTCAAAGTATCTTACTTGTTTTCATAAACAATTTATTTCTATAGCACTATATTATTTTGTTGATTGACATAACACTTGGAAAACAAGGATCCAACTTATATCTATTTTGGGGTTATCAATAATAGTGAAACCCTTTTTAGAGACAAGAAGAAAATATTAGAGATAACAATTCTCTAGTTTTTATATATCAAAAATATTTTCAAGATCATAATTGGGTTGAAAACATGTTTGGTGTAAGGGTTTGCTTAAGAAGAAATATTTTCTTTATGTAGAAATATTCATTTTGAAATGACTTTAGGGTTTATGGAATAGAGGTATATTGGATTTTCATTTCCAAAACATTAGAACATGTATTGTTTTCTTTTGTTTCTTGCATCTCATTTGGTTTTTGGTGACTTGCATAACATGAAAACAAAAAGTTTCAATTTTTAGTGATTTTTGGACTTTCCAAAAATCAGGGATGTTACAGACTACCACCCTTAAAAGAAATCTCGTCCCGAGATTTGGGAAGGTTAGAAAGAAAGATTTGGGTAACTGGATTCCAAAACAACTGGATGGGCTACCACCCTTAAAAGAAGCTTTGGTGGGTAGTCTATTTTCATTAGATTAGAGTGTAGATTGATTCTAGATTAGCTTGAGTAGATCTTTCCTTTGTGGTAGAGGTGTAGACCAACATAGGTATGTTGGACTACCTTTGACACTGAGGGGTCACTCTTTGGGTCAATCAAAAGTCTTTGGGTCACTCTCAACTTGGTCTTTTGATTCCCTTGGAATTCTTCTTGTTGTCATCCTTGAAGGCAAGCATCATGGTATTTCTAACAAAACTCTCATGGCAAGAAAAATCTTCCATTTGTTTGATACATCCAAGGTTGGCTTGATCCTCACCGAAAATAGTACGTTTTCAGCAACACTAACATAGGGTCATTATTGTATTCTACCATTCTATGGTTCAGGTTTAACATCGTTGTCTCACTCATAGGTATGTCACTCAGATTTAACATTCCTCATAGCAAAAGTAAATAATGTGAGTAGTCACCATGGGGGCCAATCCATGTTGCACTCAATCATTACCTTGTACTTGGATTGATGAATCTTGTTTAATAACACTAGGTCACCTCACTTGTCTAACAGAAAGTTTCCAATCTGTAAGACAAACTTGAGCTAAACTATCATTTCTCAACTAGTGGGTTGCGTAAAACTCTCATGTAACACAAACTGGGTAGTTGTGTTTCTTCATTATTTCTTCTCTTGGTGTAGTTGGCTCTGAAATCTTCATAGCTCATGCAACTTGGGGTTCACTTGTCTTTCTTCACTTGTTGATTGGCTTGATACTCCTTATTAGGCGGTTGGCATTGATCATGGATGTGATTGTTCCTTCACACAGAAGAAAGAAATTTGATACTAGCATTCCTCAAATGGGATGGCTTGTGTATCAATAGGGTAAAGGTTGTATGATTCCAACTGGTTCTCACTGTGGTTGGTGAATGAGTATGGTGTTGGGTTTGGTCTAGTAGGGATGAGTAGAGATTTAGAAAGAGACTAAAGAAAGTTCCTACCTCACACAGCAGAACAAGGAAACTCATCTTGCAAACAACACATAACAAACATATAGCAACACATTCATCACACCAAACATCAAGGTTTTAGAAAACAACTAATATTGTCATACCACACTCATTGGTATGATCAATACACTAACACGTTAACGTTGTTCTAACAAGGTAACTAGATTGGTGGTCTCATCTATATCTTCTTGAGTTTTCTTCAAGTTCTTCTCTCCATGTCTTGAGGTGTTCTTGATTGTTGTGAAGTCTATGTTTTTCTTGAAGTTCTTCAATAATATTGATTGTAGGTCTTCATGTGGTGAAAATAGTTCTTGCACTTCTTGGTATAGTCATCAACATTCCTGTCTTGATGGTATTGAAGTGGGAGGTCATCTAGAAAATTTTGAAGGTGAATAATAGATGAGATGATATGAGAAGAATCAAGATGATTGTTTTGTTTCTAGAAAGTTTGAACATAGAAAGTTTTCAATCCTAGGGTGATCAATGGGTTATTAACAACTTGTTGCAAATTGGATATTCACTATAGTGAGAGATACAGGCACCCGCAAGCCAATCAAGGAACGGTCTCGTGTCCGTGGACACGTAAAGTTGTCCGGGCCGCTTCATCTCACTATGCCGCTAGGATCCAAATTACTCTAAGGAGATAATAACATGATCAAAAATGGCTTCCAAACCTAAGAGTCTCGAATCCTACAGGCAACACAATGCTCTGATACCATTTTGTAGCATCCCAAATTTTAATAAAGATGGAATACATGTGTTATTGTGCTAGTCCCTGGATCAATTGCTAGCACCATAGTACAAAATGAAATGTCATGCAAATGCATCAAATTTTATTACATCGCATGATCCAGTCTTTACAAAATAGTATTACAACTTGCATAGTCTTAGAAGACTAGCAGAAAACTAAGATATACAGCGGAAAACATGAATAACATTGAGCCCATCTTCTTCATGTGCCACAGGCAAAACATGTTGGCGATAGTCTCGAGATCCTAACGAAATCCTCACTCGTCTTGAGAAACATCTACAATATGGAATATGCAGCCACAAGGGAGTCAATACAATTTAATGTATTGGCAAGTAACACTATGGTGGATATAAATGGCAAGACTAATACTACATGCTTATTTGGCTGAGTGGAGTTTAGGCTAAGTTTGCATAAAGCCAGTTTTGTCCTATCTCTTTTGTAAAACAAACTTTTCTTTTCAAAGGGGTGGCAACATTGGATTAAGATCCAAGCACCACAAATACTGTTCACTTGGTCAAATTTTACTTATTGAAATTGATGATGAGATTCTTCCGTCATTCCTTGTCCAGTTGCTCATAGTTGTCCATAACCGGGGACACGGCTAAGATCTTAGTTTGTTGACTCTGTAGAGGTTGTGCACTTTCACCTTCAGACTCAAATCAGCCCAAACATCCTATACACCCTGAGTGCATTAAGGAAAGGAGAAGATTGAGACGAGATCTTTCAGAAGAAATTCCACCACCGTTTGGCTTACCCGTTCCACCTATAATTATGCTACATCTGCTGGTAAGCCTAGTGAGTTCATTCAACTTAGTTGATCAAGACAGAGCCCATATGACTAAAGGTTGCACGGGAAGCTACTAGGTTTAGAGGGACATAGTAATCTCTTTGTTCCTGGGTGGCCATCCTCAAGTGACAATCTCAATTGGAATAACCCTTAGATAAGGGCCCTGAGGCAACACTCAACATAAACCAGTCTTACCACTTCCACCCAGGTGGTTCATTCATTAGTTATACTTAGAATTTTTCCTCAACATCTAGTAAAACAAATTTTGTAGCATGGCAAAGCATCTAAATAAGTACCAAGGCATCAAAATAACAAGGTATAAGGATGGCTACACACTACTAGGATATAGCATAGCATAATATAACTTATTAAAATTTCCTATCATGCATACTACTCAAAATCAACTAATGCATATAGAAAATAATGGGTAGTTGATGATGTGTTACTTGCCTTGTTGAAGTTGGTGAAGATATCACACTATCTTCACAAAGGATCGTTGCTCTCCGTACAATCTATTCATTGACAACACAAAACCAAATAAACAAGCATCCTAACAAACAAACATACAAGTGTAGAAAACATACATAGCAACTAACATATCAAAAGGTGCTTAACCAAGTTGGTTAGGACAAGGTCTAGGTTTGAGTTGACAGATTCATTCTCTAGTGGTCTCATTCTTGTTAAGGAAATTCCAATGGTTTACTTGGGAAGGACTAGGTTGAGCTTGATGTGATCTAACTTTATTGTAACCATACTTGTCGAGGAAGTTCCAAGAGTTCACTAAGAATAAACATATTACTTCTTCAACTAAAGTAATACATGCAAACACTTGATCATATTCACCTTCAAAAATATTTGAGTGACTATGTTAGTATTTTCCATTGTGGTTAGGGTAGGTCTACTAACTTCATCATCAAAGGGAAACTATTACTAAGTCTTGGGTTTTCCATTTGGGTCAATGGTGGGACAAAATAACTTGTTACTCTTCAACTTGGGTGGATTGCTTCTAGTCCTCATGTGATTGCCTTCTTGAAGATCATCATCATGCCATCTAAGTTGTTTCCTTCCTTGGTGTGGTGCTTCTCTTGGTCTTGATAGTCTTCATGGTTTTCACTTCACTAATTGGTTTGGGTATGGGATGGGCACAAATACTACTAAGTCAATTTGAAAAGAAAGAAATGGAAGGAATAGGAAGAGAGAGGAAAATGTCTTCTCCTTGATTTTCTTCATACTCCTGTACTTCATTGAGTTTCTTCTTGTTGCTGTGGAGTCTATGTCCTTCCTTCAATTTCTTCAATGATATTCCTCATAGCTCTTCATGTTTCCACCAAGTTGATATTGAAGTTTCATTCTTGTGCTTGAGTCTTGATCTCCATTTTGCTGACTTGGTGAATTCTTGAAGCAAGAATGGGGGAGTGGAGAAGATAGAAAACTAAAGTTCACTACTTGGTACTATATGTGATTGACACATTCTAAGGACTTGGCTTGGCTCCAAATAGACATAACATCAAGGAATAACAGTTGAAAACAATTTCTAAGACATGGTGAAAATGGATGTATCACTATGTTGGGTTTTTGGTCAAAAACACATGTCCATGGTTAAAGAGTGTCCAAAATGGTTAGGCACTAATTTCTATGGTTCAAGGTTACCCAATGGAGCAATATTGCTTAAGAAAACATATTAAAATTATTTATAGAATTTAAACTAAGTCAAAATAGCTCAAATGGCCATATAATTCTAAATCCATTTTAAACTTGTTCAAATAATATTTTGGGCTTATGGATCTGTCAGTACTCATTATAAGGAACCCAAAACAATTGAGTTTGCAAAAATTGGATTTACAGAATTTGAATTATGCCAAAATTCATCAAACTAGCACAAATGAATTTGAACAAATTTAAGTTTCTCAAATTTGAATTTGGCCAGTGCCAAAAGTTTCTAGATGTCAAGGGCTTTTCAAAAAGTCTAAGATTGCTAAATTTGGCTAAGTGGTTGAAAATATATGATGATTTGAAGTTGCAGGGGCTTTTCTGCAAATCTGCCAAAAATTCTACCGCGAGAAAAATTGAATTTAAGGGCTGGCCACGTGGAAGCTCCTGATTGGACAGGGATGCTGACTGTGCACGCTGACTGGGCCGATGACGTGGATAAGTAAACAGATCTGGATCTAATCCTGTGCGCACGATGCAGATCGGACGGAGGAGAAAGGATCCGGATGGGAGCTCACCGTGGCGGCGCTCGGGTGGCCGGAGATGGCGGCGCGGTGCTGCTCCGGCACTCGAAAAACGGCCAGGAGGCGTTCTGACGCTCCACGAGCTCAGCGGAGGTGACGGTGAAGATGCTTGCGACCTGGAGAAGAGGATGGTGGCGATGGCGTTCTCAATGAGGCCCTCTATTGTCGGCGCGGTGCAGGAGGAGAGGCTTGGCCTCCGGCGAGCTCGACGCGGTGGATTCTGTGCGCGAGAAATAAAAACAGGGGTGTGAGGGGGTGCGCAAAGCCACGGGGTCTGGGGAGAGGAGGTCTCGGGCACGGGGAAGGTCTCACCTTGCCGGAATCAATGGATTACGGCCGCGGACCGTGCGTACTCCGGCGACGAAATACTCTCACTTGGGGGCACGAAACGGAGGGGGAGGAGAGGGGAAATGGAGAGGAGGGGGGAGATTTAAGGGGCAGGATTTACGACCATCAATTGGGCCTGTAACTGTCGAATTCATGGGGATTGAATTCGGCCAAAATGGAAATGGCTAGGGCTTGATGACGATGACGTCATCATGACATCACCCAACCATTTTCTTTTCTTTTATTTCTGTTTTCTTATTTAATTTATATATTCTGTTTAAATAATCTAATCAACATGAAACAAAATTCTAAATTCATAATATTTGGAATACTTCCTAACAATACCATTTTTATAAACTTTTCAACATATTACATTTTTGAATTATGAAATTTGAATAATTAATTAAAAGTGACTTAATAGCATTTTTAATAGAAAAATCAAATTTAATTTTGAGAAAGGGTTTTATAAAAATACAGAGACATTATATAAGGCAAATATAATTCTTGAAAATCATTTACACTTGTTCTGCTATTTTATATTTTGAAATAGAAATGATTTCACTAATAGCATATTAATACCATTTAAAAAATATCAATTATATAAATGAAAATTATTGGTTGAATAAAATATCAGAGACATCAATGTGATCAAATGACATTTTCCAAAATCATTTTTAATGGTTTTCATATTTTATGATTTTAAAATATGAAGAAACAATGATAGTCACTTAATAGAAAACATTAATTTTTATATGATTAAAACAATTCTTAGAAATATTTTCTATGGTTCAATTATTGTTTTCTAAGACCCTTTTAGGAACTTTCATATTGTATATATTCAACATATTAGTGAAACCACAATTAGTATCCTTTTGTTATATTTCAAACATAGAGAATTATTTAATAAATTTGGAAAATGGGGTTTAGTAAAAGCAGAAAGGTTTTCCCAAATGAAAACATTGTATTCTCAAAGTATCTTACTTGTTTTAATAAACAATTTATTTCTATAGCACTATATTATTTTGTTGATTGACATAACACTTGGAAAACAAGGATCCAACTTATATCTATTTTGGGGTTATCAATAATAGTGAAACCCTTTTTAGAGACAAGAAGAAAATATTAGAGATAACAATTCTCTAGTTTTTATATATCAAAAATATTTTCAAGATCATAATTGGGTTGAAAACATGTTTGGTGTAAGGGTTTGCTTAAGAAGAAATATTTTCTTTATGTAGAAATATTTATTTTGAAATGACTTTAGGGTTTATGCAATAGAGGTATATTGGATTTTCATTTCCAAAACATTAGAACATGTATTGTTTTCTTTTGTTTCTTGCATCTCATTTGGTTTTTGGTGACTTGCATAACATGAAAACAAAAAGTTTCAATTTTTAGTGATTTTTGGACTTTCCAAAAATCAGGGATGTTACATCTTATGTGCTTCCTAAAACTCATGATGGTCATGCATATGGAAAATATGTTGGCAATTTATATGGTGATGATTATAAGTATGCTATTTGGGTTCCAAAAACCCTTGTGACTAACAAGAAAGGACTCATCCAAAAATGGGTACCTAAGACAAGAAATTGATTCATTGTAGGTTTGTGCTTCTGGTGGAGGAACTTAGATGATTGATAGTGGTTGCTCCGCACATATGACCGGAACTAAAGAAGTATTAAACTACTTAAAACCTCAGCTCATCAAATTCTCACAAGTCACCATTGGAGATGGTTCAAAACTTAAGGTATTGGGACATGACAAGGTGGCCATTTCTCCGGATGTATCCATTGAGAAAGTCCTCCTTGTTGAGTCCCTCGGCTACAACCAACTCTCCATTTTACGAATTTGTGAATGTGGTTATACATGTGTATTCGGAGCTCATCATGTGCTTGTCCTTCACACTATTTCTCTTAAAATAGCCTTTGTTGGATTTATGGAGAACGGTATGTGTTTACTGGATTTCTCGAAAGAAACTACACATATTTCCACTTGTCTAATGGCTAAGTACGACGTGGGATGAATTTGGCATCACCGCTTGGGCCACATAGGTATGAGAAACTTACAAACTCTTGTGAATGGTTAGCACGTGGAAGGACTAACAAGTGTGAATTTTCCAAAGATCGTCCTTGTAGCTCTTGCATAGCCGAAAATATGCATGAGAAGAATCACCCCCAAGAAGTCAATCATTTCCACGAAGAGGCCCTTTGATCTTATTCATTTGATTTATTCGGGCCTCCCACATATGATAGTATTGGTGGGAAGAAATATTGCTTGGTGGTTGTTAATGACTAGATAAGATACACATGGTTTTTCTATATCAAGAAGAAGACTGATACCCCAAAAAAGTTCATTAGTTGGGCCACGGAAGTGCAAAGTCAATATGATATTAAGATCTTGGAAATAAGGAGGGATAATGGGTCGGAGTGTAAGAACTACACCATGGAGGAATTCTTGACTGATAAGGGGATAAGACATCAATTTTCCGCTGCGTACACCCCTCAACAAAATGGTGTGGCGGAGAGAAATAACCGTAAACTCATTGATATGGCAAGAACTATGATGGCCGAGTTAAAATCCCCATATAACTTTTTGGCCGAGGCCATCAACACCGCTTTCCATCTATCCAACCGTCTCTTTCTTCGTCCGATGATTGGCATGACTCCATATGAACTCTTAATCGATAACAAACCCAATCTCAAGTACCTTCGAATTTTTGGGTGCAAATGCCAAGTCTAGATTAAAGGCACTAGATTACCTAAATTTGATCATATAACTTTTGAAGGCATATTTGTTGGTTATGCCACAAACTCTCATGCCTATAGAATCTTCAACACAGCCACCGGTTGTGTTTAAGAATCTATGAATGTGGAGTTTCATGAGGATAATGGATCATAAGTGGAGAGAATTGATTATGATGATGTAGGTGATGATTCTTCCTCCATAGCCATAGGAAGAATGGATATATGTCCTCTTATACCCATTGAGGGAAACCTTGTGGCGAGGGAGGATGGGACAAGCTCTACGCAAGTGGATCCCTCTACTTCAACCATTAATCAAATGGTAGACCAAGAACAAGAACATGACCTTCAAATTGATACCACTAATCAATAAAGTGATCAAGATCCACCCAATGATAATGGTGGTCATGATATTGGTGAATCTTCACCAAGAATTCCACTCTGGGTAGATCATGGCCTTGATGAAGGAAATGACGAGGATGTACCTCCAAACGAGAATCCTGATGATGCACTCATTCGCATTATGACTCGTCAATCCACAAAATTGCGTCAAGGTTCACATCATCAAAAGAATGTTATTGGTGGCTTGTGGAGAAGTGTGTCCACTTGTGGTCAATTGCTCAAGTTTTGAGGACTTCACTCCTATGTCTCTCATGTTGAACCTATCAAAGTGTATGATGCTCTTGAAGATGAAGATAGGGTTCAATCTATGCATGAAGAGCTCCACAACTTTGAAAGAAACAAAGTATGGTCTCTAGTGGAAAGACCCAAGGACAATAATGTCATTGGGACAAAATGGGTGTACAAGAACAAGCAAGATATTCATGGGCAAGTGATTCGCAACAAGGCTCATTTGATTGCTCAAGGCTACTCTCAAGTCGAAGGACTTAACTACGGTGAAACTTTTGCTCCCGTAGCTAGACTTGAGTCCGTTCGTATATTACTTGCATTTGCCACTAGTCACAACTTCATATTGCATCAAATGGATGTTAAAAATGCATTTCTAAATGCCCCCCTAAATGAGTTCGTATATATTTAACAACCTACGGAATTTGAAGATACCAAGTATCCTAACCATGTCTACTAACTCCATAAGGTTTTTTATGGCCTCAAACAAGCCCCACGTGCTTGGTATGATCATCTAAAGGAGTTCTTAGTAGATCGTGGTTTCGTACTTGGGGTAATTGAACCCACACTTTTTACCAAAAGCATAGATGGACATTTCTTTGTATGCCAAGTATATGTTGATGATATTATATTTGGATATACTAATGTGGCTCTTGTAGAACAATTTGCGAAGCTAATGACAAGTGAGTTTGAGATGTCTATGATGGGTGAATTGAAGTTCTTTCTTGGTTTTGAGATCAAGTATCATGAAGGAATCTTCAGTTTCCAAGCCAAATATATTCAAGACATGATCAAGAAGTTTGATATGGTCAATGCTAAGTCATTAGGATTTCCAATGTCAACAAACATGAATCTTAAAATAGACCATGAAGGTATACCGGTTGATCCAAAACTCTATCGCTCTATGATTGGTTCTTTGATTTATCTTTGTGCATCTAGACCGGATATTATGTAACCCCAAAGAAATCCATATGATTGCGGTCAAAAGGATTCTTAGGTACTTGGTTGACACTCCCACTCATGGTCTTTGGTACCCATCAAAATACAAGTTTTGATCTTGTGGGATATTCGGATACGGATAGAAAATCAACCTCGGGTGCTTGCGATTTTCTTCGTAGGTCACTTGTGTGTTGGTCTTCCAAGAAACAAAATTGTATTGTCACCTGCTCCACGGAAGTGGAGTATATTGTCGTCGCAAGTTTTTGATCTTGATTATTATGGATGAGGCAATGTCTTAAGGATTTTGGAATTAAGATAAAGACAATGCCTCTTTTATGCGACAATGAAAGTGCTATAAAAACAATCCTTAATCCGGTGCTTTGTGGCAAGACCAAGCATATTGAGATTCGATATCGTTTCATTCGTGACCATGTGGTCAATAGAGACATTTCCATTTCCGATGTCAACACCAAAGATCAACTTGCAGATATACTCACAAAGCCTCTCGATGAAAATATATTCAATCAACTGAGGAATGAGATCAACGTCGTATGTGCAAGCAACTTTAATTAATTGGAAATCTTGCATACACACCTCTACTAGACTCTTTTTTGGTTTTTAGATGCACGCATGGACATAGGGGAGTGTAGCTCAATTGATGAGTCAACACTACCTCTATAATGCATAAATAAACAAATCATGCATGATAATCATTTTTATGATAGAATGTGCTTAAAATGATGAGCTATGACTATCAACCCAAGATATATCTTTGCGGTAACATGTCATACATGCTCGTACAAAGGTGGCTAAGGCCACCGACCATTGTCTCTTGATTTATTGATCTTAGTTGGTTTTCATTTTGAGTTTGTGTTATTTTTTTAATGGGAAACACACTCAGTTTTGGTTTTTAGCCTCTATTGTCTCTTGCAAATATTTAGTATCTAGTACCATAACTAGTTTGAATATATGAACCCAAGCCATTCAATTCTTGAGACATTCTATCTAAAGCACACAAGTCAAAATCTTGAACCTTGAGGGTTGGTGTCAGCAAACTAGATTATCCAGGCAATAGCCGGAATATCCGGGGGACCGAATATCCGCCCCAAGTGCGGGCCGGATTATCTGGCATGGGTGGTTTGTCTTTTTTAATACGAAAAGCAGGGGGTGGGCAATCCGTTTCTCACTCACACATACCCGACTCCCCCACCAGAAACATTGTTGCCTGATGCTCCGCTCCTCACCGGAAAAAGTTCAACGACCAGAATATCCGGGGAACTCCCGGACCCGTTTCCTCACTCCTCAGGGCACCTTGTCCTCAAAGAATATTCGCAAATGGACGAGGGTAATGTCCACTATCTTGAACACCAGGTGCTAGTCATCTAGTTGTTTAGATGTGAAGTTATTTCTTGAAATCTTGGAGTGTGATGGTTGAACTAAGGTATCTGAGCTCATTGAACACAGTAGGCTAGCCACCTCTTAGGGATTTAGTCATAGACATGTTCTGAATCTAGGATCCGAAATTCAGAATCTCGGCCGAATTATTCAGGTTCGTGCAGGATATCCGGGGGGGGGGGGTTATTCGCCCCCTTGGTGCACCGGAATATTCGACATGGGAGGATTTTTTCCAGAACCTATAATTCGTTTATGTATAAACTAATATAAATATCTAGTTGTTGTTCTAATGTGTTCAACATCATATCTATCTGTGACTTGTTGTGTACTTATCTATGCTATCCCTCTATGACTCTATATTCTTAGGTGGTTCAAGTGTTCCTAGGAAGAAACATCATGGTCGTTATCTCCGCACAACAAAACATGTAAGGACCGTTGATGAGACTAGACTCGACACGCTGAGGCTAAGAGGGCAAAGAAGGCTCAGTCCAGTGTGGCCAAGCCCAGAAACTGGAAAGAGGAAGGGAAAGGCACCAAGGGTCAACGATCAACAAATGGATGGTATCGATTATGCTAAAATTAGACAAGATGACCGGTATAATTATGTTGAAAGGGACTTGGAGATTGAGGACTCTAGCTTCTTGTGCATGCAGAAAAAGTCACATCCTATTCATCCTATGCATCCCATCAAGTTGGAATATCTTCAGTCAAAGACATATTTTGCTCAGGCCGTGGAGGTGATTGATCAGATGGGGTTGCAAACTGATATGTCTCAAACGTACCTATAATTTCCGATGTTCCATGTTGTTTTCATGCCATATGCTATATGTTTTCTATACACTTTATGTCATTTTTATGGATTTCCTGGGACTAACCTATTAAGAAGATGTCACAGAGCTAGTTCTTGTTTTCTGTTGTTTTTGGTTTCAGAAAAGTTGTTCTGGAAATATTCTCGAAATTGGACGAAACAAAATCCCACAGTCTTAGAAATCTGTCACGTACACAAAGTTCGGAGGGAACCCGGAGGGGGGGGGCTAGAGCCACCACACCATAGGGTGGCGTGGCCCCCCTTGGCCGTGCCACCAGGTGGTGTGGCCCTCCTGGCTGCCAACCGACGTTGCCCCTTCGCCTATTTAACCTCCTCCTCGGGTTAACCCTAAATACCCGAGCCTCCATCCACTAAAATTTCTGTAGCCACCGTCATCGTCAACCCTAGTTCGGGAGCGTTCTGAAGCTCTCCCCGGCACCCTGTCGGGAGGGGAATTCATCACCGGAGGGCTTTACACCACCATGTATGCCTCTGGAGTGATGTGTGAGTAGTTCATCCTTGGACTACAGGTCCATAGGAGTAGCTAGATGGCTGTCTTCTCCTCTTTATGCCTTATGTTTAGATCTTGTGAGCTGCCTAACATGATCAAGATCATCTTTTTGTAATGCTACATGTTGTGTTTGCTGGGATCCGATGAATATTGAATGCTATGTCAAGTGATTATCAATCTATCATGTTTATGTTATTTATGATCTTGCATGCTCTCCGTTACTAGTAGATGATACATATCAAACGTATCTATAATTTCTGATGGTCCATGTTGTTTTCATGCCATATGCAACATGTTTCCTATACACTTTATGTCCTTTTTATGAATTTCCTGGGACTAGCCTATTGACAAGATGCCACAGAGCCAGTTCCTGTTTTCTATTGTTTTTGGTTTCATAAAAGTTGTTCTGGAAATATTCTCGGAATTGGACGAAACAAAATCCCAGGGTCTTAGAAATCTGTCACGTACACGGAGTTTGGAGGGGACCCAGAGGGGGGCCCTATAGGGCCCACACCATAGGGCGGCGCCCCCCTTGGCCATGCCACCAGGTGGTGTGGCCCCCTGGACACGCACTGACGTTGCCCTCTCGCCTATTTAAGCTCATCCACGGGTTAACCCTAAATACCAGAGCCTTTTTCCACCAAAAGTTCCATAGTCACCGTCATCGTCAACCCTAGTTCGGGAGGGTTCTGAAGCTCTCCCCGGCACCCTTCCGGTAGGGGGAATCATCACCGGAGGGATCTTCATCACCATCCCTGCCTCCGGAGTGATGCGTGAGTAGTTCGTCCTTGGACTACATGTCCATAGCAGTAGCTAGATGGTTGTTCTCTCCTCTTTATGCCTCATGTTTAGATCTTGTGAGCTTCCTAACATGATCAAGGTCATCTTATTGTAATGCTACATGTTGTGTTTGCTGGGATCCGATAAATATTGAATGCTACGTCCCATGATTATCAATCTATCATGTTTATGTTATTTATGATCTTGCAGGCTCTCCGTTACTAGTAGATGCTCTGGCCAAGTTGATGCTTGTAACTCCAAGAGGGAGTATTTATGCTCGATAGTTGGTTCATGTTTCCCTTTCACTCACGCTCGAGTGTCAGAAACGTAACGGGTGGGGGATGTGTTGTTGCCATTAGGGAGAAAACAACGATGTTTACATTGTATACATTACATACTTTGCTTAATGCAATTATCTGTTGCTTGCAACTTAATACCCGAGGTTTGATTGGATGACGCTCCGAAGGTGGATTAATAGTCATAGATGCAGTTGGATAACGATCTATGAATTATGTTGTAATGCCCGCATGAATCACATAGTAATAATCATGTCATGCATATGCACTACGGTGCAACCTTTATATCTGTCAATTGCCCAACTGTAATTTGTTTACCCAGCATATTATATATCTTCTATGGAGAGACACCACTAGTGAACTGTGGACCCCGGTCCATTTCTTTACACTTATAATACAACTAGTGCAACCACCATTTTCCTACTGCAATTATTGTCCTCTTTTTCATTGTCATCGTTGTTCTCTTTCATTTACTGCAAACAAGTACTATTTTCCACACTATATGTCTAATCCTTTGTTTTCAGCAAAACCGGTGAGATTGACAACCTCACTGCTTTGTTGGGGGCAAAGTAATTTGATTGTGTTGTGTAGATTCCACGTTGTTGCTGAACCGGTAGTGCGCTATGCCAACATCAGCTGTCTTCATCCTTTCTTTCTCCTACTGGTCGATTCAACCTTGGTTTCTTTCTGAGGGAAATTTGCTGTTGTGCTCTTCATACCTTACTCTTGGGGGCTTCCTAACGAGTTCAGCTCCTGCACCATCAGTAGATGATCTAGCCAAGTTGATACTTTTAACTCCAAGAGGGAGTATTTATGCTCAATACTGGGTTCATGCCTCCCTTTCATTCACGATCGAGTGACATAAACGTAACGAATAGGGGATGTGTTGTTGCCATTAGGGAGAAAACAACAATGTTTTCATTGTTTACATTACACACTTTACTTAAGGCAATAATCTGTTCCTTGCAATTTAATACCCGAGGTTTGATTGGATGACGCTCTGAGGGTGGATTATTAGTCATAGATTTAGTTGGATAACGGTATATGAATTATGTTGTAATGCCCGCATGAATCACATAGTAATCATCATGTCATGCATATGCACTACGGTGCAACCTTTATATATGTCAATTGCCCAGCTGTAATTTGTTTACCCAGCATGTTATCCATCTTTTATGGAGAGACACCACTAGTGAACTGTGGACCCCGGTCCATTCTTTTACACTGATAATACAACCACTTCAAACACTATTTTCTTTACTGCAATCACTATTTTCCTTTCATACACTACCATCATTGTTCTCTTTTCATTTACTGCAAACAAGTATTGTTTTCCACACTATACATCTGTGTTAGCAAAACCGGTGAGATTGACAACCTCACTGTTTCGTTGGGGCAAAGTATTTTGATTGTGTTGTGCAGATTCCACGTTGCTGCTGAGCCTGGTAGTGTGCCCGACTAACATCAGCTGTCATCAACCTTCATAAGTGATTTCTTTCTCCTACTGGTCGATTAAATCTTGATTTCTTTCTGAGGGAAAACTCGATGATGTACTCTTCATACCTTCCTCTTGGGGTCTCCCAACGAACGTGTATCCACACGCATCACAAACCCTCATGGAGCGTTAGTGCAACTACAATATCACTCTCATTTAACAATTCTTTGCTATTCTTGTGATTGTTGGTGATGATGCCAAAACTCCAAAATGGATGACAGGGTCAACCAAGTGTGAAGCTAATTTCTTTGATTTTGCTTCAGCTCTTGGATAGGCTATGATTGGTATAACCATTTGTCGTGGTGGTATCACGGCAGATGCCATGGGATGGCTAAAGGTTGGGGCCGATGGACGCTGGAGGTGCTCGGGGAGGGATCACACGGCGAGTAGCCGCGTGTAGGATGTCTCAAACACCGCAAACAACACGATCTTACCCAGGTTCATGGCCCTCGTGTGGAGGTAACACCCCTACTCCTGCCTTTCTCTCTATTTGTGTGTTTACCGAGTAGCCACAGTACAGATCAGGCCTTCAGCCGAGTAGCCACTATAGCTCTATAGTTCTCTCTGTGTTGCCTCTAGTAATGAATGAACTCTCGTGAAACGTCGACCCTCGCGCAGGAGGGGGCAGGGCACCTTATATACTGGTGCCCAACCGAATAGAATAAGACTAAAAGGTACAACTGATGGGGCAGACGCACTGCAGAACAGAGCATGCTTCCGGCTTCTCGCTGACGCGGGCGCCGTAAGTCGTCGCGCCGTTCGGAGATGGGACCCGTCCACCCTTGTTAGTGAGATAGGGTAGGCCCCTAGCCCTGTCCTGTCCCCTCTGTCAGTGACAGGACTTGACAGGCGCCTACCGCACTGTAGCCACGCCGTAGCGCGGATAATCACGCGCTCCGTAAGTTGAACCGCACGCCGGTACGGACGCAGGATACGCGGGATCCCTTGTCAGAATGGCTCCATTGACTTCTGGCCCGAGTAGGAACTCACTCCCTCTACTCGGACCAACTTCTTTACTCGGATGAAAATAACTTGCTTGATTTCTCCTCTTGGCCATCGGTGGGTACGGCCGGATAGAAACCTACCGGGTAGCAAATACCGGGTAGCCATCTACCCGGTCAAACAGCACCTTTGACCTTGCCTTTAGCACTTGCCTTACCCCTACTTGGGGGTAACCCCCCGACATTAGTCCCCGAAACTGGTAGAGTCCTGCGAACCTGTTCACTAGGCCCTGCCAGCTTAAAACAAACCTTGTCTTTGTAGCTGAAAGGGGCCGAGTAGCACCTCCACACGGCCCTTCAACTCTTGCTTGCATCTCTGCTTCTCTGAATAGCAATATCTTTCCTCTATGATGCCGAGTAAAATGACTTAGTGAAATTTCGAACTCGCTCCCGCCGAATCGGAGCGAATCCACCTCTGCGTGTCACTACGGGGCACGTGTCACACCCCTGTGCCCCCGACGCCTCGGTGCCTGGAATACAGCAGGCCACGCGCCAATAACTGCACCCCCGGCCCACTAGCCTGTTAAGTCACTTCAACCGTACTCGAGTGCCCACGATCTCGACGTGGGATTAACTGCGCCCATTACGCGCGCGATATGTGCTGTGTGTGTTTCTAACGGTTGCGCAACCCACGCCGCACGATCTCTGTGCACGATCGATCCCCGATTAATCTGTTGGTAACGGCAACTCGAGGGGGAGAGATAAATACCCCCTCGACGCTCCCGTCCCCTCTTTCTAGCTCTTTCTAATCTCGCACCCCCTCGCCTCTCTGCCGCCGTCGAGCACATCGCCACCACAAATCCTTGTTGCGCCCCTGCTCCACGCACCGCGAGAGAGACAAAGAGCAACTCCTCTGCTTGTTTCCGCTTCCAATTTCTCACCAGTTCTTCCGCCTTCATGGCTCACGGAGATGACGATGCGGCAGCCCGCGCCGGCTGGGAGGGATCGGAGGTCACGGCGGAGGACTGCCAGTGGCTTGTCAATACCCGCCGCGTCCCTCCCGGCGTCACCTGCCGGCAGCCAGGTAACGAAACCATCCCCAAACCTGAGAAGGATGAATTCGTAGTCTTCCTCGCGCACTTCAAGCACGGCTTCGGCCTTCCCATCTCTGAATTTTTCTCCGAGTTCCTCAAAAACTTCGGCCTCCAGCCACACCATCTTCCACCCAATGCCATGGTTATGCTTTCTATCCACGCCGTGGTGTGCGAAGCTTTCCATGGCTTCTACCCAACCATCCACAGTTGGGCTAGATATTTCTTTTTCCGCAAACAGAGTATCCCCAATCCTGGGCACACCGAGAGCACCCGCGCGATGACGCAGACGGGATGCGCCATGATGCTGCAGCGCACGACTGGCCATCACCCGCGCGTCAAGGGACTGGAAACTGTGCGCAAGTGGCAGCGCAGTTTCCTCTACGTGAAGAACGTCGCCACGGAAGAGGGGAAGCCGATCCAGGACCGGATAGGGCTTCCGAAGTGGAAGAACGCAAGGCCAACCCAACAGAACTGGGGCTACAACCCCAAGAGCAACATCGAGGATGTTGTCCAGATTGAGCGGCGCCTGGCCGAGTTGCAGGATCAGGGATTCCGCCGAGATGACCCCATCACGTGCTGGATTTCACGCCGAGTGCTCCCGCTCCAGCGTCGCTCCCACAAGATGTGCTACATGGGAGGAAGCCGCGACTGTACAAGGACAACCACCTTCGAGCTCAGCAAAGCCGAGGTGGCCATCTGGGCGAGATCCATCATGCAGACAACACTCTCCGACACCTGGCTGTATGGCTTTGAGCCGTATAGCCGCCTCAAGCCAATTGAAAAGGTTAGCCTTCCGTACTTTGTTTCTGCACTTTGATACCGAGTAGGTGGCCTCTCAGCTTTGTATGCTTAGTCTTTGCATGTTGTACCGAGTAGAATATCACAAATATCCCTTTGGCTTTATATGCTTTGTGTTTGCACGCCATTCCGAGTAAAATCCCTTAGCTGAATATGCTTTGTGTTTGCATGATATGCCGAGTAGAACTCCTTAGCTTAATATGCTTTGTGTTTGCATGCTATTCCGAGTAGAATCCCTTAGCTAAGAACTCGACTTACTTGTGTTATATGTTTGCCTCCACAGCACATCGATCGCCAGGGAGAAGAAGACATCGAAGTCTTCGAGGGCAATTGGTCAGATGACCGAGAAGAGGACGATGAGACCGCCTACGACACCCAGGACACCCTCTGCATCCCTCACGCCAATCAACCTGGTAAGCACCAAGTATACGCGTCTATTCGGGATTGGTCCGAGGAAGACGAAGGTGACTAAGTTCACCTCTCTGGTCGCGAGTAGCGCACTCTGATTTCCTTTTCTGTTTCTCAATTCCTTTTATCTTCTACTCTGCAGAGGATCCTGAGCTGGATGAGGACGAGGAGCCCCTGGAGGTTAAGCCCTTATCTGTGGCTGCTCCCACAACTCGGAAGAGGGTGGGCAGTGGTGCCCAAGAACCTGCTCCGAAGAAAGCCAATAAGACGGACAAGAAGAAAACCATCGCCAGAAGACAACCCCCCACCGCCAAAGGGTAAGTCACTCCATCCGAGTACCACTCTGCTGCTAATTCTCACTATGCTTTTCTCCTTCTCCCTTTCTGAACCATTCCCTCTTCCAGCGCCCCTCTGGACGCTGATGCTGCAGCAGCTCCCACTCGCTCCAAGAGGAAAGCCGTTGTGGACCTCGAGAAGCTCGTCGATCTCTCGGAGGAGGAAGATGAGCCAACTCAGCAGGATAGGACGCGTGCGTCCTCTCCTGTTAAGTTGGAAGAGGACACCGGCACCGAGAACACGGGCGCTGGTGATGACGCTGATGATGAGAACTTGGAGCAGCAGCAAGACGCTGCTCACGAAGAGATGCCACCGTCTCCCCCAGACGCAACGACTGGGGAGGACACTGAAGAAAATCTCCAGCAGCAACAAGACAGTGCCGCGCTGGAGCGGCAAGACGACACCGCCGAGCAGCAGGATACTCAAACTGCAGCTCAAGCCGATCCTGCGGCCGGGCCGCGGGTAGAAGAAACCACAGACGTCCAACCTGATCCCGCTGCCGAGCAGCGGGTAGAGAAGACAGTGGTGGAGCCCGTCCTCCAGAGCCAAGCGCAGCTAGACGCTGCGCCGGGTAGCCGGCCCCCTGTGCCGCCTACCCATCAGGCAACTCCACCCACTGCTCCAATCCCTCCACCAAAGAAGACTGCATCCACGACTACTTCCCCGCAAGGGCCTCCGTCCGCTTCTCGCCAAATGCCTTCGTTCGCTTCTCGGGCGGACACTGCTCCCAGCCCCAAGAAAGCTGCTAAGGTTGAAGCTACGCCTATGCGGAAGAATCCATCGCACAAAACTGCGCAGGCTGGAGACCAGATGCTACCACCCAAGCCACCGCTTGCGCCAGCCGGGAAGCCGGCAACGAAGAGCACCCAACTCACCATTGGCGGGCCCACTCCTAGCAGCAAATCGGCTGCTGCTGGATCTGCTGGCCCTGGCGAAGGGCCGAGTGCCGGAGATGATGTCCGCGCACAAACCAGCTGGCCGCAATACCTACTGGAGGTGTCCAAGCAATACGACATCTCACTGGCCAAAGGGGAGAAGAAGATTTCTGCCTTGAAGGGAGGTCAGGCCAAGGCTGCTGAAGTCAATTCCAAAGGCAAGGGACCAGCAAAAGTTCCTGCGCTCCACTCGCGCGAAGCCGAAGAGGACGAGATTGAAGCGGAGGGCCTGACCGCGGTCCTGGACCGGGTAGGATTTGTGGACAAGGTATGGGATTGCGATGCTCATGGCGTCCCAAAATAGAACGGCCTTACGCTGGGTCCAGTTGACCACTACCGCGTCGACTGGAACAAGGCTGACATTGGCTCTGTTCCAATGACCATCGCCTCCCCCACCTGCACTTTGGCCGGGAAGCTGTTTTGCCTCCGCAAAGCCGCCGAGGACGTTGAGCAATCATATGTTGTAAGTGTTCCTTCCTTTCTTGCTTTTTCCGAGTTGCAGTTTCTCTGTTCTCTTCTCTTCTCTTCTTCTTTGCCTCTTTACCTCTTCACCTCTTCACTTCTTAGCCATTCCCCCAGTTCCCGAGATTCGGGCCGAGTAGGCGAAAACTCGACCGAGTTGCCATTTCCTCGGGGCAAATCTTCCAAAATACTTAGACCTTTCTTCTCTTCTCTTCCACAGAATAGCCTCCTCAAGAGGACAAAAGTGTTCCGCCGGCTGCTCTGGAACCATCGCATTGATAAGGACAAACTCGAGGCTCTTGAAGCCGAGAAGAAGATGAGTGACGCAATGGAGCAGGCGGCCCTGGACAAAACTCTCCAAATTTCTGAAGTGGAAGGTAAGCTCTTAGCAATTCGGTTTGTGCGTTTTATGTTTACGCCCGTTTGTTTGGTTTTTGCTTTAACTTGGTTACTCTGCAGGCAAGCTCAACGAGCTGATGGAGAAGCATCGCGACTGCGAGGTCTTTGCTGCCTCAGCCCAGAGCAAAATTGCCACTCTTGAAGGTGAGTTGCTTTCCTTCTCTGCACAATTGCCTCTTTTTACTCTGTTACTATGCTGACACTGCTGTTCTCTTTGCAGAAGAATACAAGAAATTCCGGGAGCAGCACCTTAACTGCCTCATGCCCGCCGAAGTGCGGCAGCAGCTGGAATCCCGAGAAGCTGAGCTCAAGAAAGAGCGCCTCACCGAGATGGTGGAGTTTGAAGAAATGCAGGTTAAGCTGAAATCTGCTCTCCAGGATGCCCTCGACCAGGCTGCCGAGAAAGAGGAGGTCAAGAAGACAGCCGCTGCCAGAGAGAAGACACTCGAGATGGAACTCTCGATGGTGAAGCAGCACAACGAGCAGCTCATCCTCCAAATCTCCAACGCCCGCAGCATCGAAGACAGGCATATTGCTGACGAGGAGGACTGGAAAATCAAGCTGGATGCGTCGCTGGTGGATCTCAAACGTAAGTTTCCTCTTCTCTGCACCTGGATGTTTCTCTTCTCTGCCACTTTTCTACCTGGTTTCATCTCTTCTCTGCATCCATTTCCAACTCTTATTGGTTTCTTTTTTAGATATCTTCCCTGATCTCCGCGCCGCCAGCACGCCTGCTCTGGAGAAGGCAAAGCAACTCCGAGCTGCATCCGGGATGCCCATCAATACCAAGTACACTGTCAATGATAATCTCCTGAGTATCAAGACTCAACTCCGCCAACTCAAGGGCTTGGGCACCTCCATGGTGTCCACTGCATACAAGCTTCACGATCTGTTCTGGCCGGATCAATCTGCGCCAGACAGCTTCAGCGTGCTCGCCGAGAAGCTGAACGGCGTGAAGGCCGAGTTGAAGAAATGGCGCACCTCTGCAGCTCGGTCAGGAGCTGACGAGCTGCTCCATTTCATCACCAGCTGGTACGAAAACCTCAATCTTGACAGGATCCTCAAATTGCGCGAAGACTCCAAGTGGACCAAGAATCCCGACTGCGTCACTCGCCGGAAGGCAGTGGCTTATGAGATCGCCTCTTATGCTGACACCGCCACCTACATCGACGGCCTCCCCGAGCCAGACACAGAGCCTGAAGATGAAGGTGAATATGAAGAGGACGATGAAGAAGACACCGAGTCGAAGGACTTGAGCGTGTTTGAGCAAGACGCGGCAAAGGGAGCCGCCGAGAAGGGCAAGGACAAGGTTGATGCAGAAACCGAGAAGCCGCAACCCAGCGCCCAGGAGGACACCATCACCACCGAGATGGTGATCCAGCAAGTGGCTCCCGAGCTGGGCTCGACTAGCGCCTTCCCGATGCCCGGCTTCCAGCCTGCCGCGTCGACCTCGGCCACGGATCCCATCTCAGTTGCCACTGCAACCTCAGAACCAGCTGCCAACGCCAACTCTGAAGCTGATGCTGACAGCGCCAAGGCGGACGACACCGCCGCTACTAAGGAGTGATGCCTGAAAAACTTATATCTTGAACTTTGATCAGATCCCCGGGATGCCGGGTGCAAATGTATCCAACTATTAAGTCTTTGTTGCTACTCAGTTTTAATTTAGTTGAAGTTCTTAGCAACTCTGGCTCAATGCCGGGTTGCGTTAATATGCAAGTCCCCGAGTTGCATTTTTTATCCACTCTTCCTTTTTATCTCAGCTCTTACCTGCAACTTGTTGCTTTTTTGGTAGTCGAGTTACAAGAGTTCAAAGTTGGAGTTTCAAATACTTAGCCACTTAGAAAATCATAGTAACGCTGCCCACCACTTAGCCGAAAAGAAAAAAACAGTAAAAAACACTCTATTCGGTTGCCAGACGCTTCCTTCCCTTCGCAATTTTTCATGTGTTCATTGACCCTTTGGCTTGTTCTCTGGCTTGCCATGAAGCCGGGTTGCGGACAGCAGCAGAGTCGCAGAGTGTCCGGTGGGTTTAAACACACTACTTTGTATGCTCTTGAAATTCTAAGTGGTTCAACCGAATAGACAAAGTAAAACAGAGTAAACACAAGGAACAGTTTGGACGAGGGCAGTCCCCGAGTTCAATTTCAGGTTGCCGAATAGGAGTTTAACTCGGATAAGAAGATACATACACAGTTTTCTCATGAGTGAAAACGTCGGAGTAGAGCTACATTCCAAGGGCGCTTGGGTTCCTCTCCATCCCTATCTGGCCTGTTCTTCTGGGGTGGCTGTGCGTCAACTAGATAGTAGGCATCATTGTGCAAAGCCTTGCTCACAATGGAAGGCCTTCCCACGGAGGGGATAGCTTGTGCATCCCGGCCGTGCGCTACACGAGCCTAAGGACCATGTCTCCTTCTCGGAAAACCCTTGGGTTCACTTTCCGGCTATGATAACGCCTCAAGTTTTGCTGGTAAACAGCTGAACGTGACAGAGTTAGCTCTCTTGCTTCTTCTAGCAGGTCAACGTCATTTTCTCGAGCTTCTCTAGCCTCTGCCTCAGTATAGAGGGTTACTCGGGGCGAGTCATGCTCTAGGTCAGTGGGCAACACGGCCTCAGCTCCATATACCAGGAAGAATGGTGTGTAGCCGGTTGATCGGTTAGGGGTAGTCCTTAGACTCCACAACACAGCTGGCAACTCATCTAGCCAACACCCAGGTGTTTTCAACAGTGGCTCAATCAGCCTTGGCTTTATGCCGGATAGCACCATGCCATTTGCTCTTTCAACTTGCCCATTGGAGACGGGATGCGCAACAGATGCAACATCTAGCCGAATGCGCTTATCTCTGTAGAACCTCGCAAAAGCACCCTCAGCAAAGTTTGTGCCATTGTCCGTGATAATGTTGTGCGGGTAGCCATATCTCAGGATCACATCCTTCAGAAAACTCACAGCAGTGGCTCCATCGCACTTCCGAATAGGCTTCACCTCAATCCACTTGGTGAACTTGTCAACCATGACCAAGATGTGAGTCATGTTGCCTCTAGCTGGCTTGAAAGGACCCACCATATCCAAACACCAAACTGTAAATGGCCAAGTAATGGGAATGGTCTTCAACTCGGAAGCTGGCATATGAATCTTACTTGCAAATCTCTGGCAGCCGTTGCACTTTCTCACAATATCTTCAGCTTGCTTCAAGGAAGTGAGCCAAAAGAATCCATGCCGAAAAGCCTTGTTGACCAGAGCCCGAGAAGAGGCGTGATGCCCGCATTCTCCTTGATGTATCTCCACCAGAATTTCTTCTCCTTCCTCCGGCTCTACACAGCGCTGCAGCACACCAGTAGGACTTCTTCTATGCAACACATCTCTGAAGATAGTATAGCCTTTGGATCTTCTCTGAATTTGCCTCGCGGTAACCTCATCACTCGGCAAGGTGCCGTCCTTTAGAAAGGATAATATGGGCAGAGCCCAACTCGGTGTCTCCCGGATGGGAAACACTGGTTCGTCCAGTTCCATTGGATCAGCCACCACTTCCTCTTCTGAGTTGGGGACGAGTCCCCGAGCACTAGGCAAGGACTCCTTCGATGAATGCGACAGTCCCCGAGTTAGGAGGGGCAGTCCCCGAGTAAGAAGGGACAGTCCCCGGGTTGCAGGTGCCAGTCCCTGGGTTCTCTTTTGCAGCCTCCCAGTCAATCTCCATTGGAACAGCTTCCTCGCCGGACAGAGAAGGAACGAATATGGACTCCGAGTTGGGGGATGGCTTGATAGATGGCTTTCTCAAATGCTCCAAGGCAATCCCAGCCGGATGTACTGCCGAGAAGACCCCAACTTGGACAGCTCATCAGTTGCCTCATTCTCTGCTCGGTGTATGTGTTTGAACTCGCATCCTTCAAAGAAACCAGTCATGGTTTGCACCAGAAACCGATACGATGCCATGTTGGCATCCAGAGCATCCCAGGTGCCTGATACTTGCTGCACCACCAGATCCGAGTCGCCATAACAGATGATGCGCTGCACGCCAACCTCCTTGGCCACCTTCAAGCCGTGTACCACGGCCTCGTACTCTGCTACATTGTTGGATGCCTTGAAATGTATTTGCAGCACATACTTGAGTTGATATCACTTGGGTGACGTGAGCACCACGCCAGCACCAAGGCCTTCCTTCACTTTGGAGCCATCAAAATGCATCTTCCAGTAGTTGGCTACTGGCGAAGGAGGCTCATACTGCACCTCAGCCCAATCCACCAGAAAATCTGCTAGGATCTGTGACTTGATGGCTTCTCGTCTTGCGTACGAAGGAGCGTACACGGCTAGCTCAATCGCCCACTTGGCTACTCTGCCACTTGCCTCCTTGTTGCCCATGATGTCCGAGATGGGAGCAGAGCTCACCACTTTGATGGGATGCTCTTGGAAATAGTGCTTCAGCTTCTTGGCGCCTAGGTACACGCCGTAAGTCATCTTCTGGTAATGTGGGTAGTTCTGTTTGGAGCTGGACAGCACCTCACTGAGATAGTATACTGGCCGCTGCACCGTCTTGCCTTCCTCTTCTCTCTCCACTACAATCACCACACTGACTACTCGATTAGTCACAGCAATGTACAGCAGCATTGGCTCTTTGGGTAGCGGACTAGCCAAGATGGGAGCGCTACCCAGCATGGCTTTCAACTCCTTGAATGCTACATCCGCTTGCGGTGTCCAGACAAACTTGTCACTCTTCTTCATCAATTGATACAGAGGTAAGGCCTTCTCGCCCATTCTGCCCAAGAAGCGGCTCAGAGAAGCCAAGCAACCAGTGAATTTCTGCACATCCTTCAGTGATCTCGGCAAAGACATGCTCTCTATAGCTTTTATCTTTGAAGAATTAGCCTCAATGCCCCGACTGGATACCAAGAAGCCGAGTAGCTTGCCAGCCGGGACGCCAAAGGTGCATTTAGTTGGATTCAGCTTCATTTTGTACTTGCGCAAGTTGTCAAATGTTTCCTCAATGTCACTAAGCAGAGTATGTGTTTTATTCGTTTTGATGACAATGTCATCTACGTACACCTGCACATTTTTCCCAATTTGATCATGCAAGCATTTCTGCATGCATCTCTGATAGGTAGCCCAGCATTCCGCAACCCAAAGCACATGACACGATAGCAATAAGCCCCGTACGGGGTAATAAAGGCAGTCTTTATTTGATCAGCAGGGTTGAGAGCTATCTGATGAAAACCAGAGTAGGCATCTATGAAAGACAAAAGCTCACAACCAGCAGTGGAATCGATCACCTGATCTATGCGGGGTAGCGGAAAGGGATCCTTGGGGCAAGCCTTGTTCAGGTCGGTGTAGTCCACGCACATGCGCCATGCGGTATCCGCCTTGGGGTCCTCCTTCTTCTTCTCAACCATAACCGGGTTGGCTAGCCAGTCCGGATGCAACACCTCCATGATAAAGTTTGGGGCCGATGGACGCTGGAGGTCCTCGGGGAGGGATCACACGGCGAGTAGCCGCGTGTAGGATGTCTCAAACACTGCAAACAACACGATCTTATCCAGGTTCAGGGCCCTCAGAGGTAACACCCCTACTCCTGCCTTTCTCTCTATTTGTGTGTTTACCGAGTAGCCACAGTACAGAACAGGCCTTCAGCCGAGTAGCCACTATAGCTCTATAGTTCTCTCTGTGTTGCCTCTAGTAACGAATGAACTCTCGCGAAACGTCGACCCTCGCGCAGGAGGGGACAGGGCACCTTATATACGGGTGCCCAACCGAATAGAATAAGACTAAAAGGTACGACTGATGGGACAGGCGCACTGCAGAACAGAGCACGCTTCCGGCTTCTCGCTGACGCGGGCGTCGTAAGTCGTCGCGCCGTTCGGAGATGGGACCTGTCCACCCTTGTCAGTGAGATAGGGTAGGCCCCTAGCCCTGTCCTGTCCCCTCTGTCAGTGACAGGACTTGACAGGCGCCTACCGCACTGTAGTCACGCCGTAGCGCGGATAATCACGCGCTCCGTAAGTTGAACCGCACGCCGGTACGGACGCAGGATACACGGGATCCCTTGTCAGAACGGCTCCATTGACTTCTGGCCCGAGTAGGAACTCACTCCCTCTACTCGGACCAACTTCTTTACTCGGATGAACATAACTTGCTTGATTTCTCCTCTTGGCTATCGGTGGGTACGGCCGGATAGAAACCTACCGGGTAGCAAGTACCGGGTAGCCATCTACCCGGTCAAAAAACACCTTTGACCTTGCCTTTAGCACTTGCCTTACCCCTACTCGGGGGTAACCCCCCGACACCATTATCCCCTATGCTCCCTACATAATGTTACTCATCAAGAAGGCTCTGCCAGATGAAGATCTGTCTGATGATGATTGTGAAGTGCACAAGGTGAAAAATCCCTATGTCAAGAAGTTTGTGGTTGCTCCATCTTCTCCTTCAGCTGCCCCTGACACTGCTCCAAGCTCCTTCATGGTTGATGCACGCAGTATTCGTAGGCACTACACTCCTACAACTTCTATTGCTCTGCAGATCAAGAAGGTAAACCAAACAGAGACATCATTGCATTAGAGGATGCAGCCTACCAAACACACCCTATATTGTGTGTACACATAATGCTTCGGCAGTTCAGCTAGTTGGGATCTTGCAAGAAATCGATCATGGTCATGTACTTCTAGACATGATGCAAAGGTGGTGCTTAATATCCGGTCCCCTTCTTTTGTGAAATTTACATCGGGATATTTTTTATACATGGTGCGTACATGTTGGCTATGCAACAAAAAATAGTAGACGAAGACCAAGTATAGTAAAAATAGAGCAGTGAATGTGTATGAGAGAGAAAGAGAGAATTGAAACCTCATTTGGCATGCTAATGTTCCTCAAAAGATAAGGTACTTTCTTGGAGAGTAGCTAGAAACAGCCTTGCCGTTGAGAGGGGATTTGTGACTCTCCAGCTCACTGGAGCTCGGTTTAAAAATAATAATTAAATGGTAGTTTAAAGTTTTAAGAAAATCTAAAATATAATCCATGGATACATACACATGTTATGTGTACTTGTACAAAGTTTCAGTAAAAAAAAAAGCTTCTATTTTGAGCTGTAGAGAGAAAAAACAAATATACGGCTATGTAAAAGGAATAAATAACTCTCATTTTATTCTAAAGTTTATCTTTTTTATAATGTGTGTATGTGTATATATATTTTCACTATTTTCTGAAACACAGAATGACAATTTTCTACTTTCCTTTTTTTAAGTGAGAGCACCGATGCTCAGGTGCAAAAAATTGTTTTCGTCTTGCCGTTTAGCATAACATATTTAAGGTCATCTCCACGTTTTACCTAATGTAGTATATGTGGTTTCGTTGGTGAGAACAGGCTTCATGATCTGTTGTGCTGGGCATGCAATGTTAGCTTTGAACTTGGGATGTATGATAGCTCCAGAAAGGTGATTGTTTTTTCCTTTTTGTTGAACTTTGAGCTGGTTGTAGCATCTTTGTTATATCTGGTACTCTAACCTAGCCTTCACAATACCGATTGACATATACTGCCCTTTGGCATGACCTCGTTACTAAATTACTGGGTGTTCTAGAAAGACAATGAAAAGGAAAAGAGCACCAGAGAGTTTTGGCTTGATGAAATCTGTGTGTGCGAGATAATCTAATGTTATGATTTTTTAGACATGTTCTTGCGGTGCTAATATGTTATTGTTTTTATTCTTCCTAAGTGTTTCTTGGCATGCGAGTGTTATTAGATGAAGTGGAATAATGGTTAGCCATCCATCTAATTATTTTTGTTGTCTTTCCATAACGAAACTTGTATTCCTTCCGCCGGGAAATAAATGTCATTGAAATATATGTATTTATCACTAAAATATATCTATATACATCTATTTCAGCGGGAGAGTATAATATATTTTCATTACTCGCTTTCGGGTGAAACAAGCGGTGTGTTACTTAGGACTACTAATCATACGGAACCGGCATTCTTGTTATTTTGGTTTAAACTATAAATTCCTTATGATTCTTGTTTCTTAGTCCGGAAGATCAAGGTTTAAGTTTGAGAATTTTGACGTGTGAATTTTACGTTTTCTTAATTCCGGTTTAAACTTTTGAAAGATATCCTCATTCAAACTCAATGGCGAGTGTTAATTAGAAGAAGTGGAATAATGGTTACCCATCTAATTATTCTTGTTGTCTTGCCGTAACAAAACTTGCACTCCTTCCGTCAGGAAATAAATTTCCTTGAAATATATGTATTTAGCACTAAAATACATCTAGATACATCAGTTTCGCCGACACTTATTTTCGGACGGAGAGAGTATAACATATTTTCACTACTCTATCTATGCTAAACTTTTAGGTGAAACCAGCGATGTGTTACATGTTATCTAGGACTACTAATTATGTGTGAACTGATATTCTTGTTGTTTCGGTTTAAACTCCAAATTCCTTATAATTTTTGTTCCTTAGTCAGGAAGTTCAAGGTTTAAGTTTGAAGATTTTGATGATTGATTTTTACACTTTTTTTATTCTCGTTTAAACTTTTGAAAGATATCCTTATTTAAACTCAGTAACTCATATGCTAGTTTTATCTTGTATTTGTATGAAAGATACAACCGATCGGTGAAGTTCCTCCACGAGTGTGGACCTAACTGACTTTTAAGACGTTACTTAATTGATATTTGTTTTCATAAGTTGGTTACCATGTGCATTTCTAATTTGCTCTTTCTCGAGAAACATGGTAAATTAAGACACAAATATAAGGATGACTATAAAGAGCACGTGGGAAGTCCTAATGATAGCAAAATGAACTGGTCGGTGAAGTTCCTCCACGAGTGTGGACATTAGCGGACCCAAGAATGTTTTATAGCCTGGACAAACAGTTAAAGTTTAAAGTGCAAATTCGTTGTCAAATACGCATGAATATACACTGTGCCGGCCGGAGCTGCCGGTAATAGTAATAGGGGCGCTGGATCCGCCACTGAGTGTGGACCTAACTGACTTTTAAGATGTTAGTTAATTGATATTGCTTTCATAAGTTGGTTACCATCTGCATTTCTACATTTGCTCTTTCTCGGAAAACGGTGTAAATAAAGACACAAATATAAGGATGACTATAAAGAGCACGAAAAAAGTCGACTCCGCTGGGGATCGAACCCAGAATCTCTGGTTTCGTAGACCAGCGCCTTATCCATTGGGCCACGGAGTCCTTGGTGGTTAAGATTGCTGATTCACGATAATATTGAATGAATTAGTAAATCGGCACTACCAAAAGCACTGCATGATTTACCGGCAACAATTCTTACAAGTACGGCAGATACCCGCCGAAACGTGTTTGCCTCTATGTTACTTACTCTAGAAGATGGAGTCTCTGCTTACACTTTAAGGAAGCATCCAAACCTAGCTTACTACCTTGGGCAAAGCAGTTCAAAACATCATTTCAGCAGAGACTTGAAAACATGCCAATACCAGAGAATCCAGCAAGAGAGACAATTTTGCTCACATATGGGACATTCCAACAAGATATGTTATCAGATTATTGGAAAAAAAAACTAAATAGACTAGCTGGTACGCATATGGAACATTCCAACCAGATATCTCCATGGTCCGTGGAGCAGTGCAGAGTACTACGGGCCATGGAGATGCCAAAATCTTGACAGCCGTCCAAGCAAGATCCAAATTCTGGTCAGATGTCAACACTATTTTTTTTTTGTGTGTGGTAAGATTTGATCTTGATCATCAACCCAGCATGTTATGAGATGTTTGACATGCATGAGCAAACTGTCTTGTTTCTGAACCGAAGTGCCTGACTACGATTTTACACTAGCGTGGCTGCGTGGGCCGCGCTGTGCTGTGGGCGATCATGAAGGTGAATTTGACGATCAATTTGTACTCACTAAAATGAATCAACAACTCAATCCAAGTGAAAGGTAGTTGGAACAAAAAAAATGCTATATTTCACTTGGTCACAGATGCGGAGACCTTCTCCTCCTTGTTCTTTGCGGTAGTCGCCTGCGGCGATCTGTACTTGTAAATGCTGGCGAAGTAGAGGAAGACGGCGAGGTTGACGGTGCTGAGCACGGCCAGCAGCCAGTACAGATAATCAAACCTGCCGACGTTGATGTTCTGCGCCAGCCACGACGGCCTCCCTTCCACGACGTTCCCCGTGGCCGCGTCGACGGCGTTGTTGATCGCCGTCGCCACGAAGCACCCGAGCCCGCCGGCGACGGCGGCGTAGGCGGATCCCACGCTGCGCATAGCGTCGGGCGCCTCCTGGTAGAGGAACTCGATGAGGCCGACCAGGCAGAACACCTCGGCGATGCCGATGAGGCAGTACTGGATGAGCAGCCAGTAGGCGCTCAGCCCCGGCATCGGCGTCAGGAACAGCCCCAGGTACCCGTGCTCCACCGCGTAGCGCCGCCTGTACCGCTCGAAGACGCCCGCCCACACGACGGAGAGGATGGAGAAGGCGAGGCCGAGGCCGACGCGCTGCAGCTGCGACGCGCCGTGCGGGTGCCCGGTGACGCGGCGGGCGAGCGGCACGAAGGTCTGGTAGTAGAGGGCCAGGACGAGGAAGATGGCGAGACAGGGGAAGACGGGCATGCAGGTCACCGGAAGGTGGGAGCCGAAGAGCGGGAGGGCGGTGTTGAGCGTGTAGGCCTGCTGCACGGAGAGCGTGAGGAACTCGGTGAGGACCACGCTGAGCATCACCGTGCACGTCGGCACCGGCAGCAGCCGCACCAGGAGCTTCACCTCCTCCACCTGGGTCACCGTGCACAGCCGCCACGGATCAATCTCTCCTTCCGCGTCGTCTTCGATGAGCCGGAGCGCGGCCTTGTCGAGCCACTGGAAGTCGTCGGTGTGCTCGATCTTGGCGCTGCCGCGGATGGCGGACTTGGGCCCGGCCACCTCATGGAGCCCCACGTATCCGCCGCTGTCAAAATCGGCGTGCCGCTTCCGGAAGGCGGCGACGAGCACCTGCGCGACCCTGGTGAGCGGGCTGCCGCCCGGCGCCTTGTGGCGGTACAGCGACGTGCCAGCAAAGAAGAGCGCGTTGGAGGCGCCCATGGCGATCGCGAGCGCGCCGAACGCGGCCGCCCAGCCGTGGTGCATCTGGATGTACACGACGAGGGTGAAGGCCGCGATGGCGCCTAGGGTGACGGCGAGGTAGAAGAGGTTGAAGAAGCGGTCGAGGCGGCGCTTGTAGTTGACGTCCCGGTCGTCGAACTGGTCGGCGCCGAAGGAGGACACGCACGGCCGGATGCCCGCGGCGCCGAACGCGGTCACGTACAGCGCGGCGTAGAGGTAGGCCATCTGCCAGGGCTCGGCTCGCTGGCAGCTGCCGAGGAGCATGGCGAGCGTGTCGCAGCCCTGCTGCGACGGCACGAACGACGGGAGAGTGGCGGCGAGGGTGAGGCCGACGAGGCCGAGGAGGTAGAGCGTGGCGAAGATCGCGATGGTCCAGTAGCGGCCGAGGTAGGCGTCGGCGAGGAAGCCGCCGAGGACGGAGGATGCCTGGGAGATGCCGAGGAAGGTGTTGACGGCGCCGGCGGAGGCGGCGAAGGGGAGGTGCATGACCTTGAAGAGGAAGACGACCATGTTGACGGAGAGGCCGTAGTAGGCCATCCGCTCCGCCATCTCGTTGCCGAAGATGAAGAAGGCCGCCACCCAGCCGCCCGTGCGCGCGAGGTCGCGTTCAGGGATGGGCGCGCCGCGGATGTCCAGCGGCGTGGTGCCGACCGCGTTAGGCGCGCCGGCGGCGGTGAAGCGGCGCTCGTCGCTCTCGAGGAAGTGGGAGCCGAGCTTCTTGCGCTGGAGCGACATAGAGGACGCCATGAGCGGCGGCGGTGGCGACTTGATCTCCTTGGGCTTGCTACTGAATGGTGGTGATGGTTGTTCCATCACTAGAGCGGCAGGGACGCCACCGCCAATTGGATTCGACTGAAGTGGAGAGAGGAAGGGGAAGATGATTTTCTTGCAAGAAGCAGCAGAGTGTGGCAGGACGGTGAATTTATTGTAGCGGAGAGGAGAGCTTCGAGAATTAATGGCCGCATTTAGCGCGACAAGGACGATGCTGAATGAATGAATGAGAAGGTACTAACGAGAAGTGCCGTGTGTATGTGTGTGTGGAGCTGCAGTAACAGGACGACTTCACACCATGGCCATGAATGGAAGCTGCCAACACATCACACAGTGGTCGCTAATTATCCTGGTCAGAAAAATGCTAACTGAATAAAGCACACTCACATAGGCATGGTGCGATGGTGGTGCTTGATTTGTTGCACGCACATAATAAGCTGCCAACACAACACATAGCATGCACGCGTGCCCCAACCACCGCACTGCACTCGACCAATCACCACCTGGCCACTAAGCAATACTCTAGCAGGGCAGCCTCGCCACGATCAATCGACATCGCTCACGGGTTTGCTTGTTGATGATACTCCACTTGTGAGTTGATCGACTGCTAACTCTAAGCCGCGTGTTTGGTTGTCTGCCTGCATTTTGAACCTTTTACGTTTGTGACTTTGAGGTTGAGATCTCGCAGCAGCAAGGGGGGAATGGTGGCGGGAGAGATGGCGGTGAGAGGAAGAAGATGATATAGGAGGGGCGGCCGTCCCAATTTTTCTCCAAGCGCGAGCTCGAGCCATCTCCAAGGTCGCACGGGCAAAAACTAAAGCGGTGAAAAATTCCTTAGTTTTCCACAACGAGAGAGTGGTTCTGAAAGACGGTCGATTCAGCCGTTTTTTTTATCGGACCTGGCTGAGACATGGTTTAAAATCCGTGCGGGCCACAAACGCGGAATGAGCCAAACACAACAATCAAGCGGACTTTTTTTTTTGCCTCCACAGGGCCAGGCTCAGGGCATCAGAGGCAACCAAACACGCCCAAAAGCTCCTCCACAGAAAGAAAAACACACGTAGTCTCAAGGAGGCTCAGGGCCTCGGAGGCTTATGGTCGCACCATTAACGATCTTTGTCTCGAGGAGGCCACCCTCGTGGGTCCGGCCTTTATGTGGAGCAATGAGAGGGTTTCGCCAACTCTCGAGAGGATTGACCGCTGGTTTGGGTCGGTGGATTGGGAAGCAGCGCACCCTGACAACTTGTTGAATGCCCTCTCCTCTTCCATTTCGGAACATGCCCCTTTGCTTATGTCGCTCACATGCGATATCACGCTCAAAAGGCGCTTTAAGTTTGAGTCCTTCTGGTGTTCATTGCATGGGTTTGATGAGGAGGTGAAGCGCCTCTAGTGCATGGTTCCGAAGGGAGGGAGATACCCAAACCCCCCTCATGGAGTTGGACCGCCGTTTGAGACGTCGGCGGCTGACCTTCGTAGCTAGGGCAAGCGTGAGGTGGGCAATGTCAAGCTTCAGCTCCTTATGGCGCATGAGCCCATCCTACGCTTCGACGTGGCCCACGAGAGTAGAGCTTTGTCCGCCGCTGGAGGCTGCGTTGCGGAAGCAGCTTAAGCTTAAACGCCTAGGCTTGGCCTCTCTGGATCGAACGGTTGCCCGTACCAGATCGCGCCTCCTTTGGATCAAGGAGGGCGATGCTAATACGATATTCTTTCACATCCATGGCTCGTCGAGACGTAAGCGCAATTACATCCATAGGCTCCGCGTGGAGGGTAACACCTTGACTGTTCAGGAGGATCTTGAACTCATTGTGTTCGAATTCTTCGGAGATAGGTTAGGTTTTGGTGTGGATAGGACAAGGTCCATTGATCTTGAAGGTCTTGGTATGTCCAGGCTTCTCTCAGCTTGAGGCCCCGTGGACGGTGGACGGGATCTGGGAGGTCACCAAAGGGATGCCGCTAGATAAGGCTACATGCCCTAATGGCTTCTCCATAAAATTTTACCACAAGTGTTGGTCCATTGTTAAGCATGAAGATGTGGAGGCGATTAACTGTCTCCATTGCTTGGATGATCGTGGGTTCAAGGGAATCAATCAAGCTCCTGTGGTGCTCCTTCCAAAAAGGAGGAGCCAGTGGAGATGGAGATGGGAGGTGCTAGGATGGCGGAGCTGGTGCCCGTGAATCAGAGTGCATTCATCCGTGGGAGATCCATATTGGACAATTTCATGCTCGTCCAGGGTACGATCTGGGAGATTCATGATAGGAGGATATCGGCCATATTCCTCAAGCTCGATCTCGCTAGAGCTTTTGACTCGGTTTTTTGGACTTTCATTTTAGAAGTGTTGAGGGCGTATGGATTTGGTGCGAGGTGGTGCGTGTGGATCATCTCAATTCTCTCTTCCACCAGCTCCAAGATTTTGGTGAACGACCACGTTATGGGTAGGATTTGGCACACGCGTGGGTTGAGGCAAGGGGGTCCGCTTTCCCCTTTGCTTTTCGTCCTTGTGGTGGATGTGTTAGCTGCACTATTTGTGCGGGCCGAATACACGGTCCTCTTCCGCCCTCTTCAGCCGCCAGGCGTTCATACGTCTTAAACGTATCTATAATTTTGATGCTCCATGCTTGTTTTCTACCAATTTTCCTATCTATTTACTATGGTTTTATATTATTTATTGGATTAACCTACTAATGGTTGCAAAGTGCATAAGTTCTTTTTTTACACTTTGATGTGTAGGGATTAACAAAAAAAACATAAAATGAGACTTGTTGGAGAAGGACTCTGACTTTCCTGAAATCTCTCCACCAACAGTTTTTAAAGATTGTTAGTTTGACCCCCAAAGACAACGTAAATTGAAGATGAAATTGCCTACAAAGTTGTTGGGCATTTCCATATCTTTCATTTAAGCCCAAGAACAGCCCAATCCGAGTTCGTATGTGTTGGGAATATGCCCTAGAGGCAATCATGGATGATGTAATTCCCAATGTATTCATAAAGTTGTTAAGTCGTATTTGTTTTGAACATCTGATATATGTTATTGAATATGTGATTCGATTGTGAAACTATATATTCATGTTGTTCATACTAGATTGTCCTTGGTCATTTAGGTTGTGCTGGACACACACCCTAGACTAATGTGAGTGTTGGCTGATGACACGGTTCCACTTGTCATGGGCATGGTGATGCCATTCCAACGTTCACAGACTTGACTAAAGAGTTTAGCAAGTCGGACTGACCCACATTGAGATGCAACGAGCAAGTCGTCATTTGCATGTCTCAATCAATGTAATCCTTAGACCTGAGGTTATCGCACAATCCGAGTTGTGGATCACCGGCTTAGATTCTGTCAAACGTTGTTCTGTGACAAGGCAGCTATAAAGGCAGAGTTCGGGTCGAATGAGAAGCAAACTGCGTGATGTGGATAATCAAGATGGGATTTTGCCCCTCCAAATGGAGAGATATTCTATGGGCCCTCTCGAGTAATATGATTTAGGAAGCATGGCCATGCGCGACTCAGTTAAGTGTTAACTGTGTCTGTTGACTAAGAGTTAGTCAGATGAATCACATATCACGGACCGAGAAGAGAGTTGAGCTATTTAAGGGATGACGATAAACCGCCTATAGTTCAACAAGGTATATCGTGAGGCAAAAGGGACTAAGATGTAAATCACATTGGAAGGTATGTCATCATGACTCAATGGAACTTGGGAGTCGGCACGTTCTGCTAGGAGCCGCTACCGATTGATCGATTAGAAGTTGGACTCCAATCGTGTCCAAGTCGCCATGAGCCTGCAGCGTCGCACACTTAAGAGCGGGAGCAAATGTATTGGTCGGGTTGGACCCGAACCGGAAATGGACTGAGTTTGTGAGTCGGACTCACAGAGGGAATGGGCCACAAGTGTTGTGAAGCCCACTACCATTCGCTATATAAAGAGGGGCGCAGGTTGCCCAGCGGGCACGTTACTCCACTCCCATGCGTTGGGAACCCTAGCCCCACTCAGTCCAGCCGTCGCACCGGACCTAGCAGTCCGCCGTCGGAGCTCCTCCTCGTACGTGTGGATACCGGCAGAGGTGTTATACGTTCAGCACTTCGACGTTCGCGGGATTTGATCGGCTGGATCGGATCGTGGGACTCCACTGCATCGACGTGCTTCATCGATAATCCGCAACCGCGCGTCTAGTGGTAATCATCGTGACCTTCTACGTCGGCTAGATCTTGGAAGCACCGCGTAGGAAAAAGTTTTGTTTATCTCTACGCGTTCCAACAGTGGTATCAGAGCGGTAGCTTCTGGTTTTAGGCCCGAGATCCGTACATATGTGATATGTAGTTAGCGTTAGATGTGATCTAATTGCTGTTTTGGTGGTCGGTCTATGAGATAGATCGGTTTTGTACAACGTTGATTGGATCAATCGTACTCGGGGTTAATGGATGATCTGGTTTCCGTGATCATACTGCTAAGGTCGTGGAACAACTTACCCCTACCGGTCGGTTTCCGCCATCGGGGTATACCGTGACACATAAATCCAGTTGCGGTGATCGAAGATCAAAGAGTTTGATCGAATCGGAATACGGATCAGATTTGGGTAAAATCGTTTTATCTCATGAAGAAATCCATGTTCAGAATGCAGATGAGCTGCCCCTTCGATCCCCGCCCGCTATCCGGCTAGCGGGGCCGCCGGCTTCGCCCTGTCGTAGCGCCTTAGATGTCGTTACGAGTTTCACAACGCCGGTAGATATCGTGTCTATGCATAACTTATTTTTGCAGGAAGTTGTGAATGGTATGGCTTATGTGCATGTGATGTGTGTAATCCATACATGATCTGCGTATCATGTTTTTGTCAGCCGACTGGAGCCTAGGTGCTGTCATTTTATTGTATACCGACCTGCGTGTCGGATTCTCTATGTGCAAGTCAATGTACAAGTCGGCTACATGGAGTAAGATGGCACGTGACAAGAGTTGGCACGAGTCGACTTACAAGCTTTATGAAGATGGAGATCACCATGAAGAGAGTCATACCATTTCACATTATAATTGCTTTATTTGTGTTATTGTTATGCCTCTGTTTACCTCTATTTAGATAGTTGGTAGATTTTTAATCCCTCAAAGAAGGTCTAGTCGGTCGTCCCGCCAGTGCTACACCATCACAAGTCGAACATTCTTGGTAGTGGGCTCATGAAATTGAGGTGCTACCAATTCTTTCCGATTAGGTGGGTTTGAGTCGGACTCTTACAGCGGAAGCACTTGGTAATCTAGACGAGTCCATCACAACGGTTGTGGGGCTCGGGGCGAGGAAGGTTGGGAGCCGGGGCATGTGATGCCACCCAACTAACAGGAGTCGTATTGGATACGATTGGCAAGGTGTTGCCTACCTAGATCACTTGACGGCTAGTGGTGATGCTAAAGCTCACTAGTCGCCTTACTTATTTAGGATCTTGAATCACTTAACAACCATCGGAGGGATGTTGGTTCTAGTGGGAGCATAAGTATTAAAACGTTTAATATGCCTGCTCTTTATGAATACATGTCTTAAGTGTTTTGCATATTTTCTGTTGTAGATCAATGGCACCTAGTAACCTTCCTCAGTTGTCCACTTTTGCGTTGAGGTCAATCCTAGAGAAAGATAAGCTTAATGGAACTAATTTCACCAACTGGTACCGTAATCTGAGGATAGTCCTCAAGCATGTGATGCATGTAAAATGCATAGATGAATTTTGCATATTTTCACATGGTTTTCTATTACATATTTCATCATATAAGGGTATAATTCAATGTTTTATAGTATTTTAGGGTTAAATTACAAAGTCCCCCAACTTTTATGGAATTAACCCTGCCTGTCAGAAACCCCGTTTTCTATATTTTTGACGTTTCAGGGGGCAAACTTCCGCGAAATCACCTGAAAATCTGCGGGGGTCATTTTCTTGGAAGGATAAGACTTGCGGGCGAAGGATCCACGAGAATTGGGCAAGGGGCCCAAAAGAGGACCCTCCACGCGGCCAGATTCCTTGGCCGCGTGAGAGGCCCCCTTTTGGCCCCTGTGGCCCCAATTCCTTCAATCTTCGACTTACCGACTCCGTCTTGACCTAAAACCGACTATAAAAAGGGTCCCCCGTACCCTTACAGAGAGAGCGCTGCCGAAACACCGAAACAGAGACCAGAAGTTCCAGATTGGAGGGGGGAAAACTCCGGCGGGGCGCCGCCGGTGTGATCTCCTACCCCTCCAACGTCATCTCCATCGACATCTCCATGAAGAGGGAGTAGTCCACCCCAGGGCTATGGGTTTGTGGAAGTAGCACTTGTATCTCTCTCTCTATGTGCTTCACTAATTAGATCCGTATGAGCTGCCTCACATGATTACGGGCACCGTTGTAATTCCTATGTGGTGGATCTTTTCTATGAGTTATTGTAATCTCACATGTAATTCTTTATGTCCACCGTCTACCACTTTATTTGAGAGAATGCAAGTGTGAAACCATGAACCCCGGTCCTATTTTAAATATAAGAAAACACTCTAGTTACTTTGCTGCAATTTACTTACTTGCACTTTACTTTACTTGCATCTCCAATTCGAATTTACATTATCTCCATCACCACTTGCATCAAAAAAAAAATACAAAAACAAACCATTGCATATTTATTTTCTCATTTGCATTTAGTAGTAGATTTAATTATTGCACATTTACTTTCAGTTTTGCATTGCAATTTAGAAGTCTCATACCTTGTGCTTGACAACCACTTGGTGAGGTTGAGGGCACAAAACTCTCTATTTGTTTGCAGGATCCTGGAGGAAGCTTGGAAGACAACTGTTGAAATACTGGATCCCCAAGAGTTCGATATAAACCATCGAGTCACCCTCGTGGGGAAGAAGGCTTTCCACTAGCTACACACTCTGCACTTGGAGTCTCAACCTAGCCATCAAGCGTTTTTCTGGCGCCGTTGACGGGGAGCCATAGGTGAAGGAGTTGTCCAAAGGAGCTCACAAGAAGTCTTCATCACCAACAAGGTGTGCAAACACCTAAGTTTGGGGAGGTTGCACCTACGTGAGTACCGTCCTTTCTATCTCCACCTTCTTTCAAGTAGATTGTTTTGTTTCTTGTCTTGTTTTTGTTTTTGTTTTGTTTTTGTTCTTGTTTTTGTTTTGTCTTGCATATTTTATTTTAGTTTGCATTTTAGTTTTGCATTTAGTTATCTAGTTTATTTTAGTATTTCGAATTTGCCTAGTTACTTTACTTTTCAGTTTTGCATAAAAAAATAAAAACTACATAAAAACTGTTAAAATGGGTGATAGAACTAAATTAAGTGACTACACAAATACACCCAATGACCAATTCATTGCTAGGACAATTACTACACCTGAAATACAAGCTAAAAGCTATGAAGTAAGTCTTAGTTTATTGAATTTAATTACTAGAGAGCAATTTGGTGGTAGTGCTATGGAGAATGCCTCTATGCATCTTCATGATTTCATGGAAATATGTGATATGCAAAAATTTAAAAATGTGGAAAGTAGTGTTTTAAAACTGAAATTATTTCCTTTTTCACTTAGAGGAAAGGCTAAAGAATGGTTACTTTCACTACCTACAGCTAGTATAAAGTCTTGGGATGATTTAAAACAAGCTTTCATTAAGAAATATTATCCTCCCGTTAAAATTTTGCAAAATAGGAATAATATCCTCTCATTTAGACAAAATGATAATGAACATGTAGACATGGAATGGGATAGAATTAAATTAATGCTTAGAACATGCCCATCACATGGATTAAATGAATGGACCATACTACACTCTTTTTATAATGGTCTAAACTACATGTCTAGAAATATACTTGATTCTGCTGCTGGAGGTGCCTTTATGAGTAAAACTGTAGGAGAGGCTAAGAGTGAAAGTGCATGGTTCCCCCATATGTGGTTTTGGTAATTAATGACAATCCTTTATGGACTAATGTTTGCATTGAGTTATCCTTGTAGATCTTGTCCATAGGAAATAATGGAGTTCATGTGTTGAACTCTATTAGCTTCCTTGATGGCCATTGTTTTTCTCATGGATTTATATGAAGAATGGTCTTGGTTTGAGTTGAGCTTATTGCTAGTTTGTCTTGAAGAAAAAGGATTAGGTGATCTTTCATTATCATCTTCAAGACATCATCTTTAGAAGTGAGAAGCAAAGATACAAGGTTGATCAAGCAAGCGATCAACACACAAAGCTACAAGTTGTACCAAGTGGGATTGTGTATCTCATGGTATGGTAAGCAATTGTCAATATAGCTTTGTGAACTAACCCATGATATGTGTGTGTCGCATCTCTATGTGTGGTTAGGTATCTTTCCATGGGCATGAACCAAAAGGAAGATTTCATATAGCCCATGGTCTATGTCGTCGTCAAGCGGTGTTTGTCATCTAGCTTGACGTAGAAGCTCAAGTGAAGCATCTAGAAGATATCCTATGCTTGATGCTTGCCACCACTTTGGGAGATTGTGGCCTTGTGAAGATTTGCCGAAGGGTCTCTCCCATAATGGTGTATGGGGGAGCTAGTCTCTCCCATAATGGTGTATGGGGGAGCAACTTGCAAGTCTTCATCAAGCGGAGTTTGTGCTAGCAAGCGCAATCAAGAAAGAAGATCCAACTTGAGAGAGTCAAGATCGTCATCATCTAGCTCAAGTGGAATGCTCAAGGCAAAGGTATAATCTTGATAGGTTTTCTATTTTACCGGTCTCGTGTCTTTGGGAGACCGGGTTATAGGATAGATAGTCGTACTATCAAGAGGGGCTCTCAAGTGAGTAACTCGATCGAATCGTTATGGAGAGCTCAAACCTTTGCATACTTTGCATATCATCTTTCTTGGTTCTTATTTGGCTTTTGTCTCCTTTGGGTTTTAGTGCTTGTCGTGATCTTCATGACAAGCCTTGGTTTCTCGAAAACGGATTTCGTAAGAAAAACTTGTTGCGTTTTCGGTGGTGAAAATATTCCGTTCGTCTTTGAGAATGTTCCCACACCTTCCATGTGTGGTAACTTCTCCATACTTTGAGGTATCAATATTTTCACTTTTTGTTTGGATACTCCTTGCTGTTATCTTTCCATTGCAATTGGTTTTACCTCGTTCGGAGTTCATTTGCAAAAGTTATGGGGTTTCTAGTTCAGCCTCTCTGTTCTGGACTCAACCGGATTATTCTAGCCGGATTATTCCGGGCAACCGGATATTCCGGTTAGGGTAGTTTTGGTCCATATTCGGGACAGAGAGGAGCCGGATTATTTGGAACCGGATTATTCGGAGGAACCGGATATTCCGGTTGTGGAGTTTGTTGCGAAAAATGGCTAAGGACTGGAAGGTTGGAGCTACTGGAGTCAACCGGATTATTTGGTCCGGATTATTCATCCTGGACCGGATATTCCGGTTGCTGCGAAAAATGGCTAAGGACTGGAAGCTTGAACCTTCTGGAGTAAACCGGATTATTTGAACCGGATTATTCGGGGCATACCGGATATTCCGGTTTGGGCAGTTTTCAGACCAATTTGCTCACTGACATGGACCGGATTATTGGTACCGGATTTTTCCAAGGGGACCGGATATTCCGGTTAAAGTCAACAGGTTTCGAGCAGATCTTGAGACCGGATATTCCGGTCCAAACTTGGACCGGATATTCCGGTCCCAGATTCCTGCACAAACGGCTAGTTTTTGTGGGGACCTATTTAAGGGGGCTTTCTTCCCCATTGGTCCCCAAGTCTTCCAAGCACGTTTTTCCCCTTCTCTCCCACCATTGTTGACCTTGGAAAGCTTGCCCCTCTCCCAATCCCTCCTATGATTCTTGCATATCTTTGAGGGAGAAGGTAGAGGAGATCTCGATCTACATTTCCACCAATCCATCTTCCTTCTTAGTGAGGGAAACTTAGTAGATCTTGATCTTGGAGTTCTTGGTGTTTCTCCTCCATTGTTCTTCCTCTCTTATTCCCCCATAAGCATTTGTTGCTTTGTTGGAATTTGAGAGTGAAGGATTTGAGCACTTGTGCTCTTGCCATTTGCATCGGTTGCATCGGTTTGCTCTCTCCACGAGGATTCGTGGAAGTTGAAAGTTTGTGAGCTTGTTACTCTTGGGTCTTGGACCCTAGACGACTTGTGGTGTTCTTGGGAGCCTCCAATTGAGTTGTGGATGCGTGCCCCAAGATTGTGGTGACACCGAGAGCCTCCAATTGAGTTGTGGATGCGTGCCTCGGATTTGAAGGTTGCCAATAGTGGAAGGTGAACTAGGCCTTTGTGGCGGAAGTTCATCGGAGAATAGGGTGAGGCCTTTGTGGCGTTGAGTAGGCCTTCGTGGTGAGCTCACACCCCTCCAACGAGACGTACTCCCCTTTGTGGGAGGAACTCGGGAATACATCTTCGTCTCCGTGTGCCTCGGTTATTTCTATACCCGAGCTTTATACTTATGCAATTTACATTGTGATAGCCTTCGAGCTTGAAGTTATATATCTTGCTATCACCTTGTTACTTGTATTGCTTAGCATAAGTTGTTGGTGCATCTAGTTGGCCATAGAATATTTAGGTTGTATGCTTGTTAATTTAAACACCTAGTTTATTTCCGCATTTAGCAAGCATTAACCGGAAAAGTTTTAATCGCCTATTCACCCCCCCCCCCCCTCTAGGCGACGTCGTTGTCCGTTCAAAGAGCATATTAGAAAGCATATTACAAAATTACAGTCAATGGAATACTGAAAGAGCACCCAATCCCACTAAGAAAATAAACTCAATTGAAGAAACCAATGATTTGTCTTATAAAATGGACAATATTCTTGCCTTTATTAATAAACAAAATATGGAGAATGTGCCTTTGCAGGAGCTAGTTGGTAGTAATTCTGAAAGTGTGGATGTCAATTTTGTTAGGAATTATGGTAGCAATGGTTTTGGTAATGCTTACAATTCATATAGTAAACCTCCTTATGTGCCAAATAAACCTTTTGTTCCATATCCTAATGCTAATGAAAATAAGTGGAAGCCTTCTAGTGAAATTTCTGAATTTAATAAATTGCTTATGGAACAAGTTGCTAGTAACAATGCTATGATACATGAGTTAAATAAGTCTATTGCATCCATTAGTAGTGATATTAAAGGATTGCAACTTCAATCTTCGAATTTTGATAAAGCATTGTCAAAATTAGCTGATAATCAAGCAACTCTATTAAGCATGTCAGCAGGAAAGCCACAAGCACAACCTAGTGTAGGAATGAATTCTATTACTATTGCTGCTCCTATTATTGAAAATATTGATCATATTGCTGAGAATACAAGTGAGCATGTCCCTACTAGCTTAGAAGAAACTTTAAATGAAATAGTGAAGTACCCTGAATATTTACTTCCATATATGTCTTATCTTGCTAGCAAAGATGAAATTAGTCCTCATGAATCAAGCATGCTAGCTAAATTAGAGAGTAAAGTAGAGGAAATTATGATGCTTACTGAAATTAAGGATTCATTGCTTGATTTAGAAAAAAGTAGCTTGCAAGAACTTATTGCTACTCTACAAAAATTTGCTAGTGATCCCACTATAAATGTTAATCAACCTGGCTTTGGATCTTATATTGCTAATCATGTCTTGCAAGAAAAAATTTCTAGGTACAAGAATGAGGCCATGATACCTCCTAAGCTTGGGGATGCATGGATCCCCAAAGTGCTAGTTTCAATTGGAAAAGAAATTCACCATGCTATGTTAGATATAGGTTCTAGTGTATCGGTACTCTCTAAAGAATTATATGAATTGCTAGAACTAGAAAATTTAGAAAAGTGCTCAAGTGAATTTGTCCTTGCTGATAACTCTACTAAACATGCTGTAGGACAAGTAAAAGATGTTATGATTGAATTGCACATGACTTTCGTACCCGTTGATTTTATTATTATGGATATGGGGGATAAATCCCCTAGTCCTATTATTTTGGGTAGACCTTTTCTTCGTACTACAGGTGCAATCATAGACTCCAAGGAAGGGAATGTCAAGTTTCAGTTCCCTCACAAGAAAAGCATGGAGAACTTCCCAAGGAAGAGGGGCACGCTGAAGAACAAGCTCCCTCATGAGCTTTATCCCTCTTGATTATCAAGTAAGTAAAGCCTAGCTATATGGCTATAAAGAAAACGCTTTACGGGAGGCAACCCGGTTGTTTTTGTTTGGATTTTCCTAGTGTCCTATTGTTTTCTCAAGAGATTAGTTTTTTGTTTTAATTATGGAGTTTTCAATAAAGAGTCAAGTCAAACCCATTTGGACTTATAAGTTGCTATCCTAGCGCATGAAATTTCTGTTTCAGCACGAGTCTGGTCACCGTATGATTTTACGTTTTTTATTGGTATGTCGGATTGAGCTAATTTTTAAGTATGTTCTGCAACTTTTCGTCCTATGTAAGCACAAAAATTGTCTTAATTTTTTGACGAGTCTAGCTTAGGGAAAAACGTTCGTTTTGCTGCTGCTGCTTTTCTGGACAGATTCTGCCTTCTTTTGTTTTATGCACTCTTTGGGCTTGGGAATCGAATTTCCATGATTCTCTCAAACAAGATAGTGAACATACAACATAATAAACCATATTGTCTATCTACTGGAGCATTTTATTTGGAATTTTGCACATCAAGCATGTGATTTGTTTGTCCTTGCTAATCTCACCCCACAGAAAAAGAATGGGAGAAACATGTTTTGTGAAGTTTTTTCACAGGGAATAGAGGAGCTGCGCCTCAAGAAATCCAAGAATGGTGAAAACCGTAAGGTTGGGGATGTGATGAACACCCCACTGGAGCTACACTCTTTTGGTTAGCACACGTCTACTTTCTGTTTTTCTAAGCAAAGCATTTATCGTAGAGACTTGAAGCGTCTAGTTTTTATTTTTATTTTTCTTTTGATAAGACCACCACCATCATTTCATATGAGATTGAGCTACTGGAGTTTGGGGTTGGAATGTATTGTATGCTAGTATTATGACTTGGAATAGGGATGCCATGGTTGATTTGAAGAGCTACATATGTTTGCATGATTTATAGGCTTTTTATGTGTAGAAATTTGCAATAATGTTGTCTTGAGCTATCTCTTATTCATGTCCTTGATGTTAACTGCTGGTTTATTTAGTTTTTCATGAAATGAGTAGTTCTATGGACATATGCATGCATAGTAGCTGGTCAACTATCTCCCTCTTGCTAGCCCAAAAATTTAAAAATTCCAACAAGTAAAAACTTGTTTCCAACACTCCTTAGCTAAGTATTTCCAGTGAGTCCACCATATCTTCCCATTAGCTTCATTGCTATTCCGAGTATGTTCACCGTGTTATTGTGTTATTTATGTTCTAAATTAATATATTCACTTTATTAATTGTCATGGGTTGAACTTGGGATAGGACTCTCACGAATTTTGAAGGCACACTTTACTTTTTATGCATCTAATAAACATGACCCAATAATGGGAGCCACAAGTTTTGCGTTTGACAAGTGCGTGGTTGGGAGCTAGCTATAAACGTGTATCACCGGAAAGCTTTCAACATTGCACAAAAAATTTACATTTGGTTGATATCATGTACTTTTGTTTTTGGACTCCTGTCATGCCGAAATGAAATAGAGGAATAGTAAGTTTTGATGAGTAAGTATCTATATGACTAGAGAAACGCATTGGGCCGCTAACCCAGGCCATGCTTTATCATGGTGGAAATTTACTTACAGCTTGAGTGACTCTACAACACATCCTATAATAAAATAAGAAGCTATGCATAATAGTGAATGAAAATAAAAAGGATGATGAGTCTACTCCGTTTATTCATCTTGTCATTGTAACATGGGCTTGTTTCCATGTCATGGGGCAAGAGGTATCTCTTTGCGGTTCTCTATGATGTCATTAATACTTATTATGATTGTACAAATCTTAGTAATCATGGAGTAGGTTTTCACACTCACGGGGCATGAGGCTTTCAACCACCTTGTCATTCTCATTACTTCAATACTCACAATTTTAAGATGCTAGTGATAAAGGGGCAATGAGAGTCCTAGATCAATGGATACCACATTTCAATTAGTAATTTTAGTTGAATAATTTAGCGGCTAAATAAGACTTGATCATGTTTTATATCTACTCAATTTTCTCCAAAGTGTCCACCATATTTTCTATTCTCCATTATGCTATTCTTTGACCAATATAGAATTTTATTTTTCATTTTGTGTATGCATTTGGTCCATAGTGCTTTTATTTCATTATACACTTTGTGAACTTTCATGAAGCATCTTTGCTTGCATATTTGATATTTCTTACAACATGAATTGTATATTGCTACTCATTTCTAGTATTAATCATTTGATTATATGTAGCATGAATAATACTCCTTGATATCCCATGATTGTTTCAATATGTAAAACACATCTTAGTTTTATCACCTTCATACTCGAGGATGAGCATGGGTTAAGCTTGGGGATGTTGATGCATGTAAAATGCATAGATGAATTTTGCATATTTTCACATGGTTTTCTATTACATATTGCATCATATAAGGGTATAATTCAATGTTTTATAGTATTTTAGGGTTAAATTACAAAGTCCCCCAACTTTTATGGAATTAACCCTGCCTGTCAGAAACCCCGTTTTCTATATTTTTGACGTTTCAAGTGGCAAACTTCCGCGAAATCACCTGAAAATCAGCGGGGGTCATTTTCTTGGAAGGAGAAGACTTGCGGGCGAAGGATCCACGAGAATTGGGCAAGGAGGCCCAAAAGAGGACCCTCCACGCGACCAGATTCCTTGGCCGCGTGAGAGGCCCCCTTTTGGCCCCTGTGGCCCCAATTCCTTCCATCTTCGACTTACCGACTCCGTCTTGACCTAAAATCGACTATAAAAGGGTCCCCCGTACCCTTACGGAGAGAGCGCCGCCGAAACACCGAAACACCAAAACAGAGACCAGAAGTTCCAGATTGGAGGGGGAAAACTCCGGCGGGGCGTCGCCGGTGTGATCTCCTACCCCTCCAACGTCATCTCCGTCGACATCTCCATGAAGAGGGATTAGTCTACCCCAGGGCTATGGGTTTGTGGAAGTAGCACTTGTATCTCTCTCTATGTGCTTCACTAATTAGATCCGTATGAGTTGCCTCACATGATTACGGGCACCGTTGTAATTCCTATGTGGTGGATCTTTTCTATGAGTTATTGTAATCTCACATGTAATTCTTTATGTCCACCGTCTACCACTTTATTTGAGAGAATGCAAGTGTGAAACCATGAACCCCGGTCCTATTTTAAATATAAGAAAACACTCTAGTTACTTTGCTGCAATTTACTTACTTGCGCTTTACTTTACTTGCATCTCCAATTCGAATTTACATTATCTCCATCACCACTTGCATCACAAAAATACAAAAACAAACCATTGCATATTTATTTTCTCATTTGCATTTAGTAGTAGATTTAATTATTGCACATTTACTTTCAGTTCTGCATTGTAATTTAGAAGTCTCACACCTTGTGCTTGACAACCACTTGGTGAGGTTGAGGGCACAAAACTCTCTATTTGTTTGCAGGATCCTGGAGGAAGCTCGGAAGACAACTACTGAAATACTGGCTCCCCAAGAGTTCGATATAAACCCTCGAGTCACCATCGTGGGGAAGAAGGCTTGCCACTAGCTACACACTCTGCACTTGGAGTCTCAACCTAGCCATCAGCATGACAAGAAAGAACATGTTCTAGAAACTCCACTTCCAGAAGAGCCAGATGATGATGCGACTGTCGTAGTCATGAATGCCTACCGTAAGACTAGAGATGAGTCTACGGAAATTATCTGTCTTATGCTTGCACATATGGAACCGGACTTGCAGCAGCAGTTCGAGAATGTTGAGGCCTACGATATGATCGAAAGCCTCAAAAGTATGTTCCAGGCTCATGCAAAGACCGAGAGGTATCACATCTCTCAAGCTTTGCTTGGTTGTAAGCTTAAAGATGGTGATCCACTGAGTCCGCATGTAATCAAGATGACTGGTTACTGGCAGTCTCTGGATCGGCTTGGCTTCCCAATTAACGAAGAGTTCGCTACTGATATAATTCTGAACTCTCTTCCTAGTGCGTATGGTCCGTTCATTTCGAACTACCACATGCATGGTATGGATAAGAAGATCACTGAATTACATGGGATGCTCAAAACGGCAGAGGCTGATCTTAAGAAAGGCGCCAGTCAAGTGTTCATGGTGCAGAATAAGGCTAAGTTCAAGAAGAGTTCTTGGAATAAGAAGAAGAAGGATAAGTCAGGAGGCAACGCCCATGGCCCTGTCCAGAGCGCTTCCTCAAAGACTAAGACTTCTCCTACAGCCGGAGCCAATTGCTTCTATTACAAGCAAGATGGCCACTGGAAGAGGAACTGCACCAAGTATTTGGCTGACAAAGCCAAGAGTGGAGGTGTGACTTCCAACTCAGGTACGCTTGTGTGCAATGTTATAGACATTTATCTTGCTGATGCACCTAATAGTTCTTGGGTATATGATACCGGATCAGTTATTCACATATGCAACTCGTTGCAGGGACTGGTAAGAACTAGGAGCGTGGCAAGAGGAGAGGTTGATATTCGGGTCGGCAACAAGGAGAGAGTCGCTGCGTTGGAAGTCGGCACGATGCAACTTCATTTATCTTCAGGATTTTTAATGGAATTAAATAATTGTTATTATGTTCTAGTGCTTAGTAGAAACATTATTTCCGCCTCATATTTGATGAGACAAGGTTATGAGTCGAATATTAAGAATAATGGTTGTTCTTTATATTTGAAAAATATGTTTAATGGCTTTGCACCCGTTCAGAACGGGTTATTTATTTTAAATCTTGATAGTGAATCGGTCTATAACATAAATGTTAAAAGGTTGAAACCAAATGATCTGAATATGACTTACTTTTGGCACTGTCGGCTTGGTCATATAAGTTGGAAGCGCATGAAGAAGCTCCATGATGATGGACTTCTAACTTCGTTCGACTTAGAGTCATTCGAGACATGTGAATCATGCCTACTAGGCAAAATGACCAAGACAAATTTTGCAAGGAGTTGTGAAAGGGCGTCCGGCTTGTTGGAACTAATACATAGTGATGTATGTGGTCCAATGAGCACGACAGCCAGAGGTGGTTATGAGTACTTCATTACCTTCACTGATGATTTGAGTAGGTAAGGATATATCTATTTAATGAAACACAAGTCGGAAGCCTTTGAAAAGTTCAAGGAATTCCAGAGTGAGGTACAAAATCAACTCGGCAAGAAAATAAAGTTTCTACGGTCGGACCGTGGAGACGAGTACATGAGCCATGAGTTTGATGACCATCTAAAGAGTTGTGGAATAGTTCCTCAACCCACTCCGCCGGGTACACCGCAGAGAAACGGTGTATCGGAACGGAGAAATCGGACCTTGTTGGACATGGTACGATCAATGATGAGTCGGACAGATCTACCTTTATCATTTTGGGGTTATTGTCTAGAAACGGCATCGTTCACACTAAACAGAGTACCATGAAAGTCAGTAGAGAAGACACCGCATGAGATGTGGACTGACAAGAGGCCAAGTTTGTCTTTTCTTAAGATTTGGGGTTGTGAAGCATTTGTCAAGCGACTTCAGTCGGACAAGCTCACGCCCAAGTCGGATAAGTGTATTTTCATGGGGTATCCGAGGGAAACCTTGGGGTACTACTTCTACAACCGGGAAGAGGGCAAAGTGTTTGTCACTCAGAATGGTGTCTTCCTTGAGAAAGAGTTTCTCAATCGGGGAGTCAGTGGGGGCACAATGCAACTTGAAGAAATTCGAGAGGAACCGTCTAGGGGCGAGTCGGCAAGGGCCTTAGAGGCTGAGCCGGTCGTGGTACCTACACCGGTAACAGCACCCGAACCACGGAGATCTGCCAGATTACAAAATACTCGTGATGTTTTACTGTTAGACAGTAATGAGCCGGCAACTTATTCGGAAGCGATGGTGGGATCTGATTCCGAGTCATGGCTTGGAGCCATGAGATCCGAGTTAAAGTCCATGGATGAAAACCAAGTTTGGAATTTGGTTGATCTGCCTGACGGTGCAAGACCCGTCGAGTGCAAATGGGTCTTTAAGAAGAAAATTGATATGGATGGAAATATTTCCGTCTATAAAGCACGACTTGTCGCGAAGGGGATCCGACAGGTTCAAAGAGTTGACTACGACGAGACCTTCTCGCCCGTAGCGATACTTAAATCAATTCGGATCATGTTAGCCATAGCAGCCTATTTCGACTATGAGATATGGCAGATGGGTGTCAAGACGGCTTTCCTTAATGGAAATTTAACTGAGGACGTGTATATGATACAGCCCGAAGGTTTTGTCGTTCCAGCTAACGCTGGCAAGGTATGCAAACTTCAAAAATCCATTTATGGGTTGAAGCAAGTATCTCGGAGTTGGAACATTCGCTTTGATGAGGTAGTCAAATCGTTTGGCTTCATCAAGAGCGATCATGATTCTTGTTTATACAAGAAGTTTAGTGGGAGCAAAGTAAATTTTCTAATCTTATATGTGGACGACATATTACTGATTGGAAATGATGTCATGATGTTGCAAGAAACCAAAGAATCATTGGAAAGGAGTTTCTCAATGAAGGATTTGGGTGAGGCGACTTACATATTAGGAATCAGGATCTATAGAGATAGATCAAGGCGGCTCATTGGATTGAGTCAGAGTACATATCTGGACAAAGTTTTGAAGAGATTCAAAATGGAAGAGTCCAAGAAGGGATTCTTACCGATGTCCCATGGTATGAAACTTAGCAAGACTCAGTGTCCTTCTATGACTGATGAGCGAAGTCGGATGAGTGTGATTCCATATGCTTCAGCAATCGGATCCATCATATATGCCATGATTTGTACTAGGCCAGATGTTTCCTATGCTCTAAGTATTACGAGCAGATACCAGGCTGACCCTGGCGAAGCCCACTGGGCAGCGGTTAAAAACATCCTTAAGTACTTGAGAAGGACTAAGGAAATGTTCCTAGTTTATGGAGGTGATGAGGAATTCAGTGTAAAGGGTTACACGGATGCGAGTTATCTCACCGACTCAGATGACTCTCGTTCACAATCTGGATACGTGTTCGTAATGAACGGAGGAGCTGTGAGCTGGAAGAGTTCCAAGCAAGATACAGTGTCTGCATCTACAACAGAGGCTGAGTATATTGTTGTCTCGGAGGCTGCAAAGGAACCTGTTTGGATCAGGAACCTCCTGATAGATCTTGGTGTGGTTCAGGGCGCGTCCAATCCTTTGGACGTATATTGTGACAACAATGGTGCTATCGCACAAGCCAAGGAACCTAGACAACACCAGAAGAACAAACATATACTCATGCGTTACCATCTCATTCGCCAGTTTGTCGAACAAGGTGATATCAAGTTATGCAAAGTACACACGGATGCAAACATTGCAGATCCTTTGACAAAGGCGCTACCACAGCCTAAGCATGAGGCGCACACGAGAGGTATGGGCATTCGATGCCTAGGCATATGATGCCAAGATGATTGACTCTAGTGCAAGTGGGAGACTGTTGAGAATATGCCCTAGAGGCAATCATGGATGATGTAATTCCCAATGTATTCATAAAGTTGTTAAGTCGTCCTTGTTTTGAACATCTGATATATGTTATTGATATGTGATTCGATTGTGAAACTATATATTCATGTTGTTCATACTAGATTGTCCTTGGTCATTTAGGTTGTGCTGGACACACACCCTAGACTAATGTGAGTGTTGGCTGATGACACGGTTCCACTTGTCATGGGCATGGTGATGCCATTCCAACGATCACAGACTTGACTAAAGAGTTTAGCAAGTCGGACTGACCCATATTGAGATGCAACGAGCAAGTCGTCATTTGCATGTCTCAATCAATGTAATCCTTAGACCTGAGGTTATCGCATAATCCGAGTTGTGGATCACCGCCTTAGGTTTTGTCAAACGTTGTTCTGTGACAAGGCAGCTATAAAGGCAGAGTTCGGGTCGAATGAGAAGCAAGCTGCGTGATGTGGAAAATCAAGATGGGATTTTGCCCCTCCAAATTGAGAGATATTTTCTGGGCCCTCTCGAGTGATATGATTCAGGAAGCATAGCCATGCGCGACTCAGTTAAGTGTTAACTGTGTCTGTTGACTAAGAGTTAGTCAGATGAATCACATATCACGGACCGAGAAGAGAGTTGAGCTATTTAAGGGATGACAATAAATCGCCTATAGTTCAACAAGGTATATCGTGAGGCAAAAGGGACTAAGATGTAAATCACATTGGAATATATGTCATCATGACTCAATGGAACTTGGGAGTCGGCACGTTCTGCTAGGAGCCGCTACCGATTGATTGATTAGGAGTTGGACTCCAATCGTGTCCAAGTCGCCATGAGCCTGCAGGGTCGCACACTTAAGAGCGGGAGCAAATGTATTGGTCGGGTTGGACCCGAACCGGAAACACACTGAGTTTGTGAGTCGGACTCACAGAGGGAATGGGCCACAAGTGTTGTGAAGCCCACTACCATTCGATATATAAAGAGGGGCGCAGGTTGCCCAGCGGGCACGTTACTCCACTCCCATGCGTTGGGAACCCTAGCCCCACTCAGTCCAGCCGTCGCACCGGACCTAGCAGTCCGCCGTCGGAGCTCCTCCTCGTACGTGTGGATACCGGCAGAGGTGTTGTACGTTCAGCACTTCGACGTTCGCGGGATTGGATCGGCTGGATCGGATCATGGGACTCCACTGCATCGACGTGCTTCATCGATAATCCGCAACCGCGTGTCTAGTGGTAATCATCGTGGCCTTCTACCTCGGCTAGATCTTGGAAGTACCGCGTAGGAAAAAGTTTTGTTTATCTCTACGCGTTCCAACAGTATGCGGCCCGTGGACCCATTTTACTGAGGACAAATATTTGATTAAGGGATTACGGGAATCAGTGACGTGATTGAGTGCAACTCTTACCATATTTGATGGATTCGGCTAAGACACGACTTTGGGGCCTCATTAGGGATGATAAGGGTCCCTAGGAAGGTTCTAGAGGTGCCCAAGAGCCCATTGGATAAAGGGTCATCCATCGGAGAGCCGGGAAGCATTGTCCTATCACATATAAGGAGAGGGAAACCCTAATTCTTGGGCAGCCACCAAAAACCACGAATTTTGCCTCGCACATGGCTCATCTCCATGGGGGAGGGCTCATCTACAGAACCAAGAAGACATGGAGGAAGGGTCTAAGGGGAGGCGCTCCCCCATGATGGTCGGTCGGCGCAGGAGGAGCCCCCTGCGCCGCCGACGCCCTGCACCTCACGTGTTGCCCCTTCTCCATCCTCTCCACCGTCTTCACCGCCATCTCCATCGCTAATTCCTCGTTGTATACAGTGGTTCATCCTCCCACACACCTCTGTACCGTCCTATGTAAACATGATGTTTGACGTTATAAATTATTTGCAGATGATCTATTGCATCTATGTCATGTTTGTGTAGATCCCTTTTGTCATATGATTGATTGTTGAACCTCTATGGATGGTTCGAGATATATATTGAATTTGTTATAGTCCTATGGTCCCATCATATGTTTATGCGCGCATGGATCACATCATAGGATTTATAGTATGTGGAGAAAGCTAGAGGGAGGACTGCTTGAGTGACAGAAACATGAGCCCCAATCTAGTGATTAAAACATATGAGATAAAGAGGACCTTTTGATCTTAATGTTATGGTTGAGTATTTTTACCTTATGTATCTTCTAGTAGTTACGGATGTTTGTTAGAGTTCCAATCATAAGTACTTGCAATCATTGGATAGTGAGAGCTTGTTAGCGTTGCCTCTCCCACATGAAAGAGGAATATCAACCTTTTATTTGACTATTTGATCATGGACAAATCCATCACACTTTCCACCACTTTTCCACACTCATGTTACTGCTAGTTTATAGTCATTTAGTATAATTTATTGCTACAGCAACTAACTTTACTTTCATGTATTTATTATCCTGCAAAACTATCTTATTTACCTGTATTGTTACTCTAGTTTTATTTTCTAGATATTGCAAAACGTTTAGTGTGCGTAGAGTTGTATTAGTGGTTGATAGAATTGGAGAGAATACTTATGCTACATTTAGCTCCACGTTGGGTTCGACACTATTACTTATCGAAAAGGCTACACACGATCCCCTATACTTGTGGGATATCATGTGTTAAGCACCGCTTGTCTCTGTTTGCGGATGACGTGGCAGTGTTGATCAAACATGTGGAGGGCGAGATTCCTCCGGCCCCGGGACTCTTTGAACTTTTTGGGGATGCTTTGGGGATGCGTGTAAACTTTGCGAAGAGCTCAACCACTTTGATCCGTTGTGTGGAGCCATCTGCGGAGGTGATTCAGCCTCTGCTTTCCTGTGGCCTTATGGAGTTCCCTTGCACCTATCCGGACTTTCCGCTTGCACCCACACACATATCTAAGCATGACCTTCAGCCTTATGTGGATAAGATGGTCAGACGTCTTCCATCATGGATGGGTTCCCTCCTGGCTGCTCCAGGGAGATTGGTCCTTATCAAGATGGTCAAACATGAGGCTTTCGAGGAAGTGTGTAGGGGATTCATGTGGTGCGGCAAGGACTCGGCTCAAGGGGGTTCCTGGCCTATTGTTTGACGAAACGTGTGCCTGCCACCTAGTCTTGGTGGGCTTGGCATTCGTAATCTCCACATCCTAAATGATGCACTGCGTAAGCATTGGCTATGGTTGCGGAGAACGGAGGGCTGGGGCCACCATTTTGGGATCGGGCAACTTTACGGAAATGTTTGATGCATCAGTTAGAATCGTATTGGGAAATGGCACAAATTGCTCCTGTTGGGGCGGCAAGTGGATTAACAATATGTCAGTGGGTACGGTGGCGCCGGACCTTCTTAACTTTGTGGATATGAAGGCTCGTGACTTGCGGACTGTCGCCTAGGGGCTCACGGGCAATGCCTGGGTTCGGGACATTACCGTGGGCCTCTTAGTGGGTGCTCTTGGGAAGTTTCTCATCCTTTGGAACATGATCCAGGATGTTAGCTTGCTCGACACGGTGGATCATTTTGAGTGACCCTAGACAGCCAACAAAACCTTCTCGGCTCACTCGGCCTATATGGCTTTCTTTGTGGGAAGGATCTCCTAGCCTCTTTATGTTTCAATCTGGAATTGTAAAGCCCCCTTGAAATTCAAATTCCTTGCATGGAAGGATGCTTGGGATCAATGCTAGACGGGGGTGAGGTGTTTGCAGCATGGCCTTGCAGACACTGACACCTGTCCCATGTGTTTGCAAGAGCCCGAGACCATCCAACACCTGCTCTTAACCTGCCCTTTTGCTTGTGTTATTTGGTTCGAAACCTTCTCGGGCCTTAAGAGTCCTGATCTCCCTCCCTTGCCTATGGACGACTTGCAGGGTTGGTGGACGTATGTGGCTACACACCGGCCGCCAAGGAGGCCGCCAAGATAAGATCTTTGGTGCTCCTTGTCTTGCGCTTCATTTGGGTCGATAGGAACAATCGTGTCTTCAACAGGTCGTCAAGGACGGAGGCGGCCCTTTTAGATGCTACCATGGCCGAAGCAATTAGGTGGAGTACAATAGGCTTTTTGTGAGGGTTACTGCTTTGTGTGTGTGGTTCGTCCGTGGGTTTCTCGTTATGGAGGTTTGTAAAAATTGTTTGTTCTCGAAACAGCCTTTCACTCCGCTTTATAAATAAAACCCAACGACCGAACAGATACAAAATGATGAGGGGAACCTCTTACAAAGCAGACCAAAGATAGAAAAAAACAAGGAGGACAAAATTTTCCACCTAAGCCATTGGAACGAGCCCTAAGGACGAGGCTCCACGACGACACCCCCAAGAGGGTAAGGACGTATCACGTCGCCGACGTCGAGACCGGGATGGTCAAAGATTTTCACCTGGAGCCCTAACACTTAGAAGGTAGCCACAACAGCGCCCCGAAGAGGGTAACCGTACCCGCAAGCATCGCCGCCATTGGCGTTGGAGCGTAGATCTTTCGCTCGAAAAAAAACTTCTCTAAGCGTTCGCACGAATGAACCGCCCACTAGCCCTGAACTGGTCTCCAGAACACGATCTGGGAGTTGCTGCCACTAACGCCAGGATCCCCCGCCGCCCCCACCTCGCCATCCATCCAGCCAAATAGGATGCCACCGCCACGTCGCTCGCCGCAGAGATGCCCGTGTGGTCCACCTTCCAGGGCCGCCGCCAGGGCGTCCACGACCTCGAGCCCTAGAGTTGACATCAAGACCCCCGCGAGGCCCACGAATTAGGCGTGGAAAGACATCAAGCACCAGACTTGTGTGGACGGTAGCAACAACCAATAGGAGGAGATCCGCCGTCCTCCACCGCCAAAGGCGGTCGCCGAGCGGACGTAGCAGCAGGCCTGTCAGGCCCCAGATCAGCCGGATCCTAAATCCAGCCCAAATTAGGCCTGAATAGCCCCACCGCCACGATGCAGCGCCAAATCCGCCACCATTGTCCAGGTGCATATCCAGTCATCACCCTTCAGCCGTCATCTCCGTTGGGAACCTGCCGCCCGGTCTCGCCGCCAAACAGCCTAGGCCGAGCTCGCACTAAGCTTGCGCACATCCACCACCGTAGTCAAGGAGGGGGTCGATTGGCCAGCAAGATGGTGCCTCCGCGCCATCCACCCGCCACCATCACCCGGGAGTCCTGTAGACCTACCGGTGGCCCAAATCTGCCTAGATCGAAGTCTAGGATGTAACCTAGATTTCCTTGCAGCCTAGCCTCCTGGCCAGGCCACCACTGGTGACCCTGCCGCCAGCCAGCAATGGATGTCACTGCAGCCTCCTCACTCGACGCAGTCGGGATCCGCTGGACGCTCAAGCTCGCCAGCGCGCCGTCGCGCTCCGCCCGCCACCGACATGGAACGACGCCGCTGCCTGGATCCTTCGACGCCGCCATTAGACCGGCATGCCGCCACAGGTAGCCACACCGCCTCCGGAGCAGTCACGCCCCTTGCTCAGCGTGGAGCCCATCCCGATGCCCTTGACCTGTGCCAAGATCACAACGAGGGAGCAGGGAAACCCGCCGCCAACGCCCGGCCTATAACCGACGACGCTGTCCAACGGTGGCGAGGTGGAGAAGAGGACGGGGAGGGGGTCGAGAGGAGGAGGGCAGACGGAGATCCGCCGCCTCGCACACGGGAACGATGGGTGGACGCGAGGGGGGGGGGGGGATTTTCCCCCTTCTTATATATAAAAAGGCGTGCTCTCTTCCTGAGAAAAAAAAACACACGTAGTACTAGTAGTACCACAAAGTGTACGCCTTAATTAACCAACGAGAATGGTGCTACAATGACTCAGACGGGATGGTACCACGGGTCTAGAATGAATGAACGGATCCAGCATACTTAATCTGAATTATGGCACCATCGCAGCACGAACGAAATGGACACCAGTGAATGGACCAAGCATACCCGAATCTGAATTATGGCGCCATCGCAGCACGAACGAAACGGACACCATCCATCCAGGACAGCCTAGCCACCATGCCCTTCAATGCCTCGCCTTTCTTTGCCAACCATGTCCGCTGTAGCTCATCTCCGTGGAGCTAGCGGCGCGATCGGATCTGCTGGTTAGGTTTTGGATTCAAGTTGGCGCACGCAATGGAGTCCAGCCGCTGTACAGTACTCCACCGGCCACCGGTCCTTGTACGTAGCCTAGTTAGTATCGAAGGAGCAAGTAGAGACGGCATTGAATTTCTCTAGCCTACACGTACCATGTTCTTTCTGAATGAATTATACCCATGCTTCTGCAACCAAAACCGCGCCTGATACTGACAGGCACGCACGCTTTCTTTATTTCTGAACAGAGACAGGCACGACTCATTCTGCCAAAGGCTCCTTACCTGATTCTGACGGCACTGCATGTTTTCTTTGATTAGTCGCACGATTGCTCAAGCTAACTTCCTGATCCTGACAGGCAGGAAATTCTCTATGTTTGCAAACACACTACTAGCACTACTCCTACTTGAAAAAGCACACAGCAAACGCTAATGATTGCACCTACAAACTCGGACATATTTAGTCGCTAGCAACAAAACAAGGTATTCATGGTCCAACACTCCAGCAAAACCTCTCCCAACCACATCTGTCAACTAGGGCTGGCGTTTCATTGCGATGGCCTTAACATCAACCAATAGTACCCAGTCAACACAGAAATGTTACTATATTGACAGCAACAATATCCTCACACTGGACTGGATCGCAAGGTAACATCACAGCTAACAAACTCTCCACCTATTCATGGTGGGTGCGCCGCAGAATGGTTCCAGTAGACCAAAAACAACATAGCCTGTGAAAAACAAACCATGCAATCACCATCCCCTAGCTCTGACAAAAAACTGGATGCTCTGCCCTGCCTTCCGCACAGAACAGGAACGAGAAGCTTTCTTTTCACTTGACTTTCACCAACTCGACTTCGTAGACGATTGTCGAGTTCTTGGGTGCTTCTCCAGCCGGTTTGCCGTCCTTCTCGCTGAAGAATGAATGTGGCGCACAAGCAGCGCAAAAGCGTCAGTCAGTCAGTCATTCGTAGAGCGTACGTTAGAATATGAACATGTGAGATGCTTACCACAGGGATGGAGGGATTGTTAGCCTCCTCCTGTCGCCAACATGCATACCTACAGTGAATATCATATCAAACTGAGAACCATATCCCAAAAAAGATCTCAGACATTAAAAAAAGTGAGCTCCGAGATGATTACCATCAATGCCAAAATTCCATCCAGGGATCACTACTTTCCCAGCACCTGTACACAGCAAAATGTGCATTGGAAACGTTTAAACTTAAACCATAGAATGGTACTACAAAACACTGAAGTTGTTTGACAACATTTACCAAGCTTAAACTTGTAGGGCTTTTCCTTGTCGTTAGAATGCACAGTTTCTCCATCCTCCAGCTTACCAACATAATTGATATAAACCTGCAGAGGTCAAGGGACTTGTTTACATATATATTTACTCTTTGGGGCCAAGTGTGTCCCCTGCATATAAATTATGAAGTACTGAATGCCTACTACTCAGTCAGCCTCAATTATTGTTTCTCTTTTTCTGATCTTATTGCTAATTGCGGGAAGAGCTTGGCCAAGCACATAGATATGTAACATACAATTCCATTCATGAATTACAAGCATACTGGGTGGAAAGCTCAGAGAAGGAAGCGATGGGATACCTTGCTGCCATTTGAAGCCACTTTTGCATCTTGGTTCCCTGCTGAAAGATCTTCTATGACCAGCCCATTTTCCAACGTTCTGATGTTGTTGGAACGCTTTCCATTTTCTTTCTCTGACGGTGTTCTCTTCTTTTTCTTGGATTTCTTTTTTAACTCAGCTTCTTGTTTTGGAACTGAAGAGCCATTCAACTCTGTTGTGTCCCTGCTCGTGTCATGCAACAAGGTACATATCAGTACTCACCAAACACAATAGAAACAGATATACAACAAAATAGGGAGCAGAGATATACATTGGGGATGCAGGATCCTGAATGATGGCATCACTTTTTCTTTTCCGGGCATTTCTGATCTCCTCCTTTGACGCAACTTTTTCCGTTTTGATTTCCTTGGAAACTTTACCATTAGTTTTCTTAGCCAAAGCAGGCAAGTCTTCCTCTTTGGCCAAAAAAACTTCATCTTCACTGTCACTATCAAATATTGAACGTTTGCGCCTGACAGTTGACTTGCATGAAGAATCTTCAACCTTGCCCTCGGTGCTGTCAACTTGGTTCTTCTTTTTTAAGCGTCGCTGTCTTTTAACCTTACCAGCATCCTTTTCAGAGGCTATGTAACAAATATTAGAATGTGCAAGCAGTCAATAAGATGGAAATTTGAAGTGATACATGTATTAGACAATCACAGCATCAAATGGCATTGTGTTAGCACAAAAACAGACAATGCGAACAGAATAAGAAAAAAAGATAGCAATAATTTAGCTGTAGAGAGACTTGGTGCAAATAGTTGAAAATGGTGTGCTAATTGAACTTTTACAAAAGAAAATTAGAAGCGTTCAAACAATCATGCACTACATTGTATTATCTTTAGTATTATGGTAGTAATGTGCCGTGCAACGTAATAAAATTTCCATTCTAGGACTTAGTTATGAACTACAAATGTGGCACGATCGAAGTCCAGGATTCACAGACATCACTAAGTCTTATTTAAAGAGTATCCTACTTTACTAGTTCAAGACTACGGAAAACATGTGTATGTACATGAAAGATAAGCTAGGTATTTCACTGCCACTTAATTCAATAACATACCTGGCTTGTGCTGATCGGGGCTGGAGCATACATCACCATCATTCATAGAGTCAGAAACATCATTGTCCTCGGATATTTCAGTTTCACCATCATCAATAAAATCTGATTCGTAACTGTCCTCACTCACATCATATTCTTGATCTGTATCAGACTGTCCAACATCCTCTCCATAAGATTCTCTAGTAACAAAGGTTAAGAATGAACTCTAAATCTGAAAAGTGAAACACTATACAACAACGAAACATTATGGCATGATGCAACTCTGAAAAAGGATACGATTCATCGTCTCCTGCACCGCCCCTGCTACTTGGCCGGAGGTAATATCCTGACAGATGCACAGAACTCGGACCAAGTACTGAAAACAGAACCTCATCGTCCTCCTCCAACTCAATCTCAAGATGGCACATCTCAGCCAATCGAGGATTCAAACTACAAATGATGACAGGTGTCTTGTTACCAACAACACATTGCAGCACCGACCTTTTCGCAGCATCGCAACTGCCCAGTGTAGCCTAAAAACCATCACAAAAATCAATGTAATGCCCCCAAAATACCCCCGTTTGAAGGGTTCTGATGCTTGGAAGCAAACAATATTGTAGGTTCAAGTAATTAATTGCTCGGATGAAAGACAGGCTCAATTTTTTTTTTTGTATGCCCTCTTCTTTACTCGCTAAACACAGATGGCACACTAGTGTATCGTATCACAGCAATGTTAAAAGTCTGCACAAATGTAATCTAATGGAATTATCAAATCATACACGAAGATATATCATACCCGAAGATAGCTCAAAAACCTAACACTGATATTTCCGAAAGCAATGTAATAAAGAAATGGATTCAGACGAAATGGATATGAGGGACAAGTCTATTCAAATCACAAATATTATTCCTAGCAGCCCCTTCGGAAGTAACAACAAGACCTTGATAAGAAGTAAAAAGCGGGCGGGGGCAACCTGGGAAATCCGGAGACGGCCATGGGACGAGTGGTAGCGGTGGGTGTATGGCTTCCCGGGCTTCACCTCCACGCCTGCACAGATCACACCATATTATTAGTACGTTTAACAAGAACAATAGAACCCAGAAATAGGTATTGATATAAGAGAGGCTTGCACCCCAGAACGCCATAGGGAGGGCCTGTTGGAATCAGGAGGAGGCGGCGTACGGAAGGACGACGAAGAGGACGCCCGCCGTCTGCGGAGCGGTCGCAGGGACGGAGAGGGGTCAGGGATGGTGGTGAGTGGCGGCTCTGCCGTCTTCCTCCGCTGTAGGGGCTTAAAAGGGGAGGGACGCTCGGCTCCTGCGCTTCCGGGCTGTGGTTCGGGCTTTTCATCTCCTGTGGGCCGGCCCACTTCATAAATACCGGGGCGGTATGGAAACATGCATTCCGGATTCCGACCTCTCTCTAAAAAAGAAAAGACATGGAACCTTTCAAAAAAAAAAAAAAGACATGGATTTTGAAATTTACCTACTGAACGGAAAAATAGATGGTCCCTCCGATCCGAATTTAGCGTCGCTGGTTAGGGCATCTCCAGTCGTCCCCCAGAGCTCCCAGGCGGCCTTTTTCGCGCCGGAAGCGGCGAATAGCGCCGTTTCTTCACCACTCGCCCCCCCCCCAGAAACCAAATAGCGCCGTTTCGGCGCTCTTTCGCGCCGCGGCACCCAGGCCGAACCCAGTCTGTCAGTGACGCGCCTGGAAAACGCGGGAACAGAATCCCCCGCCCGTGACCTTCTTCTCGGCGCCCGCGCCGTCAAAGTCTGCCGGAGTAATGGCGTGGCGGCCGGCCAGTGCATGCGCCCCAGTCAAAGGCTGCCGGATTAATGGCGGGGCGGCAGCGGTGGCACGCGCGGCGCGGCGACTGGCCCGCCATGCTATAAAAAGGGTGCCCGCCCCTCGCCGTCCGCCCATTCTCGCCTCCTCCTCCTCGCCGTTCTCCTCCATTCCCGCCTCCTCCTCCTCCTCGCCACCTCGCCGCGCCTAGCAACGATGGACCGTCTCTGGGACGCGTGGCCCGAGAGCGACGACGACAAGCTGCAGCCAGCGCAGGAAGTGGCGCCGGAGCAGCATCCGGCGCAGGGAGCGGCGGCGCCCGAGCAACCGCCTGTCCAGAACGCGGTGCCGCCCGAGCAGGAAGCGGCGCAGGCTGCCCGGCGGGCTGCCCGTCGCTGGATGAGGGAGCGGAGGCGGCAGCCCATATGGCCGGAGCAGCACGTCGGGCTGTACTCCTTCGAGACTGCGCAGAACGAGGGCGCGTACCGCCAGGTCCGCGGCGTCCTCGAGCAGGCGGCGGAGGCGGCGGAGGCTGCCGCCATTCGGGCCTCTCTGGAGACGCACCAGAGGGAAGAGGCAGCGCGAGAGGTGCGCCGGTAGCTGGCCGAGAACGCTGCATCGACCGAGCAGCAAGCCATCATCGCGCTGTACGAGGCCGACCGGCGGCAGGTGGCGCTGCAGAGCGAGCGGCGCAACCGTCCGTCCTCCGAGCAGTCGCAGCTGCACCGGCTGCGGGTGCAAGGCCGAGCGGAGCGGGCGGAGCAACGCTGGCTCGCCGCGGCGAGGGAGGGCGAAGCTGGTCCCTCCAACCAGCTAGTGGCGAAGGGGGGCCGCGAGCAGGACGCCGATGAAGACGACGATGCCTAGGGTTCGTCGCATAGCTAGATCAATAAAATTTCCGTCGATGTTTAGTTTAAATTTCCGTCGAATATGTACGCAGTTCGCCTAAATCAATAAAATTCGCCTAGTTTTTCAAATTGCGTTTGTTTGGGCCGAAACTTGGGCTCGGGGAGCGACTGGGAAGCCTCCCCCCAGATTCCAGAATAGCGCCGTTTGGCGCCGCGGCGGCCCCAAAACGGCGGCGTTTTGGGCCCTGGGGGGACGCAACGACCGGAGATGCCCTTATATAGGATTTTATACTACTCTAGTACACATGTTCCGACACTTAATACCATCAGGAGGGAGTACCGAATTTTGGTACATGAATGTTTATGTCACCAATTTTGTGTGTGTGGGGGGGGGGGGGAGGGGAGCACTTAGGGCATCTCCAGTCGACCCGACCAGAGCCCTACCAAGCGGCCTTTTTAGCGCCGGCGGAGCCAAAAAACGTCGTTTTTGCACCAGCCGCCCCCCGCCTCCCCCCGAGAAGCCCAAATAGCGTTGTTTCGGCGTTATTTCGCGCCGCCGAACCCAGGAGAAACCCAGCCCGATGGGTTCGGCTTGGGGGGCGAAAAGGCGGGACAGCCCATGCGCTGACAGCGACGCGTGGGAAAACCGCGGGAATAGAAACCCCCGTCCGTGAGCTTTTTCTCGGCTCCCGCATCGGTCGAAGGCTGCCGGAGTAATGGCGTGGCAGGCGGCCAGCGCATGCGCCCCAGTCAAAGGCTGCCGGAGTAAAGGCGTGGGCAGCACTGATGGCACGCGGCGCAGTAAATGCCCCGCCAGGGCTACAAAAGTCCCCTCGCCGCTCGCCGCTCTCCCCTATTCTCGACGTTCATCCTCTCGCCCTCACCGCACTCACTCTCATCGCCCTCGCCGCACTCCACCTAGACACCCCGATACGATGCCTCGCCGGCTCCGTGCCTGCCGCAACTCGCCGTTGTACTGCCGACCCGCGGCCGCGACGCGTGGCCACAGTGACGACGACAGCGACAACGAGTTCCACTACGAGGAGGACGAACAGCCGACGCAGGAGGAGGCGGCGCCCGAGCTGCAGCCGGAGCAGGAGGAAGCGGCGCCCGAGCAGCAGCCGGCGCAGCCAATCTGACCCGAGCAGCATGCGGCGTGCCACTCGTTCGAAACATAGCGCAACGAGGAGGCGTTCCGCCGGGTCCACGCTGGCCTCGAGGAGGCGGCGGCAGTGGCCGAGGCTGCCGCTGTTCGGGCATCCTTGGAGACCCATCAGAGGGAGGAGGCGGAGCGCCAGGTCTACCAGCAGCTCACCGCGAACGCGGCGTCGGATGAGCAGCGCAAGGTTGTCATGCAGAGCGAGAGGCGCAACCGCCATCCCTCCGAGCAGGCGTAGTTACACCGGATGCGGATGCAATACAGAGCGGAGTGGCGCTGGCCCGCTACGGTGGCGAACCCATCGCCAAGCGACCCATCGCCCTTCGCCAAGAACGACCACGAGGCTGGCCCCTCCAACATCCCGGCCTACGACGACTGCGAGGAGGATGACGAGGAAGAGGACGACGTCTAGGAGGAGGGCGACGGCCAGACCGGGCGATCGCGGCGAGACTCGGCCTACCATAGTTTTTTAAGTTTTTTTTAATGTTTTTAGTTAAATTATGCCGTCTTTCTGTAAAAATATCGTTGAATCTATGAATTTGCGCCTATTTCGACGAGTTCGCCGATTTTGAATTAATTTGGGCCGAAACTTGGGCTGGGGGGCGACTGGGAACCGTGCCCCCCAGATTGCAGATTAGCGCCGTTTGGCGCCGCGGCGCCACCAAAACAGCGGCGTTTTGGGCCCTGGGGGCGACACGGCTGGAGATGCCCTTAGAGCAACACGGAAACAACCCTGGTCTGAAAAATTCCTCTCTATATGCAGGTTTGACCTTTTCTAAGGACTCAATAGGCACTTCAAATCGGCCCGCCCCCGCCCGGTCTGGAAACAAATATTCGAATCATCGGATAGTCACCCCCTCCGCTGCTATATGATGGGTAACGGGGGACATTTAGGGTTTAGACCCCACGATAACCTCCGTCACAATTTAGTCTCCTCCGCCACTAGGCTTTACGCGACTCAGGCGAGCAAGTAGTGCCTCTCCTGCCGCGAAATGGAGCACGCCTTCGGCGGACTCGGCGGTGCACCTCCTGCGGGTGGTGTCGGCCTTGGTGCAGGTGCTCTTCCTCCGGGCGGTGCGAGCTTGGATGATGTGTTGGCCTTGGAGTACTTCGAATCTTCGGAGGAGGCTCCTCATCCTCATCCTCCTCCCTCGCCGAGCCCACCAACGAAGACAGTTTTGACGAGCTCACCGCAATAACTAACGATAGAGAGCTAATGGAGCACATCCGAGAGAAGTTCCTTCGCTCCGTCGTTATGTGGAGGAGTTCGGCTATCGTGGATCGAAGTGGTGAATGACGACCAACTCACGCGCGACCTCCGGTTGAGCTCCGAGCACGCAAGGTGCAGGAGGATGTGGGAGAGGGAGAAGCGCCACCAGCGGCTATTCACGCTACCTTCAGCACCGCTCCGACAACTAGGATGACGACACAATTAGATCTAGGTTTTTTTTGAATCATTTTAAACTATGTTTTCTAGTTTGATCTATGTTTAATCTTGTTGAATTATGCTTAGATGAACTATGATTGCCGACGAAATTAGCTCAAAGTAAATTTTCAAGTTTTTAGCTCCATTTAGCTATATCCGCTCGACGATTTTCCAAACCGTAAAGCCAGCGAAACTGGTTTTCCGATTTGAGATTATAGCACATCTACTAGAGTTGCTCTTAAGTAGACGCCGAGTGAGAAGGAAGGAAACTAAGAAGCTGCTTCCACATCGCTCTTTCTAAAATTATACGATTTCTTTAGCGCAAGTATTTATATGAAAAACACTCAAAAATTGAAGACCTAAAATCTATTCAACGAAGTGTTTGCTCCATGAACATGAGATCTTCAAAACAAAATCAATTCCGGGTTGTTTTTAGATCAACTTTGCACCTTCACGTTGCGCGTAAAACATTCCTTAGTCTTACCGTAGTTGTAAGCACGGATTGTTACAAATTCTTCACTTGTGTTTTCTCTCTCTCTCTATCTATATATATATATCTCTATATATATATATATATGTTACTGAACCGTGGTATTATGTTTTGAAACATGTGATGAAACGTGATAATCAGCAGAGTGTATTCTAAAAGCGCACAATTCACAACTGTTTTAAATCACAAAAAGCAGCAAGAAGACATTGGCGGTTCTACTAGCTTCGACAACAATAGCTTCAGATGCTCATAACCCTGTAAGGCTGGTGCCAATGCACCGCCCACTATTCACGGGCTATAGCCCCCGCCACGTCACCTTCTCCCACCACTCTCACGGGCACGGTGCCAGTGCACGGGCTATAGCCCGGGCTGTAAGATTCTCTCTCTGCCACATCAGCTTTTCTCTCTCCTTCACGTCAACACATATTTTTGAGACGAAAACATTACAAATAATGCAAGGAATTTTTTTTTTCCAGCCAGCCACGCTCCCCCCCAACGGCTAGCTGACGTGGACCAATGGGGGGGGGGGGGCGCCACGTCAGCTAGCCGTTGCCCCCCCAACGGCTAACTGCTACCGCCCCTCCCTACCGCCCCCCCCCCCCCCCCCCGCCAGCGCGCCGCCCCACCCTCTCTCCCTCTCGCCCCACCCTCTCGCCCCTTACCCGCGCTACCGCCCCGCCAACGCGGGCGGCAGGCCGGGCGACAGCCGCCTAGCGCCACCGCCCGCCGCCGCCTACCGCCCGCCCCTACCGCCTCCTCTCGCCCGCCACCGGGCGGTAGCGCCCCTACCTTCCCGCGCTGCAGCCCCGGTTGGCACCAGCCTAAGGCTTGGGATGGGAAGGCCAAAGACAGAGGATTGATCTTTGTCGATATTACTTATACCTGTACTAAAAAAACGTCCATAGAACAAGATTATACATAAGAAACACTTAATAGATTATACTCGGAGAAGTTCACACAAAATTTAACAGTCCAAAAATATATCCGAGACACTGAATTTGGTACATGATGACGTCCTTGACCTAACATGCATATCCAATCTCATCGCCGTTGAAGAGAAATGAACCTATAAAGATAAATTAATGAAGAGGTCAAGACCCCATATCACAACAACTAAAGCAGCTGAGCTCTTAAAATCTCTTGTTTCTCAAATAGAAAAAGAGCCCTCTTAAAATATCTCTTGCATGCATTTAGTTTTCAGCAAGTTCCCGTGTCAATCAGCCATCATACTAGTCCATCAAATAGAAAAAGAGCCCTCACCTTGATACTTTTTTCTTCGAGAAAACACAAAAGAGTTTGTGTTTCATTTCATTGAACAGGAAAACATTAGGGATACAACCTCGAGAGAGGAGGGACGCACACACCACCGTCCTCACCACGCAACTACAAAAAAATGAGGAGATGCCCTCAACTTCAGACAGCAACATCGAAAGGCCTCACACAGAGCCCGAGCCCGGCCTCCAGCCAAAATGGCGAGGTGCAGAGATCCAGAGCAACAGTGTCACGCCATAGCCGTTGCCAGACGCCTCCAAAGATAACTGCATCTCCAGGACAGCCTTAACATATCTAGGCAATACACAAGCTCATGTTCTTGTTATGCGAGTGTGTTGTAACTTGTAAGTTGTAACAGGTTCTCCAATTCACCCCAATATGTGCATGAAGGCCCCCCATACTAGATTGATCCGATATTATACAGACTAAATAAAGAATCAGCCTGTTTTGTCAAATAAAACTGATGCAGAACCAGCCAAATCAAAGTCATACTTGCAGGCTGATATATTGTTCAAAATCAACCATATAGGGAGAGCTACCATATCTAGAACAATATATCAGCTGATATAAATCAGACCACTCAGTATTTCAGAAATGATAGCAAAAATGCACTATGTCAGTACTGAATTTACTACTGCACATGAATTTGCCAGACAGTTGAAATACACATGCAAACATCTGGGTTATGCATAAACCGCATAAGTCATCACACCCTGATTACTAAATAGCTTATTCCTCTGTTACAAGGTCAATCATGATATAACTGCCTGCTTTCTTGGCTCCATTTACTATATTATTATATAGTTACTATGCTAATCCTTTGTTGCAATACTATATCATGATGAGAAAAGGCAGATATTCTTTGACGTATCTCTTGATAAATATGCACAAATTATTGATTTCACGGCAACACAGTTTATGCATATTGATCAACTCATAGTTTAGTCACCAATATATTACAGATATTAAGAATCATGCTTCAAATGCAACACACAATTAAGAAAAAACACATAACAAAGGACAGCATTGTTGACAAATATATGGCCTTAAAAACATCGTTCAATGCAAGTTACCGCTCCAGCGCGCCCTTTTAGCCCCTCTTATGCTCCCTGCTCTTCTCCCCGGTACGCTTCCTGCCCTCTGTAACATGTCCCTTATCCCCATCCAGTCCACGGCTTTCTGAGATACGGTGGCTCTTTTGCTTGCTGGATCGCTTCCTCTCATATGGGGACTCACTGCCAGCACTGTCACCATCAGATGCATCCCTGCGGTGATGACGTCTCTTGTGGTGGTGGCTATGTCTCTTCCCTCCCCCTCCAGACTCATCATCATCCGATGCTTCGTCCTTCTTGCGATGGGTCCTTCGCCTCTTCCTATCCTTCCTACTCTTCCTATGCCTCTTCCTATCAGAGTCACTCTCGCTATCCTGATCTGAGCTTTCATGCTTCTTCCGCCTGTCCTTCTTCTTATCCTTGGTTCTCTCCTCCGAGTCGTCTTCGCTGTCGCTCTTCCTGCTCCTCCTGTGCTTCGATCTTCCCCTGCTGCTGCTCCTATGGCGGCTTGTATTCTTGTCTTTCTCCTCAGACTGCTTCCCCTGGCGACTCTTGGCACGCTCCCGCTCAGCAATCAGCTTCTCCAGAACAGGATCAATATCCGAATCCGAGGAATCGCTGTCAACGTCGTCCTCGTCTTCCTCATCAGAATCTTCCCCGATAGCGTCCCTGGCTTTTTTCTTGATCTCGGCGTACTTAGCATGCTCCTCAGCCAGGATGTCCTCTTCCATGCCGATCTCCTTGACAGAGAGGAAGTTGCGACACTGGAAGGTGAGGTGACCCACGCGGCCGCACTTTTTGCAGGCGCCTCGGGTCTCGTCGGTTGGGACACTGGTGGCCCGGGCGAGCGCGAGGAGGCCCTGGAAGCTGCTGTAGGCGTTCTCGGAGGAGGCGCCGGGGTCCGAGGAGGGAGGCGCGGCAGCTTCGGCGGCTGCGTTGGCCGCGGCGGCCGCGGCGTTGGCGGAGACGGAGGAGGAGGGGGCCTGGCTCTTGTTGTTCTCGGGGGCGTAGGGGTCGTAGCCGATGGCGCTCTGCCAGATGCCGTGCGTCTGCAACGCCGCGCTGCTGTGCACGCGGTTGTTCGCCGGCATGCGAACGCGCCCCGCCGTCGCCGGCATCTTCGCTCGCCGGGGTTAGGGTTAGGTCTTGGCGGTGGAGAATTGGGGATCGGGATTCAGTGGGGATTTCACTCGATCGAATTGGAGGCGGAGGTCAGAGAATCGTGTAAGACTTCTCTCTGGCCGTAGTACACCATATGCTAACGGGCCAACATAGAGCTAGGCCGAATTCCATCTGGGCTTGTACAGTACGTCCAGCACTTGTATCGGGGCGCGCCGGTACCCCTTCGTCTAGGTTAAGCTCTCGCGCAAACCGGGCGATTAGGGTTTTGACTACTTCCCGGCCATCCCTGATCTCCGGCGGTAGGGAGATCGAGTAGCTGCAACCTGATCGATCTGTTCTCTTCACCTGCCGATCCACTCGGGCTGATAAAAGGGTTGGCTAGCCCAACTATCCGGCCTTGGTTGGGCCTGACGAGTGGAGATTAGATTGGATTAAGCTATAGCGGCGGACCAGGTGAAGGGCGAGTCTAGCGGATCGGCAAGGAAGGAGCCGTCGCTGGAAGAACTGCTGGAGAGTCTGAATCTAAAGGGAGAGGACATCGAGGGCCTCTTCGTGGCAAAGAGCGAGTGGACGCGCTAAGAGAGGGAACCAAGTGGCTAGCGGTGATGCGATTACTAACAACAAAGGTTTTCCATGCGGCGTCATTGAAGAAGACAATGTTTTTTGCTTAGGCACCGGCTCAGGAGGTTTTCTTTCGGGATCTGGAGGACGGACAACCACATCCTCGTCCAAGCCAATTTCTTGGGGGATTGGAAGAGGATCACGGAACAAGGCCCCTGGATCTTTCGGGACCATGGGCTGCTGATAGAGAAGTACGACGGAAGCTATAGGCCGTCGACAGTAGAACTGAACCGCATCCATGCATGGGTGCAGATTCACGACGTTCTAGAACTGTATCGCAAGAGGCAACTGATCATGGGTCTGTCCAAGAGCATCGGGGAAGTGGTTCATCTGGACATAAATGGCCCAGGTGCGGAAGGGGGAGATTACATGCGGGCAAGGGTATGGCTGGATGTGAGGAGAAGTTTGACCCGCTTCGTCTCTTTCAAGCCAGAAGGATGTAAGCCTGTGACTATGAAGGTTAAATACGAGAAAATTCCGAAGTACTGTGAGGTGTGTGGCCTTCTCGGTCACGAGAAAGAGGAGTGTGGGTCTCGGGAGCATGCCCCCGGTGAGGTGCGTTTTGGGAAGTGGATGTTGGCGGAGACTCCCTGGAATCGCTCTCAGCTCAATGATCAGGAGAGTAGGCAAGATGGGAGAGGCTCGTTTGGTCCTGGCAAGCCTATGCAAGGACGAGGTATGGGGCACGGAAGGACGGGAGCTGGCAGGGGTGAGGCCAGTTCGGCTGCTGAGAATAGAAAGCGCTCGTCTACGGAGGCAAAGCTGACAGAGAGGAGTCCTGTAAAGGAAAACTTGGATGGAGAGGGAGCTAAGGCACCCGTGTTGCTTATGGAGTGGAAGAAGGTAGGAGTGTCGTCAGAGATTGAGGGTGCCAAAGCGAAGCAGATGCTTGATTTCTCTGTGGAGGGACAAGAGAAGAGGTATGAGCCAAGGTCGGGCACCCCTCCACCTCCCCCACCGGCAAGGGAAACCAAACGACCAAAAAGATCGCCCCTATGGAGAAGAACAAGAAAGTTCAAGATGCAGCGGCCTCCGACATGGAGGGTCGCAATGAGTGTCTTGAGTTTGAACTGTCGCGGTCTGGGAGGGCTGCGACAGTTCGGGAGCTTCACGATGTTGCGAGGCGTCACACTCCCATGATTTTGTGCGTAGTGGAGACCCAACAACACAAAAATTATGTGGAGAGATTATCTAGTTCTCTTGGTTTTGATAAATGTTTTGCAATAAGTAGCTCAGGCCGTAGTGGTGGGCTCGGTTTGTACTGGAACAATGAAATAAAAGTTGAAGTTTTACCCTACTCGCAGTACCATCTAGATGTCATAGTGACGAGCATGGCTCCGAACCATGGCGCTTGACAGTGGTGTACGGTGAGGCACAAGTGGCGGAGAGACACAAAACTTGGGAGAGGCATTTGATCCGCTAATAATATCCCATGGCTATGTATTGGCGATTTCAATGAAGTTCTGCACCGATCAGAGCATAAAGGAGTAAATGAGAGAAATTACAGCCAAATGGCTGGGTTTAGAGAGATGTTAGATGTTTGTGGTTTATGTGATCTCGGATACAAAGGAGTTGAATGGACTTTCGAAAAAAGGTCGCGGGAGGTTCATACTGCTGCACACGCTTGGACCGAGGTCTGGCGTCATCGTCTTGGTGCGCACGCTTTCAAGAAGCGGAAGTCCATCACCTGACCACGGTGGCCAGCTCGGATCATCTACCAATACAACTCCATAGACAGCGGCTCCACGGATCCCAGGCCCAAGGTGGAAGCAAACCCTAGAGGTATGAGGTAGCATGGGAAAATCACAAGGAGTTCGATGATACGCTAAAAAGCGGTGGTTGGGAAAGGGGTACTGCCACAACGTCGCTGACCTGCAGCATAAATTGAAAACGATCTCCGATGATCTAGCTACGTGGGAGCGGCACACGTTTGGGAATGTGCAGGTCAAAATCCGAAAGCTACAGCAGGAACTTACTGAGCTGAGGAGTGTTCACGACAGACAGGGCCGAGTGACCGCGAAAAAGAGGCAGCCGCGACTGATGTCTACGCACGCTTCTATTCTTGTAGACAGTGTTGGGCCTCCAAGTGCAGAGGTTTGTAGCATAGCAACAAGTTTCGCTTAAGTGGATCACCCAAGGTTTATTGAACTCGGGAAGGTAGAGGTCAAAGATATCCCTCTCGAGCAACCCTGCAATTAAGATACAAGAAGTCTCTTGTGTCCCCAACACACCCAATATACTTGTCAGGTATATAGGTGCACTAGTTCGGCGAAGAGAGAGTAAAATACAAGCAGTATGGATGATTATAAGTGATAATAACAATCTGAAATAAATATGGCAGCAAGCAAACATGTAGCAGAACAGGCGGAAAACGATGTTTCAATGCTTGGAAATAAGGCCTAGGGCTCATACTTTCACTAGAGGACACCTCTCAACAATGAAAACGTAATTGAATTCATAAATATCATTTCTTCACTATGCTACTCTGAACCACTCTCCGGTCGAATAACGAAAATTAATCATTGTGTAGGCTTTAACAGGACTCCTCAGAGTAAGAACTTTTCCAACCAAGTAACCATCATGCTATCACCATGGGACCCAGATGGTTCCACGCAAACATCACAATTTCATAGGTTCATCTTCCAACACAAGATATAAATATCATGCTAAACCACACGGTGCACACACTATCACCTTTACCCCATGATCTAAGTGTTTACGGAGATAACAAAACCATTTGAGTAGCATAACAGATGAAGATCAATCTACAAATTCAAATAGATTACAAAGCTCATGATCACATATAGATCACACCATGGGAGAGAGAGTTGAACCACATAGCTACCGGTAGAGCCCTCAGCCTCGGGGGAGAACTACTCCCTCCTCATCATAGGAAACAACAACGGTGATGGAGATGGCGGTGGAGTCGATGGAGATGGCTTCCGGGGGCACTTCCCCGTCCCGGCAGAGTGCCAGAACAGAGATGTGTCCCCCGTAACTTGTCGGTGGCGGCGGCGGAGCTACGGATGTATTTTGCGGAAAAGGTTGATTCCTCTAGGGTTTATGCATCGGGGAGTATATATGGGCGAAAGGGTGATGCCGGGAGGTGGCCAGGGGGCCTACTCCACCAGGTGGCGCGACCAGGGGGACCCGCACCACCCCATTTTTTGGCCACCCTGTGGCCCCCCCTCCGGGGCTCTTCGGGACTTCTAGAAGCTTCCGGGACTTTTTGGACTTATGGCTTTCGAATTTTCCAATACCGAGAATATTTCCAGAACAACTTTTATGAAACTAAAAACAGTAGAAAACAGGGAACTGGCTCTATGGCATCTTGTTAATAGGTTAGTCCCGGAAAATGTGTAAAAATGACATAAAGTGTATAGAAAACATACGGAAAACAATAAGAAAACAACATGGAACATCAGAAATTAAGGATACGTTTATGACGTATCAAGCATCCCCAAGATTAGTTCCTACTCGTCCTCGAGTAGGTAAACGATAAAACAAAATAATTTCTGAGGTGACATACTACTATCATAAACTTTATCATTATACTGTAAAAGCATATGTACGGTGATATCATAGAACTTCAAACACAAACATGATAAATAGAACTTTAATAATAAAGCAGAGCAATCACTTTGCATCATGAAGAATATCTTAAATAAAGGATCATGGATAATAATGCAAAGAAAGATAACATTTATTACAGGTATAGAGAAAGCATGGCAAAGTGGTATTTCGCTAGTCCTTAAGAGTGGGACAAAACATAAATACCAAGACACTTTCAAAGTTCAAGAGGAAGACTAGAACAAATAATTTAAGAACAAATAATATCACATCATGAAGCAATTATTGATGTTTATGGGACAAATGCACATAGAACTCAGAATGGCAAAAATGCTCTCTCAACTATGCATAAAGTTAGAAGATGGAGACTCAACATAAAAGTAAAAGAAAGGCCCTTCGCAAAGGGAAGCAGGGATCACTCATGTGCTAGAGATTTTTATTTTATTAAACAGAGGTATTAAAAGTTTGACATTCCTCCCATCCATCTTTCACAAACCATGGCTAACCAAATCCTCGGGTGCCTGCCAACAATCACATACCGTGGAGGAGTGTCTATATTTTAGGAGAGGTGTATGTTAATGTCAACGAATGGTAAATAGACAATACAGTACGTCACAAGCCAACTGGATTCAAAAGAGCGGCTCCCATAGGGAAGGACGCAACTGGTGTAGGAGGTCATCCCTCTTTCTCTTATGTTTACACAATTATGCTTTGACTGATAAATCAGGGGCAAAAATAGTGAAGAGAATTTGTTTGTATTAATTTGGGGCTGGGCACCCCGCTGCCAGCTCTTCTATCATTTGGATAAGCGGATGAAGCCACTAGTCCAGGGTGTGAAATCCAGTCAACAATTGAGATAAAGATTCTCTATTTACGTCCTCATGAGCTAAAACAGGGGCACAAAACAGGAGTATTTTTGAGAGTTTTAAAGGTAGCACATGAGCAATTTACTTTGGAGTGGCAGTTAAATACCACATGTAGGTAGGTATGGTGTACACAATGGGAAAACTTTGGTTTTAGGGAGTTGGATGCACGAGTAGAGCTCATACTCAGTATAGGTGGAGGCTAGCAAAATACTAGGAGCGACAAATCAAGAGAGCATAAGAGCCATAATCATGCATATCGACACAAACATCATTAATTAAAGCATAAGCGGTATCAAAATTTCAAAAACTAAATGGTCATGGAGGCTATTCGTGACTGGTTTGTAGTCATAAACATGGTGTGAGCATGCGCCAAGTCAACCAAATAAAACATTCGAAAGAGAATACCATAAATTGATGCTTTACTATGACAAGAACAACTCATGAATCTTTCAAGACATATTAAACGCTCTCAGCTATTTAAGGCTATTCATGCTACTAAATAACCACAAGTCTTTAAAACTAAAATAATATTTAGCATGGCATGAAAAATTTCTAGCCACAGTCTATACAGGCTTCTACTAGCACTGTTATAAATTCTACATCAAGCAGCAGTTTCTTTTCCCAACAAGCACCGTACAAAACATGTTTTAACAAAAACTCTCCAAATGCTACAACAAGAAAACTTGAGAGTACTCACATAACACTACTAAAACTAACAACTCTGAATAAGAGATTCATGAAAACAAAGGCTAAATGCACTACTAGTAAAAAGTGAACACTCACAGAACAATAAGAATGAAAACTAGATTGTTCCAAGCAATGAAAACGGAGTGTGTATCTCTCCCACACAAGTATGCTAGGTTACAACTATTTATTACAAAAAATAAAACTAAACAAACTTAAAACAAAAATAAAAGACGCTCCAAGTAAAACACATAAGATGTGACCGAATAAAAATATAGTTTCACCTAGAAGTGACCTGATAATTTGTCGATGAAGAAGGGGATGTCTTGGGCATCCCCAAGCTTAGACGCTTAAGTCTTCTTGGAATTTTCTGGGATGTACCACCGGGGCATCCCCAAGCTTAGGCTCTTCACTCTTCTCCATCACATCATATCACTCTCTTCTTTTTACCCTTGAAAACTTCCTTCACACCAAACTTCTCACAATTTTCATTAGCAACGTTAGTGCAATCGAAATGATAAATTCACATGGTTCAGTTTCAACACAAGACTAACACTAATAAAGAAATTAGCTAATGTCACAACTTCTTTTAAAACTCTTTTTCTCAAAAGAACACCAAAAGAAAGAGATTAAGATGCAAATGCAATAATTGGCAGAAATCTGTCAAAACAGAACAACAGGCAGAGATCGATTTTTTTAGAAAATATTCTGTTGCTCAAATAAAAAAGTGGTAAACTAAGAAAATTTGAGTATATAGCCCAGAATTAAGCACAAAAAATCTCAGGTCATTTTGAATTTTATGTGAATTTATACGCAATTAACATTGGACAACAGAAATATGTTTCCTGCGCAAAAATCCGAAATATAGTCTCAACTTTCCACTAGAGACTTTACTTAGCTCAACAAAGACAAAAAGGGGTTTCTAAGGAAATAGGAAACACCTAGGTGCAAACACACAAAAGAAAACAAAGGAAAACTGAATGAAAACAGAGAAATAAAATGGGTTGTCTCCCGGTAGCGCTTTTCTTTAACGTCTTTCAGCTAGGCATGATAATTTGAGAAGATGCTCACATGAGAAATATGAATTGAAGAAAAAGAGAGCATCAAGAAGCAAATATAAAACACATTTGAGTCTAACCCACTTCCTGTGAAAAATAATCTTGTATAAAAACAAGTCATGAAAGCACAAAGCAACAAGCATAGGAAAGCAAAATAAGTGCAACTTCTAAATTTTAAACATAAAGAGGGGGAACTTAATACTGTTGAGATGCATAAAATTATGTTTCCCTCTATCATAATAACTTTCAGTAGCATAATGGATAAAATTAACAATATAACTATCACAAGAAACATTCTTATCACGAGCCACATGCATAAAAGAATTATTACTCTCCACATAAACATAGTCATTCTTATTAATAACAACGGGAGTAGGATTATCATAAAGGACTCGAACATGATAGACAAGTTTCATATTAAAGAGATGGTTTTGGGTAATCCCACCATAATTATGGAAAGTTTCATGAGGATGATTGTATTTATAGCCTATGTTATAACTTTCTCCCCAATAGTAGGTGGACTAAAAATATCACATTCATCATTGCAATCATCATCTATTGGAGGCATAGTATCATCACAAGCAATAAAATAGTTGTCTTCCGAAATGCGTTCATTTGTAAACATATCATCATTTTTACTAGGAGGAGATGTATCAAGCATATAATCATTAATAGCAAAGGGATTTTCAAACACATCATCCACAAGTTTAGAGCTTTCTATGTCATCATTGGAAGGAACATGGATGGTACTAATAGTACAACAATTATTATCATCATTTTCAGATTTGGTACCAAACAAACTTTCAATATAAAAAGTAGTGTGTTTCTCCCAATGATGATCACTTTCATAAATAACAGGCATAGGAAAATCATCAAGTTCAGACTCATCAGCAAAAGCTGTAATATGAGAAACATGCGTAGGGGGGGATACAGTTACCTCTCTCTTTTTACTCCTCATCTTCTTCTTCTTCTTCCTCTTATTCCCCTCTTTAGGAGGGAGAGGCTTAAAAGGGAGCTTCTCCACATACCCTGGTTTATTATCAGAAACAATAGAAAGAACTTTGGAGGATTTCTCCTCTTCATTAATAAGAACAAAACACACATTAGTCCTGTCATATTTTGGTAAAGTCTCCTCTTTTATAATATTTTATATGTAAGTATTTGCATGGCAATTATCAACACAATAAAGATGGCATCCATGCAAGACACTATTCATATCAAAAGCACTCATATCTATCAAAGAAGTTTTCCTTAATAACTCTTCACACCCAAAAAATAATGTAAGTTCATCATGCTCATTAGGGGTGATCATGCCATCACAACATAAACTTGTAGTGCTCGTAGGATTCGAAAGGCTACTATCATGGCCTGAGCATTGGAAATTAAAATGACCCACTTCATAGCAAATTTCACAAATAAAAGGATAGAGGGCAGAAACTTTTTCACCATGATCATTTAGAGCCTTATCCCACTTTCTAGTTTTTTCATTCCTGTGATGGATGCAATATTCTTCTACAGTTTGATTCTTTTCACAAGGTCTAAGTGCTCCACAAAAATTAACATGCTTATAAGAAATAGTACTTTCAGAAGTTTGAGCATGTCCATTGCAATCATTAATAACAGTTTCATGTTTCATGCAAGTGTCTTTAAAAGGTTCATGATATATGTCTCCATTTGATTTAGGAATATTAATATAAGAAGCAAAGGATCTATAACAACCAATAATCATTTGAAGATCAAAACCATATTTAGCACTAAGCTCTTGAAAATCAACAGTTTTAGCGAAAGACTTAATGCAAGCATACTCATAGTTTATACCTGATTCTTTACCTTTGTCATTATTCCAACCTTCATTATTGGTTTCAATTGTTTCAAGAAGATCCCATTTAGCTTCAACCTTCTTACTTGAGAAAGAACCCTCTGAACATGCATCTAGATAACCCCTCTAATGTCCTGAAAGACTTGCATAAAAATTAGTAACAATTATTTCCTTAGGAAGCTCATGGTTAGGACATTAAAGTATTAATGTTTTCAGTATTCCATAAGCTTGATCAGTTCTTTCTCCATCACGAGGCCAAAAATTATAGATGTAATTCCTATCTAAATACAATTCATGAGAAGAATAAAATTTAGAATGAAATAGAGATTCGAGCTCCTTCCACTCCAAATGACGAGGATCATATAGAAGCTCATACCACTCCCTTGCTTTTTCCTTAAGAGACACAGAGAATAACCTCTTCTTAACTTGGTCCATTGAAATACCTGCACACTTGAACAACCCGCATAATTCATGTATAAAGAGTAAATGATCACGAGGATGGACAGTTCCATCTCCAAAATAACGGTTATCCATGACAAGTTCAACACATTTCTTGGGTATTTTAAAAGGAATGATTTCAGTAGGAGGATTTAAAATATCACAAGCATCATTAGGTTTATCACATATGGGAGATAAAGTATCATCAGAGCAAGTTTTCTCCTCTAAAGCTTGGGAAATAAAAAATTCATAGAAACTAGTCTCCCCAAGCTTAGACTTTTCCATAGTACTAGAAATAATGGTATCCAAATAATTAATGCTAATAACATTGCTACTATAATGCAAATAAAGCTCTCTCATATTTTTGTTTTTTTCCGTTAAGACTAACTAGTAAAAATAAAAACAAGCAACAAGTGAAAGTGCATGGTGCCCCATATGTGGTTTTGGTAATTAATGACAATCCTTATGGACTAATGTTTGCATTGAGTTATCCTTGTAGATCTTGTCCATAGGAAATAATGGAGTTCATGTATATTCAAGGATTTACATGAAGAATGGTCATGGTTTGAGTTGAGCTTATTTCTAGTGTGTCTTGAAGAAAAGTATTAGGTTATCCTTCATGGTTATCTTCAAGACATCATCATTTGAAGTGAGAAGAAAAGATACAAGGTTGATCAAGCTAGTGATCAACACACAAAGCTACACGATGTACCAAGTGGGATTGTGTATCTCATGGTATGGTAAGAAATTGCCAATATAGCTTTGTGATCTAACCCATATATGTGTGTGTGGCATCTCTATGTGTGGTTAGGTATCTTTCCATGGGAATGAACAAAAAGGAAGATTTCATATTGCCCATGGTCTATGTCATCGTCAAGCTAGGTGAATCCTATGCTTGAATCTTGCCACCAATATGGAGATTATGGTCAAGTGAAGATGGTCATGTGAGAAGCTCTCTAATATTAGCTTATGGGGGAGCAATTCACAATCTTCACCAAGCGAAGCGCAATCAAGAAAGGTGGTCCAACTTGAGGTGATTAAGATCGTCATCATCTAGCTCAATTGGATTGCGCAAGGCAAAGGTATGACTTAGATAGGGTTTCTATTTTACCGGTCTCATTATGCTAGTTGGGAGACCGGATTATAGGATAGATAACCGTACTATCAAGAGGGGCTCTTGAATGCATATCTTGATCGTATCTATCGTAGAGAGCTCAAACCTTTGCATAGTTGGCATCATCCTTCTTGGTTCTTATTTGGGTTTTCTCCATTTTAGGTTTTATAGCTTGTCATGTTCTTCATGTCAAGCTCAAGTTCATCAAAAATGAATTTCGTATGAAAAACTTATCGCATTTTTGTTGTTGGAGGTTTCTACCGGTTGTCCTTTATTGATAGGCCAAACCTTTCATCTTTTGGTTTTATATTCCCATTTTGGACTATGATGTTTCTCTGCATATTCTTGTAGTGCTCGTCGTTGCGATTTCAACGAGCCCAAGAACATCGAAAACGGAGTCCGGATGCAAAAGTTACGACCGTTTTCATATAGGAGGTTCTGCAGTTTTTTCCACCAGCGGAGGCTCCGGTGGTGGCTCCGCCGGAAACCCCTTCGGGTTGATGTTGGCGGAGCCTCCGGTGAAACCACCGGAGGCTCCGGTGGTTGGGGCATTTTTTCATCCATTTTGGTGTCCTAACTCATCCGGGGGGCGGAGGTTCCGGTGGTTTCACCGGAGGTTCCGCCCCTGCGCGATTTTTCCTCCAACGGTTGGATATTTGGGTGACCTATTTAAGGGGCCTTCTTCCCCAATGGTTCCCTAACCTTTTGGGCAAGTTTGACCTCCATTGTTGACCTCCAAAAGCTTGCTATCTCTCAATCCCTCCAATGATTCTTGCTTCCACTTGAGGGAAAAGAGAGAGGAGATCTAGATCTACCACTTCACCAATCAATCCCTCCTCTTTGTGAGGGGAATCTATTGGATCTAGATCTAGGGATTCATTTGTTGTTTTCCTTGTTCTTCCTCCTTACTCCCTCCATAGCATTAGTTGCTTTGGTGGTATTTGGGAGATAAGTTCTTGACCACTTTGTGTGTTCTTGCCATTGCATTAGGTGCATCGGTTTGAGTTCCCCGCGAGATTCGTGAAAGAGAAGTTCATGAGCTTGTTACTCTTGGGTGCTTGGTCACCGGAGAGATTGTTCCTCTTGGGTGTATTGAGCACCCTAGACGGTTAGTGCTTGGGGCTTCCACCTTGTTGCAAGAAGCTTCGTTGAGAGCCTCCAATTGAGTTGTGGAGATAGCCTCAACCTCGTGTAAGGTTTGGTCAACGCCTTCAAGTCGACCTCATAGTGGAAACGAGCATCTCCCTCACCGGAGAAGCTCAAGGAGAATAAGGTGTGCACATCCGTGCTATTGAGGAGCGCCTAGGTGGCTCCCCACCTCTCCAACGAAGACGTACTTCCCTTGGGAAGGAACTTCGGTAATCACACCGGTGTCTCCTTGTGCTTCGGTTATCTCTATACTCTAGCTCGTTACTTATGTATTTACCTTTGTGATAGCCATCGTGCTTGAAGTCATCTATCTTGCTATCTCATAGTTGTATATCATGCCTAGCATAAGTTGTTGGTGCACATAGGTAAACCTAGCTTGCATAGGTTTTGTGCTTGATAAATTAAACGCTAGTTTTATTCCGCATTTACTCAAGCCTAAACCGTAATTATTTTAAAGCGCCTATTCAGCCCCCCTCTAGGCGGCATCCTTATACTTTCAACAAGTAAAAATAAGCCTAACTAAAGAAAACGAGAAACAAAAAGATATAATTGCAGAATCTAAAGGAAATAACTTTGAGCACTCACAAAGGATGTCAGTACCTTTTACCTTACCTCCCCGGCAACGGCGCCATAAAAGATCTTGATGTCTACGCACGCTTCTATTCTTGTAGAGGTTTGTAGCACAACATCAAGTTTCTCTTAAGTGGATCACTCAAGGTTTATCGAACTCAGGGAGGTAGAGGTCAAAGATATCACTCTCGAGCAACCCTGCAATTAAGAAACAAGAAGTCTCTTGTGTCCCCAACACACCCAATATACTTGTCAGGTATATAGGTGCATAATTCGGCGAAGAGAGAGTAAAATACAAGCAGTATGGATGATTATAAGTGATAATAACAATCTGAAATAAATATGGCAGCAAGCAAACATGTAGCAGAACAAGCGGAAAATGGTGTTTCAATTCTTGGAAATAAGGCCTAGGGCTCCTACTTTCACTAGAGGACACCTCTCAACAATGAAAACATAATTTAATGCATAAATATCATTTCTTCACTATGCTACTCCGAACCACTCTCCGGTCGAATAACGAACACTAATCATTGCGTAGGGCTTTAACATCACTCCTCAGAGTAAGAACTTTCCCAACCGAGTAACCCCCATGCTATCACCATGGGACCCAGATGGTTCCACGCAAATACCACAATTTCATAGGTTCATCTTCCAACACAAGATATAAATATCATGCTAAACCACATGGTGCACACACTATCACCTTTACCCCGTGATCAAAGTGTTTACGGAGATAACAAAACCACTTGAGTAGCATAACAGATGAAGATCAACCTAAAAATTCAAATAGATTACAAAGCTCATGATCACATATATATCACACCATGGGAGAGAGAGATGAACCACATAGCTACCGGTAGAGCCCTCAGCCTCGGGGGAGAACTACTCCCTCCTCATCATAGGAGACATCAACGTTGATGGAGATGGCGGTGGACTCAATGGAGATGGCTTCCAGGGGCACTTCCCCGTCCCGGCAGGGTGCCCGAAGAGAGATATGTCCCCCGAAACATGTCGGTGGCGGCGGCGGAGCTACGGATGTATTTTGTGGAAAAGGTCGATTCCCTAGGATTTATTCATCGGGGAGTATATATGGGCGAAAGGGCGATGCCGGGAGGTGGCCAGGGGGCCCACACCACCAGGTGGCGCGGCCAGGGGGAGTGGGGGACCCGCGCCACCCGATGGTGCGGCCATATTGTGGCCCCCTCCGGAATACTTCTGGCTTTCGAATTTTCCAATTCCGAGAATATTTTCAGAACAACTTTTCTGAAACTAAAAACAACAGAAAACAGGAAACTGGCTCTGTGGCATTTTGTTAATAGGTTAGTCCCGGAAAATGTGTAAAAATGACATAAAGTGTATAGAGAACATGTGGGAAACAATAAGAAAACAACATGGGACATCAGAAATTAGGGATACGTTTATGACGTATCAACGACTCTTGTTGAGCTACTCGAATAGGAGGAAATTATGTGGCGCCATAGATCGAGAGTCCAATGGCTGGCTGCAGGGGATAAAAATACTCGTTTTTTCCATTTGCGTGCCAGTCAGCGGAGGAAGAAGAACACTATTACAGAGTTAAGTATGGCAGATGGCACTCTGGAAACGAGGGAAGACCAACTGGGCAACATGGCAAAAAAATTCTATAAGGAACTATATTCATTCGAGGCAATGCGGGGGATGGAGGAGGTGTTAGATGCGGTCCCGGTCAAGGTGAATGCTCATATGAATGAAAAGCTGGCAGCCACATTCACCACCACGGAGGTGAAGACGGCTTTGTTTGAGATGTATCCCACAAAAGCACCAGGGCCAGACGGTTTCCCGGATCACCTTTTTCAGAGAAATTGGGAAGTGTGTGGCGAGGAGGTCACCAAGACAGTCTTGAGGGTTTTATCGGGGGAGGATGACCCGAGTGTGGTGAACAAAACTTTCATCGTAATGATCCCAAAGGTTGCAAGTCCGAGGGAGCTGGGACAATTTCGGCCCATTAGTTTGTGCAATGTGATCTATAAGGTAGCCTCCAAGGCGGTGGCGAATAGGATGAAACAAATCCTCCCGGAGATTGTGTCAGAGGAGCAGTCGGCCTTTGTGCCTGGAAGACTGATAACTGATAATATCATAACAGCCTATGAATGTTTGCACTTTATGAAGCGCAATAAAGCAAAGAAACACCAGTCTTGTGCTCTCAAGTTGGATATGAGGAAGGCTTATGACCTGGTGGAGTGGAGTTATCTGGAGGCGGTTATGCTGAAATTGGGTTTCAGCAGTTCTTGGGTAGCATTGATAATGCGACTCATTACGACAGTGTCTTTCTCGGTGCTTGTCGGGGGGTTACCCCCGAGTAGGGTAAAGACAGGTGGTAAAGGCCGCTTACAGAAGAGAGGTTTGGTCGAGTAGCCGACTACCGGATACTCGCTACCCGGTCGACTGCTACTCGGTCTCACCTCAAGATGACCAGAAGGAGATATCAATCAAGTTCTGCCCTGACGAGTAGAAGGTTTGGCCCGAGTACAATTGGCGGGAACCTTTGGCGGGAAACTACTCGGGCAGGAAGTCAAAGGAGCCGTTCTGACACAGGATCCCGCGTATCCTGGGTCCGTACTTGGCAGCATTCGAACTACTGTTCACGTGGGGACGGCCTGCCTGACAGTGACAGCATGGAAGCAGTCGGTGGCAGGATAAGGGGGGCCTACTCTGTGCCTAGGTACAGTGATACCAGTCTGTCCCCTAGTTTTGCCCAACGACTTTACAGAAGCAGCCAAGATCAACGACCAAAGCTGTCAGCGGGTACTCGGAGAAAGGACAGTGTGCACACTATGTCGACACTTGTCTAGGATTTGGACGTATCCGGCTGGGCACCATGTATATAAGGTGCCCCGCCGCCTCCTGCGCGAGGCATGCTCCCATAGGCATACACACAGGTTCACTCAGAAACCCTAGAAACCCTAAGTTCTTAACCTAGCTCTACTCGGAGAGGGGAGAGAGGCTACTCGGTAGCAATATCATTTGTACTGTGGCTACTCGGAGAGACATCGTAATACATAGAGAAAGGCAGGAGTAGGGGTTTTACCTCCTCACGAGGGCCCTGAACCTGGGTACATCGTGTTGTTTGTGTTGTGTGGATCTCACCTCACGCGGCTACTCGTCGCGTGATCCCTCCCCGGACACCTCCAGCGTCCATCGTCCCCACATCTTTAGCCATCCTATGGCATCTGCCGTGACACCACCACGACAGTTGGCGCCCACCGTGGGGCAACCAGCGGCGCTGGCTGGAGTTTCTGTTCGGACGGGATCTTCATCTGTGGAGCGCGTAGTTTGTGGCCTTGTCCACAGATTCGGCTCTTTCGACTTCGTCACCGACAACGCCGGCTGTTTCGGCGGCATGGCCATGCCTGAGGGCGGCTCGGTGATCTCCTTCGGCTCGCATCTCGTCTACGTCGCCACCGTCGCCAACAACACCTACCCCGAGCTGGTGCACGACGCGGAGGATCCTCCCGCGATAGTTGCTGCTCGCGGAAGGCCCGCACGCAGCTCTGCGTGCTGCGCTGAGGTGATGGTGACGGGCTTGGCGGCAAACGCTGGCGCGGCTGCTACTGGCGCTGCGGCCGTCGTCGAGGAGGTTGACGACCCGCCCGCGGGTGGCAGGAACCACCGGCCCTACGAGAAGGAGAGCAACCTGCCGCCTTCCACGTCTACGGTCATCCCCGCGTCCGCAGCGCGGACCGGCATGCCCACTCCCACCGACGTCGAGCTCCTAGCCGCGCGGGAGCAGCTCGAGCGGCAACGCCAGGAGCTGCTCGCCGAGCAGGCGGAGCTGGAGAAGATCAGGCTTGAGCTGAGTTTGGACCAGCTCGAGTACAACAAGGCTCACGGCTTCACGCCGGTCGCCAGGAGGCCTAGCAGGGTAGGCGCTACCCGGCGCAACCTGGGCGCCGAGATGGCGACAGTCGCGGAGGAGCCCGCGCAGTCCGCTACCGCGAACACCTTCACAAGGCCAAGGTACAGCACGCCCGCCAAGACGCTGAGGGCTGCGCAGGCCGTGGCTGCCGAGTTGCCGCGCCTAGAGGGAGAGGCGCGTCGCAGGCAGCAGGAGAGGCTCGGCGAGCTGGTGCTGGAGGCCGCCAGGCAGAACGAGGAGTTCCGGAAGGCCAACCCGGGAGCTGGAGCTTCGCAGGTGGTTCACTCGCACGCGGCTAGATCTAACGATCAAGCCTCATCTCCGCATCCTAGCCGCGAGAAGAGCCGCAGCGGGCGTACGGGTAGAAACAGGCAAATGCAGGTGTATGACCCGGCTGCTGCCGCGAAACAGGTTGCTGTGCCGCAGCAGCCCGGGCAGGAACACGACGCTGCAAGAGCAGGCTCTCAAGCCCATCAAGCTCAAAGCCGTGTCCGAGAAGCCGCACATCCGGGTACTTCTCGGCAACCCGCGGCTCCGCCTACTCGGCAGAGGCAGCAGCCGCGCCCAGTGGCACCAGTCGCCAACCCGGTGGAGCAGCCTGCAGCCATGCAGATGGATAGGTATGATGATGGTTACTCGGCTATGGAGATGGCTGGTTATGACATCCATGACCGTGTTGGTGAGCGCGTGTTGGCGCCTGGAGATGCAAGGCACCAGCTGGACCGTATCAGCTTGTCGGCGCGGCTTGAGAGCACGGGTCCTCCCGGCCCCGAGTGCTTTGGCCCGCGCATCATGAACGAGCCGTCCGTGAAGGGCTTCCAGCTCGCAAGAGGCACCAAGAGCTACAATGGTAGCACCAAGCCTGAAGATTGGCTCAATGACTACGTCACCGCGGTCCATATCGCGAACGGCAACAGGAGATGGGCGGTGCGCTACGTGCCGCAGATGCTAGAGGGTCCAGCTCGCACTTGGCTCAACAACTTGCCCAAGAACAGCATTAACTGCTGGCTGGACTTCTCGGATGCCTTCATCAGCAACTTCACCAGCACCTACAAGAGGCCGAATAGGCCACAGCAGTTGTCGGCTTGCCGGCAGCGAGAAGACGAGACGGACCGCGAGTACCTTACTCGGTGGAGCACCTTGAGGAACACCTGTGAGGGTGTGAATGAAGCGCAAGCCATCACTTGGTTTGCGCAGGGTTGCCGACATGGCAGCATGCTTTGGCAGAGATTGCAGAGGGAGATGCCGAACACCTTGGCCGAGACCATCAAGATTGCGGATCAGTACGCACTCGGAGATCCTACTCAGCCACTGATGGATTCCTCTGAGCCGAGAAGAAACTTCAACAGCAGCAAGCGCAACGAGTTCCGCAACAAGCGCCGAGTAGATACTCGGTATGACCCTGAAGAGGTGAATGCAGTGAATGTCGGAGGCGGTGGTGGCCAAAGGCAGAAACCTGCTGGAGCCTACGGGCAGAACCAGAACCAGGGCCAAGGCAACAAGAAACCGTTCCGCACTGCGCAGCCGGGTAGCGGGAACTCCGAGCAGCCGAAGAAGTTTGTCTTCGATGACATGAAGGATGGTCCATGCAGCTTCCACACTCACCACCCCTCAAGGCCTGCGAACCACACTACTCGGCAGTGCGAGTGGTGGGATGTGATCAAGAGTGATGGCTTGCCTCCTCCTCCTCCTCTGCCAGCTGCCAATGCTACTGTTCAGCCTACTCGCGCTCCCGCGACTCGGCCGCCAGTCTATCCGAGAAGAGAGAATGTCAACCAGGTGGCTTTAGGAGCCAACCGGAACTTCAACAACGAGAGATACCGCAACAACAACAACAACTACAACCGCAACAACAACAACAGAGGCAACAACAACTATCAGGGCAACAACAATGGCAACAATGGCAACAACGGGGGCAATAGCCCTAACCAGTACCAAGAGCATCATGAGAGCTATATGATCTTCACTTCTGAGGCAGTCGACAAGCAGTCGCAGCACAGGCGGGCCATGGAGGTCAATGCAGTGATTCCGGCTGTCCCTCACTACATGTATTGGTGTGACCAGGAGATCAGGTGGACTCGGGCAGATCACCCCAAGGTGATGCCCAATCCGGGTACTTATGCCCTGGTGCTGGATCCCACTTTCCTGGGCCCCGAGAAGAATGTGAGATTCAGCAAGGTGCTGATCGACAACGGCAGCAGCATCAACATTGTGTACAAGGACACACTCGAGAAGCTTGGCCTGGCCGAGAACATGATGCTGCCCAGCAAGACCACTTTCCATGGCATTGTGCCCGGAATCTCATGCAACCCGATTGGCCGAGTGTGGATTGATGTGCTATTCGGTACTCGGGAGAACTGCCGCACAGAGCGCCTGCAGTTCGAGGTGGTGGATCATCAGAGCCCATATCATGCTCTACTCGGAAGGCCTGCTCTGAGCAAGTTCATGGCCTCTACCCATGTGGCTTACCTGAAGATGAAGATTCCCGGTCCCAATGGCATCATCACCATCTCGGGAGATTACAAGAAGTCCATGGAGTGTGCCTCTGCTAGCTCCCAGCTGGCGGAGTCAATGGTAATTGCTGCCGAGAAGAAGAAGATGTACGAGGTGGTGGCCATGGCTCAGTCCGCACAAGCTGGCGCACAAGGTGTGCCGAGTACCCAACATGGTACTGCCTTCCAAGCTGCCAAGGAGACCAAGACAGTCCAGGTTGACCCCGAGTTCCCGGAGCGCGTGGCCATCATTGGTGCCGGGTTGGCCGAGAAATAGGAAGGCGCGCTCATCCACTTCCTCCGTGAGAATCGGGATGTTTTCGCCTGGACCAATGAAGATTTACCAGGAGTCCCGAGGGAGTTGGTTGAGCACTCTTTGCATGTGCGTCCTGACGCCAAGCCCGTGAAGCAGGCTTTGCGCCGTTTCGGGGATGAAAGAAGGAAGGCCATCGGTGATCAAATCACCAAGCTGCTGATCAGTAACTTCATCATGGAAGTGCTGCACCCGGACTGGTTGGCCAACCCGGTCATGGTCGAGAAGAAAAAGGAAGATCCCAAGGCTGCCACCGCATGGCGCATGTGTGTCGACTACACCGACTTGAACAAGGCATGCCCCAAGGATCCCTTCCCGCTACCTCGCATCGATCAGGTGATCGATTCCACTGCCGGCTGTGAACTGTTGTCTTTCATAGATGCCTACTCTGGTTTCCACCAGATTGCACTCAACCCTGCTGATCAAATAAAGACTGCCTTCATTACCCCGTACGGGGCTTATTGCTATCGTGTCATGTGTTTTGGCCTGAGGAATGCGGGTGCAACCTATCAGAGATGCATGCAGAAATGCTTGCACGACCAGCTCGGCAAGAATGTGCAGGTGTACGTAGATGACATTGTCATCAAAACGAATAAAACACATACTCTGCTTGCCGACCTGGAGGAAACCTTTGCTAACCTACGCAGGTACAAAATGAAACTGAATCCGAGTAAGTGCACCTTTGGTGTACCAGCTGGAAAGCTACTCGGCTTTCTCGTTTCTAGTCGGGGCATTGAAGCCAATCCGTCTAAGATAAAAGCTATTGAGAGCATGTCTTTGCCGAGATCATTGAAAGATGTGCAGAAGTTCACGGGTTGTTTGGCATCTCTGAGCCGTTTCCTGGGCCGAATGGGCGAGAAGGCTCTGCCTCTGTACCAGCTGATGAAGAAAAGCGACAAGTTTGTCTGGACTCCGCAAGCGGACGTGGCATTCAATGAGCTGAAAGCAATGTTGGCTAGTGCTCCTGTCTTGGCTAGTCCGCTACCCAAGGAGCCTATGCTGCTGTACATTGCTGCGACTAACCGAGTAGTCAGCGTGGTGATAGTGGTGGAGCGAGAAGAAGAAGGCAAGAGTGTGCAGCGCCCAGTCTATTATCTCAGTGAAGTGCTGTCCAGTTCCAAGCAAAACTATCCTCACTACCAGAAGATGACATATGGCGTGTACCTGGGCGCCAGGAAGTTGAAACATTACTTCCAGGAGCATCCCATCACCGTTGTGAGCTCAGCTCCCATCTCGGACATCATGGGTAACAAGGAGGCGAGTGGCAGAGTAGCTAAGTGGGCGATTGAGCTAGCCGCGTACGCTCCCGCGTATACGAGAAGAGAAGCAATCAAGTCTCAGGTACTGGCGGAATTTCTTGTGGACTGGGCCGAGATGCAGTATGAACCTCCCGCCCCAGTTTCCAACTATTGGAAGATGCATTTCGATGGCTCAAAGGTGAAAGAAGGCCTTGGTGCTGGCGTGGTGCTTACATCACCCAAGCGGGATCAGCTCAAGTATGTGTTGCAGATCCATTTCAAGGCATCCAACAATGTAGCCGAGTACGAGGCAGTGGTGCATGGTTTGCGAGTAGCAAAGGAGGTTGGTGTGCAGCGCATTATCTGCTATGGCGATTCAGATCTGGTGGTGCAGCAAGTCTCAGGTACCTGGGATGCTTTGGATGCCAACATGGCATCGTATCGCTTCCTGGTGCAGTCAATGACTGGGTTTTTCGAAGGCTGTGAGTTTCAGCATATTCACCGAGCAGAGAACGAGGCAGCAGACGAGCTATCCAAGTTGGGATCTTCTCGGCAGTCCATCCCGGCAGGGATTGCCTTGGAGCATTTGAGGAAGCCATCCATCAAGCCTTCCCCCAACTCGGAATCCATCTTTGTTCCTTCTCTGCCAAGTGAAGAATCTGATCCAATGGAGATTGACTGGGAGAGTGCTGCAGGGAACCCGGGGACTGCCGTCCTTTACTCGGGGACTGCCACTCCCTACCCGGGGACTGCCGCTCCTTACTCGGGGACTGCCACTCCCTACCCGGGGACTGCCATTCCTTACTCGGGGACTGCCACTCCTTACTCGGGGACTGCCGCCCTCAACCCAGAGGCTGTTGCATTCATTGAAGAAGTTCTCGCCAATCGGTCTGGGCTGCAGAGAAGCGCTCCTACTCCTCCTGTGCAGCCAACAGAGCCTGTCCCAATGGAAATGGACGAACCAGTGTTTCCCGTGCGGGAGACACCGAGTTGGGCAATGCCCATATTATCCTTTCTAAGGGATGGCACTTTACCTGAAGATGAGGTGACTGCGAGGCAGATTCAGAGAAGGTCCAAGGGCTACACCATAGTCCGAGATGTGCTGCATAAGAGAAGTGCCACCGGCGTGCTGCAACGTTGTGTGAGCCCAGAAGAAGGAGAAGAAATCCTGGTGGAGATACATCAAGGGGAGTGTGGGCACCACGCCTCTTCTCGGGCTCTGGTCAAGAAAGCTTTCCGGCATGGCTTCTACTGGCTCACTGCATTGCAGCAAGCAGAAGATATTGTGAGGAAGTGCACTGGCTGCCAGATGTTCGCAAGTAAGATTCACGTGCCAGCTTCCGAGTTGAAAACAATTCCTATCACATGGCCATTTGCTGTTTGGTGCTTGGATATGGTTGGTCCTTTCAAGCCGGCTAAAGGCAACATGACTCATATCTTGGTCATGGTGGACAAGTTCACCAAGTGGATCGAGGTGAAGCCTATTCGGAAGTGCGATGGAGTCACAGCTGTGAAGTTCGTGAAGGATGTGATCATGAGGTATGGCTACCCGCACAGTATCATCACCGACAACGGCACCAACTTTGCAGAGGGGGCAATGGTGCGATTCTGCAGAGATAAGCATATCCGACTAGACGTTGCGTCAGTCGCGCACCCTGCCTCCAATGGGCAAGTTGAGAGAGCAAATGGGATGGTACTGGCAGGCATCAAGCCGAGGCTGATTGAGCCACTGCTGAAAACACCTGGGTGTTGGCTAGAAGAGTTGCCAGCGGTGTTGTGGAGTCTAAGGACTACCCCTAACCGGTCAACCGGCTACACGCCATTCTTCTTGGTATACGGGGCTGAGGCCGTGTTGCCAATAGACTTAGAGCATGACTCCCCCCGAGTAGCCCTCTACACTAAGGTGGAGGCGAGAGAAGCTCGAGAAGACGACGTAGACCTGCTTGAAGAAGCAAGAGAGCTGACTCTGTCACGTTCGGCTATCTACCAGCAAAACCTGCGGCGCTATCATAGCCGAAAGGTGAACCCAAGGGTTTTCCGAGAAGGAGACATGGTCCTTAGGCTTGTGCAGCGCACAGCCGGGATGCACAAGTTGTCTCCTCCATGGGAAGGGCCTTTCATTGTCAGCAAAGCGCTGCACAATGACGCGTACTATCTTGTAGATGTGCGCCCATCGCAGGCGAACAGGGCAGATAAAGCTGGAGAAGAAACCAAGCGTCCCTGGAATGTAGCTCTACTTCGTCGTTTTCATTCGTAAGCAAAGATGTGTATGTACCCTTTCATCCGAGTTGAAATTCTACTCTGCAATCTAACATTGTTCTCGGGGACTGCCCTCGTCCAAAATTGCTCTAAGTGTTTTTACTTGGCTTGTTCCTTTGTCTATTCGGTTGCTCCACTTCAGAACTCAAAAGTGCATTGAGTACTGTGTTTAAACCTATATGCCAACTCTTCGACTTCGCTGCTGTCCGAAACCCGGCTTCATGGCAAGCAAGAGAACAAGCAAAAGGTCAATAAGCACACGAAAATCACTAAGGAAGAAAGAGTGCAGGAACCGAGTAGATTGTCGGTTACTTTTTGTTCCCTGTTTTCGTCTTCTCGGCTAAGTGGTGGGCTGCGTTATCATGGTTGTTTCTAGCGGCTAAGTATTTGCAGCCTTGCTCCTTGATTCTTGTGACTCGAATACCAAACAAGCGACAAGTCGCAGGTAGAGCAGAGATGAGAAGACAGGGTGAATAAGAAATGCTACTCGGGGACTCGCATGGAAACACAACTCGGCATTAAGCCAGTGTCGTTCAAATTGATTAATGTCAACGTAAACCGAGTGGGCATAAAAACTGAGTAGCAAGCAAGATAAAGGTAGTCTGTTACATCTGCTCCCGGCATCCCGGGGATCTGATAAGTGTTCAAGTTGATAAAAAGTGCAGGTTGCTTCAAGATGAGGAGGCGTTGTTCTCGGCGCTGGCCTTGGCTGATGTTTCCTCGGTGGCGGTCTTGGCAGCAGTTTCTTCAGTGGCGCTCGCGGTAGCTGTTCCTTCGGTGCCGGCTTGAGTGGCATCCGCTTCCGTCTGCACGACGGCGGATTCCTCCATCTCGGCATCCTCCTGGGTGGCCGCCTGCTCGGAAGTGGCCGTGGCCACCGAGACGGGTCCTGGAGCCGAGGAGGAGCCTGAAGCGTGGCCAGGAGGAGGCACCGTGTCGTCGAGAGCAGCACCTGAGGAGGTGCCGAAGTCGAGTGGCTCGGAGTCGATGTGCGCCCCTTCGTCTTCATCGCTACTCGCGACGACGGCGGCCTTTCCCTTCCCGGCCTTGCCCTTGGGAGATTCGAAGAAGTCACCAAGTTCTTCAGCTTCGTCATCATCTTCTTCGTCCTCGTACTCGGTGTCGGGTTCGGGGACGCCATCGATGTAGACCTCCGTTTCGGCGCATTCTGCGACATCATATGCAATCTGCTTGCGCAAGGCCACGCTATCGGCATCAGTCTCCCACTTGGAATCATTGCGCTTCCCGCGGATGAGCTGCATATCCAGGTTTTCATACCAGGACGCGATGCAGAGAAGCATCACGTCCGCACCAGCACGGGCTCCGGAGGCTCGCCACTTTTTCAACTCGGCCTTCACGTTCTCCAGCTTGAGGGCGAGCTCCCGCATGCTTTTTGGCTCAGGATCATGAGGCCAGAACAGCCGGTGGAGCTCGAAGCCCGCATGCATCAAATCAGTCCCGCAGCCGGCCAACTGTTCGAAGTAACCTTTGAGCACCAGCAAGCTGTCCTCGATATCAGCCCTGGTGTCAATCGGCTCACCCAGCGAAAGGCGAACTGCTCGGGCCTTGGCTATCGTGGGCGCAGAGGTAGACTCAAGACGAGGCCAGATATCTGAAATAGCAAATGGCAAGATCAAAAACTGAGAAAGAAAAAAGGAAGCCGAGAAGGAATAAGACCGAGAAGAAAAGATGCAATGAAGAGAAAACTTACCGATCAGTTGGCGGCGCAGCTGCTGCAGCTTGGTTTTCCAGGACTCCTCGTTGCCAATGTGCTTTGATTGGATCTGGCGCAGGGTGTCCATCTGAGCGAAAAGATCAGCATTGGTCTTCTTCAGAGTCTCGCATTCAGCCTCGAGGGCCCTCTCCTTGGCCTTGAAAGTGGTCTCGGCCTTGGCCTTCTCGGCGATTGCCTTGTCCCTCTCGGTGCCAATCTTGACGGCATCTTGGAGTGCGTTCTGAAGCTGGACCTGCAGCTTCTCCATCTCGGTGGTGTGGTCCTTCACCAGAGTAACGGCCTGGTCGGATAGCTGTTTCTCCACCTCTGCTGGCTTGACGCAATCTTGGTGCGCCTCAGCAAATGACTTATAATCTTCTGTGAAAAGATAAGATGAGGTCAGTAAACGGGCAGAGAAGAACCAAACTCAAGGTCACACTGAGTAAACAGCAAACTCACCTTCAAGTTTCTTTATGGTGGCCTCGGCGTTCGCCACGAAAGTACGGCATTTCTCATGCTCATCGGCCAAGGCCTTCAGTTTGTCTGCAGAGAAGGAAAGGTTAGCGCGTGAGAAAGCAGAAGCGGGCGTAAACATAAAACGCAGAAACCGCGTAGCTAAAGGCGTACCTTGCACTTCAGCTAGTTGTTGGGTGCTGGTGGTAGCATCTTTGCTAGCGGCCTCGGCCATTGCTTTCTCCTTTTCCAGTACGGTGATACGCCTCCTGGCGATGGAGTGGTTCCAGAGAAGGATGCGGTATAAGTTGGTCCGCTTAAGAACGCTATCCTGAAAACCGAGAAGAAAATGAGTTAGGCAAAGCAGAGAAGATTCGGCCCGAGTAGGAGGCTACTCGGAGAGTATCCAACTACTCGACCCAAATCTCGGGGACTGGGGGTGATGGTAAGAAAGAAGAAAGGCGAATAGAAGAGAAGAAAATTCAACTCGGAAAAGGCAAAAAGACTTACTGCGTAGCTCTGTTCGATATCTTCGGCGTTCTTGCGGTGCAAGAACATCTTGGCTGCGAGGGTTGCGGTAGCAGTGGAGACGGACATGGGCTGGTGTCCCAGGTCGATCTTGTTCCACTCCACGCGGTAGTGGTCGACGGAGCCAAGGGTCAAGCCGTGCCACTTCTCCTCTCCGAGAACCCTGCTGTCCCACTTGGCGCTGATGTGGCCAACAGTGTCCAGTACCTGCTCAAGACCCTTGGAGGTTATTGGCTTGTCTTGGGCTCCCCGAGAAGCAATATTGACGGGTTTGTTTTGAGCTGGATCGAAGGGAGGAGTATTCCTGGCTACAACTTTCCTTCCCTTCTGAATAGCTAAAGCTTTATCTTGGGGAGGGAAGCCGATGGTGTGCTGTTGGCTAACCTCGATCATATACTCCGGATAGCAAGGCTGACCAGCAGCGCGAGCGTCCGCAGAGAGCGCAGCAGGAATCGGGCCGGAGTCGCGGATCACGAGCGCTCCGCTGGAGGGTGTACTCTGGTCTCTAGCCCTTTTCTTCGTGTGCTCCTTCTCGACTCCCTGCTTCTCGAGATCCTCGGGTTTCTTCCCGTCAGTCTTGGCCTTTGCCTTCTCGGCGACTGCTTCCTCGGTAGCTTGCTTCTCGGCCTTCTTCTGCTCAGCCCTGGCTTTCTTCTGCTCGGCCTTGGCTCTCTCAGCAGCTTCCTTCTCAGCCTTAACCTTCTCGGCGGCTTCTTCCTCGGCCTTGGCCTTCTCAGCAGCCACCTTATCGGCAGTCTCCTTCTCAGAAAGGCCTTTCTTGGAACAGTAATCCCTCAGAGCATCAAGGGCCTGTTGCTTGGCAGCTCGCCCAGGAGGGCTGGATGTGTCCTTGCTCTGAGGAGACGAGGAGGAAGTTGGTGGTTTAGGGCATTGCGCAGTTGGTGGCGTAGGGCCTTGCGCAGTTGGTGGCGCCGCAGATCCATCGCCTGGCAGTGGGTAGACATCTGCTATGGTAGCATCCGCGGCGGTGTCGTCTGTCACCAGCTGCTCGGCAGTAATGTTCTCGTGTGCAGCAGCCTCGGTGGTGGGCTGCTCCCGTTCTACTTCTGGCCGCTCAAGGGCGGCGGCGTCTTGCATTTCTCGTTCTTGGTTCTCCTCGGCGTTGCTAGCCGGAGGAGAAGGGGGTCTCTCGTCGTGGACGGCGGTGTCCTGTGCTGCTGGTTCTGACGCTGCCCCTTGCGCTGGATTGGCAGCAGCAGCATTGGCGTCGCGGTCCTCATCATCATCGTCCAGGTTGACCAGAGGTACTGGTTTCTTCTGGGCTTGGTCGGATGCGAGGGCTGCGTTCGCATCCATGGCAGGACTGCAGAGAAGAAAGAGATCAGGGATTGGAAGAAGATTTGGGAGAAAACAGTACTACGCGAGAAGGAGGGCAAACGAGAAGAGAACTCACGCAGTGGTGGATTTAAGCTGTCGTCGGGGTTTCTTGACAGTAACCTTCTTCTTCTTCTCGGCGGCCTCCTCCTTCTCGGCGGGCTTCCTTTTCTTGGCTGGAGGTGCCTGCGCTTCGCTGCCGGTTCGCTTGCGAGTTTCGGGAGGGGCAGTAGACAGAGGTTGGACGACAAGGGGCGCATCGCCCTCGTTCTCGCCCTCATCCTCGTCGTCCTTCTCCGCAGCGGCCTCATCTGAGAAATTCAAAAGAGAAGAAGGAAGAATCAGAAACAGCAATGCAAGGGGTTGGTGTTTTTCAGAAACAAACGAGATAAAGATAACAATACCATGAGAGCCTTCATCCGACCAAGTGCGGAGAGCATCGCGCTTGTCAGGAACAGGGCTGCTCTGTTCCGCGTCATCAGAGGGCAGCATGTCATCCTCCTCGCGATCAGCGAACCAGTTGTCCTCGAAAACTTCGCGACTCTCAATCAACTGTCGAGTAAGAGTCTGAAAGACAGAGAAGGATCATAAGTCAACCGAGTATCAGGATGGAACTCTACTCGGATAGGCGTGCAAACACAAAGCACACTAAGCCTATGCAGTTTTCTATGTATTCTACTCGGATAGGCGTGCAAACACGAAGCACACTAAGCCTATGCAGTTTTCTATGTGTTCTACCCGGATAGGCGTGCAAACACAAAGCATACTAAGCCTAAGCGCGAGTCGACTAAGTGCTCTACTCGGTACACCAGGTGATTGCCAGTCGGGGCGGAAAGGGAAATTATCTACTCGGGAAGCAGAGGCGAAAGCAGAGTAGGAACAGCGTACCCGGGCAATCGGTTGCGTGCGGCTATACGGGACGAAGCCATACCGCCACTTCTCGGTAAGGCTTGTCTTCAACATGTTCCTGGCATGATAGGCAACATCGGCGTCGTCGATTTCGATGGTGGTGGTCCTGGTGCAGTCGCGGGGGCCTCCCATGTAACACATGAGATGGCAGCGCTCCTGCAGAGGGAGCACTCGGCGCTTGATCCAGCACACCACCGGGTCGTCATTCTTGAGGCCCAGCTTCTTCAGCTCGCCGAGTCTGTCTTCTATCTCGATGGCGATTTCGTCGATGGTGGGCTTCTCCTTCCAGTTCGACCCGAGTGGAGCACGATTCCTCCAAGCGGGCAGGTTGATTCGATCATCAACCGCACCTCCTTCCGTGGCGGGGACATTCTTGACGTAGAAGAATGTCTGCTGCCACATTCGGCAGGAATCCAGCCCCTGGATGCGGGGATGGTTCGTACCGGTCCGCTGCACCATCATGGCACAGCCCGTGTCGGTGGCGCGGCCGATGCCTGCACCGTCTTTCTTCCCGACTGACTGTTGGCGGAGATTAAAGTACCTGAGCCACGTATCAGTCGTGGGCCTGATACCGAGAAAAGCCTCGCAGACCACCGCATGGTAGGCGAGGAAGACGACCGCGTTGGGCGGCAGATGATGCATCTGCAGCCCGAAGTGGTCGAGGAACTTGCGCAGGAAGTCGGAGGCGGGGAGTCCAAAGCCGCGCTCGAAGTGCGACATGAAGACCACCCGCTCGCCGTCCCGCGGAGTTGGTACAACCTCGTCGTCGGGTGCCCGGCACTCCACGCCGGGGGGAACCCTTCTGCTGGTCACGAGCCAGGCGAGATTGGCCTTGGTGACGGAGGAACCCGCCCAGCTAGCCTTGGCCATCGTTGCGAGTGGGAGAAGTGGATGATTTTCGAGTGGAGTTGCTCGGTGGAGTGAGTCCGCGGCGGCGCGGCGGCGGAGGGCTCGGTGGAGAAGAAGGACAAGAGGCAGAAGGGGAAAAGTGCAGGGAAGGGGAAAAGGAAGTTACCGCGGGGGTATTTATATCTCCCTCGCGAGATTACCGTTACCACCGCGGTAGTGGGATCGACTGTGGCGTGTGGTGGGTCCTGTGGCCGGCTAGAAACGCACACAAGCGCGGGCTGCGCGCGTAACGGCCGCATTTGATCCCACCATCAGATCGTGGCCAGTAATTGCGCGTGATGGGACATGACGGCCGGTGGGCCCATAGCGTGAAAACTGGACACGTGGCGTCGTGTCCTGGGCAACCAAACGACGAGGTCGTGGATGCTTGACACGTGGGCGGTGCCTGCGTAAAGGGCTGGATGTTGCTCTGCGCTGCAGAGGCTCAGTTTGCGAAATTTCGCTAAGTCCTTTTACTCGGTTACAGAGTAGAAAGCAAGTGCTACTCGGAAGAGAGGAAACTCAAGGTACTTTCCGGATAGCTACTCGGAGGACCTACTCGGCATCTTGAGGTTCGATGGCTGAGATGCAAAGGCTGGTTTTAAGCTGGCAGAGCCTAGTGAACAAGTTCGCAAGACTCAACCAGCTTCGGGGACTGCTGTCGGGGGGTTACCCCCGAGTAGGGTAAAGACAGGTGGTAAAGGCCGCTTACAGAAGAGAGGTTTGGTCGAGTAGCCGACTACCGGATACTCGCTACCCGGTCGACTGCTACTCGGTCTCACCTCAAGATGACCAGAAGGAGATATCAATCAAGTTCTGCCCTGACGAGTAGAAGGTTTGGCCCGAGTACAATTGGCGGGAACCTTTGGCGGGAAACTACTCGGGCAGGAAGTCAAAGGAGCCGTTCTGACACAGGATCCCGCGTATCCTGGGTCCGTACTTGGCAGCATTCGAACTACTGTTCACGTGGGGACGGCCTGCCTGACAGTGACAGCATGGAAGCAGTCGGTGGCAGGATAAGGGGGGCCTACTCTGTGCCTAGGTACAGTGATACCAGTCTGTCCCCTAGTTTTGCCCAACGACTTTACAGAAGCAGCCAAGATCAACGACCAAAGCTGTCAGCGGGTACTCGGAGAAAGGACAGTGTGCACACTATGTCGACACTTGTCTAGGATTTGGACGTATCCGGCTGGGCACCATGTATATAAGGTGCCCCGCCGCCTCCTGCGCGAGGCATGCTCCCATAGGCATACACACAGGTTCACTCAGAAACCCTAGAAACCCTAAGTTCTTAACCTAGCTCTACTCGGAGAGGGGAGAGAGGCTACTCGGTAGCAATATCATTTGTACTGTGGCTACTCGGAGAGACATCGTAATACATAGAGAAAGGCAGGAGTAGGGGTTTTACCTCCTCACGAGGGCCCTGAACCTGGGTACATCGTGTTGTTTGTGTTGTGTGGATCTCACCTCACGCGGCTACTCGTCGCGTGATCCCTCCCCGGACACCTCCAGCGTCCATCGTCCCCACATCTTTAGCCATCCTATGGCATCTGCCGTGACACCACCACGACAGTGCTCTTGAATGGAGTACCATAGGAGGAATTCTACCCCTGTTGTGGGATTCGCCAAGGAGATCCCATATCACCGTACTTGTTTTTACTGGCAGCAGAGGGCCTCTCGTGCCTTCTAAATATTAGAGATCAGTCATCTCCACTCAACGGAATTAAAGTGGCTACAACCGCCCCAGCAGTTAACCACTTACTCTTCGCCGATGACAGCTTGTTGTTCTATCAAGCAAGTTCGGAGGGTGCACGGGAAATCAAGAAAGTTCTGTCCAAATATTGTAACGCATCTGGCCAGAAGATAAATACGGATAAATCCTCTATCTATTTCAGTAAAGGATGCCCGGAAGAAGTGAGAGCACAAATAAAGGAAGAACTGGATGTTCAGAGAGAGACTCTCAATGAGAAATATCTAGGCATGCCCTCAGTTGTCGGTTCTGACAAGAATGGAGCTTTCAAATACCTTAGAGATAAGGTGTGGAAGAAGGTACTTGGGTGGATGGAACAGTTGCTGTCTGTGGGAGGTAAAGAAGTCTTAATCAAGGCAGTAGCGCAAGCCGTTCCCACATATTCAATGTCTTGCTTCAAACTTCCGAGAGGTTTGTGTGAACATATCAACACCATGCTACATAAGTTTTGGTGGGGGGGGGGGGGGTAAGGAGGGAAAGAGAAGAACTTGCTGTGTCTCATGGGAAGACATGATTCAGCCGAAATTTGCTGGGGGTTTAAGGTTTAGAGACATCGAACTTTTTAACCTTTCTTTTTTGGCTCAGTAGGCTTGGAGATTGCTGCAGGTACCGGGCTCTTTAAGTGCTTGCGTGCTTAAGGCAGTGTACTACCCGGGGGGAGATATTCTTTCGACAAAACTCGGGACGCATCCATCACAGGTGTGGCGGTCAATTGTGGAGGGAAGAGATACCCTGAAGCTAGGTTTGATCAAACGGATTGGTGATGGACATTCGACGCTGGCATGGTTAGACAGCTGGCTCCCACGTGATGAGAGGAGAAGGCCCGTGGTACCGGTGAAAACCAATGCCCCAACCCGAGTGGCTGACTACATAATCCATAACATGGCAGCTTGGAATGTGGAGAAGGTCAAGGAGTGGTTCTTGCCAATGGATGCCGAAATTATCCTCAACATTCTGCTGAGTCACCGAGTACAAGAGGACTTTTGGGCATGGCATTTTGAACGCACCGGCACCTTCTCGGTCAGGTCGTGTTATCGAGTCGTGTCAGTGACAAAGAGGACGCGGGAGGACTGGCTGGACAAGAGACCTAATTCTTCTCGGACAATCGAGAGAAGTAAGGAGTGGACTCGCATGTGGAAGATCACGGTACCATCGAAGGTAAAAATGTTCCTTTGGAGATTGGCAAAGCACTCACTTCCCACGGGGGATGTCCGTAATCACAGGAATATGGCGGCTACACCGGCGTGCGTGATATGTGGGCAAGAAGACTCATAGCGCCATTCACTCTTGGAATGCAATATGGCAAGATGTGCGTGGGCGCTGACAGAGGAGGAAGTGGTCAAAAAATCTCGCTCTCAAGGGAATCAGTGGCGCGAGAGTGGCTTTTTTCGATGATTGGCATGCTCAACAAAGAGGCCTTAACACGGATGGTAGTAACCATTTGGGAAATTAGCTATGCAAGAAGGAAGGTGATGCATGAGGATATATTTCAATGTCCGATGGCTACTTTCGCCTTTGTGAATCGTTTCTTGGTTGAACTGGAAACAGGTGTACCTACCAATACGGTGTAGTCATGGGAGGGGAGGAGGACGATGAGCAACCCCACGGCGAGGTGGATACCGCCTCCGAGTGACTCCACCAAAGTTAATGTTGATGCTGCGGTCGCTAAAGTAGAGGGCAAGGGAGCGGTCGACGCTGTTTGTCGATCATCACTTGGAGTTTACCTGGGAGCCTCGGCAATGGTTTACGAAGGCATTACTCATCCTGGGACTCTAGAGGCTCTTGCTTGCAGGGAAGCGATGGACGTCGCGAATGACCTGTCGTTGGGGAAGCTAGCAGTCACGTCTGATTGCCTGGAGGTGATCAACGGACTCCACAACGAGTACATGGGCGTCTTTGGGAGCATCACGATGGAGATCAAAGTGAGAGCCCGACAGAGGGGCAATATTTCCTTCATGCACGAGGGAAGGAGACATAACGGAGAAGCCCACCGGCTGGCAAGATTTGCTTCTTCATTACCGGTGGGAAGATACGTGTGGCTGCGACGGCCACCGGTGTAAACATTATTCCAGTTGTCTAGTGATTTGTTAAACCCTTAAAAAAACTTGTATCAGGGCATGCCTAAATTTATGGTCGATCTCTGGTCTCTGCGACGCACGAATCAGCCTAATACATTAAAAAAATACGCATTTATTTACCTAATCTTTACCTAGTAATAATAATATAATAATATAATAATAATCTTTACCTAATAATAAAGGCATTAAGGCTTCCTTGGTTGGTTGGTTGGTACGTCATCAAAATTGATCTTAGAGTTGTAAATAATTACTCGTCCCGCCATCGATTATATCTTTACCTAATAATAAAGAGAGGAAGGTTTCTTCCGGTCCATCATGTATTTTACTATTTTGTCCTCCCACAAAATTCCATATTACCCTCTAAATGCCATTGTACGATTCGGTTCTTACTTTTTACCCCGACCGGCCGAACTCTCTTACGGCCAGAAGAGAATTGTCAATCCTAATTCAATTTAGTGGCTAAAAAACTTGTCGATCCGGTCACGGTGTCCCGATCTGACTACTGAAACAACGCTCGGCCGCTAGAGAGCCATGCAACCTGGGCCAGCCCAACATCCATCGATGGCCTTCAGCCGACTGGAATCTGTCCTTCCATGTTATGCCGCACGAAAAGGGCAGCGAACAAGTCCAAACGGGATGAAACTGGACTCTTGATAAAATAAAATAAAATCCCTTTCCCTGTATACAGGTGAGGTCGATCAGACATGTGAGATCGAGGCGACGAGATCGTACCAAATATGACTGCCGACGTCGAGATCCGGTGTTGCGTCGTGCACCCTCCGCAGTAGAGGCCGTCGGATACTGGACGTTGTCGGCATAAACTCGACCAGCTAGACGTGATGCAGACAAGGACTAAACACCGCAGTATCGGACCCGCTCGACATCTACTGCGGCCACGACATGGTATTCACGTGGCTTGCCTAAAGTGTCGGGAGCTGATGTGATTTCCCAATTCAGGCCAATTTGTTTGTTGAGATGTATCTACAAACTCCTGACCAAAGTTTTGACAATCAGGTTGAACCCTGTTATGGATAAACTGATTAGTATGCATCAAAATGCCTTCATTAAAAAAAGAAATATTATGGACGGTATTCTATCCTTGCATGAGATCATGCATTATACTCATGTGAAAAAAAGGGTGGGGGTTTTCCTTAAGTTGGACTTCGAGAAGGCCTACGACAAAGTTAATTGGGAGTTTCTTTTAAGTTGCCTTAGAGCCAAAGGTTTTTCGGATTCTTGGTGTAACAAAGTGAAGCAGGTTTTACATAATGGTACTGTTTCAGTGAAGATTAATAATTGCATGGGGCCTTATTTTCAAAGTGCAAAAGGAGTGCGTCAGGGAGATCCCCTCTCTCCTTTCTTGTTTAATTGTGCTGCTGATTGTCTCACTAAAATGGTCACAACTGCTCAATCTAGTGGTTTACTGGATGGTGTGGCTCCTGATTTAGTTGATGGTGGTTTGGCAATTTTACAATATGCCGATGATACGGTTCTTTGCATCTCCCATGATAAAGATAAAGCGATCAATCTTAAACTGCTTCTTTACTTTTTCGAGCTTATGTCTGGGTTAAAAATTAACTATCAAAAAAGTGAGTTGTTTTTGGTTGGAGGGGATAACGATGTGGCTCAGTTTTATTCTGATCTTTTTGGGTGCAAAGTGGGCACATTACCTATGCTGTATCTTGGGGTTCCTGTCAGTTTTAATACCCTTCGTGCTGCTGACCTGGAGTTTGTGAATTCTAAATTTGTCAAGAAACTTGATGCTTGGGTTTGTGAAACTGCCTCCTCGGGTGGCAGATTGATTCTAGTTGATTCTAGTTTATCTAATCTCCCTTCTTATGTTATGTCTATGTTTCTTTTGAATAAAACCTTCATTGAAAAGCTTGATAAACATCGGAGACGCTTTTTTTGGCATGGCAAGAAGAAGAAAAAAGGTTACTTCATGGTTAAATGGTCTAAAGTGTGTCGCTCTAAGGGGAAAGGTGGGTTGGGTATTAAGAATCTTCGGAGACAGAATATCAGTCTCCTTACCAAGTGGTGGTGGAAACTTGAAAAATACGATGGCATTTGGCAGAAAATTGTGAGAAAAAGGTACCTTAGCAATACCTCTGTGGCTAGTGTCAAGGCCAAATTCTCGGATTCTCCTTGTTGGAAGGCCTTGCTCAAGGTTAAAGATGTGTATATGGAAGGAAGAAAACTTTCCCTGGGATGTGGTAATCTTACGAGATTTTGGCTTGATAGCCTCGATAATTCTCCTCCTTTGTGTAACAGGTTTCCTGAGCTGTTTGCTATCAGTCAGTGTCAAAACTGGACGGTTAAAGAGGCTTTCGATTCTGACTTGAATCTTCCTTTCAGGAGAACTCTTCATGGAACCTTATTGGAACAGTGGAATGAATGTTTAACCTGTGTTCGAAACCTGGAGTTGTCCTCCTATCCTGATACGGTTTCCTGGAGCTTGAATGCTAACGGAATGTTCTCTACTAAGTCTGTTTACAAGCATTTGGAGGTGGGTTTGGCAGGGGCTAATAATAAAATTATTTGGGATGCCAAAATCCCTTTGAAGATTAAGATCTTTCTTTGGCAACTGTTTCGCAATGCTTTGGTTACTCGTGATAATATGAAAAAGAGAAATTGGCCTGGGAACACTGCTTGTTCCTTTTGTCGTTTGGAGGAAACTGCTGAACATCTGTTTTTCTCTTGTCACCTGGCTCGTTGTGTTTGGGGTATTGTGGGGAGGATTTTTGGCACTAACACTTGTCCTAATTCTCTCTGGCAATCTTATGCTTGGTTTCATGCTTTCCTTCCCGGGGGTGAGCAGTACTACATGGTCGGCATCGCTGCAATTTGTTGGAGTATTTGGAAAACTCGCAACAGTGTGACGTTTGATAAGCACAAGATCAGGTCCCCTTTTGAGGCAGTTTACACAGCAGCGGCTTTGTTGTTATATTGGGCAGGTTTGCAGAAAGACGATGGCAAGGAGATCCTGACCACCCAGGCGAAGAAGATGATGCAAGTCACGGCCGAGCTCTACGCTTCTGAAACTCGGGCGGGTGTGGCGGCGAGGACTACCTTGATGATCTCTGGCGCGTGATTGTCTTCGTTTCAGCTTTCAGTCGGCTTTTCGTTGGCTTCTGTTGTGCTGCTAGGTGTGGCAGCGGTGGTTTGGAACTTGGTTTCTGGTCTGTTGTAGTTCTGTGGGTTGTTTCCTGTAGTCGGTGTGTTGAACAGTGGTGGCTGTAGGTTTTCGCCCCATAGAGGTTTCTTCGAGTCGAAGGGATCTCAGTGGGTTTCCTACAGCTGCTCCAACTCGCTTCCCCCCCCCATTCTATCTGGCTGTTGAACTTTGTATTTCCGTTTTTTAATAAAATGGAAAGGGGTGTGTGGCCCGGTTGGAAAATTCACGTGGCTTGCCGACGAGAACATGGCCTTGACGCCCCAGATATAACCGCCTCCGCGCCCTAATCGGCCGCTGCATGAGGTACCTCGCCAAAGTCCGCTCCAGGCACTTTAGGACATTCAAGATCGATGCAACAGTCGTTGGCTCGTGTATACGCGGATTGAGAAAGGCTAGAGCCGCCCCTGGTTAAGGAGACGAGAGTCGCTGCCTTCATCCTGCGGTCCTGCCGCTACGCTGGAGCCTCGGCTGAATATACTGTCGTGGATCAGGCGCTCGACCCAGTACCAGAAGACGTGCTTGATGGCCTGCTTTTTTTCATATTCATTCATCGGTGGCACAGGTGAACCACATGCTGAGCCATCAATCAATTATCTCTACTACTCCCTCCGATCCATATTAATAGGTGGTGAAGTGGATGTATCTAGCAATAAAACATGTCTAGATACATCCACTTTACCACCTATTAATATGGATCGGAGGTAGTACTTAAAACAAAGGTTTCGTTCCGTCTTCGCCCTCTGGGCGATACGTCGCCCCTTCGTCCAACCCTGGACCTAGGACGTGTAGGCCTCCCGTATCGATCAATCAGCGGCTCAATCAGCGTGAGCATCAGTTTCGCTCGTCCCTTTCCTCCGTCGTCTCTGCCTTCCAAATCTACAGGATTTATTCCGTCGCCCCGTGCCTTGATTCAGTTTCCTGATTTCCCTTTCTCTATCGTGTGGAACCACAGGTTGCTAGGTTTCCTAGGGCATGGCCGCCGGCTCGAGGCCTCCATTGGCATGCCCGGCGCCAACGCGCCGGCCTGCGACGAGCTGATGACGGCGGCTCGACATGGGGCGGAGATGCCGCTGGCGGCGGTGTGGCAGAGGCATCCGAGGAGCTGGCTGGCGCGCCAGATGGAGGGTGCCGCTCTGGAGATCCGTCACCAACGCTACAGATCCTCCGCTCACCGTCGTCGGCTCGCCGATGTCGAGCATTGGGAATCGAGACGCCACGGCACCAACCCTCATCGGTGTACTTGTTGTCTGTATGTGACGCCACCGAAGGGCTCCATCGCCGGTGCCACCAACCGCCGTCCTCAACCTCTGCCGCCACCCACTGAGTCCTCGTCTCGTCCTACGAGATGCAAGATGAGGGTGAGGCAATCCGATCTGCTCCATGCCAACTTGCCAGGGACATGTTCGGTGGTGGTATGCTACTCTCAACCTTCAAGCAGCAATGCGGGTACACACACACTGGCGTCACAGCCGATTCCGCCTATACGAAATTTTCACTGTCGTAGCTTTCCATTTGTTTCATGCAATATTTTCTAATATTATGTCTCGTACTCACCTCGGTCGGCTCCGATTTGGGCAGAGCACCTCCGATTCGACCCATCTCCAATCCCATCAGGTGTTCGACCAAGTTCTCGCAAAAGACTCTGTGACTCGTGGCTCCCAAAATCACCGATTTGGCCCGGAGACACTGGCAGTGCTCGTTGTGAATCGGGGTGGAAGTAGGTCCGCACTATCAGCACGTTCGCCGCGCAGAACGCCATGCGAGCACCAGCACCCGCCGCTCCGGCCACGGCGACTACGGAGAGAAATCACTTGCTCACTCTTCCGGAAGAGGCCGCGGCGGGCCGAATCATCGTGATCCCGTAATGTCGTCCTGGATGCGGAGCGCCATGAGCAGAGGTGGGCGGCCGCAGCTGCAGTCACCCGCGCTATGCTGGGCTACGCTGGCGCCCACCACGCCTCCAGGGCCGTCGTCGAGGGCACCAAGATTCTCAACAATCGCATGGTGAGTGCCCCCTCTATTTTGCTGTCCCCTACTCCCCGCCCACCAGCCCACCAGCTCACGGAAGCCTTCAATTTCGTCGAAATTGGTGTTGCTTGTTGGGGCTGTTGCGAGCTGGTGAAATTATTCGAACGATTCTCCATACTAACCAGGTTACACCATTTGTGCTCTCTCGATGCTTGCTCAAACGGTACGAAATTTCTCAAGTAATTTGATGATTTCATATTTGCTTTTGCAGGGTTGTACAAGACATCCGAACTGTGGCAGGTGAAGGAACAAGGACAACCGCTGCCCCTGCCAGCGCTGAGAAAGCACAACTGCTCCGTGGTATTCACCCTCAAGGGTATGGAGGAGGCGACCGGCAGTTTGCGCAACAAGAACCTCATAAGCAAGGGAGGCTTCAGCCGGGATGTGCTGAAAGATGGTAAGTACCTTTGTAAATTTCAGATGAAATAAGTCCCTTAATTTCACTAGCTGGTGTTTTTCGGTTAGCTTTTCCTGGTACGATTTTCAAAGTACTGAATATAGGCGAGAACTGGATTCTTTCAGAGAAAATATGCCACTTAATTTCAGAAGATGGTGCTGGTTTTGTCATTTAGCTTTTTTCAAATTTAATTTCCAGTTTGTATAAATCTTACCACCAATGATTCGGTTGAGATGAGAACTCCTATTATGTTCTATATATTTTTCCTACTCACTAAATTAATGATGTCGGATACACTCAGCTGGTCCACCATTACTCCGACGCCCGGGTCGCTGCCAACCAGCTCTACTCTCTGGGTGTTCTTCAAGTGCGAGTCTAGGAGCCATCAAAGGTTAATTGGTTCTTTACTTACTTTCCTTGAGTTCCATATTGTGTAGACAACTCTTGCATCTATATCCAGTTCGGTCTTTGTTCCTGTATAGATGTTTAAAGATGTGACCTCAAATTAGATTCTCACCTTTCTTGAATTACTCAGTTCAGTTCTAGCACTAAAAAGAGCTATGTATATGATTTCTCAGTTCAGTTCAGCTTATTGTTTTATCTGACTGCACACATGCATATGATTACTCAGTTCAGTTCTAGCATGTGATCCCTATGGTAAAGTGTTAAATTCCCTATGTATTGTTCTACTAAACCTTCTGAACGTTCTGGCAAGTAGGTCTGTAAGCCTGAATGGTACAATATGTTTTCTCCAAAAGGACAGAGGAGAGGGCAGGCTCTAGGATGTATGCAGACGATAGGTGTACTTCCTGTTCTAAGTCAAGTTCACAATCAGCTTAACAATATAATCATTAGTACGAACTATGGAGTGATGAACGACCAATGGGTGCAGGCTCCTAATGATTATGAGCTCCTACAATGAATTGAGAACTTACCTTACTATCACCGATTCTATCTAGGAGGCGTAAAATTACAGTACACTGTCATCTCCGTGATACATTACGCATATGCATGGTTATTTGTCGGCGTTCTCTTGTCGGTTGTTGTAGTGATTAATATACTTTACCAGTTGAAATTTTCACTTTGTTGGTGATCTTCTAGACATAAGACACTTTGTGGTGATATTCTAGACATAAGATACTTGGATGTGCTCATGTCGAGCTCACATGTGGACACATATTATCTTGCGATCATATTTTTGCAGCCGAAGAAATCACTTCATTGTGTTGTGTGGAACATGAATACAGGTCAGGTTGGTATTTGATGAGCCAGAGTCAGGACAAACTGTTGTTCTCCTTGTATTTTCGAATGTTCAGTATGGAGATAATATTATGCTGAACAACGCTTTCTCTCACTGACTTGGTGGGTGTAGTCCTATGGGTTCATGCTGATTTGAGTGTCCATACTGAATCACCCCATACGTTATCTTCCATCTTGAAGGACCCTAATTTGAAGTTTTTTTTGCAGTAGTACTATATATTTTATTGTGGAGCACTGCCATGTTGTAGCGTTTTCTTCCTTCTGTAACGCGGAGTGGCTGGTTGTTTCCACTCGCTGAGGATGGTGTGTGTTTAACTCGGGTGACCTGTATGGTATAGTATAATTGTGAAATGAAATCGGGACTTTGATGGTCTTTGTGTTTCTTTATCTCTTGGATGACATTCCTTTAGCTTTTCGAACGTGCTCAGCATATGAATGAATGAGTTAGTACGGTGTTTAACAAAGAATCGACTTAAATATTAAACCATGGTGATTTTAAGCTCGCCAAATTTCTAATGAAATGAATTTATGAATGATGGACGCATAATCGTTGATTATAACCTTTTAGAATATGTATACCCATTGCAACACACGGGTGTTGTATCTAGGTACCCCGTTGCAACGCACGGGCATTTAGCTAGTAAAATCAAAAGATTAACAGAAGCGACGCACTCGGTACAGTGCCAATGGTGTCCCGCGACTCCCCGGGTAATTGTTTATTCTTCTTTAATTTCTCGGTTGGTAAAAGGAATCGATGTGAAAAACTAGAGGTTGTTCATCCACTTTGTTTGCTTTTCTTTCAGACAGGGAAGGATATCGAGCTATTGTTTTGGTTCTCTCTGCATTCAGGAAGGAACCACATTTGATCTCTCAGGTAGCATAAAAATCAGCAGCTGGGTACGGACATGTTTAGGCTTTGATTTTGTCATGGCAGTTCTGGCATAGTCGAGGAAGGTGAAGCCAAGAGAGAAAAAAAATACTAGGAGGGTAGATTGCTTTTGAATTGATGGCCAGCTAAAAACACACCTGCCCTGGAATTTGTACCTCATGTGACCCTTAAATTAGGCAACTACATTGCTGAATTCACTTAGGGCTCGCTTGGTTCGTCGGATTCCAGCCCAAAACGGGGGGTTTCCGGATCCGATCTAATTTCCGACGTAGCCCAGTAACACCACTTGGTTTACCGTTTTATATTCCCCCATATCCGGGTATTGGGCCCCCCCCCCCCCCCAAGAAAGCGACGGACCAAGTAAGGTCCGTTTTATTTCCACTGGTTTCCGCCCGTATGTTTGTGCACTACGTTAATACTCTGTCGATCATTACGGACCGGAAAAGTCTCGGACTTCCCAAGCGGGCCCTTAAGGAGGTTGTTCCTGGATACCACCCGACATGCATTGGCGGTAAAATTTGATACCCCTGCTGGTTCTGAAGGTCAGGCTATGCTGATGTAAATCATGGGCATAGTTATGCGATCCATGAAACACCAAAGCTTTTTTATCTTTAATGAGAGGACACAAGGAGTATACTCTTTCATCTCTTCGATTCCTTTATTAGCTGTGTTTCAAATATAATAAACTAACATTGTTTTTGCTGAATCACCGGTTCAGTTTAGATTAACTTTTTTATATATATAGCCTAATTTTTTGCAGTACCATCCATTGAGGAGTGCGGTTGATAGTTCCATGCTCCTACCCGCAACTTCGTTCTTCTCCGATAACTCAAGAATTACAACTGGACTTCTTAAAAGTTCATGCTGATTTGGCGGTGGTGGCGGCACGAGTGGAGGTACATAAAAAATGATTAAGACAAAAGGAATAACTAAGTCTATTGTTATATGGTTTAATCGACATTGGAAATTTGAATCGCACCAATGCTCCGGATGCAACGCACGGGCACATAGTTCTTTTTTGTTGATCAGTGTGTGTTTTCTACGGTGTGCATAAATGCTTGTACAATTCTCGAATCCATATGGGACAACACGAGATAAGACGGGGGAACCAACTTAGGTGTAGAGTTAGTTTTCTCCCGTTTCTCAATCAGTTGTGCAACTAATTATTGAACATTCTGCCAATGTGGATTAGAGCAAATGGAGAGAGTGTCACGGTGGCTTACAGTTCGCCACCAACCAAAAAAATCAACTAGAGCCAATGGAGAGGGAGTCACGGTGGCTTTGTATGAAAAAATAACTAGAAGATCTACCAAAAAATTAGAGGAGACAAAATAATGAGTTTTTTGAAAATTTCCTACATGCATGGTAGTGGTTCCCTTGCTCTTATAGAGGGTGGTGACTAGAGTCCCGCATGCCACCGCCGATTGGTGTTGGGAGTGAGAGTTTCTTCTCCACCTAAACCGCGACGCCTCGTCATGGCATAAATATGTTAGGGTTAGGGGTTCGAGCACCAACATTTGGATGTAGACGTTGGAGCCGCGAATAAAGATTCCGCAACTTATACTATTCCGTGTGTCGTCCACGGAGAAGATCACACGAGATTCTATGCTTGGGTATCAATACGGCGGAGGCCGGCGATGTCAATTTGAATTTTTATTTCTCCCATTGCAACGCATGGGCATTTGTGCTAGTTAGTTTAAAAGCGGTTCCGGTATCTTTCCTTCACGTCCGTCGTTTCTGTTGTAGGCACGGCTTCGCAATCATCGCTACATAAACCGGATCCGTTTAGTGAGTACTACTTTTGGCCTGGGTCTAGACACAACTCCATCCTTCTCTTGCCGAAATCCCTCTGAAACCATCCCAATACAAACACCGCTCCTGCTCCGATATGAACTATGTTAGGGCATCTCCAGTCGTTGCGCCCCCCAGGGTCCAAAACGCCGCCGTTTTGGGGCCGCCGCGGCGCCAAACGGCGCTAATCTGGAACCTGGGGGAAAGGGTTCCTAGTCGACCCCCAGCCCAACAATCGGCCCAAAATAAATCGAGAATAAAAATCGACGCACTTTATTGATTCGACGTAATTTTTCGTAGAAATTTAAACTAAAACAGTGCGAGAAACTTAAAAACTACGGCGGCGACTACTCTAGGCGTCGTCGTCCTCCTCGCGAGCGTCGTAGGCCGACCGGTTGGACGGGCCAGCTTCACGGTCGTCCTTCGCCACCATGGCGAACCCGCGCCGCTCCGCCCGGCCTTGCATCCGCAGCCAGTGCAGCCGCGCCTGCTCGGAGGGCGGGCGGTTGCGCCGCTCGCTCTGCAGCACCACCTGTCGCCGGTTGGCCTCGTACTGCGCGATGAGCGCCTGCTGCTCGGCTGACGCCGCGTTTGCGGTCAGCTGCCAGTAGGCCTCGCGCTCCGCCTCCTCCCTCCGGTGGGTCTCCAGGGATTCCCGAACGGCGGCAACCTCGGCCACCGCCGCCGCCTGCTCAAGGCCGCCGCGAACCCGGTGGAACGCCTCCTCGTTCCGCGCGGTCTCGAAGGAGAGGTACGCCGCGTGCTGCTCGGGCCAGACGGGCTGCCTCCTCCGTTCCCTCCTCCAGCGCCGGGCTTCCTGCGCGGGCTGCTGCTCGGGCGCCACCTCTTCCTGCGCCGGCTGCTGCTCGGGCGCCACCTCCTGTGCCGGCTGCTGTTCCTCGTATTGGAAATCTCCGTCTCTGTCCCCATCGCTGTGGCCACGCGTCCCAGCCGTGGGCCGACAGTACAGTGGAGAGTGGCGGTGGGCGCGGAACCGGCGAGGCATCGTTGCTAGGTGTGTGCGGCAGGGTGGCGAGAGCGAGGGCGGCGAGGAGGAGGAGGTGGGCGGCGAGAATGGGAGAACAGCGAGCGCCCTTTTTATAGCCTGGCGGGCCAGTCACTGCGCCACGCGTGGCACCGCTGCCGCCACGCTATTACTCCGGCAGCCTTTGGCTGGGGCGCATGCACTGGCCGGCCGCCACGCCATTACTCCGGCAGCCTTTGACCGGCGCGGGCGTCGAGAAGAAGATCACGAGCGGGGGTTTCAGTTCTCGCGTTTTTTCGACGCGTCACTGACAGAGCTGGCCCGCGCGGGCTGCACCGCAGTTTCGCCCCCCCCCCAAGCCGAACCCAGCGGGCTGGGTTTCGCCTGGGTGCCGCAGCGCGAATTAGCGCCGTTTCGGCGCTATCTGGGCTTCTGGGGGGCCGACTGGTGCGGAAACGGCGCAATTCGCCGCTTTCGGCGCTAAAAAGGCCGCCTGGGGACGACTGGAGATGCCCTTAGACCACACGGCCAAGGGTACACACGTATTAAAAGGATTCGTCTGTCTCGATTAAAATCGAAACCCTAGATTCGAATTGAAGTGCCCAAAGCTCCGCATCAACTCGATTTTTTCGGCGATCATAGAAGAATTAATTAGCAGAACCAGACGTTCCGACAGATTATTCAACTCTCCTGATAAATCTCGATTCGCGACGCTCACCTCGGTAGACCCTCAGCAGCGATTTCAGCAATCACGTGTGCAAGTTGTTCATGACGACGGTCTCATCTCTGTTGGTTGTTCAGCTGGTTCTGCAGCAATCACGTCTGCAAGTTGTTCACGACGGAGGTCTCATAGATGTTTGTGGTTGTTCAGCTTGTTTATGCAGCACATGATGTGCACCAATAATCACCACAGTCAGCCGAGTGAATCTTCAAAAGCCAGTGTCCCATGTACGACAACGTATAGTCTCCGATGAGCTCTGGGCGACGGCAGCAAGGAATCTGAGTTTACGTCAAGGTCAAGAACGAGCCGGCGATATCCATGCGGTGGACACTATACGGCCAAGTGACGGTTAGGATCGGCAGAAATACCACGTGGGTAACAGATCTTGGGTTCAGATTATTTTCGGATCCATAGAAAATATCATTCAAACAGGAGGCTGGATCCATCATAAGTAAACTAAGTTTCGACTAAGAAGTCAGCCCGTGTGTTTATAAGTAATATGGGAGTTTTATTTTTTATTTTATTTTTTTTTGAACAAAGGTTGGCCCGAGGGCCTAACTGCTTATATTTCGTCGGTGGGGGTACATGATACAGAGGACCAACAGAAAGATAGAAATTACAACAGAGTCCTCGAGAAAAGCAAGGAACACCCTAGAATGCGTCTGGAAAACGCGATCAGGCCCTTGGCCTCCACCACCGTGATCTGGACTCCAAGTCCGGCCATCTCGAGCGCTGCCGGGGACGAAACCACTTGGGGCCTTCAAGATGTTGATCGCCAGCTCGAATCCAGCGAGAGACCTCCCGTCTGGAGGAAGAAGAAGCGTCATCGTGGACGCCAGGAGAGACTGCCCTTGCAGCCATGGTTCACGGTGGCAACACCGGCCTGCCGTGTGATGATCTCCCAACTGCAGCAGCTGTGCGCTTCGATACGGCGGCCAGCTTGACGATGATGCAGCAGCAACCTTCACTGCTCGCCCGTTGACTCGACGCCAACCAGGAAGAAGAAGAAAGCTGTCGCCCGCATCAGCTACATCCATGGCTTCCGCATCTGAAGCTTCGAGCACTCCCACTGGGGTAGCCCTTTGGCCCCCTCCCACTTCTCGTCGCCACCAAGACGACCAGACCGCAGACGAGGACGCAATCCCCCAGTTTAGATGACCGGGATTATTGAAGAAAGAGCCGGTAGCCGTACCTTCAACGAGCAGCTCCCGCCATGAGAGCCTGCCTGAAGAGCACCCCCACCTCCATCCCGCACCGCACCCCAACGGGAAGATGGAAAGGCTCAAGAAGACAAGGGCAGCCTTATTGACGGAGATCTCCACGACCACCTCGCTCCGCAGCAGCAGATCTTGCCACCAGACCTGCAGAACAAAGAGAAGCAACCATGGCATACACCAGATCCGGCCGCATGGATCTAGCGCTCTACTCCCACTCGCCACATCGGGCCAAAGCAAAAACGTAAAACAGCGAAGTATAAACAGGGGGTGGGGGAACCAACCACCTAACCCAACTCACCGCCGAGCAGCATCGCTGCCGGAAACCGAGAGGGAGAGGGGCGGAAACTCAGAGCGCAAAGCGACTCTCAACGGGGGCACGGGGGGGGGGGGGGGGAGGGGGGAGCTCAAGGAATAGTAATATGGGAGTGACTGGTACCATCTGCATCAATGAAGATACGACGAGACGCTCCATGAATCGAAGCAACTACATCCACGCCGTTAATCTAGAACATGCCCTGGCAACTCCTGGACGTAATATGACAATCTGGAAAAAAAAATTCTTCTATGTTCTCCACTGTCGACGATCAGGCGATTGTTTTATTTTCAAACTGAATATAAAGATTGACCACAGCGTTTCAAATACCAAGGTACTCTCTTCGCAATAAAAATATATTACTACTACCTCCGATCCGAATTAATGGTCGGAGGGCTAGCCAAAGTTTTGCCTAAGCCTTGTGTGAATGTGCGACCATTAATTCGGATCGGAGGGAGTAGATTTTTTTCTAAAAAAGATGTATGTGGACGTAAATTTCAGTGTGTACATTCACTAATTTTGATATGTGTGTATGCACAGTCCATATTTCAATATTCGAAACATATTATAATTGTGAACGGTGGGAGTAAGAAACATGCTTTACTTTGGATGTGTAATAATGACTAGATTTCATCGATCATTTGTGTCCAATAATTATAAAATATAATTGGTTTGCTAAATTTGTGTGTTGAATGTTTCTTCTTCATGCCTGTTTCATTTGTTAATACGCGCGAGAGAACACTTTCATGTGCATAGGTGTGTTTGCATGTTCAGCTGAAGACTTGCTAAAATTAGTTTTATATACAAAAAATTATATAAAATTCATTGATTTTTATTACAATTTCATACATATATACTATCAACTAACCAATACTGTTAAAATAGTTTAGGACGTCGCTCTATGTGACGTATGCAAATTCGAGGGAGCTAACCACGGTAAGACAAACATTGAGTTTGGGTATATAGTAATATTTCTAACTTTGAAATAAATGGAATCTCTGGAAACTTCATATATCCATCAGATCGAAACTTGAATATAGGATAAGGGGATACCCCAGCCTCAACTCTGTTTTGAACAATAAATAAAATAAATACAAAGAATATTCAGCCTAGGCATACAACACGAATATTTCACCCATCAGTCGGTTTCTCTTGTCACATAAGGAAGATGAGCCCCATTTGGCACCCTATTTGGCACCAATATATATATATATATATATATATATATATATATATATATATATATATATATATATATATATACGGTCGCGCTATTTGACTCCCTGGGAGCAGAATATTATTCTGCACCCAGCCCTTCCCGCGCGCCGGACTGCGCACCATTCGTTTTCGTGTGTGAGGCAACGTAAAAATCACCGCATGTAACGTAAGATGCTACCCGGAGTCGTGTGTGAGGCAACGTAAAAAATCACCGCATGTAACGTAAGATGCTACCCGGAGCGAGAGCCCTGTATGCGACGTGAACTCAACCGGCCCGCCAACATGCATGTGACGTAAAATTGGATAGAACAATGTAAGAAAGCTATTAGAAGCGTAAGTACCCACTAGCTCCAACAACCGGTAATCATGATCAAATATTAAAACCTACCTACAACTAGTCGACGTAATATTTGTAACTGACAATGTCCAAAAAGCTGCTAGGACACTCCACGGTCGGTTCTGAATTTACAGGAAATTAATGTAATTGGCCCGAACCCACACTCCTTTATTTTCTCATAAAATTGTCACATGAGTCCTTGAAATCACATGAAACTTTGACATAAGAACTCAGCCATGGCTTGATGCATCCGTAAAAAAATGGTGGCATAATTACAACACATAAAAAATATAAAAAGGGTGAGTAATTTCTATTCAGGATTTATAATTCACGTATACATCGAGATGTAAACTCACAAGAAATATTTCTATTCATAAAATAATGTGTACAACTATAATTATATCATTTAGACATTGGCTTGTGTCTCTTGAGTGATAAGGGTGTAGATGTTATGCTGGCTTCTTCCTAATTGCCAAATAATTGCCCGTCATTTCACATCTCAATAGTGAGTAATATTCTTTTGGTGCCTGAAAAGATAGATAAGTTTACATAAGCATCCAAAAAACTCTGTAAAGCAAAACGATATGAAGGACTCAGTATACTAAAAAAATGACATTTAACCAAATGGAGCACATAGAAAAAAAGAATCATATGCCTAGACGGAAGATTATTTCATGTGCATAATTGAAGCTACTAGCTCATTATTAGAAATGCTAAATGCGTTCTTCTCACATGGCTGATCCAATTTCATGCATTCTAGAACGAAGATGACTCAACTAAGGTACTAAATCGATGTATTTTTCAGGTCTCAAGAAAAGACAGTTTATAATAAATAATTGTGATTGGAAGAAGCAAATATTGCACATCTAGCTTCACAGAAAGACCTAAAAAAGGCTAGAAACACTACTAGTGCCAAAAATATTTAAATACATCAAAGCTAGCAATTCCACAACCACAAAATTAAGAATTGGAGCTTCTAAATCCTGAATATTTGAGTCGACAAAAACTTGTACATAAACTCCCCAAACAATATATATGTACTAAAATAAATGTGGAAACGTATACCGACGAATCAATAAGCTTCTAATGATGAAAAAAGGATGGATAAGCTTGTAAGGCTACAACTTGAGAAAAGTTGCATGGTGCGGCCTGCCCTGGATCTCTACAACAACAAAACTGAGCTAAAGAAGAAGTTATGCTTCCATCTGAAAATTTATCACATCAATAATAAACACATGCATGGAAAAATATCTATCTTTTGCAATTGGATATCAGCATGTCCATGATGATCAGGACTTCAGGACACAATGGAGGGACTTACCCGTAACCAATGAAATGAACATTTAACCAGTACCCAAACTGCAAGCTGACGCAAAATTGCAAAGGGCTAGATGCCCAGTTCGTGACCATATGCTAGCCTTGTGACAGCCGCCAGATGACACTGGTCCAACTATAATTGAGCACCTACAATCCCAGGGTGCCACTAAACAGAATAAAGATTCATATACATTCCATAACCAAGCTATTAGCAACGGGAAACATACCAGATCAGAATGAGGAAGCGAGAAGGACTTTTTGGGCATGACAAGTTAACGATTTGTAGAACAATTTCTTATGCAGACCAAGCAGATTTGTAGAACAACTTCCAGCAAAAAGTGATACTTTAGTCAGCATGTTGCCGCAATTCTATAATTTCCTCGCAGGTGCAATATCGCTCCCAAAATAGTACCCTGACAAAATTGGCAAAGGGCACCAACCTGCCAATGCACCCGCAGCAGTGCCGGCCAGGTGCATGTAATTCAATCAGAGATATACGAAGGATATAACTGTGAATCACTGAATAAAGTAGGTGATTACAAGATGCTGTTGTGCAGAATTGGACCCATAAAATAGGCAAAAACCAATTTGATGCAAAGAGGCATGACTTCATGAGATTGTTAGCAGTGGTGCTGCCACCGAGATGATGCAATTTTCTGTTCGCCAGCCACGGTGTTGCACCAACCGTTTTTCCTGTTTGATTCTTCTGTTTGAGGTGAACCACGGCTCTACACGCAGCCAAGACGACCCGCTCAGCTGCTCGCCGCGAAATCTTCTTAGAAGAAAGAAGGGGCCCATTTCAGAATCAAAACTGAATACCGATGAGGCCAAATGGACTACCGAAAATGAATCCAATCACCAGACTAATCCCCGACAATCACAGTACATAAACATTAACCTGGAATAAAAAAAACACTCACAGCCATGAGGCATGGATATTGAACCGAAGGCAGCAAAAACAGTCCTCTAATCCCCAGACCAACCTCACTCTTCCCGTACATGATAAATTGTAAATTCTGTACCGCACTTTGCAGTTTCTTTTCTCATGCATCAACATAAAACAATAGGATCTCCATTGAGATATTACGACAGGTCTGGTGTTATAATTCTATGAATGTGCCTCAAATGCCTAAACCATGAATAGAAACAAGAGTACTTGCAACTGGATCTAACTACTCCGTTATATGATAGCCATCTTCGAGTGGAAAAGGATTTATATCATATCAGCAATAACAGGAATTCTAGAATGATAATTCTAAATAGAAAAGATCATGCCACAAAGATGAAAGCATCATGCAATAATTTTAATAATCTTGTAAACTCATTATGGCATCTGTCATTATTCTTAGAAAATATGTTAAAATGGATATTTTTTACTTATGTAGGGCCTTCTTGATCTATTAAAATGGATCGTTGCTATTTCTAAAATAAACAAAATCCAACAAATAAGTATAATTTGTATTCATGAAGATTAGCAGATTTATGTGACCTGTAACCTAGTTATGGAACACATAGAAAATCATGGTAAGCTAGCTAGGAAGCGAATCATCGGTAGTTAGCAAGAAAATCCAGAAGAGCGCCACTGGGAGCAGGCAGGTGAAGGCCTGAAGCAGAGACTTACCAGCGGATTGGGACACTGGTGGGCAACGGCAGGAGGCGGACAACAGCGACCCAAAAGGATCAGCAGGACGGGGAGCGAGCCGTGGGAGGACGACAGGAGGCCGGCGGCCGGTGAGGAACGGTAGGCAGCACAACACTAGGACCGCCGTGATGGCAGGCGAGGCCACTGCTCCCGCCTTCGGTCCCCGCGCGAGGTCCGTCCACCTCGACACTACCGCTGGCAGACGAGGTCACCCACCTCACCGCCTGGATCTGAGACCAACCGCCCGCCGACGACGACAGCTCCACCGAGGACTCCCGCCTCTCGCCGTGCGCCACTCAGTCCCCACCTGCAGGCCTCGCCGACCGCCGCAATTCAAGTCGCAGGTTGTCGCCGCCGACCGCAGTTCCCAGCTGCAGCCCTCGTTGCCCGCAGGCTGCAGCTGGAGCCGCTCGCCACCGACCGCCGCAATTCAAGTTTGCAGGCTGACGCCGGCGACCGCAGTCCCCAGCTGCAGCCCTCGTTGCCCGCCGCAGTCCCCAGCTGGAGCCGCTCGCCGCCGACCGCAATCGCTTCCCCGCTTGCCTCCACCTGATGAAAATCGCTCCCCTGCAACCGCACACACGGGATTGGTACCCACGACCTGAAACGGATAAACCGTCAACGTAAATGAAGAAAAAAATATTACGTGAACTACCCATAAAATGGGTCGGCAGGTTTGGTGGAATCGGACTCGCAATACCGATCCGGGTGTAGAATAATTAATTCTGCACCAGGGTGTTTAATAGAGTTTCCCTATATATATATATATATATATATATATATATATATAGGACAAATTCAGGCTACTCCCGGGTGTAGCTACACCCACATGTGTTTAGTATGATGTATGTAGTATCTATCATACCGAAGAGTATATACAGATAGTATGCAGTATATATTACTATTTAGGCAGTATATATACTACTTTTTATGTAGTATGTGTAATTTTTCTACATACTCCTTTTATACGTACATATATATCGGTATTTTGAATATATAGTGCAAACTACATGCTGAATTTAATAATTTTCACGAAACTTATTTTGGAGTATCTTAGATATAGTATATGAACATACTAAGACCGAAAAAGTATGACACATACCTCCGTATGGCAGTATATGAGACGTGGGTGTAGCTACACCCGAGAGTAGAAACCATTTTCCCTATATATATATATATATATATATATATATATATATATATATATATATATATATATATATATATAGACATCCTATTTGGCATCATTGGTGCAGAAAACTTATTTTACACCCACAATTTATTTTATGTTCCAAAGTAAAAAAGTTATGTTACCTACGTAATTATTTACGTTCATGTTTGATCCATAAAAGAATACTCGGCATAAATATGAAAAAAAATATGAGTCATACCAACATAAAAGTCATAAACACAACATAAAATATGTATTTTTTTTCATTTTTTTGAACGGTCACGTAAATAAAAGGTTTATGTCATGTATATACTTCGTTACGTTTTATTTGACATAAAAAATACGACAAAATTTACGTGACGTAAAAATCATGTACGGTTCAAAAGATACAAAGTAGGTGTAGAATAACTATTCTGCACTCTGGATATCAAATAGCGCGACCATATATATATATATATATATATATATATATATACATATACATATACATATACATATACATATATGTATATATATACATATACATATACATATACATATATGTATATATATATATATACATATACATATATGTATATATATATATATGCATATACATATACATATACATATATGTATATATATATATGCATATATAGAAAAATGAGTCTATACACCTAAGCGTACGTACTCCTCTCCCAAATCCCACAGATTAGCGTCCATCCCACCCCCTAACGGGTTTATTAATAAGACCCCGTATGATTAGTTTTCGTGCCCGCAAATTATCCCTTCGGATTTCAAATCCGGTTAACGGAATCCACTTTTTTAGCATGCAGTCGTCACATCCCCACGGTGAAACGCGAAAAATCTTGCATCTCGTTGGCCCTCGATCTCATCTTGCATCTCGCAAAGAAAGCTGCCGCCGCTTGGATGGTATATGACTCATCGAGCGCAGGCGATGCTGGCTAGACGCGCGGTGAATATGGCGGCACATATCTGCTTCAAGCCCTCTCCCTCCAGCGGCATAGGTGGTATGGCTGTCAAGTGTCAAGGTTCCTGTCAACTCCAGCCGACGAGAAGATCGGGATGCGATATCCTCCGGCAACTCCCGTTAGTATCTTTGATAGCTCAGTTCATGTACGCTGCAGTTCTGTGCACTCAAGTCGTATCATAATAGCTTTTTCTACCCAGCCAGGTATGAAGCTAGCTCACGTGGTATGAATACCATATGCCAATGGGTATGAATCTAAGTTCTTTTTTTTTGGTCGATGATGAGTATATGAAGCTAGTTCATGTAGTATGAATCTAGTGACATCGTACGTATGCGTCTATGTCAAAAGGTATGAATCTAGATTTCACATGGTATATACACCTAGGCATATGTGCAATTCTTTTTGACCGTCCTTCTTTTGGTGACCGGTAATGGCTTTTTTTTTTATAGTAATCTCCATTATCACTGGTAGAAAAAAAGGCCTTCCATACGCCCCCTTCAGTCCCCAAAATGTCCGAACCGTGACTAAAGGGGTCTTTAGTCGCGGTTCGGGGGGCGACCAGTAAAGGTCGGAACTGCTCGCCTCCCTTTTTTAGTCCCGGTTGGCCTGGCCACCCGCGACTAAAGTTCCAAACTGCTCGCCTCCCGCGCGGTTTTATTTCGCGAGCGAGAGGCAGAAGACCATTGCTACAGTCCGCGCGCGGGCTCTCTCTTCTTCTTCCTCTCTTCTCTTCTTCCTCTCTTCTTCCTCCACCCACCACCCATGGATTCTCCCGTTTGGAACGTTCTCCGTGTGCCCACACCATACGGCAAGAATCTCCACGTGGCCTATACCAATAGATGCGAGAGGCTCCCCGGAGCTCTTAACCGTTTGAGCAATCTCTATGAAGCCGATGAACACCACAAGTTCTTCGGGCTTGATCTAGAGTATACGGCCAATCAGAAGGATGTGGCCGTCATCCAAATTGCCTACAAGGAGACCGTTTTGGTCTTCCAATGGGCAAGGTACGCACTCGTACAATCTCTTGTAGGATAGTTGTTGCATTTTCGATTATGCACACACTTTTTAAGGTAGATGTTCTGCAAGCAAACAACCTAATATCAAGTCCTAACACTCTATACAAGCTAGGAAACAAGATAAGATCAAACACACATTTCAAAACAAACAAAAACACATCAAGAAAACAAAACAGAAAAACTATTGTTTCTATATTTGTTCACCAAAAATAAATATAGAGCTCCAAAATTTAATCTAAGCCAGGAAAACATAGATCTAGTCAATACCAAACTCATCCAGTTGGAGTTACTTCAAAATTCATTTTTGAACTCATTCTAAAAATCATAAAAGAGCCTACTGGTCTTTTATTAAAAAGGATGGTATTTTCATTTGGTTCCTGACCTTGATATGAGGCTAAGTGCTATGGATAGATCTTTTCAATATCTATACATAACATTTTAGTTTGTCCATTTTGGTTATGTATTTTAAAAGTTAGGTTCAAATCATTCTCACAGATAGTCATTGCCAAAATAGTTCTTGTGTCCAAAATAATAGTCCAAACTTGGATCTGCAAATTTTATATGGTTTGGTTCATGAATTTTATCAGATTTTATTTTGTATTTAGGAAAGGTTAAAACGAATTAGTTTTATTTTTCTGAATTTTTTGATATATTATTTGTATTTTTAAGATTTTAAAATGAATTAGTTTTAATTTTTTTTAATATTTTGATATATTATTTGTATTTTTAAGATTTTAAAATGAATTAGTTTTATTTTTCTGAATATTTTGATATATTATTTGTATTTTTAAGATTTTAAAATGAATTAGTTTTATTTTTCTGAATATTTTTTAGAAATAATACAAATTAAAAAGTTAATGTTTATTTATTTATTCAATATTATTAATTACATCATTACTTTTGTTTATTAAAAGATTTATTTGAAACTCAGACAATAAAGAAATGTGGCATCGACCAACATGTTAATAGCATTTATATGATACTAATATCACATACATGCGTACGAAACACTTGGATGCGGGACGGGATGTAACTCGGAAGTTAAGCGTGCTAGTGCTAGAGTAGTGAGATGATGGGTGACCGAGCGGGAAGTTTGAACACGAGTAAGTAATTTGATTAGAGATAATTCTAGTTAGACACTAAGCAAATAATAAAAATTCTAAAAAAAAAGAGTGAAAAATTGGAGTGAAAAATAATTAGAAAACCAAATGAATTTAAGAAATAACGAAATAGCTTGTAGTCCCGGTTCGTGTCAAAAACCGGGACTACAGGTCCTCCCGCCTCCGGCGATACAGGTCCTCCCGCCTCCGGCGCACGCCAGCTGCCCACGTGACGGGGCTTTAGTTGCGGTTCGTAAGAGACGCGACTAAAGGGGGACCTTTAGTCGCGCATATTTAGTCCCGGTTGCACGGCCGGGATTAATGGCCTTTGCGAACCGGGACTAAAGGCCTATTTTCCACCTGTGTGTTCATGTATTTATCCACAGGCAAGACAAGATGCCAGGCCCACACGGCCACGTGCTTCATATATAGAGTACATAATAGTTACTCCCTCCGTTCCATATTAGATGACTTTGTAATGGATGTATCTAGCACTAAAATATGTCTAGATACATTCAGTTCAAAGTCATCTAATATGGAACGGAGGGAGTAGATGTGAGAGCGGTATCCTTTACAACCGCGGCTTACGACGGAGGCGGCATGCTGGCCTGCCGTGGCTCGTCGACCGCGCGCGGAGACGACATGCGGCCACCGGCAGCTCGACCACTTTGGTATGCCGCCAGCGGCAACTCGACAACCGTGACGGCATGCGGATAGCGGCGAGACGACAACAGACAGATAAAGACAACGTGCGGCCAACGGCAGCTCGACGACGGCGCCATGTTGCCCGGCTCGACAATGGTGATGGAATGCCGATTGCGGGAGGTCGACTACATCGAGGACCTGTGGCCTGCGGCAGCTTGACGACCGGAAAGACATGCAGAGTCAACTCAATTTGTACTAGTCGACAATTGTATATACACTCGTTGTTCTTGGCCAGCATATACCTCCAAGATCTGGTATATGGTATATACTACCTCCATCGATTTGCTTTTGATAAATACGCAGGCATGGATGTATGTGTTGGAGTTTTATATGGGCTCACATATCTAGCCCAATTAAGCCCACTAAAATTCTGAAATTGTCATGACCCATTCATGAATGATGAGTGGAGTGAGTGAGACTAAAATTTAGTCTCATATTGCTAGTTTGGAGAGAGTGGAATCACCTTATAAGGTGAGTCATTCTAGCTCATGTATGAGTAGGCAAGGCAAGAGGAGAGGTGTGCCACACGCGCGCTCCTGCTCCTCCGCCGCCCGCCTCGCCACGCCTCGCCTCGCCTCGTCACGACACGACACGTCACGACGCGCCGCGCCGCGGGAATGAGCCGAACCGAGAGCGTTTATTTTGTCGGTTGGGAAAACCCACGTCTCTCCCAGCCCGCATATAAATACGTGCATACGGTAAATCCTAGCCGCCACTTCGTCGTATGGTTTCGCACCACCGTTCCAAAGCACCGCGCCGCCAAACAAGCCTTCTCCATCCCTCCTTCCGGCGTGCACCGCGAGAAGGGAAAGCAGGCCTCCGGAACCCCGCCTCTTGTGATCCTGTACGGGAGAGAGGCGATCAGGTTTTTGGGGAGCGCACTCGCGCGACTGCTGACGGCGACTTCTTTCCTAACGACGACTTCTTTCCCGACCTCGGCAACCTCTTCATCAACGACATGGCCGACGGGGACAACAACAACGGCGGTGCCGCTACCGCTGCATCGTACGTAACTCTACTCCATCTGTATGAGATATTCATGGAATTCATATGTCTAGTTCTAACTATAGATTGGATCAGTCTGTCTACTGTACTAGATCTAGATATTTGCATGATTACCGTATTTGCTACTGTCGTAATTCATCTGCTGCTATTTCGAATTAAATCATGTGCTAAATTGCTAATATATTCAACAATCCAAAAACCTGATTATAGGCAATTTCTTGCACCTGCACCGTCTGTCATTACGGCGACAAGGCCAATCCCTTTCAAGGGTGTGGACTATAAGAGGTGGCGCACGAGAGCAGTGCTATGGTTTCAAACCTTGCGCTGCTATGCGGCCACCAAGGGCAAGCCTGAGGGCGATCTCAATCCAGCACAGCTGGAGGCCTTTGAGAATATGGACACTATGTTTAAAAGTGCCCTCCTCGGTATAATTGATGATTCCATTGTGGATCCGTACATGTCGTTTGATAACGGCAAGGATATGTGGGCTGCACTCGAGGCCAAATTTGGGGCCTCGGATGCTGGCAGCGAGCTGTACGTCATGGAGCAATTCTATGACTACGGGATGACTGATGAGCGCTATGTTGTTCAACAGGCTCATGAGATACAGTCACTCGCTAAAGAATTTGAGCACTTTAAGTGTATGTTACCGCACAAGTTTGTGGCCGGAGGCATTATTGCCAAGCTCCCATCTTCATGGAGCACCTTTGCTACTTCTCTGAAACACAAGAGACAGGAGTTTTCCGTTACAGACCTCATCGGATCTCTTGATGTGGAAGAGAAGGCGGGAGCAAAGGATACACGTTCTCGGGTCGCCGAGGTAGGTTCTTCTGCCCATGTGGTATAGAAGAAACACTATCCGCCCAACAAGCCTAAGTATAACAAAAAGAAATCCGAGTTTAAAGGCAAACCCGATGGCAAGTTTAAGCCTTCGCACTCTACCAACTTCAAGAAGAGAAAGGGGTCTTGTCACGTTTGCGGTGAACTGACTCATTGGGCTCCAAAATGCCCTAAGCGATATGAGTTGCAGCAGCAGGAGAACAGCGGCAAGACCGCTAATGTTGTCATGGCTAACACTGAGATGAAGGATTCTGGGTACGGTATAGTTCCCACTATTCTTTCAGTTTGTCATTCACCTGAATGGTTAATTGACACGGGTGCCAATGTACATGTTTGTGCTGATGCTTCCATGTTCTCTTCTTATCAGGTCACAGGGACTTCCCCCGTGCTGATGGGGAACGAGTCACATGCTACTGTTCGTGGTGTTGGTACGGTCGATCTGAAGTTTACTTCGGGGAAGATCGTGCGACTGAAGAACGTTCATCATGTGCCCTCCATCAATAAAAATCTCGTCAGCGGCTCACGTTTATGTCGAGATGGTTTTAAGTTGGTTTTCGAGTCTAATAAGGTTGTAATTTCCAAGTATGGACAATTTATTGGTAAAGTCTATGAGTGCGGAGGCTTGTTCCGCTTATCCTTGTCAGATATTTGCACCAAAGTTATCAATAATGTTTACCACGATAATGATTGTGATGTTTGGCATTTACGACTTTGTCATATTAATTTTGGTTGCATGACGCGGTTAGCAAATATGAGTTTAATTCCGAAATTCAGTACTATTAAAGGTTTCAAATGTCAAGTGTGTGTTCAAGCTAAGCAACCTCGCAAATCTCATAAGACTGCGGAGGCGAGAGACTTGGCACCACTAGAACTTATACATTCTGATCTTTGTGAGATGAATGGCGTACTGACAAAAGGTGGAAAGAAATCTTTTATGACACTTATTGATGACTCCACTAGATATTGTTATGTGTATCTTCTGAAATCTAAAGATGAAGCTTTAACTTATTTCAAGAATTATAAGGCCGAAGCTGAGAACCAACTTGATCGTAAATTTAAACGGCTTAGGTCTGATCGTGGTGGAGAGTATTTTTCCGACGAGTTTAATTCTTTTTGTGCTGAACACGGTATTATTCATGAGAGGACGCCTCCCTACTCACTTCAGTCAAATGGGGTGGCTGAAAAAAAGAACCGAACGTTGTCTGATTTGGTTAACGCCATGTTAGACACTTCGGGTCTCTCCAAGGCATGGTGGGGGGAGGCGCTAATGACTGCATGTCATGTCCTAAACCGAGTTCCCACAAAGAATAAAACCATTACTCCATTTGAGGAATGGGAAAGGAAAAGGTTAAAACTCTCCTACCTACGTACTTGGGGTTGTTTGGCGAAAGTCAATATACCAATTCCCAAGAAGCGCAAGCTTGAACCTAAAACTATAGATTGTGTTCTTCTGGGCTATGTTTTTAATAGCATTGGTTATAGATTCTTGATAGTAAAATCTGAGGTATCCAACATGCATGTTGGTACGATTATGGAGTCGAATGATGCGACTTTCTTTGAGAACATATTTCCTATGAAGGATATGTCTAGCTCATCAAATCAGGATAAACCTGTTTCATCCAGTTAGGAATTAGCTGAGATTCCTGAATCCACCATTCCGATAGAACACGTTGAGAATCCCTAGGAGGATGACAATGAAGTTCCTGTAAGGAGCAAGAGACAGAGGACTGCAAAGTCCTTTGATAATGATTTCATTGTGTACCTCGTGGATGACACACCCAGGACTATTTCAGAAGCCTATGCGTCTCTTGATGCTGACTACTGGAAGGAGGCTGTTCGTTGCGAGATGGATTCCATCTTGGCTAACGGAACCTGGGAAATCACTGATCGTCCTTATGGGTGTAAACCTGTAGGATGTAAGTGGGTGTTCAAGAAAAAACTTAGGCCTGATGGTACAATTGAAAAGTACAAGGCAAGGCTTGTGGCCAAGGGTTATACCCAGAAAGAAGGTGAAGACTTCTTTGATACTTACTCACATGTGGCTAGACTGACCACTATTCGTGTGCTACTCTCACTGGCTGCCTCGCACGGTCTTCTCGTTCATCAAATGGACGTTAAGACGGCTTTCCTTAATGGAGAGTTGGACGAGGAAATTAACATGGAGCAGCCAGATGGTTTCGTAGTACCCGGTCAGGAAGGCAAGGTGTGCAAGTTATTGAAGTCATTATACGGCCTCAAGTAAGCACCTAAGCAATGGCACGAGAAGTTTGAAAGGACTTTGACTGCTGAAGGCTTTGTTGTAAACGAAGCTGATATGTGTGTGTACTATCGCCATGGTGGGGGCGAGGGAGTTATTCTATGTCTATACGTTGATGACATATTGATCTTTGGGAACAATCTTGATTTAATCAAAGAAGTTAAGGATTTCTTATCTCGCTGTTTTGAGATGAAGGATCTAGGAGTAGCTGATGTTATCTTGAACATCAAGCTATTGAGAGATGATAATGGTGGGATTACACTGCTTCAATCTCACTATGTGGAAAAGGTCTTGAGTCGCTTCGGGTATAGTGACTGCAAGCCTTCTTCAACTCCATATGATGCTAGTTTGTTGCTTCGAAAGAATCAACGGATTAGTAGAGATCAACTGAGATATTCTTAGATTATAGACTCGCTTATGTATTTGGCGAGTGCCACGAGACCTGACATCTCTTTTGTTGTGAGCAAATTGAGCCGGTTTGTTTCGAATCCGGGAGATGATCGTTGGCGTGCGCTTGAGAGAGTTATGCGCTATTTAAAAGGCACTGCGAGCTATGGAATTCACTATACCGGAAACCCGAGGGTTCTGGAAGGATATAGTGATTCTAGTTGGATATCTAATGCTGATGAGCTTAAGGCCACTAGTGGTTATGTTTTTACACTTGGTGGTGGCGCTGTTTCCTGGAAGTCTTGCAAGCAGACCATCTTAACGAGGTCAACTATGGAAGCAGAACTCGCAGCATTAGACACAACCACTGTTGAAGCAGAGTGGCTTCGTGAGCTCTTGATGGACTTGCCTATGGTTGAAAAACCAATACCCGCAATCCTAATGAACTGTGATAATCAAACTGTGATCATCAAAGTGAACAGTTCTAAGGATAATGCGAAGTCATCAAAACATGTGAAGAGGAGATTGAAATCTGTCAGGAAATTGAAAAACTCTGGAGTTATTGCGTTGGATTATATCCAAACATCTATGAACTTGGCAGATCCCTTCACAAAGGGTTTATCACGGAATGTGATAGATAATGCATCGAGGGAGATGGGTTTGAGACCCACGTTATGAGTTGCCCACAGTGGTAATCCATTCTATGTGATCGGAGATCCCGTGAATTAGAAGTGGGAGACAAGCTGTTGGTCGGCTGAGAGGAGAGTATCCTTATATTTTATTCCACTCCATAAAAGATGCAATACTCTCCTGATCTGTATGGTAGGTTGACATTTGTCTTAATGTGTTCCAAGTGGCTTATTTGTATAAGCAGAGATGTGTCCTACAGGACATCTCCTGAGGAACTCACCTATATTAGTCTGACTGTTAAACGTCGCAGTCTATGAGAATCGGGTGCTCTCTAATAAACCCTTGATGTCGGATCCCTCCTTTCCCAAGTTCGTGGCATACTAGAAACTGGAGGAACGCCGGATGAAAGGCGTGAAGAAGCGTGTGCAGCACCAGGCCCTCGCCGCCGGCACGTCTCGCGGCGCCCCATCACCGACCCCACGGCCGCCGCAGCAGCCCCCTCCGCCGCCCGGGTTCTACACCGCCCCTCCCGCCGCCACGCAGCCGCAGCAGGGCGCGCGCCGCGGCAACCGCCGAGGCGGCCGCAAGCCGCAGCAGCAGGCGCCCGCGGGTGGCCACGCGACCGGGGGGCGCCCCGTCCGCCGCAGCCCACCCCGCCCTGGTCCTACGGCGCCAACCCGTGGACGGGCGTCGTCCACGCCTACTCCATGCCAGTGCCTAGAACACCCGCGCCGAGCATGTTCGGAGCCCCCCCGTCGAGCCACCAAGCGTACTTCGCCGGGCCCGTCGCCGTGCCTCATGGCGTCCCGTACCCGGCGGTGCCCCCTGCCGCCCCGTACCCGGCTGCGCCTCCGGCCGCCCCTACCCGACCTTCCCGGCCACGGGCGGCTACGACGCCGCGCCCCCATACGGCGGATACCCGCACCAGGCGACCACCCCGTGGGATCCCGCCCTCCTCGCCGCGCTGCACTCGGCCCCGCCTCCCACCGCCTACGGTGGCGGCGGTGACTGGCACATGGACACCAGCGCCACTGCTCATATGACATCCCACGCCAGTAACCTTACGTCTTCCGCTTCTGTTCATACTTCCACTCGTATCACCGTGGGTAACGGCTCCTCCTTACCCATTACACATATTGGTCATAGGTCCTTTCCTTCCACTTCCACTCCTATCACCATGTTTATTGTTTTCGTTTCTCCTAACTTAGTAACCAATCTTGTCTCTGTTCGTCGCCTTACTCGTGAGAATCCCATTACTGTTGAATTTGACGCCCTTGGTTTTTCTGTGAAGGATTCCCGTACACGGATGGTTCTTCACCGATGTGATAGCCCCGACGAGCTCTACCCAGTGCATCCCACCACCACCACCGCCACTCGTCCCGCCACTTTCGCCACCAGCGTCGACCTTTGGCATGCTCGTCTCGCTCATCCCAACTCCACCGTATTGCGTCATATTCTACAGAGTTTTTCATTCTCATGTAATAAAGCCGAACACCACACTTGTGAGGCATGCCGTCTGGGCAAGCATGTTCGTCTCCCCTTTAGCGCGTCTACCACTATTTCCACTTTTCCGTTTCAGTTATTGCACAGCGATGTTTGGACATCCCCGGTTGCTAGCAACACGGGTTATCTATACTATTTGGTGATATTGGATGATTTTTCCCATTATGTGTGGACATTTCCCCTTCGTCGCAAGTCCGACGTTCTCGCCACTCTCACTAGCTTTTATTCATATGTCGCCACTCAGTTCGGTCGCCCATCGTTGCCCTCCAAACTGACAACGGAAAAGAGTTTGACAACGCCGCTGTTCGTCACCTACTAGCTTCTCATGGCACCATCCTGCGCCTCACCTGTCCCTACACGTCCCAGCAGAATGGACGCGCCGAGCGTGTTCTTCGCACTCTTAACGACTGTGTTCGCACGTTGCTCTTTCACTCCAACGTGCCCCCCAGGTTCTGGCCCGATGCTCTTGCCACCGCCACTCTCCTTCTTAACATACGCCCATGTCGTTCCCGCTGGAACTTCACCCCGCATCAGCTCCTCTTCGGTGTACCCTCATCCTATGATGGCCTCCGGATCTTCGGATGTCTTTGCTATCCCAGCACCGCATCCACCACCCCTCATAAACTCGCTCCTCGGTCGGTTCCGTGCATCTTTCTCGGTTACCCTTCCAACACCAAAGGTTACCGGTGCTATGATCCAGTGTCCCACCGCGTGTACACCTCGAGACATGTTTACTTTGACGAGTTCGTGTTTCCGTTTCAGCAGGTACCCTCTCCGACGCGGCTCGCCTCCGCTATTGGCGAGCTGTCTTCCTCGCCCCAGGCTCCGGTTGCGCCCGCGCCCGCGGCGGCCCTGGCTGCGCCCGCGCCCACGGCCCCGACTGCGCCCGTGCCATCGGCACCCTTGGCGCCCGCCGCGGCCACACCTCTCACCGGTGTGGTCACCCGCGCTCGGACTGGGACCTTCCGTCCCAACCCGCGCTACCTCGACACCGAGTACGCCTGCGCCGCGTGACGCCCTGCAGCGCAACCGCACGTGGCAGCTTGTCCCGCGACCCCCTAATGCCAACGTCATTACTGGCAAGTGGGTGTTCCACCACAAGACTCGCCCGGACGGTTCACTTGAGCGTTATAAGGCGCGTTGGGTGGTGCGTGGTTTTCGACAACGCGCCGGCGTGGACTTCACCAACACCTTCGCCCCGGTTGTCAAACCGGGCACGATTCGCGCCGTTCTTCAGCTCGCTGCCTCCCGCGCCTGGCCAGTACACCAGCTCGATGTTTCCAACGCATTCTTGCATGGACATCTCGCCGAGCAAGTGTTCTGTTAGCAGCCCACTGGTTGCGTCGACACGCCCTGCCGGACCACGTGTGTCTGCTCTCCCGTTCTCTTTACGGGTTGAAGCAAGCGCCTCGCGCCTGGTACCAGCGGATTGCAGCGTTCCTTCACCAACAGGGGTTCCGGTCCACACGGTCCGATGCCTCCCTGTTTGTGTATCACCAGGGAGCCGCTGCCGCGTATCTCCTCCTGTACGTCGACGACATCATCTTGACTGCATCCTCGCCGGCCTTACTGCAGCAGGTTACAGCCCGGCTAGGCGCCGAGTTCGCCCTCAAGGACTTGGGGGCTCTCCACTACTTCCTCGGCATCGAGGTCGTCCGCCGTGCCTCGGGCTTCTTTCTGCATCAGCAGAAGTACGCGCACGAGCTTCTGGAGCGCGCAGGAATGCTTAATTGCAAACCTGCCTCTACTCCTGTCGATACGAAGGCTAAGGTGTCCGCCGTCGAGGGTTATCCGGCGTCCGATGCTCCGTTCTACCGCTCCATCGTCGGTGCGCTTCAGTATCTCACTCTGACGAGGCCTGATCTTCAGTATGTTGTTCAGCAGGTGTGTCTACACATGCACGCTCCGCGAGATACTCACTGGGCCCTGGTGAAACGGATTCTTCGGTACATCCGTGGCACCATGGCCATGGGACTCACCTTGACGGCATCCTCCGACATCAGCCTTGTCGCCTACTCCGACGCCGACTGGGCTGGCTGTCCCGACACTCGACGCTCCACCTCCGGTTACTGCGTCTACCTCGGCCCCTCCTTGATCTTGTGGTCGTCCAAAAGACAACCCACGGTTTCACGCTCGAGTGCCGAGGCCGAGTACAGGGTTGTGGCTAACGCCATTGCCGAGTGCTCCTGGCTCCGCCAGCTGCTCCAGGAGTTGCTATGTACGGTTCCCACGGCTACGATTGTCTACCGCGACAACGTCTCCACGGTGTACCTCTCGGCTAATCCTGTTCATCATCGCCGGACGAAGTATATCGAGCTCGACATTCACTTCGTTCGGGAGCACGTCGCCCTTGGTCGTGTTCGAGTTCTTCACGTACCTACCGATCAACAGTTCGCCGATGTGATGACGAAGGGCCTTCCAACCTCGACTTTTGAAGGTTTTCGATCCAGCCTTTGCGTCTCAGGCGACGCTTCGACTGCGGGGGGGAGGGGGGGAGGGTGTTGAATATATTCTGAGTATACGTGTTGTATTAGGGCCCAACTCCTAGTTTCCTTGTATAGTTGAGGTCGTGGCCCTCCTTTGTAAATCATATATACGTGCCTTTGCACCTGAGTAATACATCGATGCACCAAAATCCAATCAACAGTTGGGATACTTTGGGAAATTGCACAATGTTACTTTTTTGAGATAAGTAATATCTCAAGAAATTGCATAATAAAACACAAATCAAAGTGTTCAATTCCGACGTAGATAGAAAATTTGAAGTGTATAAGCAAATAAAATATATGACAACATACAACAATCAACTAAAACTCACGCTTCCATCCGATGTCCAGATCTCCCAAGTTCTTTTACATATTGTCAAAAAAGATATTTATAATACTAAAAAGATGATCGCAAGAGCTAAGCCAGGACACACGGGAGTATTAGCCATTCATGTCAACTGCTAACCACCCTAATCGATGTCTGTGCTATCTCCATCTGAACGAGGATAATCAATACAGGTACTACTACCACCACCGTATGCTTGGCTGCTTGGGTGAATAACAGGCTGATAGTTTTCACAGCCATGACAGTGCCCTAGAATAAATATTAAATAGTTAGCCAAGTATTAACATGAGGGTGACGAGATGTAGAAGGAAACATAATTAGGAACCAAGAAAATAGTAATCGATGAACCCTAGTAGCCAAGTTTTTACCTGCGTCATTTCCCCCAACTATACAACACAACATCACATCATTCTCATTCCGGCACCTGTGGTCAACTTCGGAGAAGAACAACTTGGTAACGCCGGCATCAACAGAATTATGATCCTCGGGCTGCTTAGCTGTGAAGTTATAGTGGATACATCCCCCTCCAAACTCAGAAAATGCAGAGATCACTTGTACCTCCACCAGCTCAAACTGAAAACAAATGAAAATTACAGTTAAATTGGGTTGAATAATAGTGAGTTAAATTATTGATGAAAGCTGGAGGGAACACAACGGGGAAGGAGAGAGGAAGACCTTGGTGTTGTTAGCTGTGTTGTATTTGCGCAGGGCAAGCTCGGCGTGGCGATGGGCAGCCTTTTGTCTCAACGCGACTATTCTTTCACGGCGCGCGTTCCTCACCTCCGGAGGTTTCCTCTCCCTTAGTACAACCGGGGTGTCCCACTCAGAATCGGAGCTGCTGTAGTGATCAAACTCGGGCATGGGTAAACTGAGCTGAAACCGCCAACCATGCTCCTCTATGTTGATACCTTCAGGAGTGCTCCTTTCCTGGGAGAACCAGCCAGCTCGACTCCTGGATTATGATCAAGAAGTTGAATGCCGAATAATGAAGATGCATGCACAGAAAGCGATCCAAATGGGGAGAAGAGGTTGGGAGTTTCAATTACGTACCTCCCCTTTGAAGCGGCAACTCGAGGACGGCGCTGTTGCTTTTGCTCCTCTGGCAGGACGTGCACATTGTCCTTGCACCTGGACCGGACCGGAGCAGATGATTAGTTTAGTAGTTACAGTAAAGTAAGCAACACAAGATTTCTGATTGATAATTCTAATCCTAAGTAGCCTATCTGAGAACCGAATCGAATAGATACAGAGCAGATACAATTTATTTATTACAGTAAGAGTAAGCTAAGCTGTCAACGTGATATCTCTGATAATTCTATCTTCAGTAAGCAGCGTGGAGCCCTAAGAATTTGTTCTTCGATACCCCAGTAGACTAATTTCCATGCAGAATCAGAACAAGATCATAGAGCGGAACAGGGGACGAAAGATCTGTGGACGGCCATGCAAGGAGCCACCTCGCCGTTGGGATCTTTTTTTTTTTTTTTGATAAAGGGTTTTTATTACTTTATAGCGCCGTTGGGATCTAGCGGGGAAGGATAAACAGAACTTACGACGAGTCCTCCTGATCCGCCATCGGTCGGGTTCCACGATCCACGGCTCGACGCGCTTGACGGTTTTCCTCTCGAGACGTGAGATCGGACGTGCTCTGCTGAGTTTGTACTCGTATTATATACACACACGGATAGGGATGCGTGCCTGGCCACGGACCCTAAATCGGATCGGATACGGTTTAATTTCCGATTGTTCCAATCCCGCCTGATTTCTCTCCAAACGTCCACTCCAAACGGACCAGAGAGGGAGACTCCGAGGCCGAGTATCTCCACTATCTAATCTCCACTGCTTATAAAAGACAAAACTTTGTGGGAAAACACAATCTCAGACGTCCATCCAATCAAATCCCACGGTCCACAAACATTTTTCTCCCCGCACCGTTTTTTCCTACAGCCCCACAATTTCCGCCTGCGTGCATTAATCCCCTGCTATTCCATCATCGTCCCGTGCCGCATGTTATGTCCCGTCCCGCACACGTTCGCCACGCCCAACCCTAACGGACTAGCAGCACATCCACGTCCAGTACGACAGCGCACCAGTTCGACGCAGACAACGCCCAGGACGCCGGCGCACCACTTCGACGCCGGCCACGCCCAGGACGCCGGCGCACCTGATCGACACAGCCCACGTCCAGGACGCCGGCGCACCTGATCGCCACCGCCAACGACCAGGACGGCGCTCACCAGGTAGACACCGGCCACACCTAGGACGCCGGCGCACCTGATCGACACCGCCCACGCCCACGACGTCGGCGCACCAGGTCGATGCCGGCCGCGCAGGACGCCGACACACATAATCAACACAGCTCACGCCCACGCACATGACGCTCAGGCCGCCGCCACACCAGGTTGACATCGCCCACCACCACACGCGCTCAGCTCCGCCTGATCATGTCCAATCAGCCACGACGGCTCTACCCGACACAGCAAAATGAAAACTCGGGTTAGATCATCACAGAAAAAAATTCAAATGGAGTTCACCCTGTAAATGAACCATCCATTTTTCATATAGGCTATAAATAAATGACATATATGTAATCCATAAACTATTTAGTCCTTCAACACACAAAACATGTTTCATTTTTTACTTCCAATATACAGGCTAATATTTTCAGTAAATACCATCATCAGGGCTGCCGGTGCGACAAGCTTTAGGCGATATTACAAATGTAACCATCCGTCGTTCTCATTCAACACAGGGTACGGACGAAACCACTGTTTGCAACACTTATCTATCTTGCGCTTAATATTACTATTTATAAGATTTGTCTTTGCAAACAAGAATGCTACAGATGGTTCAAATAGGCGTGTCATACTGTAACACCTGGGGTGTTACCCTAATAGGAAAGTGTTTGTTTTCTTTTTGGCTTGCATCATATGCATCACATGAGCATTGCATTCTGTTTTTCAAAACAACTCAAAATTCAAATCATTTCAATCATATGTGACATGATCCAATTGTGGTTTGGCAATTAAAATCTTGCAAACAAACTAAGTCAATAAGATTTCATCATTGTTTGAGTTAGTGGGATAACATTGTTTAAAATTCAATCTTTATGAAATGCTATGGAAAATTCAAATAACAACTTTAAAAAAATCAAATAAAGCTTTCAAATCTTGGGACTTAATGTTCACACTTGCATTGATTTGTTGTTTGCAAATTAATAAAACATTTCATATAAAATAAAACCCCAAACCCTATTTGAAATTCAAAATACCAATTTAAAAATCAAACTAATATTACCAATCTTGAAATCAAAAACCAAACTTGCTTTTATTTATTGTTTTGCAAATTGATAAACTTTAATTATCAACTAAACACCCTCACACCCTAATTGATAATTTTAACAAAACAACTTTAAATCATTTAGAATTTCAAATCTTGTGAAAAATAGGTTGACATTGCTTAAGTTCCTGTTTTTGAAAAGTATCCCAAATAATTACAAAAGGTTAAACCCCAAAGTCCTATTCTTTCTCCCTCTTTGATCTCTTGCAAAAAAAAATGGAAAAGGAAAAATAAATAGCCTAAGAGAGAGGAGAGGGAACCAGCCCCCAGCCCAACCCCTTTCTATCCTTCCCCCAAGCCCACTCATTTTCTGGCCCGCTACCCTTTCACTCCGTTGTCGTCTTCCACCTCCGGCTGTCGTCATCCTGTACGAACAGAGAACCACCCTCCGATCCCTCCTTCCCCACCGGATGGCATGCCGTACAACCACCTAGCCCTATATCTACCTACCCCGAGCCCTAAACCTAGAACCCTAGCTAGCTCCTTCCCCTCCATCGCCGCCGTCTTCTTTTCTCCCATCCCCTGCTCCCTGTTCGTCCTCTGAATTCGCACCACCTACAGAACCGAGACCACCACCGCCCCTCCCATCGCGGCCACGCTCCGGTCGCCTCGAGGAGCAACCGGCGACGGGAATGGAACCGCCGTTGCCGGGGCTTCCTCCTCGTGTCCAGGGCGGGACACGAGGCGTCCTCGCTCGTCGCCTCGCTTCCCCGACGTCGTCGTCGGCCTCCTCGCCCTCCGCTCCGTCGACAGAAGCGAGGTGAGCCCGCACCCCCTTCCTCGCTCCCTCTCCGCCTCGCGCGGGGCCGCACCGGCCACCCGCACGGCGGCCCGCTCGGTCAGCCGCGGGCGAGCAGCCACGGCGGGGCAGCGCACCCACAGCGATCGCCGGCCGGCCGCCCCTGTACGCTCATCTGCTACCTGCACCTGCTGAAGAAGTTCAGAAACGAACTGTCAAGTTTCAGTTAAACTTCTTAACAGAAGGATAACTTCCCAGGCACCCTTCTTCTGTCACTAGTACACGAATAGCCCAGTGGCTCTGTCTCCCCGCGCGCTCGGTAGAGACCTGGGTTCGATCCCAGGGCGACGCAAGCCGTGGGGCTTTTTGCCCCTTTTTCCTCCGCGCTGACAACCCGGCCCCACCCGTCAGCGACTGCCATGGCCACGCAAGCACCAGAGGCCCGGTGGTCCACTGGACAGTGGCTAGAGTAGATTGCATCTGAGTAACAAAGGTTCCTGCGAATTACTGTAAATCAAAAATTCATTTAAATAACAGATTTGAGTATAAATTTCAACCTTTAATATCTCTTGTTCTATAATTCCAATAAACACAAACTTTATATGAATTCTGATCCAAATTTCCTAAACTTTCCAACTATCCAATTTGTGTACTGTTTTGGAATTCCCAAATGCATTTAAAATTCAAATTTGAATAATTCAAATGCAATTTCTTAAATTCCATAACTAATTCATTCTTAATCCAATAAATGCAAATAAAATATGTTTTCCATGCCAATTTGAATAACCTTTTCAAATATAAATTTTGTTTCATGGTTTGAATAATTTAAATTGCCTAAACAATTTAAATCTTGTTTAATTCAATTAAAACTTGTTTAATATTGTTTAATTCATAAATAATTAATCCAAAGTCCAATTTCAAAATGTGAAACATGTAATCCAACTAAAATTTGATGTTCTTTTCAAATATCAACTTTGTTATTTGTTTTGAACATTTTAAATGGTTGAAAACAACAAATACTTGTGTGTTCCCTTTAAGGCACCCAAAATTCCCTAAGTTAATAATAAAATTCTAAATTGCTACACCCTATCTTAAATTGTTTCTAATGTTGTTATTTTGCTGTTTCCCTTTTGCATGCACCATACTAAACCACTAGCACCTGTTGATTAGTTGGAAAACAAATAATTTAACCATGATTCATGGGCTTTTCCTATGCAACTCAAATTGCATATGGGTCCCTTTAAATCTGTTTATCTTGTCAACTAGTTTATTTCAATGCATCTTTAAACCTGTCATGCATCCATACCTTGATCATGCTGGATCTTTTGCCGTAGTAGTAATTGTTGCATTCCGGTGTTTGTTCGAGGTTCGTTGCTTCTTCTCGGATAGGACGTTGAGATGATGTGAGCAACGACAAGTTCTGCTACCTTGCGGGATCTCAGGCAAGTATACTCACTTGCATGCCATATGGCTGCCTTTCATCACTTGTTACCGATTCTTTCCGTTGATTCTTTTCTGCTATCCTAGTAGTAGTTGTTTCTGTTACGAACCTATCACATGAATCCTTTAACCCTGATATTGCCTCACCCCCACTCCTATAGCCTTTGCTTGAGCCTGTGTCTTACTATCCTGCTTAGGTTGTTTTGCTCGAGTCTGTTACCTGTTACTTGCCGTTATTATTCCATTATGTTCCGGGGGCTCGATGTTTAATCAATCAATCAATCATGCTAATGTTGCTATTAATAATAAATTTGATGATAAGGCACCGGCAGGAGGCCCTTGTGGTTTTGAGGCCTGCTAGTGTCGACCCTAATAGGAAAAGGGTCTTGTCTACTGATCCATGATGAGCGCACTACCCGCATTTGGGGAGTATGGGCTCCCCCTCAGTTTGACCCGATTCGCATCTCGTCCAAATCGCCTCATTTAGTTCGGGTTTTCCATTTGCTGCATGCATGATCTTGCGAGCCCTTGGTACCCGGGTGGAACTTTCGTAGTCGGCATATAGGGGGACACGTTCTTAGAGTGCTATGAGGGTCCATTTTCTTCTGGGCTCGATTAGCCGTGCGCCCAAGGTGCTTTGGGCTTGATGCGAAGAAGGGTTGGATTGTGTTGAGTGCCCCGCTTGGTGGAGTGGCCACTCCATCTGGCGGGATATTCATGAGTGTCGGTTACTATGGTGCAACCCTGCAGGGATAATCTTCTCGAGAAGCCGTGTTTTCCGCGGTTATGGATTACTTGGTGAAAGTACTGGCTAACAAGTACTCAGGACAACTTCAACATAATGATCAACCATGTTTCACCCCATGATTAATAACTTGACTAGTAATAGGTTATTCACACAATAACTTGACTCATCTTTAAGACTACGGTGTGAGTTATCCTCGGATTGCTTCTTCGGATAAGGGGCGAGATCCAGGATGGGTTTGCTTGAAGTTAGCTTTCAGTTGGTTACTACCACTCGATCTTATCCCCTTTCTGATAGTTGGAAGTAATAGAATCTCTGTAGTTGGTTAGTGCAGCCTACTGTCGCTTATTTGCAATAACCCCTTTCCTTTCCGTTGATCCTAAAGTATTTGTATCTTGTGATGACTGGCTACGCCGGTAACTTGTGAGTATGGGTTTTATCCCCCTTGCCAGTACTTAACCGTACTGACCCACGAATCTCTTTCGTGGCTGCAAATTCCAAATTGCAGTCAACAGGTTTGAAGTCTGACGACGTTAGCTTGGGAATCCCTCTGGCTTGGCCTGGGCAGGGATTGGACGCCTTCGGTTATCTTCAGGACTCTTAGTCCAATTTGGATCTTGTCCGTAGATGGACGTTTGTTTCTTCCGCTGTTATTTGGATTTTTGTATTGTATCAGTTGTAACCCCGGCTCGTTTGAGTCATCTTGTATCTGTCTGTTTCTGTTGTAATTGTGGATTATTCGTGAACTATTGTAATGTTATCATAAATGGCAACCTGGAATCGGTTATTATGCGGATTTGGCGGGAATGCTGAAATCTGCATAGTGCCCGATCTCTGGGGCGTCACAAATGGTATCAGAGCCTTGGTTCCGATTCCCGAGATTGTTTCGATACGAATGGTTATCGAAGCAACGGGTCCGCAAAGCCTGTAGGATAACCTCGCTAACGGTCGTTGTTTCTAGAGTGTCAAAAACTATTTCTGCTAAACTATTTTGGAAAAACATCTCAATAGGATTCTTGTTTTCTCCTTACCCCTATTCTATTTCCCCTCCCATCTTATTTGTTTTGGAGTCCCCCCTCTTGTCTATCTTTCAAAGTGATAGGATCCTACGTGGGTGGACGTTTCCTGAGCCTTTAACCTAATAGGTTCGATCATCGGAAGATTCCTGGTGGAAGAACATCGTCATCAGCCCGAGCAAGAACCCCTTGTTAGTGGTGTCGAGGAGATCAACTGGAAGCACGAAGAATCGATAGTCTAACTTCTTTCCCCTCCCGGGTTAGCAGGTGGATTGCGAGGGCGCAATCCCTTGTTAGTGGTGTCGTCTGTAACACCTGGGGTGTTACCCTAATAGGAAAGTGTTTGTTTTCTTTTTGGCTTGCATCATATGCATCACATGAGCATTGCATTCTGTTTTTCAAAACAACTCAAAATTCAAATCATTTCAATCATATGTGACATGATCCAATTGTGGTTTGGCAATTAAAATCTTGCAAACAAACTAAGTCAATAAGATTTCATCATTGTTTGAGTTAGTGGGATAACATTGTTTAAAATTCAATCTTTATGAAATGCTATGGAAAATTCAAATAACAACTTTAAAAAAATCAAATAAAGCTTTCAAATCTTGGGACTTAATGTTCACACTTGCATTGATTTGTTGTTTGCAAATTAATAAAACATTTCATATAAAATAAAACCCCAAACCCTATTTGAAATTCAAAATACCAATTTAAAAATCAAACTAATATTACCAATCTTGAAATCAAAAACCAAACTTGCTTTTATTTATTGTTTTGCAAATTGATAAACTTTAATTATCAACTAAACACCCTCACACCCTAATTGATAATTTTAACAAAACAACTTTAAATCATTTAGAATTTCAAATCTTGTGAAAAATAGGTTGACATTGCTTAAGTTCCTGTTTTTGAAAAGTATCCCAAATAATTACAAAAGGTTAAACCCCAAAGTCCTATTCTTTCTCCCTCTTTGATCTCTTGCAAAAAAAAATGGAAAAGGAAAAATAAATAGCCTAAGAGAGAGGAGAGGGAACCAGCCCCCAGCCCAACCCCTTTCTATCCTTCCCCCAAGCCCACTCATTTTCTGGCCCGCTACCCTTTCACTCCGTTGTCGTCTTCCACCTCCGGCTGTCGTCATCCTGTACGAACAGAGAACCACCCTCCGATCCCTCCTTCCCCACCGGATGGCATGCCGTACAACCACCTAGCCCTATATCTACCTACCCCGAGCCCTAAACCTAGAACCCTAGCTAGCTCCTTCCCCTCCATCGCCGCCGTCTTCTTTTCTCCCATCCCCTGCTCCCTGTTCGTCCTCTGAATTCGCACCACCTACAGAACCGAGACCACCACCGCCCCTCCCATCGCGGCCACGCTCCGGTCGCCTCGAGGAGCAACCGGCGACGGGAATGGAACCGCCGTTGCCGGGGCTTCCTCCTCGTGTCCAGGGCGGGACACGAGGCGTCCTCGCTCGTCGCCTCGCTTCCCCGACGTCGTCGTCGGCCTCCTCGCCCTCCGCTCCGTCGACAGAAGCGAGGTGAGCCCGCACCCCCTTCCTCGCTCCCTCTCCGCCTCGCGCGGGGCCGCACCGGCCACCCGCACGGCGGCCCGCTCGGTCAGCCGCGGGCGAGCAGCCACGGCGGGGCAGCGCACCCACAGCGATCGCCGGCCGGCCGCCCCTGTACGCTCATCTGCTACCTGCACCTGCTGAAGAAGTTCAGAAACGAACTGTCAAGTTTCAGTTAAACTTCTTAACAGAAGGATAACTTCCCAGGCACCCTTCTTCTGTCACTAGTACACGAATAGCCCAGTGGCTCTGTCTCCCCGCGCGCTCGGTAGAGACCTGGGTTCGATCCCAGGGCGACGCAAGCCGTGGGGCTTTTTGCCCCTTTTTCCTCCGCGCTGACAACCCGGCCCCACCCGTCAGCGACTGCCATGGCCACGCAAGCACCAGAGGCCCGGTGGTCCACTGGACAGTGGCTAGAGTAGATTGCATCTGAGTAACAAAGGTTCCTGCGAATTACTGTAAATCAAAAATTCATTTAAATAACAGATTTGAGTATAAATTTCAACCTTTAATATCTCTTGTTCTATAATTCCAATAAACACAAACTTTATATGAATTCTGATCCAAATTTCCTAAACTTTCCAACTATCCAATTTGTGTACTGTTTTGGAATTCCCAAATGCATTTAAAATTCAAATTTGAATAATTCAAATGCAATTTCTTAAATTCCATAACTAATTCATTCTTAATCCAATAAATGCAAATAAAATATGTTTTCCATGCCAATTTGAATAACCTTTTCAAATATAAATTTTGTTTCATGGTTTGAATAATTTAAATTGCCTAAACAATTTAAATCTTGTTTAATTCAATTAAAACTTGTTTAATATTGTTTAATTCATAAATAATTAATCCAAAGTCCAATTTCAAAATGTGAAACATGTAATCCAACTAAAATTTGATGTTCTTTTCAAATATCAACTTTGTTATTTGTTTTGAACATTTTAAATGGTTGAAAACAACAAATACTTGTGTGTTCCCTTTAAGGCACCCAAAATTCCCTAAGTTAATAATAAAATTCTAAATTGCTACACCCTATCTTAAATTGTTTCTAATGTTGTTATTTTGCTGTTTCCCTTTTGCATGCACCATACTAAACCACTAGCACCTGTTGATTAGTTGGAAAACAAATAATTTAACCATGATTCATGGGCTTTTCCTATGCAACTCAAATTGCATATGGGTCCCTTTAAATCTGTTTATCTTGTCAACTAGTTTATTTCAATGCATCTTTAAACCTGTCATGCATCCATACCTTGATCATGCTGGATCTTTTGCCGTAGTAGTAATTGTTGCATTCCGGTGTTTGTTCGAGGTTCGTTGCTTCTTCTCGGATAGGACGTTGAGATGATGTGAGCAACGACAAGTTCTGCTACCTTGCGGGATCTCAGGCAAGTATACTCACTTGCATGCCATATGGCTGCCTTTCATCACTTGTTACCGATTCTTTCCGTTGATTCTTTTCTGCTATCCTAGTAGTAGTTGTTTCTGTTACGAACCTATCACATGAATCCTTTAACCCTGATATTGCCTCACCCCCACTCCTATAGCCTTTGCTTGAGCCTGTGTCTTACTATCCTGCTTAGGTTGTTTTGCTCGAGTCTGTTACCTGTTACTTGCCGTTATTATTCCATTATGTTCCGGGGGCTCGATGTTTAATCAATCAATCAATCATGCTAATGTTGCTATTAATAATAAATTTGATGATAAGGCACCGGCAGGAGGCCCTTGTGGTTTTGAGGCCTGCTAGTGTCGACCCTAATAGGAAAAGGGTCTTGTCTACTGATCCATGATGAGCGCACTACCCGCATTTGGGGAGTATGGGCTCCCCCTCAGTTTGACCCGATTCGCATCTCGTCCAAATCGCCTCATTTAGTTCGGGTTTTCCATTTGCTGCATGCATGATCTTGCGAGCCCTTGGTACCCGGGTGGAACTTTCGTAGTCGGCATATAGGGGGACACGTTCTTAGAGTGCTATGAGGGTCCATTTTCTTCTGGGCTCGATTAGCCGTGCGCCCAAGGTGCTTTGGGCTTGATGCGAAGAAGGGTTGGATTGTGTTGAGTGCCCCGCTTGGTGGAGTGGCCACTCCATCTGGCGGGATATTCATGAGTGTCGGTTACTATGGTGCAACCCTGCAGGGATAATCTTCTCGAGAAGCCGTGTTTTCCGCGGTTATGGATTACTTGGTGAAAGTACTGGCTAACAAGTACTCAGGACAACTTCAACATAATGATCAACCATGTTTCACCCCATGATTAATAACTTGACTAGTAATAGGTTATTCACACAATAACTTGACTCATCTTTAAGACTACGGTGTGAGTTATCCTCGGATTGCTTCTTCGGATAAGGGGCGAGATCCAGGATGGGTTTGCTTGAAGTTAGCTTTCAGTTGGTTACTACCACTCGATCTTATCCCCTTTCTGATAGTTGGAAGTAATAGAATCTCTGTAGTTGGTTAGTGCAGCCTACTGTCGCTTATTTGCAATAACCCCTTTCCTTTCCGTTGATCCTAAAGTATTTGTATCTTGTGATGACTGGCTACGCCGGTAACTTGTGAGTATGGGTTTTATCCCCCTTGCCAGTACTTAACCGTACTGACCCACGAATCTCTTTCGTGGCTGCAAATTCCAAATTGCAGTCAACAGGTTTGAAGTCTGACGACGTTAGCTTGGGAATCCCTCTGGCTTGGCCTGGGCAGGGATTGGACGCCTTCGGTTATCTTCAGGACTCTTAGTCCAATTTGGATCTTGTCCGTAGATGGACGTTTGTTTCTTCCGCTGTTATTTGGATTTTTGTATTGTATCAGTTGTAACCCCGGCTCGTTTGAGTCATCTTGTATCTGTCTGTTTCTGTTGTAATTGTGGATTATTCGTGAACTATTGTAATGTTATCATAAATGGCAACCTGGAATCGGTTATTATGCGGATTTGGCGGGAATGCTGAAATCTGCATAGTGCCCGATCTCTGGGGCGTCACACATACCGGATCCATCCACGCCATCTAACCCTGATCAAGATACTAACAGTCCTTTAATTTTTTTCATTTATTTATTCTGACATTTCCATATTTATACTGACATCTCCGAGTGTCATTCAATCATGCAAGTCAGACCTAGAAGAGCAATCAAAGAAGCGTGCCAGAGAGCGGTATGCAAATATGAGCGTCGAAAAGAAAGAAGCCTATCTGAAAAAAAGGCGTGACAACTATCGTAGAAATAAGACTATAATGGCATCATTGCTAATAAATCTAATTTAGCTGTTGTTGTGGTTTCTTCCACGCCCACAACTCAAATTACGAATGTCAGTATCCACTCGGAGAAACCTCCTATAGATGTTTTGGATGGGTGAGGCAGGTGCGTTCTTATAAGGTTTATTTACATCTATGTTCTTTTTTGTTTCTGTGTCATTTTCAGAATTTTATCGCACCGAACTTATAAGCATGAAACATGACTCATGTTCATGATGGATATAAATACACCTGTATTTTTCTGTTTGTCAGATCTGTATATACTATTACAACAGCTACAGCTCACCAAATCGCTAAGAAGGGCACATCCACAAGTCAAGCCCTGTAAGTTTCTTTCTAAAAGCACTGTCACATGCTAGAAACTGTAACATACCTTGACATAATCTGGAACGCAGTAGGTCTCCTTGTTGCATTCGAATAACTGGTCACAATATTTTCACCCTTGCTGAACCTACAGAAAAGCACTTTCAGACTTACATTCCTCGATACAGATAAGAAATCCAACCAGTAATCTGTAGTAGACAGAAAGCAACCAGTAACCTTGCTGAACCTACAGAAAAGCACTTTCTGGCTGATGATCTTAGCATAAAGAGGCTCAATTATTTAGTTATTTACACATTACACATTTGAGGTGAGCTCCCCTTAACAACCAGCATTCTAAGATAGAGTAAAAGGCAGCCCTCTCCCTAAATAACATGTGTTTCCTGTGGAGAGTTAGTCCATAAATGTATAACACCACTTGTCACAAGTAGTACATGGTCTGATCCGAGTTAACTGGCTGACTATCGTCAACTGATTAAATTATCAATTAGGGATTAACAACATAATATACACTGATTAGATTGACTAATCTCCTCTTTTTGTCTCACCCATCAAGTCCAACACAATGGCATTTTTGTTACTCAATATTCTAACACGTGCGGGGTAACTATTCTAACCCCAGTTATCATACTAGATAGTTATTCCATGAACCTGTAGATTCTTTGTTTTTCGTGATGTTCTCTTTCGGACAGAACATAGCCTTCCATGGTTCATTTTATTGATCAACATGAGCAGGTAGAGCAAGGGGACAGGATTATGATGCACCCCAATATGATCATAATACCGGCAGAGGAACGGGAAGGAGAGGAGCATGCATAGCATGGAGTACCATGGTTGTATATGATCAAGATGAAGTACAGACCACCCAGAATGCACCATTGGATACTCATGAATAATTTAACACTTTATGCGCAAGTGCTTTTGGTAGTTACCTTGGAACATGGTTCAAGTGGTCAGTGTGTCGTGGTGGTGTCACGGCAGATGCCATGAGATGGCTAAAGATGTGGGGACGAAGGACGCTGGAGGTGCTCGGGGAGGGATCACGCGACGAGTAGCCGCGTGAGGTACGAAGTAAACACTGCAAACAACACGATCTACCCAGGTTCAGGGCCCTCGTGAGGAGGTAAAACCCCTACTCCTGCCTTTCTTTGTGTATTTTGGTATCTCACCGAGTAGCCACAGTACAAGGTTCTTGCTACCGAGTAGCCACTCTCCTCTAGATGATGAACTAGGTCAAGAACTAGGGTTCCAGTGTGCGATGCCTCACGCAGGAGGCGGCGGGGCACCTTATATACATGGTGCCCAGCCGGATACGTCCAAACATGGACAAGTGTCGACATAGTGTGCACATCGTCCTTCTTCCGGGTTCCCGCTGACAGCTTTGGTTCCTAACCTTGGCTGCATCTGGAAAGTCGTTGGGCAAAACAAGGGGACAGACTGGTATCACTGTACCTAAACACAGAGTAGGCCCCCCTTATCCTGCCACGGCCTGCTTCCATGCTGTCACTGTCAGGCAGGCCGGTCCCAGATGAACAGTAGTTCGAATAGTGCCAAGTACGGACCCAGGATACGCGGGATCCTGTGTCAGAACGGCTCCTTTGACTTTCTGGCCCGAGTAGGTTCCCGCCAATTGTTCCCGCCAATTGTACTCGGGCCAACTCTTCTACTCGAACGTAGAGAACTTGAAAGATTCTTCCTTCTGGCCATCTTGAGGTGAGACCGAGTAGCAGTCTGCCGGGTAGCGGGTACCGGGTAGTCGGCTACTCGACCAAACCTCTCTTCTGTTAGCTGCTTTTACCACTTGCCTTTACCCTACTCGGGGGTAACCCCCCGACAGCAGTCCCCGAAGCTGGTTGAGTCTTGCGAACTTGTTCACTAGGCTCTGCCAGCTTAAAACCAATCCTTGCAACACAGCCCTTGATCCTCAAGATGCCGAGTAAAAGACCTCCGAGTGGTATTCTGACAAGTACCTTGAGTTTCCTCTCTCCCGAGTAGCACCAGCCTTCTACTCTGCGCCCGAGTAAAAAGACTTAGAGAATTTTCTTGAATTGAGCCCTTGCGGCGCAGAGCATGATCCAGCCCTTCGTGCGGCGACTGAACACGTGTCAGGCATCCACGCCCCCGTCGCCTCGTTGCCCAGGACGCATCGTGCCACGCGCCCAGTTTCCAGGTAGTGGGCCTACCCATTCGTCACGTCCCATCAAGAGTAATAATAGGCCACGATCCGGTGGTGGGATCAATTGCGGCCGTTACGCGCGCATCCCGCGCTTATGTGCGTTTCCGGCCGGCCACAGATCCCACCACACGCCACGATCGATCCCACTTCCCCTGATGGTAACGGTAACCGCGGAGAGGATATAAATACCCCCGCCGGTAACTTCCTTTTCCCCTCCCTTCGCACTATTCCTCTTTCATCCTCTGTTCTTCTCCGCCACCGAGCTCTCCGCCGCCGCGCAACCTTTCGCGCCGCCGCGGACTCACTTCACCCAACCAACTCCTTTCGATTTCTTCCACCGCTCCCACTTGCAACCATGTCTCGTGCCGGCTGGGCCGGCTCGGTCGTCACCGCCGAAGATTGCGCCTGGCTTGTGAACACCCGGAGAGTTCCTCCGGGTGTGGAGTGCCGGGCGCCTGACGGCGAACTCACGCCAACCCCGCGGGAGGGTGAGCACGTTGTGTTCATATCGCATTTCGAGCGCGGCTTCGGATTGCCGGCTTCCGACTTCCTCCGCAAGTTCTTGGACCACTTCGGCCTTCAGATGCACCATCTGCCACCCAACGCCGTCGTCTTCCTCGCCTACCACGCCGTGGTGTGCGAGGCCTTCCTCGGCATCCAGCCGACGACGGATACCTGGCTGAGGTACTTTCACCTCCGCCAGCAGACCACCGGGAAGAAGGACAGCGCGGGCGTTGGCCGCGCCACCGACACCGGCTGCGCCATGATGGTGCAACGGGCGGGGACCAACCACCCCCGTATCAAGGGGTTGGACTCCGTCCGAATGTGGCAGAAGACATTCCTGTATGTCAAGAACATCCCCGCCGCGAAGGGAGCAAAGGTAAGTGACCGAATTAACCTTCCCGCTTGGAGCCTCCGTGCTCCCACCCAGAAGAATTGGAAGGAGAAGCCCGCCAACGACGACAACGCCCTCGAGATAGAGAACAGGCTTGGTTGGCTGAGAGACCAAGGCCTCAAGAATGATGATCCGGTGGCTTGCTGGATCAAGAACCGAGTGCTGCCTCTGCAGGAGCGCTGCCATCTCATGTGCTACATGGGAGGCCCCCGCGACTGCACCAGGACCACCACCATCGAGCTCGACAACATTGATGTCCCTGCGCACGCAAGGACCATCCTGATGACGAGCCTCGGCGACCACTGGCAGTATGGGTTCGTCCCATACAGCCGCACGAAGCCGATTGAGCGGGTGAGTCCTTCTTACTCTGTTTTCTGCATATGCCTTCCGAGTAGATAACTCCGACTAGCAATTGCTCTCTGTACCGAGTAGGATACTTAGCCGAATAGCCTAGGCTTAATATGCTTTGTGCCTGCACGCCTTGCCGGGTAGCCTACTCGGGAACAACTCTTAGGCTTAGTATGCTTAATACCTGCATGCCTTTCCGGGTGGGATATTAGCAATCATGCTTAGGCTAAGTATGCTTCGTGTTTGCACGCCTATCCGAGTAGAATACACTCCCGCTACTCGGCTAACCTGCGATTCTTCTTTGTTATTCAGACCCTCAATCGCCAGCGTATGGAGAGCTGCGAACGTTTCGAAGGCAACTGGTCTGCCGATCGTGAGGAGGACGACGTGCCCTCCTTCGATGCCGCAGATCAAATCAACCTTGCACACTCCCCCACAATGGAGAAGCGCGACGCCGAATCATCTCTTCGCGATTGGTCCGAGGACGAATTCGAAGGTAATTGCGTACTCATTCTGCTTGTTTCCGAGAAGTTCCAATCCATCGTTTTCTGTTTCTGATCCGCTTCTCTTTTCTTTTGAATTCATAGACGATGTTGCCGAGGAGAATGATGGTGAGGATGAAGATGAGAACAAGGGCGATACGGCCCTTGTCGTCAAGCCTCTGTCCGTTGCCGCTCCTGACACTCGCAAACGTACTGGCAGTGGCGCCCAAGAGCCTCCAGCCAAGAAGAAGAGGCCAGCCGAGAAGAAGGCGACCAAGGCGGTCGCGAAGAAACCAAGGCGGAAGCTCGCCTCCACCAGCGCGTAAGTTTCTTCTCTGTTGTCTTTCTTCTCGCATTGTACTATTTCCCCAATCCTCTTCTAATTTCTGAATTCCTTTTTCTCCGCAGACCTCCCATGGACGCGAACGCTGCTCTCGCGCCTGACCAGGCTAAGAAGCCAGCAGCACCGCTTATCAACCTCGATGATGACGAGGATGAGGCCGCCAATGCACAGAACACCGATGCTCGAGGGGCAGATTCGGAGCAGCAGTCCCGTGCGAAGTCAGCAGCACAGGACACTGCTGCACATCAGGAAAGACCCCCTTCTCCTCCGGCCAATACTGCCGAGGAGACTCAAGACGAAGAGATGCAGGACAACACCGCCCTTGAGCGGCCAGAAGCTGAACAAGAGCAGCCAAACACAGGAGCTGCTGACCAAGTGAACCCCGCTGCCGAGCAGCGGGTAGAAGACGCCACCGCCACGGATGCCACTATGACAGATGCCTACCCACTGAGTGACGCGCAGAGTGGCGCCACATCGAGTAGCGCCCAGCCAGATGCTGCACAAGGTGATGGATCCGTGGCTCCACCCGTTGTTCAAGGCACTACCCCGCCAGTTTCCTCCTTGGTGCCACAGAACCAGGACACAGCTAGCCCTCCTGCCGGGCGAGTAGCCAGGCAACAGGCCCTAGATGCCCTGAAGGAGGCAGTCGAGAGGAGGACTGCCGAGAAGGAAGCTGACGAGAAAGCAGAAGCCGAGAAGGGAATTGCCGAGGAGGAAGCCGCCGAGAAGACGAGGGCCAAGGCTGAAGGAAAGAAGGCCAAGGATCCCGAGAAGCAGCGAGCCGAGAAAGAGCAAGCGAAGAAACAAGCCACAGATCAGATGCCACCTCCGACCTCGACTGGACAGTTGGTTATTCGCGCGTCCGGCCCGGTCGCTACTGCTACCTCCGCCGCTCTTGCTGCTGCTGGTCAGCCTTGCTTCCCGGACTACATGGTGCAGGTTAGCCAACAACACCAGATCGGCTTCTCTCCCCAGGATAAACAACTTGCCCTTCAGAAGGGAAGGAAAGCCGTAGCTGTGAACTCCCCTCCCCCGGCTCCAAGCCAAAACAAGTCCGTCACTATTGCTTCTCGGGGAGTCCAGAATCCCGCAATAACATCACGGAGCCTTGAGCAGGTACTCGACACCATTGGCTTCATCGATGCCAAGTGGGACAGCAAGGTTCTCGGCACGGACAACTGGCACGGCCTTGGGTTGGGCGCAATCGACCACATGCGCGTTGAGTGGAACAAAGTGGATTTGGGTTATAAGCCCATGACTGTCTCCACCGAGACTGCCACTCTCGCCGCCAAGATGTTCCTGCACCGCAAGAACGCCGAGGACATCGAGCAGGCTTATGCGGTGAGTCTTACTTGCTCTTTTCGAGTTGAATTTTTCTTCTCTCCTGTTCATCTTCATTTTCCTTTACTCTCACCCAGTCCCCGAGATTCTGGCCGAGTAGACGGATACTCTCCGAGTAGCCTCCTACTCGGGTTGAATCTCCACTTCTTTGCCTAACTTGCTTTCTTCCCGCTTCTCAGGATAGCGTTCTGAAACGTACCAATTTGTATCGTGTGCTCCTCTGGAACCATGCTATCGCTAGGAGGCGAATTGTTGCACTGGAAAAGGAGAAGGCAGCTGCGGAGGCAACGAGCAAGAATGCTAATGATAGCACCCAGCAGCTGGCTGAAGTGAAAGGTATGCTTTTAGCTGCGCGGTTACTGCGTTTTATGTTTACGCCCGCTTCTGCTTTCTTTTGCGCTAACCATTCCTACTCTGCAGATAACCTGAAGGCTTTAGCTGAGGAGCACGAGAAATGCCGTGCGTTTGTGGAGGACGCCGAGGCCACCATCAAAAGATTAGAAGGTGAGTTGTCGTTTACTCGGTTTGCCTCTTGTTTCTTTTGCTTCTCTGCTTCTCTGCTAACCTTGTCTGGCTCTTCGCAGAAGATCATAAATTGTTCGTTGAAGCCCACCAAGGCTGCGTCAAACCAGAAGAAGTGCAGCAGCAATTGTCCAACCAGGCCGTGGAGCTGGTAAGAGAACACACCTCGGAGGTTGAGAAGTTGCAACTCCAGCTGCAGAAGGCACTGCAGGATGCTGTCACGCTTGGTGAGGAGAGGGACCGAGTTATCGCCGAGAAGGCCAAGGCTGAGACAACCTTCAGAGCCAAGGAGAAGGCCCTTGAGCAGGAATGCGAGACGCTGAAGAAGTCCAACGCTGGGCTCTTTGCTCAAATGAACGGACTTCGCTTGCTCGAGGAGAGGCACATTGCCAATGAGGAGGAGTGGAAAATCCAGTTGCGGCAGCTGCGCCAGGAGCTTCACAGTAAGTTTTCCCCTTTTGGCATCTTTTCTTCTCGGTTCTGCCTCTTCTCTGTTCCCGTGACTGAATTCCTTCCTTGCTTCTATGTAGAAATCTTCCCTGATCTCGTGTCTGCCTGTGCGCCAGCCTTGGCTAAGGCCCGAGCAGCTCGCCTTGAGAAGGGCGAGGCCTCGGATACCAGAGCCGAGATCGAGGACAGCTTGCTGGTGTTGAAGGGGCACTTCGAACGCCTAGCCGGCGTGGGCACCGACTTGGTGCGCGTCGGCTTCGCACTTCACAAGCTGTTCTTGCCTGAAGATGCGCCGCCGATAACGATTGGTGGCCTTGCTCTGAAGCTGCAGAATGTGAAGGCCGAGCTGAAGAAATGGCGCGTGTCGAGACATCGTAGTAGTTTTCATAGACTGGGGTGCCATGAGACTACGGTAGAGACGTGGGGTAACGGAACGGCGTAGTAACACAGAACACGGGATTTTACCCAGGTTCGGTACGTCGCGACAGTACGGCGTACCTACTCCTGCCTTTCTCACTATAAGGGACTAAAGCCCGTAATTCTGGGTTACAGTGTGAGGGAATAGATCTAGCTTTACTCGGCGAGGATCAGCTTCTCGGCGAGATAACCTAGAACTTAGAGCTTATTCAACTTAGAACTTATGAAATCTATCCTCTGTCCGGCTTTATATAATAGCCGGACTAGGGCTTACAGATTAGGAAACCTAGAAGACTACGTTTAACTGGTAACTTGGACGGTAAGGAATCCGTCTTCTTCTCCAAGCCAGATCACGCGGGCCGTGATCCGGGTTCTTCTAGAATCCGGCTTCTGCGCGTCGGCCTACTGGGCCGCCCAATGGACCTAAGCCCACTACCGCTTGGGCCACCCTGGTAGTCCGGCACTTTTGTCTACCATCTTCTATACCCCTATTCGGTATATATCCGACAGTAGCCCCCAGGAAGGGTCAAAACTCTGAAACTCCGCCTTTCGTCAAATACATTTTGTCCGGGAAACTTGATTCAGCAGTCTTGATTCTTTCTTCTTTCCTTTCAAAGGAGATGGTAACATAAAACTCGGAACTATGAAAATCCGGCTTTTCTTCTCGCGATCCTTCGCGGAAAAGGAAAACGTGACATCAGCGCTTTAATCATGCTGACGCAAGCGCCGCTTGGTTTCACGCGGGAAACCCTGCAACGTATCTCTGACAGATTCTCACGAGAAACGAGGAGATAGCCATCATTCCTCTGTCGTTCCGTTTCCCGGATTTTCCGGCGAGCGACACGCGTCGAACATCCAACGGTCAAAAGAGCCGTTGGCACGTATCTAAACGATTTCCAGCTATAAATAGCCGTCCTCGAGCCCATCGGCAATCTTCTTCACTTCCCTCACTGCCTTCACCATTGGTACGAACGCAAGCTCGAGAGCGAAAGCTAGTCCCTGCCCCGACGAGCCCTTGCTACGCCGGAGCGCACCAGCACCACCAAGCACGATGGCGTCCCCGAAATCATCACCGGCCCGCGCCTCCATCGACGAACTTCTGGGCGATCTAGATCCCCAAGTTGGGTCGCCCAAGCACGCCGGCGGCGAGCCAGAGAAGAACATGGCGTCCGCGGCGGGCGGCGGAGGAAATGCTTCCGCCACCGCAGATGTTGCGGGGTCCAGCACCAAATCGACTCCACCGTTCGCTCCCGAAACGGTGGAGGAGAAAGTAGAGCTCCTTGACGAGCAGCTCGCCGCCGCGAGGGCCGCGTCCGCTGCCGCCGCCGGTGGAGACGAAGAAGAGGAAACTGCAGGCAACTGGAGTGCCTGCAGTATTCCTCCGGCTCTTCTTCCTAACTTGGAGAAGGAGGGCCTGGTGCTGAAGAAGAAGTGGCGGGTCCCAGATGAAGAGACCGAGCCTACGCCCCAGGAGAACGAAAGAGTGCTCCTTACCTCCCACCTTCTGCGAGGTATGGGGCTTCCACCCTCTTCCTTTTTTCTCCAGGTTTTATCCCACTATAACATCCAACCACATAATCTCCCTCCCAACTCTATTCTATACATGGCCGGCTTTCAGGCCTTGTTTGAGGGTTACCTAGGAATAGAGCCTAGGTTAGATTTCTGGATGTATTGTTTTGGGGTAAAACGCAACTCTGTGGAGGGTGCTCTCCCCACTTGCGGGACCATTTCCTTTACTCTTCGGAGATTCCGAGAGGATTGGTTCCCCAAGATTAAAACTTCCGAGTCCGTCAAATTTTGGACGGGCTCTTTCTTCTATCACCCCGACGTGCCCTTTCCTAAAAAGGCCGTCGGGGTTCCACCTTTTGTAAACTCCGCCGCCGTTCCCCAGGATAACTGGGTGACAGAGGCCGTCCAGGTTCTGCCTCCTGATCTACTAAGGATCAAGAGGCGCATCGCCAAGCTCACCTCCTCAAAGCCACCTTTGACCGGTATGGACACGGTCATCTGCTGGCTGAACAGGCGGATCCAGCCGTTGGCGAACCATGAAGGCCGCCTTTTGTGCGAGTACTCGGGGGCCAAAGATCCTATGCGGACAGCCGACAAGGATTGGGCCCCGAAAGAGCTTAAGCGGCGCATCAATCAATTGGTCGCATCACGCGACCAGTACGCGGAGAGTCGGCCAATGTACACGGCCAACAACCCCGCTCCCAAGGTAAAATTTCCGCCATTTGGGTACAACTTCAATTCTTGGATAATCTACCTTTTGGTTTTAATTAGTTTTTTCCGACAGCTTGCGGATCTTCCAGACTCGGAGTTAGCCTCCGAGGCTGAGCTGGACGCGCTGCGCACCGCTACTACTGGTGGCCGCAAGCGTAAGAAGATAGTTTCCTCTGAGGAAATTATCGATCTTGACGGAATCCCCGTCGCCACGTCCAGGTTAGTTCTTCTGGATTTTTCTTTCATGGGAGCTTTTTTCATCCATCTTCGGTGTTTTGACTTTTATCCGGATTTTGGTTTTTAGCTTGCCCCCCTCCACCTTGAAGCCGAGGAAGTTGAAGAAGCTCAAAGCTGCTTCCAACCGAGGCAGCCAACCATCTCCCGCCGTCGCCCCGGATACGCCGCAGTCAATGGCGGAAGAACTTACTGCCACCACCACCACCACCAAGCCCCCAGAGCCCAGCCGGCCCGTTGTGTCCGAGTCGGACACGAGGGAAAGGGCGGCCCCGAAAGTGGGGGAATCTTCTCGAACTTTTGACGAGGAAATCCCCACCTTCGACAAGGATTTCAAAGCGATCAATGAAGGCTTGGACGCAGCCGGGAACCATTTTGCAGAATACGCAAAAGGATTCCAAGAAAACTTGGCAGGTTTGCAGCGTTTGAGCCAGGTATGTAACTCTAGCCCCCAAGCATTAAACAAAATGCGTGCTTTTTTGCTTTGATGTTTTTATTAACCATACTTTTCCTTGCTGTGTTTCAGCAAACCTCCGAGGCCATAAACCTTGAAGTTTTCAGGAAGCTCACTATCAAGAATAAAGAAGTTCGAAGTCTTCTTTCTATTCTTGAGGAGAGAGAGGCGGAGCTGGAATCATCTCAGCTCGCTTTGACGGAAACGAAAGGTAGACTTTTTCGCTTTGACATTTCCGGTTTAAGACTTTGTTGTGGTTTTCTTCTCGAGGAAATTGATCAACTCGGAATTGCCCTTTGTTTTTTCAGCTGCTTTAGCTGAAGCTAAACAAGCAGCGGAAGATTCCGGCAACGCCGAGATTCTCCGCAATGAGAATTTTGAGCTTCACAAGAATCTTGTGAAGGCTCAAAAAGACCTGGAAGCCAGCAATCTGGCCCTTGGAGTGGCTAACTCCAAGGCTTCCGAGCAGGCGGAGAAAGACAAATCCACCATCCAAGATTTGACTGAAGCTCTGAACCTTCGCCTGGAGGAAGTTTCCGAGATCGATAAACTCATCGGTAAACTTTTACCCTCATCTTCATATTTCCATGTTTTGCTTTCTCTGTTTGTCTCCTTAACCCTTTTGTATGCTTTATCGGATCAAACAGGAGACACCCCAGATGGCGCTCGGGCTGCAGGCATCCGAGCTTTCGGGGAAACATGGAACTTGATGAAGGCTGCTGCAACGCAGTTGGTAGGCAAGTTTCTTCCCGAAAAATCTGGGGAGTGCTCGGAAGTTGAAAAACTTCCGGGTATCATCATGGAGGTGGCGGAGTCCAAGGAGTCCGTTCTCCGCTCCGCTGCACGGGGTGGTGCGCGCATGGCCTTAGGCCTTATGCGCATGCACTACCCTAGTGCCAAATCCTGGCGTGTGGCCACCGGTGTCCCTCAGGGATACACGGATGCGCAACGATCCACCATCTTTGGTGAAGTTAAGGGCCACGCCACCCAGATTGCCGCCATGGTAAATGTCGGCGTCCACTATCCAGAAGAAGAAGCTCCTCCGATTCCCGATGAAGAAAGCAGCGAGGAGGAGTCGGATTCTTGAAGGGTTTACCTGGAACCTGGATAGAAGATGTAGACAATAGGAGCATTACTGTTCTTTCATTTGTAATCCAAAATGTAATGCTTCTTATGTATTAATGAAAATTCCGCCTTTTGCAGTTTAAACTATGAAATTACTTTGCAAGTTGTTTGAATTTTACCATTCCTTTATCTTCTAAGTTCTCTGGTGTATATGCTTTAACTGTCCTTAGTGTTTGAAATGGCTCAAATAGCATTATGAATCGTTATGCCGAGTAACTGGGGACGAACCAAGCAGTTTTGAAACTCGAAAACATGAATCGTGCTAAAGGCATTTTTACTAACTAGTTCCAGTAACCCAGCATACGCACGATCAGATAAGACTTAGAGAAACAAGGAAAGTTTTAAGTGAAACTTGGGCACGCAGGCAATTCAAGTTTCCTTTAGCCGTTAAAAGGCTGAAAAATCATTCAGTTATGTAACGCCGAGTACGCAAGCACAATTCGGGTTAACATTGAGAAATTTGTAAGATCATCGGGAAATAGATGAGGCGGAAACACTTTGCACTTATAAGAAATATGGATGACAGCATTCCGACAACTTTATTTCATGATCTCAAAAGATGTTTACATAGATTTGAACTGAGTACAGAAGGGGACATAACTTGTAAGGCGCTTCCAAGCTTCTGTAATCCACTTGACTTTGTCGAATTTCTCCAGCAACTTGTAGATTTCAAGGGTTTTAGCCCCCAGCCGATTAATAGATCTTTTCACGGCTGTGGCATAACCCAGCAATTCTTGAACACCTTTTCCATGCGTAGGATTTGAAATGTCCGAGATTACTTTGATCTTTTCCGAGTTTGTTTCTTTTCCTCTATGAGAAGTGATGAAACCCGGAAGTTTACTTGAGGGAACCCCGAATACACACTTAGATGGATTCAACTTCATCTGATAGGTGCGCAAGTTATCGAAAGTTTCTCGCAAATCCTCAAGGAGTGAATCTTTTTCCTTGGTTACGACAGCAATATCGTCCACGTAAACATGGACGTTTTTTCCAATCTGACTATGCAAACAACGTTGCATGCAACGCTGGTATGTTGCACCTGCGTTCTTCAGGCCAAAAGGCATGGTTACGTAGTAATACGTCCCGTACGGGGTTATAAAAGAAGTCTTGATTTGATCTTCCTTTTTCATGCGTATTTGGTGGTACCCGGAGTATGCATCCAAAAAGCATAAAAGCTCAGAGCCTGCAGTGGCATCTATTATTTGATCGATTCGCGGCAGCGCAAACCTATCTTTCGGACATAACTTGTTCAATCCTGTGTAATCTATACACATTCTGAGTGCAGTTGTGTCTTTCTTCGGTACTAATACCGGATTTGCGGACCAGTCAGTATGGATTACCTCCTTGATGAAATCCGCTGCTAAAAGCCGGATAATTTCCTTGCCAATAGCCTTCCGTCTTCTTCCGTCAAATCGACGGAGACCTTGTTTGACGGGTTTTGATCCGGGAATAACCTTGAGTTGGTGCTCAGCAAGTTCCCTGGGTACGCCTGGCATGTCAGCTGGACACCAGGCAAAAATATCCCAGTTCTCACGGAGGAACTTGATGAGCTCGCCTTCCTATTTGTTGGTCATCCCAGTCCCTACAACGACGAATTTTGTCGGATCTTTGGGATCTAGGATTACCTGTCTTGTATTCTCGGATGCCTTGAAGCTATCTGTTGGCTTCCGAGTTTCTTTCCCTGCCGGCATTTCTTTCGGCGATACCTCCTTGGCTAACTCCTTTAGTTCTTCCTGAGCTATAACTCTTTGAGCGCAAAGGGCGTTTTGCTTCTCCAACTCGTTTGCCAGCTTGAAATCACCGGCAATGGTGATTACTCCTCCTTTGGGTCCTGGCATCTTCAGCTTGTTGTAGATGTAGCAAGATCTTGCCATAAACTTGGCGAAAGCCGGACGTCCGAGTATTGCGTGATACACGCTCTCGAACGGCACAACTTCGAAGGATACTTTTTCCTGTCGGAAGTGATCTTTATCTCCGAAGGTGACATCTAGGGAAATTTCTCCTAGGGAGCGTGCTTGCCTGCCAGGAACAATACCATGGAAGCGTATATTGCTGTAATTGAGCTGGGACTCGGATATTTTCAAGTGTTTCAATGTATCTAGGTACATTATGTTGATGCTGGATCCTCCGTCCATCAGCACTCTTCTTAGCCTAGTGTTTTGAACAATAGGGCTTACAACAAGAGCTTGTGTGCCGGGTTCAGGGATATTTCCGGGATGATCAGACTGGTCCCAGATTATTGGTGTGTTGGAATACTTCAAGAATTTCGGGGTTGCAGGAATGACTGCGTTTATCTCCCGGAGTGTTCTTTTGGCCACCTTTGCTGATGGAGTTGCTAGGAAAGTTAACATTGCTTCTCCATCAACTCTCGGAAATTTGGGTTCGCCTTGCCGCTGTTGTTCCTGGATTTTGTTATCAGTGTCCGATTCACTGTCTTCTTTTTCAGCTTCTGGCTTTTGTTTGGCAGGTTTCCTCTTGGAGCCCTTCCCTTTATTTCCGGATCCTGCATTGCCTTTCATATGCTTGTTTAGCCGGCATTGCGCGTTTGTGTGGGTTGGTTTGCCAAATTGGGAGTGGTGGACGCAGGGTTCCGACTTAATTCTCTCCCATTCTTCAGGAGTGTAATTGATGGGATCCGGACTGCGGCCTTTCCACTTGTTCCCTTTTTCTCCTCCAAAGGCTAAGTTAACCTCCTTGGGCTTTGTTGTTGACTCCGGGGTTGCTTTTTTATCAGAACGAGGTGTTTTCTTGGCCAGTATTAGTGACTCAATGTTGCCTCCTCTTGCTCTGATGTCGTCTTCGGCTGCAGCATGCTCATTAGCGGTTGTAAGCATAGACCCGAGATCTTTGTGCTTTTTAGAGCCAACCATGAACGGTACGAGTCCGGGTTTTAGGCCATTGACGAAAGCATGCATTGCTTGTACGTCAGTTACCCCAGAGCAACTATTCTTCATTGCAGTCCATCTGGAGATGAAATCCACGTATGGTTCGTCTTCAAATTGGGTGCAACGGTTCAGCTGGTTGATGCTATTTGGGCGTTTGTATGTTCCTCGAAAATGCTGAGTGAATACTCTCGCCATATCATCCCAACTGTCGACAGTTCTTGATGGTAAACCATTAATCCAATCTCTGGCTCCGTCTAGCAACATTAGGGGAAGGAACTTGACAGCTTCCAGGTCTGTCCCGTTGTTGATCTGGACGGCTGTGTAATAATCTGAAAGCCAGGTATCCGGGTTTGTACTGCCGGTATATTTTTGGTAGGTTGGACCAACTTTGGCAAAGCCAGAATGCAGGGTTATCCTTCGGATCCTGTCAGTGAAACACTTAGGACCAAAGTATAGATCATCCTTTTCTGCTCTGTCAATATGCGCAGAATATCTCCCGGCTGAATGGACAGAAGGGGATCTACTCCTTTCTTTTCCATTGTTGCGCGGACGCGTTTTTCCGAGGTTATCTCTATCTCTTCCGTTGTCACGCCCTCTGGGATTAGGTGGAGTCCTGCTCCTGTACCTTTCCTTATCTTTGGGCGGTGTCCGAGATCTTTCACGCCTGTGAGGTGTATCGTATCTTCCAGCTTTTTCGGCTGGGTCTCTCGGAGGTGGCATTATTTTGCCGTCATTCCGGTGTTGGTCTTCCCGATCGTGTGGTTTATATCCATCTTTCGGGAGATGAGGTCCGGTTCTAGACGCTGCGTCCCGGTTGTCGGGGTTTTTCTTGTCTTTTCTCGGATCCTCTTTTTTGTCCGAATCTCCTGGTTCTTCCGGTCCAGGTGCTCCAGCAGCGCAAGTAACAGTTTTGCAGAGGGCGGAATTATCATGCAGCCTCCCTGATCGCTCTTGTCCTCGCTGTTGCTGCTGTAATGCTTTTCCTAGGAAAGCATACACCCCTTGGAGTTTTTCCCCGTTAGAATACAGATCATTGTTCAGGATGGCGAACGCTGCTTCCGCGTTTTCAGCTGCGGTTTTGTATATTGGTTCACCCTTGGCATCTTTGCCGTTTAGCTGCTTTTGCCAAGATGGGTTATATAACCTTTCTTTCGGCGGCAGCTCTTCCGGTTTTGTAATTCCGGGTAACCTTGTAGGTTTTAAGACAGATCTGTGCTTTCTCTCGTACTCCTCAATTTCTTGCTTCATAATTTTGATGTCATTATGGGTTTGTTGGAGGTGTTGCCGAGATCTAAGCAGTTGTTGCTGTTGCCGTTGGAAAGCTTGTCTCCTGGCTTCCAGCATCTCAGGGGGTTCATTGGGTCCCACTGGAGTTTGTAATAGTTCTTGCTCTTCCAGTTCTGTCATTGGCGGAGCAGTGATTTCCTTAGATTTCTTTTCCGCAGGTTTTGTGCCACTAACATCTCCAACTTCCAGGTTTTCGTCAGCGAGATCAGCTAACTGTTTCTTCCGGAGTTTGTACTGGAGTTTTTTGGAAGCACGGTGCTTTTTCTTGGAAGATGGAGGTTTTTTGACAGGTTCATCCTCTGTCATCTCCTTAACATTAGGAAATATCGGAGAGGTTTCTCCGTCTTCCCTCTCTTCCTCTGGCGGAGGGGTTTTAGGGCTTTCCTGGCTATCGGCACCCTTTGTATCGGCTGGTTTTGCCATTAGCACTTCATGGAATCCCTCTTGAAAGGATTTAACTTTTCGTACGAAGGCATCGTCATCTTCGTCTTCGGAGAAATTATCCGATCCGGTTTCCGACTCCAATCTCGCCTCAATGGCGGCGAGCACGGATTCTGTTTCCGAGTTCATCGTCTGGTTGACAGATGTCGGATCTTCCGTCTCTGTGACGGGTATTGGTTCTTCCGTCTCTGGGACGGGTGTATTGTTGTCTGCCTCTTGCACGGGATTTCCGTCATCCGTGTTTTCGGCGATCTCGGATTGCACCATGCCGATAAAGTGGGTATCACTGTTTTGTCGGCGATCTGAGCAAAATCCGGCATCATAGTCGTCTTCGACTGGGTATAGGGCGGGTGGGAGATAATTGCTTTCACCGCAAAACCCCATTGCTTCCGCGGTTAATCCGATAAAGATATTTGCAGATCCAATCGGTAAAACGCAGGCACTTACCAGATGGTTTTGCGCCGGGATGTAGGATCCGTTGTCGAGGAAGCGCCCGACGTCGTTGTCGAATTCCAAGCTTCCGACAGTGATCGATCTTCCGATTCCGCCTAATATCCCAGATCGGAACTTCACGCCTGACGTCGTCTGCCCCACGGTGGGCGCCAACTGTCGAGACATCGTAGTAGTTTTCATAGACTGGGGTGCCATGAGACTACGGTAGAGACGTGGGGTAACGGAATGGCGTAGTAACACAGAACACGGGATTTTACCCAGGTTCGGTACGTCGCGACAGTACGGCGTACCTACTCCTGCCTTTCTCACTATAAGGGACTAAAGCCCGTAATTCTGGGTTACAGTGTGAGGGAATAGATCTAGCTTTACTCGGCGAGGATCAGCTTCTCGGCGAGATAACCTAGAACTTAGAGCTTATTCAACTTAGAACTTATGAAATCTATCCTCTGTCCGGCTTTATATAATAGCCGGACTAGGGCTTACAGATTAGGAAACCTAGAAGACTACGTTTAACTGGTAACTTGGACGGTAAGGAATCCGTCTTCTTCTCCAAGCCAGATCACGCGGGCCGTGATCCGGGTTCTTCTAGAATCCGGCTTCTGCGCGTCGGCCTACTGGGCCGCCCAATGGACCTAAGCCCACTACCGCTTGGGCCACCCTGGTAGTCCGGCACTTTTGTCTACCATCTTCTATACCCCTATTCGGTATATATCCGACAGCGCGCCTCGGGAGCTCGGGCGGGTGCTGACTTGATGCTTCTCTGCATCGCCTCCTGGTACGAGAATCTGAACATGGAGATCATTCGCGGGAAGCGCAACGATTCCAAGTGGGAAATAGACCCCAGCTGCGTGGCCGCGCGCAAGTTGATTGCGTACGAGGTCGCGGAGTGCGCCGAGACGGACGTCTTCATCGACGGCCTCCCCGAGCCCGACACCGAAGTGGAGGAGGACGAGGGAGAGGATGAAGAAACAGACTCCGATATGGACGGCTTCTTCGAATCGCCTAGAGGCAAGGCCGGGAAGGGGAAGAATGTCGCCGTCGTGAGTAGCGATGAGGAGGCCGAGCACATCGACACCGCCGCACTCGGATTCGGCACCTCATCCGGAGCCGCTCTCGACGACACGGTATTCACTCCTAGCCAAGCCTCTGGTGCTTCTTCAACCCCAGGGCCTATCTCGGTGGCCACGGCTACTTCTGACCAGGTAGCCACCGAGCGCGATGTCGAGATGGAAGAGTCCGCCACCGTCCAGTCGGAGGCGGATGCCACCCAAGCCTGCGCCGACGAAGAACCCGCAAGGACAACTGCCACCAACTCGGAGGCAGAGGCAACCAGGACCGCCACAGAAGATGCAGCAGCCAATGCCAGCGCCGACAACACTGCCTCCTCCACATGATTTTACCTACACACTTTTTACTTGAACATCTATCAGATCCCCGGGATGTCGGGAGCATATGTATCAGACTTATTTATGCTTTTCTTGCTACTCAATTTTATTTCCACACGTTATCTTCAATTTAGTCATTTTGAGCAGCCCTGGCTCAATGCCGGGTTGCGTTTCCATGCGAGTCCCCGAGTTGCGTTTCTTATTCACTCTATCTTTTCATCTCTGCTCTACCTGCAACTTGTTGCTTTTTTGGTATTCGAGTCACAAGAATCGAAGAGTAGAGCTGCAAATACTTAGCCGCTTAGAAACAATCATAGTAACGCAGCCCACCACTTAGCCGAAAAGACGAAACAGGGAACAAAAGTAACAAACACTCTACTCGGTTCCTGCACTTTTTCTTCCTTAGCGATTTTCGTGTGCTCATTGACCTTTTGCTTGTTCTCTTGCTTGCCATGAAGCCGGGTTTCGGACAGCAGCAGAGTCGAAGAGTTGGCATATAGGTTTAAACACAGTACTCGATACGCTTATGAGTTCTGAAGTGGAGCAACCGAATAGACAAAAGGTAAAGCCGAGTAAAAACACTTAGAACAATTTTGGACGAGGGCAGTCCCCGAGAACAATTTCAGATTGCAGAGTAGAATTTCAACTCGGATAAGAGGGTACATACACATCTTTGCTCACGAATGAAAACGACGAAGTAGAGCTACATTCCAAGGGCGCTTGGTTTCCTCTCCAGCTTTATCTGCCCTGTTCGCCTGTGATGGGCGCACATCTACAAGGTAGTACGCATCATTGTGCAGCGCTTTGCTCACAATGAAAGGCCCTTCCCATGGAGGAGACAATTTGTGCATCCCGGCTGTGCGCTGCACAAGCCTAAGGACCATGTCTCCTTCTCGGAAAACCCTTGGGTTCACCTTTCGGCTATGATAACGCCGCAGGTTTTGCTGGTAGATAGCCGAACGTGACAGAGTCAGCTCTCTTGCTTCTTCAAGCAGGTCAACGTCGTCTTCTCGAGCTTCTCTCGCCTCCACCTCAGTGTAGAGGGATACTCGGGGGGAGTCATGCTCTAAGTCTATTGGCAACACGGCCTCAGCCCCGTATACCAAGAAGAATGGCGTGTAGCCGGTTGACCGGTTAGGGGTAGTCCTTAGACTCCACAACACCGCTGGCAACTCTTCTAGCCAACACCCAGGTGTTTTCAGCAATGGCTCAATCAGCCTTGGCTTAATGCCTGCCAGTACCATACCATTTGCTCTCTCAACTTGCCCATTGGAGGCAGGGTGCGCGACTGACGCAACGTCTAGTCGGATATGCTTATCTCTGCAGAATCGCACCATTGCCCCCTCTGCAAAGTTGGTGCCGTTGTCGGTGATGATGCTGTGCGGGTAGCCATATCTCATGATTACATCCTTCACGAACTTCACAGCAGTGACCCCGTCACACTTCCGAATAGGCTTCACTTCAATCCACTTGGTGAACTTGTCCACCATGACCAAGATATGTGTCATGTTGCCCTTAGCCGGCTAGAAGGGGCCAACCATATCCAAGCACCAAACGGCAAACGACCATGTGATAGGAATTGTTTTCAACTCGGAAGCAGGCATGTGAATCTTACTTGCAAACATCTGGCAGCCATTGCACTTCCTCACAATGTCTTCAGCTTGCTGCAGAGCCGTGAGCCAGTAGAAGCCATGCCGAAAAGCTTTCTTGACCAATGCCCGAGAAGAGGCGTGGTGCCCGCATTCTCCTTGGTGTATCTCTATCAGGATCTCTTCTCCTTCTGCTGGATCCACACAACGTTGCAGCACGCCAGTGGCACTTCTCTTGTGCAGCACATCTCGGACAACAGTGTAGCCCTTGGACCTTCTCTGAATCTGCCTCGCAGTCACCTCATCCTCAGGTAGAGTTCCGTCCCTTAGAAAGGATAATATGGGCATAGCCCAACTCGGTGTCTCCCGTATGGGAAACACTGGTTCGTCCAGTTCCATTGGGACAGGCTCTTGTGGTTGCTCAGGAGGAGTAGGAGCGCTTCTCTGCAGCCCAGACCGATTGGCAAGAACTTCTTCAATGAATGCGACAGCCTCCGGGTTGAGGGCGGCAGTCCCCGAGTAAGGAGTGGCAGTCCCCGGGTAGGGAGTGGCAGTCCCCGAGTAGGGAACGGCAGTCCCCGAGTAGGGAACGGCAGTCCCCGAGTAGGGAGTGGCAGTCCCCGAGTAGGGAACGGCAGTCCCCGAGTAAGGAACGGCAGTCCCCGAGTAGAGGACGGCAGTCCCCGGGTTTCCTGCAGCACTCTCCCAGTCAATCTCCATTGGATCAGATTCTTCACTTGGCAGAGAAGGGACAAATATAGACTCCGAGTTGGGAGAAGGCTTGATGGATGGCTTCCTCAAATGCTCCAAGGCGATTCCCGCCGGGATGGATTGCCGAGAAGATCCCAACTTGGACAACTCATCTGCTGCTTCGTTCTCTGCTCGGTGAATGTGTTGGAACTCACAACCCTCGAAGAACCCAGTCATAGACTGCACTAGGAAGCGATACGATGCCATGTTGGCATCCAAAGCATCCCAGGTGCCCGAGACTTGCTGCACCACCAGATCTGAATCACCATAGCATATGATGCGCTGCACTCCAACCTCCTTTGCTACTCGCAAACCATGCACCACTGCCTCGTACTCTGCAACATTATTGGATGCCTTGAAATGAATCTGCAACACATACTTGAGCTGATCTCGCTTGGGTGAGGTAAGCACAACACCAGCGCCAAGGCCTTCTTTCACCTTTGAGCCATCAAAGTGCATCTTCCAGTAATTTGAAACTGGAGCAGGAGGTTCATACTGCACCTCGGCCCAGTCCACAAGAAATTCCGCCAGGATCTGAGACTTGATGGCGTCTCTTCTCGCATACGCGGGAGCGTACGCGGCTAGCTCAATCGCCCACTTGGCTACTCTGCCACTCGCCTCCTTGTTGCCCATGATATCCGAGATGGACGCAGAGCTCACAACCGTGATAGGATGCTCCTGGAAATAATGCTTCAGCTTTCTAGCGCCCAGGTACACACCATATGTCATTTTCTGGTAATGCGGATAGTTTTGCTTGGAGCTGGACAACACTTCACTGAGATAATATACTGGGCGCTGCACACTCTTGCCTTCTTCTTCTCGTTCCACCACAATCACCACGCTGACTACTCGGTTAGTCGCAGCAATGTACAACAGCATTGGCTCCTTGGGTAGCGGACTAGCCAAGATGGGAGCACTTGCCAGCATTGCTTTCAACTCATTGAATGCCACATCCGCTTGCGGAGTCCAGACAAACTTGTCACTTTTCTTCATCAGTTGGTACAGAGGCAGGGCCTTCTCGCCCATTCGACCCAGAAAACGGCTCAGAGATGCCAAACAACCTGTGAACTTCTGCACATCTTTCAGTGATCTCGGTAAAGACATGCTCTCAATAGCTTTTATCTTAGAAGGATTGGCTTCAATGCCCCGACTAGAAACCAGAAAACCGAGTAGCTTTCCAGCCGGTACACCAAAGGTGCACTTACTCGGATTCAGTTTCATTTTGTACTTGCGTAGGTTAGCAAAGGTTTCCTCCAAGTCGGCAAGCAGAGTATGTGTTTTGTTCGTTTTGATGACAATGTCATCTACGTACACCTGCACATTCTTGCCGAGCTGGTTGTGCAAGCATTTCTGCATGCATCTCTGATAGGTTGCACCCGCATTCCTCAAGCCAAAACACATGACACGATAGCAATAAGCCCCGTACGGGGTAATGAAAGCAGTCTTTATTTGATCAGCAGGGTTGAGTGCAATCTGGTGAAAACCAGAGTAGGCATCTATGAAGGACAACAGTTCACAACCAGCAGTGGAATCGATCACCTGATCGATGCGAGGTAGCGGGAAAGGATCCTTGGGGCATGCCTTGTTCAAGTCGGTGTAGTCGACGCACATGCGCCACGCAGTGGCAGCCTTGGGATCCTCCTTCTTCTTCTCGACCATGACCGGGTTGGCCAGCCAATCCGGATGCAGCACCTCCATGATGAAATTGCTTATCAGTAACTTGGTGATCTGGTCACCAATGGCCTTCCTTCTCTCATCTCCGAAACGGCGCATAGCCTGCTTCACTGGTTTGGCGTCAGGACGCACATGTAATGAGTGCTCAACCAACTCCCTCGGGACTCCTGGTAGATCTTCATTGGACCAGGCGAATACATCCCAATTCTCACGGAGGAAGTGGATGAGCTCGCTTTCCTATTTCTCCGCCAACCCGGAGCCAATGATGGCTACGCGGTCGGGGAACTCGGGGTCGACCTGGACCTTCTTTGTCTCCTTGGCAGCTTGGAAAGCAGTACCATGCTGGGTACTCGGCACACCTTGTGCGCCAGCTTGTGCGGACTGAGCCATGGCCACCACCTCGTACATCTTCTTCTTCTCGGCAGCGATCACCATCGACTCCGCCAACTGGGAGCTAGCAGAGGCACACTCCATGGACTTCTTGTAATCTCCAGAGATGGTGATGATGCCATTGGGACCAGGGATCTTCATCTTCAAATAAGCCACATGTGTGGAGGCCATGAACTTGCTCAGAGCGGGCCTGCCGAGTAGAGCATGATAGGGGCTCTGATGATCCACCACCTCAAACTGCAGGCGCTCTGTGCGGCAGTTCTCCCGGGTACCGAATAGCACATCAATCCACACTCGTCCAATCGGGTTGCATGAGATCCCGGGCACAATGCCATGGAAGGTGGTCTTGCTAGGCAGCATCATGTTCTCGGCCAGGCCAAGCTTCTCGAGTGTGTCCTTGTACACAATGTTGATGCTGCTGCCGTTGTCGATTAGCACCTTGCTGAACCTCACATTCTTCTCGGGACCCAGGAATGTAGGATCCAGCACCAAGGCATAGCTACCCGGATTGGGCATCACCTTGGGATGATCTGCTCGGGTCCACCTGATCTCCTGGTCACACCAATACATGTAGTGAGGGACAACCGGAATCACTGCATTGACCTCCATGGCCCGCCTGTGCTGTGATTGCTTGTCGACTGGCTCATAAGTGAAGATCATGTAGCTCTCATGGTGCTCTTGGTACTGATTGGAGCCATTGCCCCCATTGTTGCCATTGTTGTTGTTGCCCTGGTAGTTGTTGTTGTTGCCTCTGTTGTTGTTGTTGCGGTTGTAGTAGTTGTTGTTGCGGTATCTCTCATTGTTGAAGTTCTGGTTGGCTCCTAAAGCCACCTGGTTCACATTCTCTCTTCTCGGGTACACTGGCGGCCGAGCTGCGGGTGCGCGAGTAGGCTGCACATTGGCATTGGCGGCTGGCAGAGGAGGAGGAGGAGGCAAGCCATCACTCTTGATTGCCTCCCACCACTCGCACTGCCGAGTAGTGTGGTTAGCAGGCCTCGAGGGATGGTGAGTGTGAAAGCTGCATGGGCCATCCTTCATGTCATCGAAGACAAACTTCTTCGGCTGCTCGGAGTTCCCGCTACCCGACTGAGAGGTGCGAAATGGCTTCTTGTTGCCTTGGCCCTGGTTCTGGTTTTGCCCGTAGGCTCCAGCAGGTTTCTGCCTCTGGCTGCCACCAGCTCCAACAGTCACTGCATTCACCTCTTCGGGATCATACCGATTATCTACTCGGCGCTTGTTGCGGAACTCATTGCGCTTGCTGTTGCTGAAGTTTCTTCTCGGCTCAGAGGAGTCCATCAGTGGCTGAGTAGGATCACCGAGTGCGTACTGATCCGCAATCTTGATGGTCTCCGCCAGAGTGTTCGGCATCTCCCTCTGCAATCTCTGCCACAACATACTGCCATGCCTGCACCCCTGCGCAAACCAAGTAATGGCCTGTGCTTCATTCACACCCTCACAGGTGTTCCTCAATGTGCTCCACCGAGTAAGATACTCGCGGTCCGTCTCGTCTTCTCGCTGCCTGCAAGCTGATAGCTGCTGTGGCCTATTCGGCCTCTTGTATGTGCTCGTGAAGTTGCTGATGAAGGCATCCGAGAAGTCCAGCCAGCAGTTAATGCTGTTCTTGGGCAAGTTGTTGAGCCAAGTGCGGGCTGGACCCTCTAGCATCTGTGGAACATAGCGCACAGCCCATCTTCTGTTGCCATTCGCGATATGGACCGCGGTGACATAGTCATTCAGCCAATCTTCAGGCTTGGTGCTGCCATTGTAGCTCTTGGTGCCTCTTGCAAGCTGAAAGTTCTTCACGGACGGCTCGTTCATGATGCGCGGGCCAAAGCACTCGGGGCCAGGGGGACCCGTGCTCTCCAGCCGCGCCGACAAGCTGATCCGGTCCAACTGATGCCTCGCATCTCCAGGCGCCAGCACGCGCTCACCAACACGGTCATGAATATCATAGCCAGCCATCTCCATAGCCGAGTAGCCATCATCATACCTGTCCACCTGCACAACTGCAGGCTGCTCCACCGGGTTGGCGACTGGCGCCACTGGGCGCGGCTGCTGCCTCTGCCGAGTAGGCTGAGCTGCGGGTTGCCGAGAAGAACCTGGACGTGCGGCTTCTCGGGCAAGGCTTTGAGCTTGATGGGCTTGAGAGCCTGCTCTTGCAGCGTTGTGTTCTTGCCCGGGCTGCTGCGGCACAGCAACCTGTTTCGCGGCAGCAGCCGGGTCATACACCTGCATTTTCCTGTCTCTGCCCGAGCGCCCGCTGCGGCTCTTCTCGCGGCTGGGATGCGGAGACGAGGCCTGATCGTTAGATCTGGCCGCGTGCGAGTGAACCACCTGCGAAGCTCCAGCACCCGGGTTGGCCTTCCGGAACTCCTCGTTCTGCCTAGCGGCCTCCAACACCAACTCGTTGAGCCTCTCCTGCTGCCTGAGACGCGCTTCGCCATCCAGGCGCGGCAACTCGGCAGCCACGGCCTCTGCAGCCCTGAGCGTCTTGGCGGGTGTGCTGTACCTTGGCCTTGTGAAGGTGTTCGCGGTGGCGGATTGGGCGGGAACCTCCGCGACCGTTGCCATCTCGACACCCAAGTTGCGCCGCGTAGCGCCTACTCTGCTAGGCCTCCTGGCGACTGGCGTGAAGCCATGAGCCTTGTTGTACTCGAGCTGGTCTAGACTCAACTCAAGCCTGATCTTGTCCAACTCCGCCTGCTCGGCAAGCAGCTCCTGGAGTTGCCGCTCGAGCTGCTCCCTCACGGCTAGGAGCTCGATGTCGGTGGGAGTGGGCATACCAGGTCGCGTAGCAGACGCGGGAATGACCGTAGACGTGGAAGGCGGCAAGTTGCTCTCCTTCTCGTAGGGCCGGTGAACCCTGCCACCAGCCGGTGCATCAGTCTCCTCGACGACGGCCGCAGCGCCAGTAGCGGCTGCGCCAGTGTTTGCCGCCAAGCCCGTCACCATCACCTCAGCGCAGTTCGCAGAGCGGCACGCGGGCTTTCCGCGTGCAGCAATCACCGCGGGAGGATCCGCCGCGTCATGCACCAGCTCGGGGTACGCGCGGTTGGCGACGGTGGCGACGTAGACGAGGTGAGAGCCGAAGGCGATCACCGAGCCGCCCTCAGGCATGGCCATGCCGCCGAAACAGCCGGCGTTGTCGGTGACGAAGTCGAAGGAGCTGAATCTGTGGACAAGGCCACAGACCACGCGCTCCGCTGAAGAAGATCCCGTCCGAACAGAAACTCCAGACAGCGCCGCTGGTTGCCCCACGGTGGGCGCCAACTGTCGTGGTGGTGTCATTGTAGATGCCATGGGATGGCTAAAGATGTGGGGACGAAGGACGCTGGAGGTGCTCGGGGAGGGATCACGCGACGAGTAGCCGCGTGAGGTACGAAGTAAACACTGCAAACAACACGATCTACCCAGGTTCAGGGCCCTCGTGAGGAGGTAAAACCCCTACTCCTGCCTTTCTTTGTGTATTTTGGTATCTCACCGAGTAGCCACAGTACAAGGTTCTTGCTACCGAGTAGCCACTCTCCTCTAGATGATGAACTAGGTCAAGAACTAGGGTTCCAGTGTGCGATGCCTCACGCAGGAGGCGGCGGGGCACCTTATATACATGGTGCCCAGCCGGATACGTCCAAACATGGCCAAGTGTCGACATAGTGTGCACATCGTCCTTCTTCCGGGTTCCCGCTGACAGCTTTGGTTCCTAACCTTGGCTGCATCTGGAAAGTCGTTGGGCAAAACAAGGGGACAGACTGGTATCACTGTACCTAAACACAGAGTAGACCCCCCTTATCCTGCCACGGCCTGCTTCCATGCTGTCACTGTCAGGCAGGCCGGTCCCAGATGAACAGTAGTTCGAATAGTGCCAAGTACGGACCCAGGATACACGGGATCCTGTGTCAGAACGGCTCCTTTGACTTTCTGGCCCGAGTAGGTTCCCGCCAATTGTTCCCGCCAATTGTACTCGGGCCAACTCTTCTACTCGAACGTAGAGAACTTGAAAGATTCTTCCTTCTGGCCATCTTGAGGTGAAACCGAGTAGCAGTCTGCCGGGTAGCGGGTACCGGGTAGTCGGCTACTCGACCAAACCTCTCTTCTGTTAGCTGCTTTTACCACTTGCCTTTACCCTACTCGGGGGTAACCCCCCGACACAGTGATCCTGGTACTCTATTTTGAGCTATTTGTAGCTAAAGTTCTCTGTACTTGAACATCTGTATGTAAAAAATGAAGATATGATCATGGATTTAAAAGTGATGTTTTGGCTTGCATTTATCATGGTGTTGTCACCATCAATACGTATGGCTATTACTGTTGTAATTTTCGAGGATGTTTCGTCCGGGAATTATCATGCACTTAGTAATAGCTTGTTCATACCAACAAAAAAAATTACCTTTTCATTTCGTGACCGGCGCTGTAGAGCCCTCCGACCAGCGGCGGCCACATCCGCCAATCTGCTGCAGACGAGTCCCGCGCCTCTGTGCACGCCTAAAAGCAATGCTGCCTCTCTTCTGCTCATCTCCCTCTCGAATCCTCCGGGATAGAACCAGCGCATCTGTGGAATTGTGGCGCACATTCGGAAGGATTTCCATGCCGTAATCATGTACCTGCTTCCAGTGCAGCAGCAGTGACCAAAAGCTTGGTATGAAAGAATATCAGAATCATACTTTCAACATGACACTTTACATGGAACCACCAAACCTGCAAGTTTTGAGTGATGAAAAGGTTCAGTTATGCATCCCAAGAGGAATGAGTAATTCCCAAACGTAATTCAAACATACATTTTACATGAGATACGTAAGCTTGCGAGTTTATGTGCAGGTTCAGTTATGCATCCCAATTCTCAAAAGGCACAAACAGAAATTCTATCTTCAAACTATTGGCATCTGCACCCAACCGTAATGATTTCGTTTGAGCCACAGGTTCCTAATTCCATATTGGATACATGAACCCAGCTAGCTAGCCAGGAAACCTTTATGCTATCGTTGTCAATCATTTGGACCAGCATGGGGTGCAGGGGATTACGACAAAGAAAATAAGACCATCCTGCTATCTAGCTAAGAAAGATCACTTTGTCCTGTCCAGACGGAACAATAGCTCGGAAAGAGAAACCAAAATGGCTTCCCAGCTTGTTCCTACCGAAAGGGAAAAAATTACCTCACCTTTCAATTCCTTTGACCGACGCTGTAGCCCTCCGACGCACGATGGCCGCGGTCGCCGATCTACTGGAGATGAGTTCAGCGCCTCCGCGCACACCTCCGCCGGCGCCTACCGCTGAGTCGCCCGCGAGCATGCCGAGCTCGATCCCTCCTCGCCCCTCAGGCACTTCGGCGACATGATTCGAAGAAGGGGCAGGCAAGAGCAGGGGGCGCGCGATTCATGCGCCTACGGCTGGGTCGCACGCCAGCATAGCGAGCTCGAGCGCCTCCTCGGACCTTCATCGACCGGATTCGACGAGATGGGCGGGGAAGAGCAGGGGCATCCGAGCCTCTCCCCGGCGGCGGGAACAAAGAGGAGAGGTGGCTTGAGGAGGTGGGGAGGGCGAGTGGGGAATGACAGGGGCGCACTGCCGCAGCACCTCGAGTGGGCGGTGGAGGTAGGTGACGGGTCAGTGATAGACTAGAGAGAAATGTGAAAAGTCGAGAGTGAGGTAACCGAGTGGAGTGTTAGTGTGTTGTTCTCCGATCAATTTTTCTTAACGAGTCAACTGTGTAGGTGCCATCTTTTTTCTCCTCAGATCTTGTAACAATGGTTTCACAAACAAATATTGTCATAATCATTTCATGATTTTACAGTAAGTTTTTATTACTAAAAATTGATAATTATTATTAATGAATACATATAACATGTGTTGAACATATTCTGTACGTGTATAGGTTGGGCTTGTACGTTGTACCTGTAGCGTCCGTCTCCCCCATGTATTTATTGGGAGACTAGACCCGGTCACACCCCTGTACCTATATATGTGCAATGTGCACGATCAATGCAATTATCGATGCACCAAATCCCCTCAACATGGTATCAGACACCTCCGCATCCTAAGCCCTAGCTTCCGCCCCTAAGCCGCCGCCCTGCGCCGCCGACTCGCCGCCGCCGCATCCTGCCGCCGCCGCAGCCGCCGCCCCGCGCCGCCGCTCCACCCCCCTCTCCCGCGCCGCTGCCCTCCTCCGCAGCCGCGCACCCCAGCCGCCGCGCGACCTCCCCCGCACTACCGCGCCGCGCCCTAGCCGCCGCGCCTCCTCCTCTCGCGCCGCCACTACACCCTCACCGAGTGCGCCGATGGCATCGTCCGTCTCCTCCGGCCGCACCAACCCCTTCGCCGGCCCCGACCCGGCTGTCATCCGCGACATCAACATCCATCAGCGCGTCCCCGTGACGCTCGACGCCACCAACTCCTCCTACTACACCTGGAAGACCTACTTCTCCCTCCTCTTTCGCGAGGAGAACCTCCTGGATCACATCGACGGCTCCATCGACTCGCGCGGCATGCTGGATGATTCCGAGTGGACCTCGATCGACGCTACGCTCATCCGCTGGTTCTTCACCACCATCTCGCGGGACCTGTTCCACACCGTCGTCCGCGAGGGCGATGACGCACGTACCGTGTGGGTCAAGCTCAATGGCCTCTTCACCGACAACAAGCTCCAGCGTCGCGTCTTCTTGCAGCAGGAGTTCTTTGACTGCCACCAGGATGACAAGTCCATTGACGAGTATTGTCGCCGCCTCAAGCAGTTGGCGGACGAGCTGCGCGACATCGGCACCAAGGTAGACGATGATCTTCTCCTCAGTACGCTCACTGCCGGCCTCAATGAGGACTTCGGCAACGCCGCCGGCAACCTCACCTTGATGTCAGATCCCTCTTGTCTCTGTTCATCGCCTTACTCGTGAGAATCCCATTACTGTTGAATTTGACGCCCTTGGTTTTTCTGTGAAGGATTCCCGTATACGGATGGTTCTTCACCGATGTGATAGCCCCGACGAGCTCTACCCAGTGCATCCCACCACCACCACCGCCACTCGTCCCGCCACTTTCGCCACCAGCGTCGACCTTTGGCATGCTCGTCTCGGTCATCCCAACTCCACCGTCTTGCGTCATATTCTCCAGAGTTTTTCATTCTCATGTAATAAAGCCGAACACCACACTTGTGAGGCATGCCGTCTGGGCAAGCATGTTCGTCTCCCCTTTAGCGCGTCTACCACTATTTCCACTTTTCCGTTTCAGTTATTGCACGGCGATGTTTGGACATCCCCGGTTGCTAGCAACACGGGTTATCTATACTATTTGGTGATATTGGATGATTTTTCCCATTATGTGTGGACGTTTCCCCTTCGTCGCAAGTCCGACGTTCTCGCCACTCTCACTAGCTTTTATTCATATGTCGCCACTCAGTTCGGTCGTCCCATCGTTGCCCTCCAAACTGACAACGGAAAAGAGTTTGACAACGCTGTTATTCGTCACCTACTAGCTTCTCATGGCACCATCCTGCGCCTCACCTGTCCCTACACGTCCCAGCAGAATGGACGCGCCGAGCGTGTCCTTCGCACTCTTAACGACTGTGTTCACACGTTGCTCTTTCACTCCAACGTGCCCCCAAGTTTCTGGCCCGATGCTCTTGCCACCGCCACTCTCCTTCTTAACATACGCCCATGTCGTTCCCGCTGGAACTTCACCCCGCATCAGCTCCTCTTCGGTGTACCCTCATCCTATGATGGCCTCCGGATCTTCGGATGTCTTTGCTATCCCAGCACCGCATCCACCACCCCTCATAAACTCGCTCCTCGGTCGGTTCCGTGCATCTTTCTCGGTTACCCTTCCAAGACCAAAGGTTACCGGTGCTATGATCAAGTGTCCCACCGCGTGTACACCTCGAGACATGTTTACTTTGACGAGTTCGTGTTTCCGTTTCAGCAGGTACCCTCTCCGACGCGGCTCGCCTCCGCTATTGGCGAGCTGTCTTCCTCGCCCCAGGCTCCGGCTGCGCCCGCGCCCACGGCCCCGACTGCGCCCGTGCCATCGGCGCCCTTGGCGCCCGCCGCGGCCACACCTCTCACCGGTGTTGTCACCCGCGCTCGGACTGGGACCTTCCGTCCCAACCCGCGCTACCTCGACACCGAGTACGCCTGCGTCGCGTCTTCCTCGACTCCGTCTCCACTGCCCTCCTACGCTCGTGCAGCCCTTCGGGATCCGAACTGGCTCGCAGCTATGCGTGAGGAGTTCGACGCCCTGCGGCGCAACCACATGTGGCAGCTTGTCCCGCGACCCCCTAATGCCAACGTCATTACTGGCAAGTGGGTGTTCCGCTACAAGACTCGTCCGGACGGTTCACTTGAGCGCTATAAGGCGCGTTGGGTGGTGCGTGGTTTTCGACAACGCGCCGGCGTGGACTTCACCGATACCTTCGCCCCGGTTGTCAAACCAGGAACGATTCGCGCCGTTCTTCAGCTCGCTGCCTCCCGCGCCTGGCCAGTACACCAGCTCGATGTTTCCAATGCATTCTTGCATGGACATCTCACCGAGCAAGTGTTCTGTCAGCAGCCCACTGGTTTCGTCGACACCGCCCTGCCGGACCACGTGTGTCTGCTCTCCCGTTCTCTTTACGGGTTGAAGCAGGCTCCTCGCGCCTGGTACCAGCGGATTGCGGCCTTCCTTCACCAACAGGAGTTCCGGTCCACACGGTCCGATGCCTCCCTGTTTGTGTATCACCAGGGAGCCGCTACCGCGTATCTCCTCCTGTACGTCGACGACATCATCTTGACTGCATCCTCGCTGGCCTAACTGCAACAGGTTACAGCCCGGCTGTAACACCCGGGGTTTTTCCCCAAACTAGAAATTGTTTGTTTTCTTTTCGCATCATGGCATCATGCATCATCATGCATTTAAAAACTTACAAACTAATTGAAATTAATCAAATCATGTTTTCAAAAATTTACTAAAATTTATTTGATGTTTAAATCTATTTTTCTTATTGCCTAAACAATTTCTGGAAAATAACCAAACAAAAAAAAAATTCAGAGGAGAGAGAGCAGTCCTAGCCGAACTGGGCCAGTTTCGGCCCATCTAGGCGTTCCAGCCCTATCCATCCCAGCCCAGCCGAAACCCTAATGCCATCCTGGCATTTTTGCACTCCCCTCCCCGCCGCCTTTCTCTCCCTCGCGATCGGGTCCTCCCACCCCTCTCTCTACTCACAGCACACAAACGCACGCAGGAGACCCGAGCCCATCGAGACCCCATCGCCCCAATCCCCTCGCCTCCCCCTCACCTTGTCGCTTCTGTTCACGCCCGCGACGCCATGACTCGCCTCCGAGCTCTCCTCGGGCCTTGCCCCCGTGCTCTCTCCCTCCTCTGTACACCGCCGATCCCCATCCCCCCGTCCTCTTCCTTCCTTGCTCACGCCCCCCGCTCTCCTCTGTTTTCCCCCGCCCGATCGCCGTGCCCCGAGGGAGTCCTCATAGCCGCCATCTGCGCCTTCGCGCGCGCCGGCGCCGTCGACCGCGCGCTCAAGACCTTCTACCGCGCGCACGACCTGGGGTGCGCGGCGCCCACCGTGCGGGTGTACAACCACCTGCTCGACGCGCTGCTCCGGGAGAACCTGGTCGGTGCGGTGGTGTCGCACCCGGACTTCTATAGGATACTCACAGTCCGCTAAACAGTAGATGATTGGATTACGGGGCCTACCTGCACCCGCACCTCTTACGAGTAGGCCAACACGTATACGTGTGACAACCAACCTCTACTATTCATCGTCTGCGCAAACCATCCCATAGAAATCCGAATACTTCCATTGACGTACTTCATAACATACACACATGGTACGTCAACGGAATTTGAACAAGTGATATCACAACAAATCTCTAAGACACAAAGAAATAGAAATAAGTGGCAAATAGCTCTCACTAGAGCAGAGATAGCAAATACAATCATGCAGAGGACACATGTCCCAACAAGTCATCATTACAACACAGCGGAAGCATCCAAAGTGTCTAAGTACAGACAAGATCCAAATAAGCCTAAGAGGCCGGAAACGAAAGGAAAACGGAGCCCATCCACGAAGTCTCGGATCCTGCCCGGGTCCGCTATCTACTCGTCAACAGCCTCGTCATACTCCACGTAGTAGCCACCATGGGGATCCTCGGAAACGTAGTCTGCAGAACACGCAGCCCCAAAGGGGTCAGTACAGACGAGTACTGGCAAGCAAGACGCACAAGATACCAAAGTGTACCCGACAACACCAAGTACAGATGCTCTGGGTTCAACGGAAGATAGGTGATACAAAGGTGCGGCAGCGGGCTGCACTAACCAACTACAGAGACACGCTACGACATCCGGCTAAAAGAAAGAGATAAGATAGCGTATCGTAACCAACTACCACTAACCTCAAACAAACCCATCCTGGATCTCGCCCCTTATCTGAAGAAGCAATCCGAGGATAACCCACACAGTTGGATTAATGAAGGTTCAAGTTATTGTGTCAATCAGCCTATTACTAGTCAAATTATTATTAATTAGGTGTAAGTTGTCTGAGTACTTGTTAGCCAGCACTTTCACCAAGTCATCCATAACCGCGGACAACACGGCTTCTCGAGAAGATTTAACCCTGCAGGGATGCACCAATTTGGCCGTACACGTAAGAATATCCCGCCAGACAGGGGATCAACCCACCAAGCGAGGTACTCAACACAACCCAACTCTTCTTCGCATCAAACCCAAAGAACCACGTGCTGTGCGTGCGCGGCTAATCGAGCCCCCCACGAAGAAAAGGGGGACCCTCATAGCACTGGAAGACCACGCCGCCCTAAATGCCGACTACAAAAGTTCCACCCTGGCGCCAAGGGTTCGTACCTGCATATGCGTGCATCAAATGGAAAGCCCGAACTAAGTGTGGCGATTTGGACGAGATGCGAATCGAATCAGAGTTGCGGGGGGCGCCCATACACGCTTCCCACATGCGGTTAGCGCGCTCAACATGGATCAGTAGACAAGACCCTTTTCCTAATTAAGTTCGACACTAGCAGGCCTCAAAACCACGCCGGGCCTCCTGCCGGTGCCTTATCATCAAATTATTATTACCTCAAACATTAACAGATTGTTGTTTAAACATCGAGCCCCCAGAACGGAATTAAATATGGTAATAGAAATAACGGACATCAGACTCGAGCACAACAACCCTAAGCATGCTAGTAAGACACAGGCAACAAGCAACAGGGTTATAGGTGTGGAGGTGAGGCCATATCAGGGTTACAGGATAACATGTGATAGGATCGGAACACAAGCAACGAGTCATAAGGCTAGCAGAATAGACAACGGAAAGTATCGGTATCCAGTGTGGAAAGGACACAATGGTTCATGTGAGTGAATACTTGCCTGCAAACTCAGTAGCCTGGTACTGGGCTAACTCCTCTGAAGTAGTGTCGTAAACCTCGTCTGTCTCAACGTCGTCGTCTATTCGAGAAGAAGCAAACAAACAACGCAGAGAAACAAACAATCAATAACATGGCATAATGCACAAACATGGGATGATGCATGACAATTTAATTGCTGCATCAAAGATAAGCTAGTTGACATGGTGACATAATTAAATGGGCCCATATGCAATTGAATTGCATATGGTAAAGCCCATGTGCATTAGTTGAGAATTAAATGAACTACAACTAGACATTGGTTAAAGTGGATTAAATGCATGATAGATGATAGAAACAGTTAGGAAATGAAATTCGCTTCAACTAGATATTTTATTTGCCAAATTTGGAGTTGTAGAAATTTAGTTGTGGCTTTTGGCATTTTATTTGAATAAAAATCAGTACTGAAATTAGTGCAAGATTTAGTTTCTCAAAATGTTGTTATTATTGCATATTTGGATAGAGCATTTAATTTTGATTGAAAAACATGTATTACTTTTTGAATTTGGAATTAAAATGAATTAGTTATGAATTAGACAAGTTTGAACAAGATTTAAATGGATTTAATTCAAGTATACAATTATTTGAATTTTATTTGTTCAAAACATTAAATAAAATTCATATTTGAAAAGATTACATTTTTCTGGTTTGAAAACATGTCTTACAAATTAAATTTGAGTTTAATTTGATTTAGTTATGATTTAAACAATTTTAAAGGAATTAAATAAAGTCTAGAAAATAACATAATTTTTAATTGTTCAAATTAGTAAACAGGTTGCATATTTGATAAGTTTAGGAAATTTTGATTGGAATACATATTTTATTTATTAGATTTGGATTTAAAATGCCCAAGTTATTTGCATTTGAAAACAGGGGCTATTTCTGCAATTTTTAAAAGTTTCAGATTTGTTCCAGGGGCTTGGATGCGAAAAAGAAACTTCAGAAAGGCCCCTGGAACCTTTCCCACGCAGCCAGAGCAGCCCCTGGGTCACTGGCAGTGGGCCAGTGCCCAGCTGGTGCGTGCGTGGCGTGTGGGTGGGAGCTGGCGTGGCATCCACTGCCAATGGGAGGTGGGCCCTGCGTGCATGCGTGGCAAAGCGAGCAAAAAGGTGGTTTTATTCGCGCTGCGGGGGATCGAACCCGCGCCCTCGCGCTGCGCGCCGTTGGATCTAGCCACTGCGGTGCGGATCGATTCGTGACAGAGGAGGGGAACGCGGGGTTTTGAGGTGGATCTGAAGCGTGCTCGCTTATCTGACGAAACTGAACCCAAAAGTTCAGTCTTTCGTCTGAACCGCGGCGATAGGCGACGGCACGGCGGTGCTTCCAAGCGCGGTGACCACGATTGGGCGGCTCTGGACGTGTGCGTGTGCGTACTGAGGGGTGTGGAGCGTATGCGCGTGCTTGGGCTGCCAGGAATCGCACGGGAGCGTGCTCGACTACGGCCATGGCGGCACGGTGGCGGACGCTACCGGGGTTTCAGAACGTGCGCTAGCGAAACAGGAAGCGAGGGGGCTGGAGATAGGCATGGGACGTCGGGGTGTCTCACCGGGAGGTGGTTGGGGTAGCTGGTCGAGGCTGCCGTGGTCGGGGACGACGAGTCGACGGTGAGGTTCAGAAACGGACGGAGAGGGAACAGGGGAATTCCGGTGTCGTGGCTGCTGATCGTGCTTGACGCTGCGGTCGTAGAGGTAGTAGAGGTCCTGGTGGTGGCACACGTGTCCCTAGCGTGGCTGGAGATGAGCCATGGCGGCGTGTCGACGGCGAGCTCCTCTGTTGTTCTTCCCCCCTCCCCCCCGAAACGCCGGAAGAGAGAAAGAAGGGTGGCGGCGGACTGGAGGAAGAGGGAAAGGGGGTAGGGTTTGGACGCGCCCTCGGGGAGTAGTTAAAGGAGAGGGAAAGTGAGGAGGGAGCAGGTGGGGGCGCGGTGGTGCGGTGTGTGTGTGCGTGCTGGCGTCAGCTGACGCTGGCCGTACGGAGGAGGGAGAAGGGGCCGCGGGCCGTGCGCTGGCTGGGGTAGTAGGTGGCTGGGCCGGCTGCCTCCCCCAGCCCGTTTTCTGTTTTTATTTTCTTTCTCTTTTTTTTTGCAGAAAAGGAAAAGAGAAGAAAAGATGGGTTTGGTGATAGAAAAAATTTGGGGATAAACTTTTATAGGTTAATTATTACAAAAGCCCAGCTGTGCAACTTTGTTTTCCAAAATTTAAATTTTGTTGCTGTTTGAAAATTCAAATGAATTTGAGTGAATTTGATATTAATTGAATTATTGAAAAGAAGCAAGTTAATAGTTTGAACTTTCAAGTTTAATGGAAACAAATAATTGGTTTGATTTGAAAGTTTCATTTGAAAAATTGTAACAGAACAAGTATGAACAAGGATTTGAAATTTGGTTTGAAATTCAAATGGAAAAAACAAATGAAAACAAATGCAATGCTTATGATGACATGATGCAAACTTAATTTAAACAAGAAGCAAGCATTGTAATGGTGTTTTTCATACTTGGTATGTTACAAAACGCCCCCCTTGAAGGAATCGCGCCCCGAGATTCCTACTGAGAAGAGAAAAGGTCCGGATACTTCTTGCGAAGATCCTCTTCGGTCTCCCACGTTGCCTCTTTATCGGAATGATGGGACCACTGCACTTTTAAGAACTTGGTGCTCTTGTTGCGAGTTTTGCGCTCGGTCTCATCGAGAATGCGAACATGGTGCTCCTCATAAGAGAGATCTTCTTGCAGATCAATAGAATCATGATCAACTGCACGACCTGGATCTTTGAAGCACCTCTTGAGCTGTGACACGTGAAACACATCGTGCACCTTGGATAGCTTTTCTGGAAGTTCAAGACGATAGGCATTTTCTGCACGCCTTGAGAGAATGTTGAAGGGACCAATATATCTTGGTGCTAGCTTTCCTTTGACACCAAAACGATGAGTGCCTCTGAGGGGAGTTACACGGAGATATGCTTTGTCTCCAGCTGCATAGACCATGTCCCTGTGTTTACTGTCATAGTAGCTTTTCTGACGAGACTGAGCAATCTTCAGATTGTCACGAATGATGCGAACTTTCTCTTCGGCCTCCTTAACAATGTCAGGGCCTAAGAGTGAACGTTCACCAGCTCCAGACCAATTGATTGGACTCCTGCATCTGCGGCCATAGAGAGCCTCAAATGGTGCCATGCCTAGGCTTGCCTGGAAGCTGTTGTTGTAGGAGAATTCATCATATGGAAGACATTCCTCCCATTTCATGCCAAAAGAGAGACCACATGTTCTGAGCATATCCTCGAGAATCTGATTGACTCTTTCGACTTGCCCTTGAGACTGAGGATGATAAGCTGTGCTGAACAGAAGCTTGGTGCCCAATGCTTCTTGAAAGCTTTTCCAGAAATGAGAAGTGAAGATGCTTCCACGGTCTGAGCTTATTTCCAATGGAACACCATGAAGAGGAACAATCTTTGCTGTGTAGAGCTCTGGTAACTGACTAGCTGAGATTGTCTCTTTGACAGGAAAGAAGTGAGCTACTTTAGTGAGTCGATCAATGACAACGAAGATTGCATCGTTGCCCCTCTTGGACTTTGGAAAACCAGTGACGAAGTCCATTTCAATCATATCCCACTTCCACTCAGGTATTTTCAGAGGTTGGAGAAGACCGGCTGCTTTCTGATGAACTGCCTTAACACGTTCACAAACGTCACATTCAGAAACGTATTGAGCAATTTCACGTTTCATGCTAGGCCACCAATACAGTTTCTTGAGATCCTGGTACATCTTTGTACTTCCAGGGTGTATGGAGAGAGGAGTTTCATGAGCCTCCTTGAGAATGACATCCTTGAGACTTTGAATTTGAGGAACTGCAATGCGTCCTTCGAAGAACACAGTTCCCTTGTCATCAATTGAGAAGGACTTAAATTTCTCCTTGCCTTCTTTGATGCGCTCTACCATCTTCTTGATTTCAGCATCACGAAGTTGTTCAGAACGAATCTTGTCCTCGAGAGTTGGACTGGCTGTCAAGTTTGCAAGATAGCCTTGAGGAACAAGACCAAGGTTGAGCTTCTGGAATTCTTCATGACGAGGAGGTTGGCTTTCCATGATCATGAGATTATTGCAATACGACTTGCGACTGAGAGCATCGGCCATAACATTAGCCTTGCCTGGAGTGTAAGAAATGGTAAGATCAAAGTCCTTGATCTTTTCAATCCATCTCCTTTGTCTGAGGTTTAGATCTGGTTGAGTGAAGATGTATTTCAGACTCTTATGATCGGAAAAGATTTCAGTGCGATTACCCAACAAGTATTGTCTCCATTTCTTGAGGGCAAACACAACTGCTGCGAGTTCAAGGTCATTTTTTTTTACAAACGACATAGCCGGGTTCCATTATCGAAAAGACAACAGAACAGAGGTCTTAATTACAACGAAAGCCAAAAGAAGAAAAACAAAAGCTGAGGTATGGATAGAAGAGTAACCAGTCCCCTCTAAGGAAGAGTTCAAGGTCATGAGTGGGATAATTGAGCTCATGTGTGTTCAACTGACGTGAAGCATAAGCCACAACTTGACGTTCTTGCATAAGAACTGCACCTAGACCTTGGAGAGAAGCATCACAGAATATTTGGAAAGGTTTGGTAGGATCTGGGCCAACTAGAACTGGTGTAGAAGTGAGTTTAATCTTTAGGAGATTGAGGCTCTAATCACATTGTGGAGACCAAACGAACTTATTGTCCTTCTTTGTGAGGTCAGTGAGAAGTTTGGCAATCTTTGAGAAGTTTGGGACGAAGCGACGGCAATAGCTAGCCAAGCCAAGAAAACTTCTTACTTGCTTCACCGTCTTTGGAGGTTTCCAATCAACAATTGCTTTAACCTTTTCTGGATCAATGGCTATGCCCTTGGCAGAGATGACATGACCAAGATAAACAACTTCGGAAATCCAGAACTCACATTTGGAGAACTTGGCATAGAGACGATGCTCGCGAAGCTTCAAGAGAGTTAGACGAAGATGTTCTTCATGCTCTTCCTTGGATTTGGAGTAGACAAGAATGTCATCAAGATATACCACAACGAACTTGTCGAGGCATTCATGGAGGACAGAATTCATGAGTCGAGAGAAGGTCGCCGGTGCGTTGGTGAGACCAAAGGACATGACAGTGTATTCGTATAGACCGTAGCGAGTGGTGAAGGCTGTCTTTGGAATATCCTCTTTTCTGATCTTTATTTGATGGTAACCCATTCTCAAGTCCAACTTGGAGAATATTGAGGCTCCAGCAAGTTGATCAAAAAGATCATCGATACGAGGAATTGGATATTTGTTTTTGATGGTTTTCTCGTTAAGAGGACGATAGTCAACAACGAGTCTCTTTGTTTGATCCTTCTTCGCAACGAACAGAGTTGGGCAACCCCAAGCCGAGGAACTAGGTTCAATGTAACCTTTTTCCATGTACATATCGATTTGTTCCTTCAACAACTTCAGCTCGGGAGTTCCTATCTTGTAGGGATGCTTAGAGATTGGAGCAGTACCTGGTTCAAGTTCGATCACGAACTCAACTGCTCTGTCCGGAGGCATTCCTGGCAACTCTTCTGGAAAGACGTCAGGTAATTCGCAAACTACCGGAACATTTTCAAGTGAAGGTAGAGGTTTTGCATTGAGGGTGCATAGCTGAATGGAACTTGATTCATGTGGAGAATAGACTATCTGGCCAGAAGGGTGGGACAGAGTTATTGACTTTTGAGCACAGTCAATTTTTGCCTTATTGGCCTTCAGCCAATCCATACCAAGAATGACATCAATGTCAGAATTGCCAAGCAGTATGAGAGAAGCAAGGAATATGTGCCCTCCAATTAGAATTTGATTTTTGTGACTGATCTTAGAAGTTTGCATAGTTGCTCCAGGGTAGTTGACCACTAGCGGGGAACCCAAACGAACAAAAGGGAGTTTAATTGCTGTCGCAACGATCTTTGACACGAAAGAATGTGATGCTCCGGTAGAAGAACTGAAGTGGCAAGCAACAACAAGGTTCCAACGGACGAAAAGGATGTTGAGAAGAACAGGATATCGAAGCAACATTTGGGAAACACGAGACCAAACACTGCCGAGGTACTACGGAAAACCCATCCGGGCTTCTAGAGGATCAATATCTACTGCTTAAGGAATAGAGGATCTGCTTCCGGGGCTTACACGCCTCCGTTCTCAATCGTGAGTAGGCAACATGATAAATCATGTCACAACCACCTCCATTCCTATGGTCTAGTAGATATAACTATCCTAGAGAAACCAGGATACGTGAAATCCTAACTTGAAAGTTTAGATGAGAAGAGAAAAACAACGTTGCACTTCCTTACCAGAAAAAAAAGGGAGGGTGGGTGGGGAAAGAAATAAAAGAACAGAGTTCCTACTCTCACGTTTCATTTTTCCTATATAGCTACAAAATAGTTTCTAGACTGAACTGCGACCAGTAAAAGGGATCCTACAGGCAGATAGGTTCTGATACCATTTGTCGCACCCGGACTTCTATAGGATACTCACAGTCCGCTAAACAGTAGATTATTGGATTACGGGGCCTACCTGCACCCGCACCTCTTACGAGTAGGCCAACACGTATACGTGTGACAACCAACCTCTACTATTCATCGTCTGCGCAAACCATCCCATAGAAATCCGAATACTTCCATTGACGTACTTCATAACATACACACATGGTACGTCAACGGCATTTAAACAAGTGATATCACAACAAATCTCTAAGACACAAAAAATAGAAATAAGTGGCAAATAGCTCTCACTAGAGCAGAGATAGCAAATACAATCATGCAGAGGACACATGTCCCAACAAGTCATCATTACAACACAGCGGAAGCATCCAAAGTGTCTGAGTACAGACAAGATCCAAATAGGCCTAAGAGGCCGGAAACGAAAGGAAAACGGAGCCCATCCACGAAGTCCCGGATCCTGCCCGGGTCCGCTATCTACTCGTCAACAGCCTCGTCATACTCCACGTAGTAGCCACCATGGGGATCCTCGGAAACGTAGTCTGCAGAACACGCAGCCCCAAAGGGGTCAGTACAGACGAGTACTGGCAAGCAAGACGCACAAGATACCAAAGTGTACCCGACAACACCAAGTACAGATGCTCTGGGTTCAACGGAAGATAGGTGATACAAAGGTGCGGCAGCGGGCTGCACTAACCAACTACAGATACACGCTACGAAATCCGGCTAAAAGAAAGAGATAAGATAGCGTATCGTAACCAACTACCACTAACCTCAAACAAACCCATCCTGGATCTCGTCCCTTATCCGAAGAAGCGATCCGAGGATAACCCACACAGTTGGATTAATGAAGGTTCAAGTTATTGTGTCAATCAGCCTATTACTAGTCAAATTATTATTAATTAGGTGTAAGTTGTCTGAGTACTTGTTAGCCAGCACTTTTACCAAGTCATCCATAACCGCGGACAACACGGCTTCTCGAGAAGATTTAACCCTGCAGGGATGCACCAATTTGGCCGTACACGTAAGAATATCCCGCCAGACAGGGGATCAACCCACCAAGCGAGGTACTCAACACAACCCAACTCTTCTTCGATTCAAACCCAAAGAACCACGTGCTGTGCGTGCGCGGCTAATCGAGCCCCCCACGAAGAAAAGGGGGACCCTCATAGCACTGGAAGACCACGCCGCCCTAAATGCCGACTACAAAAGTTCCACCCTGGCGCCAAGGGTTCGTACCTGCATATGCGTGCATCAAATGGAAAACCCGAACTAAGTGTGGCGATTTGGACGAGATGCGAATCGAATCAGAGTTGCGGGAGGCGCCCATACATGCTTCCCACATGCGGTTAGCGCGCTCAACATGGATCAGTAGACAAGACCCTTTTCCTAATTAAGTTCGACACTAGCATGCCTCAAAACCACGCCGGGCCTCCTGCCGGTGCCTTATCATCAAATTATTATTACCTCAAACATTAACAGATTGTTGTTTAAACATCGAGCCCCCAGAACGGAATTAAATATGGTAACAGAAATAACGGACATCAGACTCGAGCACAACAACCCTAAGCATGCTCGTAAGACACAGGCAACAAGCAACAGGGTTATAGGTGTGGAGGTGAGGCCATATCAGGGTTACAGGATAACATGTGATAGGATCGGAACACAAGCAACGAGTCATAAGGCTAGCAGAATAGACAACGGAAAGTATCGGTATCCAGTGTGGAAAGGACACAATGGTTCATGTGAGTGAATACTTGCCTGCAAACTCAGTAGCCTGGTACTGGGCTAACTCCTCTGAAGTAGTGTCGTAAACCTCGTCTGTCTCAACATCGTCGTCTATTCGAGAAGAAGCAAACAAACAACGCAGAGAGACAAACAATCAATAACATGGCATAATGCACAAACATGGGATGATGCATGACAATTTAATTGCTGCATCAAAGATAAGCTAGTTGACATGGTGACATAATTAAATGGTAAAGCCCATGTGCATTAGTTGAGAATTAAATGAACTACAACTAGACATTGGTTAAAGTGGATTAAATGCATGAGAGATGATAGAAACAGTTAGGAAATGAAATTAGCTTCAACTAGATATTTTATTTGCCAAATTTGGAGTTGTAGAAATTTAGTTGTGGCTTTTGGCATTTTATTTGAATAAAAATCAGTACTGAAATTAGTGCAAGATTTAGTTTCTCAAAATGTTGTTATTATTGCATATTTGGATAGAGCATTTAATTTTGATTGAAAAACATGTATTACTTTTTGAATTTGGAATTAAAATGAATTAGTTATGAATTAAACAAGTTTGAACAAGATTTAAATGGATTTAATTCAAGTATACAATTATTTGAATTTTATTTGTTCAAAACATTAAATAAAATTCATAGTTGAAAAGATTACATTTTTCTGGTTTGAAAACATGTCTTACAAATTAAATTTGAGTTTAATTTGATTTAGTTATGATTTAAACAATTTTAAAGGAATTAAATAAAGTATAGAAAATAACATAATTTTTAATTGTTCAAATTAGTAAACAGGTTGCATATTTGATAAGTTTAGGAAATTTTGATTGGAATCCATATTTTATTTATTAGATTTGGATTTAAAATGTCCAAGTTATTTGCATTTGAAAACAGGGGCTATTTCTGCAATTTTTAAAAGTTTCAGATTTGTTTCAGGGGCTTGGATGCGAAAAAGAAACTTCAGAAGACCCCTGGAACCTTTCCCACGCAGCCCCTGGGTCACTGGCAGTGGGCCAGTGCCCAGCTGGTGCGTGCGTGGCGTGTGGGTGGGAGCTGGCGTGGCATCCACTGCCAATGGCAGGTGGGCCCTGCGTGCATGCGTGGCAAAGCGAGCAAAAAGGTGGTTTTATTCGCGCTGCGGGGGATCGAACCCGCGCCCTCGCGCTGCGCGCCGTTGGATCTAGCCACTGCGGTGCGGATCGATTCGTGACAGAGGAGGGGAACGCGGGGTTTTGAGGTGGATCTGAAGCGTGCTCGCTTATCTGACGAAACTGACCCCAAAAGTTCAGTCTTTCGTCTGAACCGCGGCGACAGGCGACGGCACGGCGGTGCTTCCAAGCGCGGCGACCACGATTGGGCGGCGCTGGACGTGTGCGTGTGCGTACTGAGGGGTGTGGAGCGTGTGCGCGTGCTTGGGCTGCCAGGAATCGCACGGGAGCGTGCTCGACTACGGCCATGGCGGCACGGTGGCGGACGCTACCGGGGTTTCAGAACGTGCGCTAGCGAAACAGGAAGCGAGGGGGCTGGAGATAGGCATGGGACGTCGGGGTGTCTCACCGGGAGGTGGTTGGGGTAGCTGGTCGAGGCTGCCGTGGTCGGGGACGACGAGTCGACGGTGAGGTTCAGAAACGGACGGAGAGGGAACAGGGGAATTCCGGCGTCGTGGCTGATGATTGTGCTTGACGCTGCGGTCGTAGAGGTAGTAGAGGTCCTGGTGGTGGCGCACGTGTCCCTAGCGTGGCCGGAGATGAGCCATGGCGGCGTGTCGACGGCGAGCTCCTCTGCTGTTCTTCCCCCCCGAAACGCCGGAAGAGAGAAAGAAGGGTGGCGGCGGACTGGAGGAAGAGGGAAAGGGGCTAGGGTTTGGACGCGCCCTTGGGGAGTAGTTAAAGGAGAGGGAAAGTGAGGAGGGAGCAGGTGGGGGGCGCGGTGGTGCGGTGTGTGTGTGCGTGCTGGCGTCAGCTGACGCTGGCCGTACGGAGGAGGGAGAAGGGGCCGCGGGCCGTGCGCTGGCTGGGGTAGTAGGTGGCTGGGCCGGCTGCCTCCCCCAGCCCGTTTTCTGTTTTTATTTTCTTTCTCTTTTTTTTTTGCAGAAAAGGAAAAGAGAAGAAAAGATGGGTTTGGTGATAGAAAAATTTTGGGGATAAATTTTTATAGGTTAATTATTACAAAAGCCCAGCTTTGCAACTTTTGTTTTCCAAAATTTAAATTTTGTTGTTGTTTGAAAATTCAAATGGATTTGAGTGAATTTGGTATTAATTGAATTATTGAAAAGAAGCAAGTTAATAGTTTGAACTTTCAAGTTTAATGGAAACAAATAATTGGTTTGATTTGAAAGTTTCATTTGAAAAATTGTAACAGAACAAGTATGAACAAGGATTTGAAATTTGGTTTGAAATTCAAATGGAAAAAACAAATGAAAACAAATGCAATGCTTATGATGACATGATGCAAACTTAATTTAAACAAGAAGCAAGCATTGTAATGGTGTTTTTCATACTTGGGATGTTACAGGTGGTTCCCGGGTACGACAACATGAAGAAGGCCGGCGTAGAGCCCAACGTGTACACGTACAACCTGCTCATCAAGGCGCAACGACGATCCTCCACCTCTCTAGCTCCGCCGCCGAGTCCTGCCCCTCCTCCCTCCAGCTCGTCGGTGCGCTGAAGTTGTTTATCCTCCCTCTGCCTCCATCGCCCGTAGAAGGACGTCCTCTCAAGATCCTCGTCGACCTTTGCTCGTTGGCTGGTCGACACAAGTCTCACAAGAAGAGTGGTGCCTCCCGGGTATCCATTTGTGCATGTGCTATGTTGTTGTGACCGAGGCCTTCGTGCTCGTTTCTTTGTGACCGTAACGCTGCCGAGATGTACACCGTATGATACCGCATCGACAAGATCATCGCCGACAAGTACCGCACCTCGAGAACCTCGGACCGAACCACGACCACGACTACACCTTTGACAAGATCTCAGCTTCGTGTCCGCCGTTGTATGTGTTGTGTTGTCCGCCTTTGTGCGCGCCTTGTACCACGAAGCCGCCAAGTTCTCCAACGACCCCGAAGACGGTGATGTCGCGGTTCGACCACCACTACATCGACTACGGAACGAGAACGACTACTTCCACTACTTCCCCGACGTCGACTACTTCCTCTACGTCCGTCTACTTCCTCCACGTTCCGAAGTTTCCGGCGTTAACCTCGAAGATCATCTCTCCAACATGCGAACCCAAACCCTAACCCTATGCCTATATGCCTATTTTCTAAATGTCATCTATATCGTGCATATTTAAAATCATTCATCATGTCACATTGCATTGTGTGGGTTGTGGGTAATTAGCAATCACCTAACAATTAAATATGGAAGTTGTTGGGATGCTATATATAGTAGCTCGGTTCCATTTAAAATTGCATAGCTCATCTTTATCTCATCTAGCTATGTTAACTCAACATTTAATATTGATGGGTAGATAAAATAACTTGAACCGCTTAATTAATTGTTGGGATTCCGATTCCACTTAAGTTGGCTAAGTTGCATCTCGCATGTCATGTATATAAAATAGGATCATGCTGGATCTTTTGCCGTAGAAGTAATTGTTGCATCCGGTGTTTCTTTTAGCTCTTTGCTTCTTCGCGGATAGGACGTTGAGATGATGTGAGCAACGACAAGTTCTTCGGATGTACTCTACTTACTGGATTTCAGGCAAGTATACTCACTTGCTACCTATGTTGCCTTTCCTCACTTGTTACCGATTCTTTCCGTTGTCTAATCTGCTAGCCTTATGATTCGATGCTTGTGTCTCGATCCTATCATATGTTTACCTTGCAGTCATGATATAGCCTTCCTTCCACTTCCTATCAACTGTTGCTTGTTTACCTTGTTGGCCCTCGTGTCGTAGTTGCATGCTTAGTGTTGTTTGCGCTCAAGTCTTGTTGCCCTTTTTCATATCACCTGTTTAGTTGATAGTTGGGTTTCAATTTAATCAACAACATGTTAATGTTTGGGGTAATAATAATTTTATGATAAGGCACCGGCAGGAGGCCCGACGTGGTTTTGGAGCCTGCTGGTGTTGAAACTAGGAAAAGGGTCTTGTCCATTGATCCATGATGAGCGCGCTAACCGCATCCGGGAGGTAGTATGGGACCCCCCTCGACTTAGACCTGATTTGCAGCTTGTCCGAAGAGCCACACTTAGTTCGGGCGTTCCATTTGCGCATATGCATAATGGGAGGTGCCCCCATGGTTGATGATGATTATGATGGTTATGATGATGATGATGCATATAGGGCGAGGCCTGTGGTGCCGGGGGGTGTGGTTTTCACCCTTGCGCTTAGGTTAGGTCGGACTGGCCGGGACCTTATAGCTCCGTGGCTCCTAGGATGGGTTGTAGAGACGGTTTGAGTCGTGTCGAGCCAACCTGAGTTTTAGTTGGTGGCTTGAGTGTGTACGGGTACTGTAGCGCACCCTGCAGGGATGAATCTTCTCGAGAAGCCGTGTTGTCCGCGGTTATGTGGCGACTTGGTGAAAGTGCTGGCTAACAAGTACTCAGACAACTTACACCTAATTAATAATAACTTCACTAGTAATAGGCATATTGTCACAATAACCGGAACCCTCATTAATCAACAGTGTGAGTTTCCTTGGGTTGCTTCCTTAGTAGGGGGTAACACTGGATGGGTATTGTTTGGTGAGTAGTTATAGTTGGTTTTGTCACGCTATCTTATCCCTTTCTTTTAGCCGGAAGTTGTAGCGCGTCTCTTTAGTTTGTTAGTGCTGCCCGCTGCCGCCTCTTTGCAATAATCCCTTCCTTCCGTTGTACCCAAAGTATTTGTATCTTGTGATGATTGGTTACGCTGGTATCTTGTGAGTATGGCTTGCCAGTACTTAATAGTACTGACCCACGAATCCATTTCGTGGCTGCATATTCCACATTGCAGTCAACAGGTTTGAAGTCTGACGACGTTAGTTTGGGAATCCCTCCGGCTTGGCCTGGGCAGGGATTGGACGCCATCGGTTATCTTCAGGACTCTTAGTCCAATTTGTATCTTGTCCGTAGTCGGACACTATGTTGTTTCTTCCGCTGTCATTTGGATCTTTGTATTTTATCAGTTGTATCCTTGACTCGGTTGAGTCGTCTTGTATATACCTCCTCTGTTGTTGTTGTGGATTATTCGTGAACTGTTGTAATGTTATCACAAGTGGCAACCTGAATCGGTTATTATGTGGATTTTGGCGGAAATGCTGAAATCCGCATAGTGCCCGATCCCGGGGCGTCACAAATGGTATCAGAGCGTGGTTCCGATTCCCAATGTTGTCTCGATACGAATGGTTATCGAAGCAACGGGTCCGCAAAGCCTGTAGGATAACCTCGCTAACGGTCGTTGTTTCTAGAGTGTCAAAAACTATTTTCTGCTAAACTATTTTGAAAAGCTCTCAATAGGATTCTTGTTTTATCCTTATCTCTATTCTATTTCTCCTCTCATCTTATTTGTTTTGGAGTCTCTCTTCCTCTCAATCTTTCAAAGTTTTAGGATCCTACGTGGGTGGATGTTTTCTGAGCCGTTAACCTAATAGGTTCGATCATCGGAAGATTCCTGGTGGGAGAAGATCGTCATCAACCCGAGCAAGATTCCCTTGTTAGTGGTGTCGAGAACTTTTGTTAGCGGTGTCGAGAAGAAGAGATCCGCCCACTGACCCGGGAAATCAACCGCAGCACGAAGACTCTGTAGTCGACACCTCTCTTCCCCTTGCCTTGGGTGGATTGCGAGGGCGCAATCCCTTGTTAGTGGTGTCGTCTGTAACACCCGGGGTTTTTCCCCAAACTAGAAATTGTTTGTTTTCTTTTCGCATCATGGCATCATGCATCATCATGCATTTAAAAACTTACAAACTAATTGAAATTAATCAAATCATGTTTTCAAAAATTTACTAAAATTTATTTGATGTTTAAATCTATTTTTCTTATTGCCTAAACAATTTCTGGAAAATAACCAAACAAAAAAATGTTTTCAGAGGAGAGAGAGCAGGTCCTAGCCGAACTGGGCCAGTTTCGGCCCATCTAGGAGTTCCAGCCCTATCCATCCCAGCCCAGCCGAAACCCTAATGCCATCCTGGCATTTTTGCACTCCCCTCCCCTGCCGCCTTTCTCTTCCTCGCGATCGGGTCCTCCCACCCCTCTCTCTACTCACAGCACACAAACGCACGCAGGAGACCCGAGCCCATCGAGACCCCATCGCCCCAATCCCCTCGCCTCCCCCTCACCTTGTCGCTTCTGTTCACGCCCGCGACGCCATGACTCGCCTCCGAGCTCTCCTCGGGCCTTGCCCCCGTGCTCTCTCCCTCCTCTGTACACCACCGATCCCCATCCCCCCGTCCTCTTCCTTCCTTGCTCACGCCCCCCGCTCTCCTCTGTTTTCCCCCGCCCGATCGCCGTGCCCCGAGGGAGTCCTCATAGCCGCCATCTGCGCCTTCGCGCGCGCCGGCGCCGTCGACCGCGCGCTCAAGACCTTCTACCGCGCGCACGACCTGGGGTGCGCGGCGCCCACCGCGCGGGTGTACAACCACCTGCTCGACGCGCTGCTCCGGGAGAACCTGGTCGGTGCGGTGGTTCCCGGGTACGACAACACGAAGAAGGCCGGCGTAGAGCCCAACGTGTACACGTACAACCTGCTCATCAAGGCGCAACGACGATCCTCCACCTCTCTAGCTCCGCCGCCGAGTCCTGCCCCTCCTCCCTCCAGCTCGTCGGTGCGCTGAAGTTGTTTATCCTCCCTCTGCCTCCATCGCCCGTAGAAGGACGTCCTCTCAAGATCCTCGTCGACCTTTGCTCGTTGGCTATTCGACACAAGTCTCACAAGAAGAGTGGTGCCTCTCGGGTATCCATCTGTGCATGTGCTATGTTGTTGTGACCGAGGCCTTCGTGCTCGTTTCTTTGTGACTGTAACGCTGCCGAGATGTACACCGTATGATACCGCATCGACAAGATCATCGCCGACAAGTACCGCACCTCGACAACCTCGGACCGAACCACGACCACGACTACACCTTCGACAAGATCTCCGCTTCGTGTCCTCCGTTGTACGTGTTGTGTTGTCCGCCTTTGTGCGCGCCTTGTACCACGAAGCCGCCAAGTTCTCCAACGACCCCGAAGACGGTGATGTCGAGGTTCGACCACCACTACTTCGACTACGGAACGAGAACGACTACTTCCACTACTTCCCCGACGTCGAATACTTCCTCTACGTCCGTCTACTTCCTCCATGTTCCGAAGTTTCCGGCGTTAACCTCGAAGATCATCTCTCCAACGTGCGAACCCAAACCCTAACCCTATGCCTATATGCCTATTTTCTAAATGTCATCTATATCGTGCATATTTAAAATCATTCATCATGTCGCATTGCATTGTGTGGGTTGTGGGTAATTAGCAATCACCTAACAATTAAATATGGAAGTTGTTGGGATGCTATATATAGTAGCTCGGTTCCATTTAAAATTTCATAGCTCATCTTTATCTCATCTAGCTATGTTAACTCAACATTTAATATTGATGGGTAGATAAAATAACTTGAACCGCTTAATTAATTGTTGGGATTCCGATTCCACTTAAATTGGCTAAGTTGCATCTCGCATGTCATGCATATAAAATAGGATCATGCTGGATCTTTTGCCGTAGAAGTAATTGTTGCATCCGGTGTTTCTTTTAGCTCTTTGCTTCTTCGCGGATAGGACGTTGAGATGATGTGAGCAACGACAAGTTCTTCAGATGTACTCTACTTGCTGGATTTCAGGCAAGTATACTCACTTGCTACCTATGTTTCCTTTCCTCACTTGTTACCGATTCTTTCCGTTGTCTAATCTGCTAGCCTTATGATTCGATGCTTGTCTCGATCCTATCATATGTTTACCTTGCAGTCATGATATAGCCTTCCTTCCACCTCCTATCAACTGTTGCTTGTTTACCTTGTTGGCCCTCGTGTCGTAGTTGCATGCTTAGTGTTGTTTGCGCTCAAGTCTTGTTGCCCTTTTTCATATCACCTGTTTAGTTGATAGTTGGGTTTCAATTTAATCAACAACATGTTAATGTTTGGGGTAATAATAATTTGATGATAAGGCACCGGCAGGAGGCCCGGCGTGGTTTTGGAGTCTGCTAGTGTCGAAACTAGGAAAAGGGTCTTGTCCATTGATCCATGATGAGCGCGCTAACCGCATCCGGGAGGTAGTATGGGACCCCCTCGATTTAGACCTGATTTGCAGCTTGTCCGAAGAGCCACACTTAGTTCGGGCGTTCCATTTGCGCATATGCATAATGGGAGGTGCCCCCATGGTTGATGATGATTATGATGGCTATGATGATGATGATGCATATAGGGCGAGGCCTGTGGTGCCGGGGTGTGTGGTTTTCACCCTTGCGCTTAGGTTAGGTCGGACTGGCCGGGACCTTATAGCTCCGTGGCTCCTAGGATGGGTTGTAGAGACGGTTTGAGTCATGTCGAGCCAACCTGAGTTTTAGTTGGTGGCTTGAGTGTGTACGGGTACTGTAGCGCACCCTACAGGGATGAATCTTCTCGAGAAGCCGTGTTGTCCGCGGTTATGTGGCGACTTGGTGAAAGTGCTGGCTAACAAGTACTCAGACAACTTACACCTAATTAATAATAACTTGACTAGTAATAGGCATATTGTCACAATAACCGGAACCCTCATTAATCAACAGTGTGAGTTTCCTTGGGTTGCTTCCTTAGTAGGGGGTAACACTGGATGGGTATTGTTTGGTGAGTAGTTATAGTTGGTTTTGTCACGCTATCTTATCCCTTTCTTTTAGCCGGAAGTTGTAGCGCGTCTCTTTAGTTTGTTAGTGCTGCCCGCTGCCGCCTCTTTGCAATAATCCCTTCCTTCCGTTGTACCCAAAGTATTTGTATCTTGTGATGATTGGTTACGCTGGTATCTTGTGAGTATGGCTTGCCAGTACTTAATAGTACTGACCCACGAATCCATTTCGTGGCTGCATATTCCACATTGCAGTCAACAAGTTTGAAGTCTGACGACGTTAGCTTGGGAATCCCTCCGGCTTAGCCTGGGCAGGGATTGGACGCCATCGGTTATCTTCAGGACTCTTAGTCCAATTTGTATCTTGTTCGTAGTCGGACACTATGTTGTTTTTTCCGCTGTCATTTAGATCTTTGTATTGTATCAGTTGTATCCTTGACTCGTTTGAGTCGTCTTGTATATACCTCCTCTGTTGTTGTTGTGGATTATTCGTGAACTGTTGTAATGTTATCACAAGTGGCAACCTGGAATCGGTTATTATGTGGATTTCGGCGGAAATGCTGAAATCTGCATAGTGCTCGTTCTCGGGGCGTCACACCGGCTAGGCGCCGAGTTCGCCCTCAAGGACTTGGGGGCTCTGCACTACTTCCTCGGCATCGAGGTCGTCCGCCGTGCCTCGGGCTTCTTTCTGCATCAGCAGAAGTATGCGCACGAGCTTCTGGAGCGCGCAGGAATGCTTAATTGCAAACCTGCCTCTACGCCTGTCGATAGGAAGGCTAAGGTGTCCGCCGTCGAGGGTTCTCCGGCGTACGACGCTCCGTTCTACCGCTCCATCGTCGGTGCGCTTCAGTATCTCACTCTGACGAGGCCTGATCTTCGGTATGCTGTTCAGCAGGTGTGTCTACACATGCACGCTCCGCGAGATACTCACTGGGCCCTGGTGAAACGGATTCTTCGGTACATCCGTGGCACCATGGCCATGGGATTCACCTTGACGGCATCCTCCGACATCAGCCTTGTCGCCTACTCCGACGCCGACTGGGCTGGCTGTCCCGACACTCGACGCTCCACCTCCGGTTACTGCGTCTACCTCGGCCCCTTCTTGATCTCGTGGTCGTCCAAAAGACAACCCACGGTTTCACGCCCGAGTGCCGAGGCCGAGTACAGGGCTGTGGCTAACTCCGTTGCCGAGTGCTCCTGGCTCCGCCAGCTGCTCCAGGAGTTGCTATGTGAGGTTCCCATGGCTACGATTGTCTATTGCGACAACGTCTCCACGGTGTACCTCTCGGCTAATCCTGTTCATCATCGCCGGACGAAGCATATCGAGCTCGACATTCACTTCGTTCGGGAGCATGTCGCCCTTGGTCGTGTTCGAGTTCTTCACGTACCTACCGATCAGCAGTTCGCCGATGTGATGACGAAGGGCCTTCCAACCTCGACTTTTGAAGGTTTTCGATCCAGCCTTTGCGTCTCAGGCGACGCTTCGACTGGGGGGGGGGGTGTTGAACATATTATGTACGTGTATAGGTTGGGCTTGTACATTGTACCTGTAGCGTCCGTCTCCCCCCTGTATTTATTGGGAGACTAGACCCGGTCACACCCCTGTACCTATATATGTGCAATGTGCACGATCAATGCAATTATGGATGCACCAAATCCCCTCAACAACATGGTATTGAGCTGAGGAGATAATTTCTGGTACATATTTTCAAGTATGAAGGGAACGAGGCTCTAAACAGTATCCTAGCCAAGAAACGAATTATTATAGATAAAATCATTAAATGGACCTTCAAGAGGGAATAGACAATGTTGCTTATTTTTTGTTTTAAGTATTTTTGTAACTAATTATCATACATTTACGTGATCTTGAATTCTATGTAACATGTGTTACGTTGACCACTTATATTGTTGGGCATGAGACACGTTAAAATGATTTTGGTAGAATAAAACTCGCTAAAAGAGAAATAAGATTCAACGTGTGTTGCACGTGCACGCTTACTAGTACGGAGCAAAGGACAAAACTTGGTCGCGATTTCTTAAAAGAGTAAAATGCACCCGCGGTACTTGAACTTGTCACGAAAGCTCAGTACGGTCACTGGACTCAGAAACACACTCATTACGGTCATCATGTACGATGGGACGTGAAAATACGGTCACTGTGCACCGTATCCGTGGCGTAGCTCCACGTGTTGACCGGTCAGTCGGGAGGAATCGCGAGTGGGCGCTGTCTTTTTTGTGAAAACCCCCTTGTGAGGAATCGCGAGTGAGCCCTCACCTGGTCCTCTTCTTTGCCCCCCACCTGGTCCAAACCGTTTCGTGGAACCCGAGGCGGCGGAGAGGTGGATGAACGCACACAGTACGGGGACGACGTCGAGGTGATCATCGTCGTCGAGCCGTCGCAGAGAGGAGGAGGAGGAGCGGGCGTCGCGAAGAGTTGGCGCCTCCACCATGTCTCCTGTTCGGCGGCCTGAAGGAGCCCCTTCCCCTGTGTACAGTAAGCTTTTCCTCCTCCTCCACCATGAATTCCGTTCTTCAATCCCGAGCTTTCCTCTGTTTTGTTTACCCTAGGGGATTCGCATAAGGCTAGTTTGTATTTGCCTGATATTTGAACTTGTTTACTCGTTGATTTCGGTATGGTTTAACTGAATCAATCTAGGGGGTTTCAGTAGAGTTTTACGTGAGTAAAGGAAAGGTGGTAAATTTGGGGCCTTTTCTGAGTGATGTATCCATGATTTGCTCGCAGGACCTCGAGAGAGCAAGTTTTCTGTCAAATTTCACCATGGTGGTTATTTCATAGGGGAAGGCATCAATAGATCATATGTGGATGGGCATGTTGTCTGGTTTGATCAAGTAGATAAGCTGATATGGTCTCCTATCATGGTTGAGCATTTAGTTGAAGAAATTGGATGGGAAATGGCAGGCAGAGTTAAGGTTTACTACTGTATCCCAATACTTGACATAACCAGGAATGGTCTAGGGGAGATAACAAGTGATGAGGACACTGACTTCATGCTTCAATTCTTGGGCATTGGTCATCATTTCTTCAACTTGTATGTTGATCATGATAATAGTTTGATGGCTAACAAGGATGATGATGATGTCCTTTATAGTCCAAGAGCTAGGCTACCTCATGTTATCAGTCCTACAAAGGGAGTGCAGAGTGGATTTAATGTTGAAGAAAGCAGAGCATCAGAGGTTGAGGAAGAAGAGGAAGAACCAGATCAGAGTAGAGAGGAACAGAGTAAGCAGCAAGAGGAGCATATTCCACTACAGGTTGTATATGCACAGCAAGAGGAGCACTCAACTGAAGATGCAACAGGGAATAAAGATTCAGACAGTGATTCTAAGGATTCAGACTTTGATCCTGATTCAATAGTTGACAGTTAATATGACATTTCAGATGATGATGATGATGACCTGTATGCTGACAATGTAGATGATGATGAACTAGTGGTCTTAAAAAAGAAGGAGGAACCTATTCTGATCAAGAATCAAGTCAAGGCTAATGGAGAAGGTGATGCAGGGGGAATTGAAGTGAATGAAGGTAAGGAGGAATATTGTTCTGAAGAGGATGACTTATGGGGACCAGATTCTGATGATGAAGTAAACAACAAGTTCACAATGTTCAGAAGAGAGGACCTGCACTGCCCTAAATTTCATGTTGGGCAAATATTTGACAATGTGACAATGTTAAGGGAAGCAATTAAAGAGTACAGCTGTAGGAACAGAGTGAATATCAAGCTTCCAATAAATGACAAAAAGAGAGTCAGAGCTGTATGTTGTGAATCATGCACATGGTACCTCTGGGCTTCACATGACAATAGAAGCAATTGTTTCATGGTGAAGAAGTATGTGCATGAACACACATGTAGCAAGTTGTGGAATGTCTGTGCTTTCACTGCCCCATTTCTGGCAAGGAAATACTTGGAGAGTTTTAGGGCAGACCAGGATATGAATTTGAGAAAATTTTCAAGGAAAGTGCAAAAGAAAAGGCACATGACACCTGGCAGGAACAAGTTACAGAGGGCAAGAAGGTTAGCCATGAAGATCATCTATGGGTATGAAGCAGGGCAGTATAAATTACTCTGGGACAATCCAGGTAGCTCCTTTTTTGTTGCTCTTGATGATAGTGCTAGGTTCAACAGGGCATACATGTGTATTGATGCATGCAAGAGGGGGTTCCTACAGGGGTGCAGACCAATAATTTTTCTTGATGGGTGTCACATCAAGACTAGGTTTAGAGGCCAGTTGCTAGCTGCTGTGGGCATTGATCCAAACAATTGTATTTTTCCTATTGCAATTGCTGTTATGGAAGTTGAAGACAAACAAAATTGGTGTTGGTTTCTTGAAAGACTGAAGAATGATCTAGGCATTGTCAACACTGCACCCTGGACACTTATGTCTGACAAACAAAAGGTAACTACTGATGACAAAATGTTGGTTCCTTCATATTGGTTTGTATTTGATAATGCTGTTGTACTTGTTTTTTTACTGATGTACTTTTGGTTTGTCAATGCTTCATAGGGACTCATAAATGCTGTCAGTGAGTTGTTCCCTGATTCAGAACATAGGTTCTGTGTCAGACACACGTGGAAGAATTTCCAGCAAACTTTCAAAGGTGATGCACTAAAAATCAACTTTGGAAGATAGCTAGAAGTACCACAGTGGTGAACTATGAACTATACATGAATGAGATGAAGGAGTTGAATTTGGATGCATATAATTGGTTGCATGATCTTGAGCCACACACTTGGGTCAGAGCCTTTCAATGTGACCTACCCAAATGTGATATCTTGATCAACAATAATTGTGAGGTCTTCAATAAGTAAGCAATGTGATATCTTCCATGTCATTTCCTATGTGTTCCATGTTAACCATTTAGTAGTGCTGATATATTCTATCCATGATAGGTACATTCTTGATGCTAGGGAACTGCCAATCCTCTCCATGTTTGACAGGATCAAAGAGCAATGGATGACTAGACACTACAGCAAGCAGCTTGAGGCTGAGAAAATGCAAGGTACCATATGCCCAAAGATAAAGAAGAAGATTGAGGAGCTTAAGGAACTTGCAAACACTGCTTATGTGCATGGGTCAGGGGATAAATTATTCCAAGTTGGTGACAGAGGGGTGGAATACATAGTTGATCTGAAGACCAGGAGTTGCACTTGCTGTAGATGGCAGAAAAGTGGAATTCCTTATCTACATGTACTAGCAGTATGTAGACATGAGAGACTTGATGCTCATGCACTGGTGGATCAATGCTACTCAGTGCATAGCTTCAAGATGGCTTATAAGAACATAGTGTATCCATGCAGGGATAGGACAGAATGTGAAAAGATGGATGGGCCCGCCAATGAGCCTCCAAATTATCAGAAGCATGTTGGCAGGCCATGCAAGAGCAGAAGGAAATCACCAGAAGAAATTATATGTGGAACTGGTGGGAAAAGAATGTCAAGACATGGTGTAATAATGCACTGCAGCTATTGTGGTGAACCAGATCATAATAAGAAAGGCTTGTAAATACTTCAAAGCTGGAATGCCACCTCCAAGAGCCAATGTGGAAGTTCCAGAAGCACAAGTGGAACCTGAAGAACCTCCTATAATTAACCAGGTATTTTTATCACTTAATTTAGTTGTTATTTTGCTCATCATTGCAATTATTGTTCTCACTGTCATCATTGCAATGACAGGATCACAACCCAACACAGAACAGTTCAACAGAGGCCATAGTAATTGAAGATCTTATGTTAGACAACATGCTTCAACAGGTACTTATGATCTTGTTACATTTACAGAGGACACCTTACTTCACAGAACTGCTAAAACCCTTGTATTTTGTTACATTTACAGAGGCCACCTAACAGAGTTGTTGAAAGAACAGCAGTACCACATTCAGCATTTCTCACTCCTGCTCAAGACCTCCTAAACCAAACTCAAGGAAGCACAAGCACAGTGACACAATCTGAGCTTACAAAGCACCTACTTCTGTTGAAGAGACAAAGAGAGAAAGAGCTGGAGGACAGAAAACAGGCTATTTTACTACAGAGAAGGGAAGCAGATGAGAGAAAGGTTGAAGATGCAGCAAGGAAGAAACATGAGCAGGCAACCAAGAAAGCTGAAGATGCAGAAAGGAGGAGGCTTGCTGCAGCACAGGAAAGAGAGAAAAAGAAACATGACAAGGAAATAATGAAGCAGGCAAGAGCCCAGACAAGAGAATTTGTGCAACGGACTCAAAGGGAACTTGCTGCAAAAAATAAAGCACTTCTTGATGCCCAGAAGAAGGCTCAAAGGGAGGCCGCTGCTGCAAAGAAACAAGAAGAAAAACAGTTGGCTGCAGCTCAGAGGGAGGCACAAAAGGTTGCAGCTGCAGCAGAGAGAGAGAGGCACAGAGATTGGCAGCTGCAGCAGAAAGAGAGGCACAAAAAATTAGCAATTGCTGCTCAGAAGGAAGCACAGAGAATTCAAAAGGAGAAAGAGATCAATGAAGTGCAGGGGGCTACCAGGCAGGCAAAGAAAGCAAGATACATTCCCAATCAAGATGACACTCATGTCACTGCTCCAAAACATGTGTCCATGTTTGACATCTTTAGGTGATCAGGACATCTTTATGCTTTTGAGACCTTATGTAATAAATCTGATGCTACTATGATCAGGACATCTATGTTTTTAAATCCTCAGACCTTATGTAATAATGCCTAGACTACATTATTCTGCTTTTGTATAAAAATCCTGGCTGGTATTGTTACTTCTCATATTTTCTGCTTACTAATGATCACATGTTAGCAGCACCAACACATTCAGATAACACTGATAACTGTACTAAAACAAATACTGAAACTGCACTTGCTGTAAATACCAGAACCAACACATTCATTACCAACAGTACATATTACATAGAGTACTCTATTACATAACTTGAACCACACAAAGCACTAAAACTAACTTGGTTACTAACAACATTCAGACAACAGTACCACAATAATACTGACAGCACAGACTACCATTTCTTCATTGCTTCAGCACACTGATGACAGTCACCACACAAAGCACAACCAAGCTTGCCATCATCATCTTCATGACTAACAGCAGTTCCCTGCCTACCACCAGCAGTGCCCTTGCTTCCTGCCTGGTCATGAAATCTCTTCTTGCTCCACTCCTTCCAATCCCTGACTGCTCCATTCCTAGCCCCAGTGCAACTCGATCTGCTTGCCTCCCATTGCAGCTCTCTCTGCTTGCCTCCTCACAGCAAATTTCTTCCTCTTTATCTCTTCTAGTTCCTGTCTCCTCTCATCAGCTGCTCCCAATGCTTCAATCCCATCATCCCCAACAAGAATGTCATGATCCACAAGGTAGCCAACGTATTCGAGCTCCCAATGCCAGAAATCACAGTTGGTCTAGCAATCAAACAAGAGACCACAAAATCAACTTCTCTGAACCAACGAATATCGAAATGGGCAAAAATGGAGGAGGAACAGAGAAGCAGGAGAAGACATTGGGTTACCTCCTCATTGACGCAACGGCAGAACACCCACCCCGCGTGTTCCGATGTCTTCGAGGTGAACATCTTCACCTTCATGTTGCAATCCGGGCAGTGGATTTGCGGCACAGGTACAGCACGAGCACGGACTCCAGAACGGACTCCAGAACTTGCAGACATTGAGGAGCGGCGACGAGTAGCGACGTGCGGCAGCACCAATCGGCAATGCAGCTAGGGATTTGGGGGAGAACGCAACTAGGGATTTGGGGGAGAATGCAACTAGGGATTTGGGGGCGAGCGAATAAAAGGGGAATTTGGGGGCGATGACACTTTAGCACATAACCCCTCAGATAACAATCTAGTTCCCTACAAATCCATCCACCACAGCGCCCACTCGCGATTCCTCCCGACTGACCGGTCAACACGTGGAGCTATGCCACGGATACGGTGCACAGTGACCATATTTTCACGTCCCATCGTACATGATGACCGCAATGAGTGTCTTCCTGAGTCCAGTGACCGTACTGAGCTTTCGTGACAAGTTCAAGTACTGCCGGTGCATTTTACTCTTAAAAACGTGCGGCCTCATTATTTCTTATCGCGTGCTCACTCGTTGCGGCCGCCCCCGATGCCAATCGGACCTCCACCATGCATCCTCCTCAATGATCCTCGACCCCGAGCGCCTCCAGCTTCTCTGCTCCTCCTCACCGATGACCGACGAGGCAAGCTCCACCGCCTCGGGCTCCTACTGCTCGACGTGGCCCGGGCCCCGACCTCCGCTCCTGCAAGCTCGCCGTCCCTGACGCGAGACCTTTCCCGAGCGCCGCCGGGTCCTCTGCTCATCCTCATTGATCGCCGGCGAGGCAAGATCGGCCGACCATCTAAGCCCTTCGAACGCACCTTCATGGGCTTGGGGAGAAACAGCTCCAGTCTTCTGCACGCCCTCATGTACCAGGTTCCGATTCCCCGAATTCCCTAGGACGCGAGTACAAACCAGAAGGAAAACACTGTAAATCACCCGGGGGAACGTTGCGTTCCGTCCCCCGGGACGGTGTCCGTTGGATACGCGCGACGTGGGCGGTTAGATTAGGCGCACGTCCCCGCCGGTTTCGCCTGGATTAGGACAACACCCTTTGTGTTCCTCCGTTGTTTCCCATTTTCTCGCTTACCGTTACGTTTCCACTCGCGCGGCGCGGAGGCGGCGACGAAGGCGAGGTGAGCGACCCGGGCGGCGACGGTAGGCTTCACGGGCGGCGACGAGAGGCGACGCCGTCGACGCGGTCGCCCTCCTCCTCCTCCTCCTCTCCGGCTATTCCTGAGGTTCTATTCCTTTCGCCCCCCTCCTCCTCTCCGGCTAGGCCCCCCTCTTCATCACCGGCGACATCTCGTAGGTAGGGTAGCAGTCGTGAGCGCCGGTGGGCGGCGGAGCGGTCGCGGGTCTTTGCGCACTCCGGCGCCCCCCTGCCCGAGCCCTATCGTGCTCTCAGGCGCCCCCCCGACGTGACCAATTTCGCCTTATTTTGTATCAACGCCGGTAGCTAGGGTTACGCAGCGGAGGCGAGCGGCGGCGCTGTCGCAGGTCTGCGAGGACTCCGGCGCTGCCCTGCTGCGCCCAATTGCTGTCTCAGGCGACCCCCTGCCCTTGACCACCATCGTTGCTCCAGGTTGTTGGTTCTGAGCAATAGTTGCTCCTAATTTTGCTACAACAGTTAGTGCCCAACTTCTTCAGTAGCAATTGTTTGTAGCAAAATGCTCCACTGCACTCCACCTAACATGTGCTTATTCCCTGTTTGTGCTTAATTGTTAGTTGTCTTTTTTGAGCAAATTGCAAATTATTTTAGCAGATTTTAGACTTTTTGAGCATATTTTTAGTTGCTCAACCACATTCGACACCCCGTGTACACATAACCGTGTTTGTAGCAATTTTCCTTTTCAGTTCGAACCGTACGTGCAAGTAGTTGTATTTTCTGAACTTCATCTATTCTTTTTGCAGGTTTTTTGGTGTACTTACTGAAACTGCATTTCGTTTTCCCAGTGTTTTGTGTGTTAGTTAACAATACTAAGTACATTATTTATCGAGGTGTTTAGCGTGCAGGTGTTATACTTAACATCGGCATCGATCACCGAAAAGTCGGTGAAGTTTGGCCTGAGAGTTTTGGGACAGAACCCAACCGGATTATTCGGACCGAATATTTCATATTGGACCGGATATTCCGGTTGCTGTTGAAGGAGCGCAAAAATGGCTAAGGACTGGAAGGTTTGCGTTCAGAAGTCAACCGGATTATTTGGTCCGGATTATTCATCCTGGACCGGATATTCCGGGTGCTGCGCAAAACTGCTAAGGACTGGAAGTTTCGCTTTCAGAAGTCAACCGGATTATTTGGACCGGATTATTCATCCTGGACCGGATATTCCGGGTGTTGCGAAAAACTGCTAAGGACTGGAAGCTTGGAGCTACTGGAGTCAACCGGATTATTTGTACCGGATATTTCATATCCATACCGGATATTCCGGTTGCTGATGAAGAAGTGGAAAAATGGCTAAGGACTAGAAGTTATGCGCACTGGCACCTACCGGATTATTTGTACCGGATTATTCCGGAGCAACCGGATAATCCGGTACAGTTCTGCAGATCTGCGTGGAGCAAGCTGACCGGATATTCCGGTCCAAACTTGGACCGGATATTCCGGTACCTTTTTTCCTGCACAACGACTAGTTGTGAGGAGGGGCTATAAATACCCCTCCTCTTCTTCCCCAAGATCTAGTTCTTCCCCTTAGCATTTATGAGCATTTAACAACTCACCAAATCTCTCATATCTCCCAATCCCTCCACCCAATCTTGAAGATCTTTGGAGGATTGAAGGAGAAGGCCCCGATCTACATCTTCACCGAGCCGTTCTTCATTTCCCCCTCATTAGCTTGAGGGATCTAGCCTAGGGTTTCCTCTTGTGGAGAACCTAGGCATCTTGATACTTGTTGGTGATTCAAGAAGAGTTGGGAGCCCCCAATTTGGTTGTGGGTGTGTGCCCCAAGGTGTTTGTAAAGGATTCGATCCCCGCCTCAAAGGGGTTCAATAGTGGAAGGTGAACTAGGCCTTTGTGGCGGAGTTCATCGGAGAATAGGGTGAAGCCTTAGTGGCGTTGAGTAGGCCTTCGTGGCGAGCTCACACCCCTCCAACGAGACGTACTCCCTTAACAAGGAGGAACTCGGGAATACATCGTGTCTCCGTGTGCTTCCATCAGTTACCTCGTTCCTCCCTCTCTTTACTTACTCGTACTTGTTGCATTAATTGCTTGCCTTGTCATATAGGTAAATTCACCACTAGTTGCATTATCTAGAGAATTTACCTTATTGTCAAGCCTAAACTACAAGAAAAATTGAAATTGGTCGTAGCACCTATTCACCCCCCCTCTAGGTGCCCATACTTTACTTTCAATTGGTATCAGAGCCTCGGCTCTTCTATCGGGCTTAACCGCCTAAGAGTTTAAGTATGGGAGATGATACGATTGATGCCCCGTCCGATGTCAATGTGACTATGGATGATCTCAATGCATTGAGAACTTCATTGACCTCATCCATAGACACAAAATTTGATGAGTTGCGTCAATTCATGGCACAACTCCTCAAAGACAAAGGACCGGAGGTGGTCGACTCATCCCCTCCGGAAGAACCGGAGGGTGCCAAGAAAGGGGTTGATGGTGAACCACTTAAAACTGCTTCCGCCCAACAATCCGCTAAGAAGGGTGCGGGTGATAAGGAAGATTATCGCGCCGTTGACGGCCGATATTCTCCCGATCCCCCCGTCCCTTTTCCCCATATAATCCCTAGAGGAGATCCACCTAAAATTGATGCTTATTCTTTTCGTGAATGGCAATACTATATGGAAACTCACTTGAACTCTTATTGTATAGATCTTTGGAGAATCACTCGTGACGGATACAAGCCATTTGATCCCAAGAATCTCACAAGAAGAGAGGTTGTAGATTGCCAACTCAATTACACCGCTTTATCCATCCTTCATCAAGCCGTGGTCCCCAATCACATGCCACATCTTCAACACTTCTCCACCGCCAAAGAAACATGGGATGCACTTGTCATCATGTTTGTTGGGAATGAGAGCATGCAAAGAAATCGCTATGACACCTTGACCAATGAGGCCGAAGGATTTTTCATGCGTGATGGAGAAGATCACGTTGACTTGTATCGAAGACTCAAAACTCTTGCCACCGCCTTCTCTAATGCGGGGGCAAAGTATATTGACGATGCTTGGATCAAGAGGAAGTACATGATTGCCGTGATGCCATTTGAGGGCCCGGACTTGAAGAGCATTCAAGGAATACATGACTTCTCCATCATGACCTCAACTCAAGTGATGCAAGAATTGTGCTCCTACAAAGTGCAAACCAAGAATGCTCTTGACAACCGAGCTAGGGCTGTCGGATATATACCGAATAGGGGTATAGAAGATGGTAGACAAAAGTGCCGGACTACCAGGGTGGCCCAAGCGGTAGTGGGCTTAGGTCCATTGGGCGGCCCAGTAGGCCGACGCGCAGAAGCCGGATTCTAGAAGAACCCGGATCACGGCCCGCGTGATCTGGCTTGGAGAAGAAGACGGATTCCTTACCGTCCAAGTTACCAGTTAAACGTAGTCTTCTAGGTTTCCTAATCTGTAAGCCCTAGTCCGGCTATTATATAAAGCCGGACAGAGGATAGATTTCATAAGTTCTAAGTTGAATAAGCTCTAAGTTCTAGGTTATCTCGCCGAGAAGCTGATCCTCGCCGAGTAAAGCTAGATCTATTCCCTCACACTGTAACCCAGAATTACGGGCTTTAGTCCCTTATAGTGAGAAAGGCAGGAGTAGGTACGCCGTACTGTCGCGACGTACCGAACCTGGGTAAAATCCCGTGTTCTGTGTTACTACGCCGTTCCGTTACCCCACGTCTCTACCGTAGTCTCATGGCACCCCAGTCTATGAAAACTACTACGATGTCTCGACAGTTGGCGCCCACCGTGGGGCAGACGACGTCAGGCGTGAAGTTCCGATCTGGGATATTAGGCGGAATCGGAAGATCGACCACTGTCGGAAGCTTGGAATTCGACAACGACGTCGGGCGCTTCCTCGACAACGGATCCTACATCCCGGCGCAAAACCATCTGGTAAGTGCCTGCGTTTTACCGATTGGATCTGCAAATATCTTTATCGGATTAACCGCGGAAGCAATGGGGTTTTGCGGTGAAAGCAATTATCTCCCACCCGCCCTATACCCAGTCGAAGACGACTATGATGCCGGATTTTGCTCAGATCGCCGACAAAACAGTGATACCCACTTTATCGGCATGGTGCAATCCGAGATCGCCGAAAACACGGATGACGGAAATCCCGTGCAAGAGGCAGACAACAATACACCCGTCCCAGAGACGGAAGAACCAATACCCGTCACAGAGACGGAAGATCCGACATCTGTCAACCAGACGATGAACTCGGAAACAGAATCCGTGCTCGCCGCCATTGAGGCGAGATTGGAGTCGGAAACCGGATCGGATAATTTCTCCGAAGACGAAGATGACGATGCCTTCGTACGAAAAGTTAAATCCTTTCAAGAGGGATTCCATGAAGTGCTAATGGCAAAACCAGCCGATACAAAGGGTGCCGATAGCCAGGAAAGCCCTAAAACCCCTCCGCCAGAGGAAGAGAGGGAAGACGGAGAAACCTCTCCGATATTTCCTAATGTTAAGGAGATGACAGAGGATGAACCTGTCAAAAAACCTCCATCTTCCAAGAAAAAGCACCGTGCTTCCAAAAAACTCCAGTACAAACTCCGGAAGAAACAGTTAGCTGATCTCGCTGACGAAAACCTGGAAGTTGGAGATGTTAGTGGCACAAAACCTGCGGAAAAGAAATCTAAGGAAATCACTGCTCCGCCAATGACAGAACTGGAAGAGCAAGAACTATTACAAACTCCAGTGGGACCCAATGAACCCCCTGAGATGCTGGAAGCCAGGAGACAAGCTTTCCAACGGCAACAGCAACAACTGCTTAGATCTCGGCAACACCTCCAACAAACCCATAATGACATCAAAATTATGAAGCAAGAAATTGAGGAGTACGAGAGAAAGCACAGATCTGTCTTAAAACCTACAAGGTTACCCGGAATTACAAAACCGGAAGAGCTGCCGCCGAAAGAAAGGTTATATAACCCATCTTGGCAAAAGCAGCTAAACGGCAAAGATGCCAAGGGTGAACCAATATACAAAACCGCAGCTGAAAACGCGGAAGCAGCGTTCGCCATCCTGAACAATGATCTGTATTCTAACGGGGAAAAACTCCAAGGGGTGTATGCTTTCCTAGGAAAAGCATTACAGCAGCAACAGCGAGGACAAGAGCGATCAGGGAGGCTGCATGATAATTCCGCCCTCTGCAAAACTGTTACTTGCGCTGCTGGAGCACCTGGACCGGAAGAACCAGGAGATTCGGACAAAAAAGAGGATCCGAGAAAAGACAAGAAAAACCCCGACAACCGGGACGCAGCGTCTAGAACCGGACCTCATCTCCCGAAAGATGGATATAAACCACACGATCGGGAAGACAAACACCGGAATGACGGCAAAATAATGCCACCTCCGAGAAACCCAGCCGAAAAAGCTGGAAGATACGATACACCTCACAGGCGTGAAAGATCTCGGACACCGCCCAAAGATAAGGAAAGGTACAGGAGCAGGACTCCACCTAATCCCAGAGGGCGTGACAACGGAAGAGATAGAGATAACCTCGGAAAAACGCGTCCGCGTAACAATGGAAAAGAAAGGAGTAGATCCCCTTCTGTCCATTCAGCCGGGAGATATTCTGCGCATATTGACAGAGCAGAAAAGGATGATCTATACTTTGGTCCTAAGTGTTTCACTGACAGGATCCGAAGGATAACCCTGCATTCTGGCTTTGCCAAAGTTGGTCCAACCTACCAAAAATATACCGGCAGTACAAACCCGGATACCTGGCTTTCAGATTATTACACAGCCGTCCAGATCAACAACGGGACAGACCTGGAAGCTGTCAAGTTCCTTCCCCTAATGTTGCTAGACGGAGCCAGAGATTGGATTAATGGTTTACCATCAAGAACTGTCGACAGTTGGGATGATATGGCGAGAGTATTCACTCAGCATTTTCGAGGAACATACAAACGCCCAAATAGCATCAACCAGCTGAACCGTTGCACCCAATTTGAAGACGAACCATACGTGGATTTCATCTCCAGATGGACTGCAATGAAGAATAGTTGCTCTGGGGTAACTGACGTACAAGCAATGCATGCTTTCGTCAATGGCCTAAAACCCGGACTCGTACCGTTCATGGTTGGCTCTAAAAAGCACAAAGATCTCGGGTCTATGCTTACAACCGCTAATGAGCATGCTGCAGCCGAAGACGACATCAGAGCAAGAGGAGGCAACATTGAGTCACTAATACTGGCCAAGAAAACACCTCGTTCTGATAAAAAAGCAACCCCGGAGTCAACAACAAAGCCCAAGGAGGTTAACTTAGCCTTGGGAGGAGAAAAAGGGAACAAGTGGAAAGGCCGCAGTCCGGATCCCATCAATTACACTCCTGAAGAATGGGAGAGAATTAAGTCGGAACCCTGCGTCCACCACTCCCAATTTGGCAAACCTACCCATACAAACGCGCAATGCCGGCTAAATAAGCATATGAAAGGCAATGCAGGATCCGGGAATAAGGGGAAGGGCTCCAAGAGGAAGCCCGCCGGACAAAAGCCAGAAGCTGACAAAGAAGACAGTGAATCGGACACTGATAACAAAATCCAGGAACAACAGCGGCAAGGCGAACCCAAATTTCCGAGAGTTGATGGAGAAGCAATGTTAACTTTCCTAGCAACTCCATCAGCAAAGGTGGCCAAAAGAACACTCCGGGAGATAAACGCAGTCATTCCTGCAACCCCGAAATTCTTGAAGTATTCCAACACACCAATAATCTGGGACCAGTCTGATCATCCCGGAAATATCCCTGAACCCGGCACACAAGCTCTTGTTGTAAGCCCTATTGTTCAAAACACTAGGCTAAGAAGAGTGCTGATGGACGGAGGATCCAGCATCAACATAATGTACCTAGATACATTGAAACACTTGAAAATATCCGAGTCCCAGCTCAATTACAGCAATATACGCTTCCATGGTATTGTTCCTGGCAGGCAAGCACGCTCCCTAGGAGAAATTTCCCTAGATGTCACCTTCGGAGATAAAGATCACTTCCGACAGGAAAAAGTATCCTTCGAAGTTGTGCCGTTCGAGAGCGTGTATCACGCAATACTCGGACGTCCGGCTTTCGCCAAGTTTATGGCAAGATCTTGCTACATCTACAACAAGCTGAAGATGCCAGGACCCAAAGGAGGAGTAATCACCATTGCCGGTGATTTCAAGCTGGCAAACGAGTTGGAGAAGCAAAACGCCCTTTGCGCTCAAAGAGTTATAGCTCAGGAAGAACTAAAGGAGTTAGCCAAGGAGGTATCGCCGAAAGAAATGCCGGCAGGGAAAGAAACTCGGAAGCCAACAGATAGCTTCAAGGCATCCGAGAATACAAGACAGGTAATCCTAGATCCCAAAGATCCGACAAAATTCGTCGTTGTAGGGACTGGGATGACCAACAAATAGGAAGGCGAGCTCATCAAGTTCCTCCGTGAGAACTGGGATATTTTTGCCTGGTGTCCAGCTGACATGCCAGGCGTACCCAGGGAACTTGCTGAGCACCAACTCAAGGTTATTCCCGGATCAAAACCCGTCAAACAAGGTCTCCGTCGATTTGACGGAAGAAGACGGAAGGCTATTGGCAAGGAAATTATCCGGCTTTTAGCAGCGGATTTCATCAAGGAGGTAATCCATACTGACTGGTCCGCAAATCCGGTATTAGTACCGAAGAAAGACACAACTGCACTCAGAATGTGTATAGATTACACAGGATTGAACAAGTTATGTCCGAAAGATAGGTTTGCGCTGCCGCGAATCGATCAAATAATAGATGCCACTGCAGGCTCTGAGCTTTTATGCTTTTTGGATGCATACTCCGGGTACCACCAAATACGCATGAAAAAGGAAGATCAAATCAAGACTTCTTTTATAACCCCGTACGGGACGTATTACTACGTAACCATGCCTTTTGGCCTGAAGAACGCAGGTGCAACATACCAGCGTTGCATGCAACGTTGTTTGCATAGTCAGATTGGAAAAAACGTCCATGTTTACGTGGACGATATTGCTGTCGTAACCAAGGAAAAAGATTCACTCCTTGAGGATTTGCGAGAAACTTTCGATAACTTGCGCACCTATCAGATGAAGTTGAATCCATCTAAGTGTGTATTCGGGGTTCCCTCAAGTAAACTTCCGGGTTTCATCACTTCTCATAGAGGAAAAGAAACAAACTCGGAAAAGATCAAAGTAATCTCGGACATTTCAAATCCTACGCATGGAAAAGGTGTTCAAGAATTGCTGGGTTATGCCACAGCCGTGAAAAGATCTATTAATCGGCTGGGGGCTAAAACCCTTGAAATCTACAAGTTGCTGGAGAAATTCGACAAAGTCAAGTGGATTACAGAAGCTTGGAAGCGCCTTACAAGTTATGTCCCCTTCTGTACTCAGTTCAAATCTATGTAAACATCTTTTGAGATCATGAAATAAAGTTGTCGGAATGCTGTCATCCATATTTCTTATAAGTGCAAAGTGTTTCCGCCTCATCTATTTCCCGATGATCTTACAAATTTCTCAATGTTAACCCGAATTGTGCTTGCGTACTCGGCGTTACATAACTGAATGATTTTTCAGCCTTTTAACGGCTAAAGGAAACTTGAATTGCCTGCGTGCCCAAGTTTCACTTAAAACTTTCCTTGTTTCTCTAAGTCTTATCTGATCGTGCGTATGCTGGGTTACTGGAACTAGTTAGTAAAAATGCCTTTAGCACGATTCACGTTTTCGAGTTTCAAAACTGCTTGGTTCGTCCCCAGTTACTCGGCATAACGATTCATAATGCTATTTGAGCCATTTCAAACACTAAGGACAGTTAAAGCATATACACCAGAGAACTTAGAAGATAAAGGAATGGTAAAATTCAAACAACTTGCAAAGTAATTTCATAGTTTAAACTGCAAAAGGCGGAATTTTCATTAATACATAAGAAGCATTACATTTTGGATTACAAATGAAAGAACAGTAATGCTCCTATTGTCTACATCTTCTATCCAGGTTCCAGGTAAACCCTTCAAGAATCCGACTCCTCCTCGCTGCTTTCTTCATCGGGAATCGGAGGAGCTTCTTCTTCTGGATAGTGGACGCCGACATTTACCATGGCGGCAATCTGGGTGGCGTGGCCCTTAACTTCACCAAAGATGGTGGATCGTTGCGCATCCGTGTATCCCTGAGGGACACCGGTGGCCACACGCCAGGATTTGGCACTAGGGTAGTGCATGCGCATAAGGCCTAAGGCCATGCGCGCACCACCCCGTGCAGCGGAGCGGAGAACGGACTCCTTGGACTCCGCCACCTCCATGATGATACCCGGAAGTTTTTCAACTTCCGAGCACTCCCCAGATTTTTCGGGAAGAAACTTGCCTACCAACTGCGTTGCAGCAGCCTTCATCAAGTTCCATGTTTCCCCGAAAGCTCGGATGCCTGCAGCCCGAGCGCCATCTGGGGTGTCTCCTGTTTGATCCGATAAAGCATACAAAAGGGTTAAGGAGACAAACAGAGAAAGCAAAACATGGAAATATGAAGATGAGGGTAAAAGTTTACCGATGAGTTTATCGATCTCGGAAACTTCCTCCAGGCGAAGGTTCAGAGCTTCAGTCAAATCCTGGATGGTGGATTTGTCTTTCTCCGCCTGCTCGGAAGCCTTGGAGTTAGCCACTCCAAGGGCCAGATTGCTGGCTTCCAGGTCTTTTTGAGCCTTCACAAGATTCTTGTGAAGCTCAAAATTCTCATTGCGGAGAATCTCGGCGTTGCCGGAATCTTCCGCTGCTTGTTTAGCTTCAGCTAAAGCAGCTGAAAAAACAAAGGGCAATTCCGAGTTGATCAATTTCCTCGAGAAGAAAACCACAACAAAGTCTTAAACCGGAAATGTCAAAGCGAAAAAGTCTACCTTTCGTTTCCGTCAAAGCGAGCTGAGATGATTCCAGCTCCGCCTCTCTCTCCTCAAGAATAGAAAGAAGACTTCGAACTTCTTTATTCTTGATAGTGAGCTTCCTGAAAACTTCAAGGTTTATGGCCTCGGAGGTTTGCTGAAACACAGCAAGGAAAAGTATGGTTAATAAAAACATCAAAGCAAAAAAGCACGCATTTTGTTTAATGCTTGGGGGCTAGAGTTACATACCTGGATCAAACGCTGCAAACCTGCCAAGTTTTCTTGGAATCCTTTTGCGTATTCTGCAAAATGGTTCCCGGCTGCGTCCAAGCCTTCATTGATCGCTTTGAAATCCTTGTCGAAGGTGGGGATTTCCTCGTCAAAAGTTCGAGAAGATTCCCCCACTTTCGGGGCCGCCCTTTCCCTCGTGTCCGACTCGGACACAACGGGCCGGCTGGGCTCTGGGGGCTTGGTGGTGGTGGTGGTGGCAGTAAGTTCTTCCGCCATTGACTGCGGCGTATCCGGGGCGACGGCGGGAGATGGTTGGCTGCCTCGGTTGGAAGCAGCTTTGAGCTTCTTCAACTTCCTCGGCTTCAAGGTGGAGGGGGGCAAGCTAAAAACCAAAATCCGGATAAAAGTCAAAACACCGAAGATGGATGAAAAAAGCTCCCATGAAAGAAAAATCCAGAAGAACTAACCTGGACGTGGCGACGGGGATTCCGTCAAGATCGATAATTTCCTCAGAGGAAACTATCTTCTTACGCTTGCGGCCACCAGTAGTAGCGGTGCGCAGCGCGTCCAGCTCAGCCTCGGAGGCTAACTCCGAGTCTGGAAGATCCGCAAGCTGTCGGAAAAAACTAATTAAAACCAAAAGGTAGATTATCCAAGAATTGAAGTTGTACCCAAATGGCGGAAATTTTACCTTGGGAGCGGGGTTGTTGGCCGTGTACATTGGCCGACTCTCCGCGTACTGGTCGCGTGATGCGACCAATTGATTGATGCGCCGCTTAAGCTCTTTCGGGGCCCAATCCTTGTCGGCTGTCCGCATAGGATCTTTGGCCCCCGAGTACTCGCACAAAAGGCGGCCTTCATGGTTCGCCAACGGCTGGATCCGCCTGTTCAGCCAGCAGATGACCGTGTCCATACCGGTCAAAGGTGGCTTTGAGGAGGTGAGCTTGGCGATGCGCCTCTTGATCCTTAGTAGATCAGGAGGCAGAACCTGGACGGCCTCTGTCACCCAGTTATCCTGGGGAACGGCGGCGGAGTTTACGAAAGGTGGAACCCCGACGGCCTTTTTAGGAAAGGGCACGTCGGGGTGATAGAAGAAAGAGCCCGTCCAAAATTTGACGGACTCGGAAGTTTTAATCTTGGGGAACCAATCCTCTCGGAATCTCCGAAGAGTAAAGGAAATGGTCCCGCAAGTGGGGAGAGCACCCTCCACAGAGTTGCGTTTTACCCCAAAACAATACATCCAGAAATCTAACCTAGGCTCTATTCCTAGGTAACCCTCAAACAAGGCCTGAAAGCCGGCCATGTATAGAATAGAGTTGGGAGGGAGATTATGTGGTTGGATGTTATAGTGGGATAAAACCTGGAGAAAAAAGGAAGAGGGTGGAAGCCCCATACCTCGCAGAAGGTGGGAGGTAAGGAGCACTCTTTCGTTCTCCTGGGGCGTAGGCTCGGTCTCTTCATCTGGGACCCGCCACTTCTTCTTCAGCACCAGGCCCTCCTTCTCCAAGTTAGGAAGAAGAGCCGGAGGAATACTGCAGGCACTCCAGTTGCCTGCAGTTTCCTCCTCTTCGTCTCCACCGGCGGCGGCAGCGGACGCGGCCCTCGCGGCGGCGAGCTGCTCGTCAAGGAGCTCTACTTTCTCCTCCACCGTTTCGGGAGCGAACGGTGGAGTCGATTTGGTGCTGGACCCCGCAACATCTGCGGTGGCGGAAGCATTTCCTCCGCCGCCCGCCGCGGACGCCATGTTCTTCTCTGGCTCGCCGCCGGCGTGCTTGGGCGACCCAACTTGGGGATCTAGATCGCCCAGAAGTTCGTCGATGGAGGCGCGGGCCGGTGATGATTTCGGGGACGCCATCGTGCTTGGTGGTGCTGGTGCGCTCCGGCGTAGCAAGGGCTCGTCGGGGCAGGGACTAGCTTTCGCTCTCGAGCTTGCGTTCGTACCAATGGTGAAGGCAGTGAGGGAAGTGAAGAAGATTGCCGATGGGCTCGAGGACGGCTATTTATAGCTGGAAATCGTTTAGATACGTGCCAACGGCTCTTTTGACCGTTGGATGTTCGACGCGTGTCGCTCGCCGGAAAATCCGGGAAACGGAACGACAGAGGAATGATGGCTATCTCCTCGTTTCTCGTGAGAATCTGTCAGAGATACGTTGCAGGGTTTCCCGCGTGAAACCAAGCGGCGCTTGCGTCAGCATGATTAAAGCGCTGATGTCACGTTTTCCTTTTCCGCGAAGGATCGCGAGAAGAAAAGCCGGATTTTCATAGTTCCGAGTTTTATGTTACCATCTCCTTTGAAAGGAAAGAAGAAAGAATCAAGACTGCTGAATCAAGTTTCCCGGACAAAATGTATTTGACGAAAGGCGGAGTTTCAGAGTTTTGACCCTTCCTGGGGGCTACTGTCGGATATATACCGAATAGGGGTATAGAAGATGGTAGACAAAAGTGCCGGACTACCAGGGTGGCCCAAGCGGTAGTGGGCTTAGGTCCATTGGGCGGCCCAGTAGGCCGACGCGCAGAAGCCGGATTCTAGAAGAACCCGGATCACGGCCCGCGTGATCTGGCTTGGAGAAGAAGACGGATTCCTTACCGTCCAAGTTACCAGTTAAACGTAGTCTTCTAGGTTTCCTAATCTGTAAGCCCTAGTCCGGCTATTATATAAAGCCGGACAGAGGATAGATTTCATAAGTTCTAAGTTGAATAAGCTCTAAGTTCTAGGTTATCTCGCCGAGAAGCTGATCCTCGCCGAGTAAAGCTAGATCTATTCCCTCACACTGTAACCCAGAATTACGGGCTTTAGTCCCTTATAGTGAGAAAGGCAGGAGTAGGTACGCCGTACTGTCGCGACGTACCGAACCTGGGTAAAATCCCGTGTTCTGTGTTACTACGCCGTTCCGTTACCCCACGTCTCTACCGTAGTCTCATGGCACCCCAGTCTATGAAAACTACTACGATGTCTCGACAAGGGCCATTGGAATGCATCAAGGAGCATCTGTTGCTTTGAAGGCCAAGGCTTTGTCAAGAGAGGTTGAGAATGAAGAAAATGGTGAAGAGGCATTGCCTCCATTGAAGGAACAAGACTATGATCCCGTCCTCAAGGATCTCATTGCTCTCACCGTGCAAAAGTTTTGGAACAATCCCCCCAAGGGCAAGAAATATGTTGAGGAGAAGACCAAGTCTCGTTATGGAAATGATGGGGCTCAAAGAGTGAGATCTTGCTTCAATTGCCAAGACAAGTATCACTTCATTGCGGAGTGCCCCTACGAGAATAGAGAGAACCATAGTGGCAAGCTCATCCGCAAGGACAAGTCCAAGGTTGAATACAAGAAACCTCATTTCAAGAAGAAACCATTCAACAAGAAAACCCCCACCAAGTTTGTGCTCTTGACTCAAGAGGAGTATGATTCCGGGAGTGATGAAGAAGAAGAAACAACAAGTGAAGTGGCCGCTCTAGCTATTGCCTCCACTCCATCTTCGTCATCCCTCTTTGAATCCCCCAATGAAAATATCCCTCAACGCAATGCCAAGTGCTTAATGGCTAAGGCCACGGAGGTATCATCTTCTCCTATCTCTAAGACCCCTAGTGAACTAGAACATATTGCTAGTCTTAGAGAAGAAGAGGAAAGGGCCTCTTTGGACCGTTTTATGTCTAACATGCAAGGGGAGACCAAGAAATACTTTGAGCATCTCATGAGGGAATTGGGAGAGGCCCAAGAGGCCCTTGAGAAGAAAGGTGAGTTTGAGAGAAGGGATGCGGATGAAATTGCATCCCTCTCAATGACTCTTGAAGAAGAGCATGTTGGTAGAGTTTCTCTAGAGGAATAGCTGGAAACTATTGAAACTACCCATAATGAACTTGTCTCTAAAATCATTAAGGAACGTGATCTCGCTATTGCTAAATATAAAAAGGCTAAAAAGGATAAAGTCGAGTTTGGGGTTGGTCATGGTAAACTAACCGAGGAGTTTGAAAAGCTAACCAATGCCCACAAAGCTTTGGAAAGCCAACACTCATCCCTCAAAGAGTTGCATGAACAACTTCAAACTCAACTTACTCAATCTAACCATCCTAGCACCTATACTTCTTCTTGTGATCATGCAAATATTATTGAGGAAAATACTAGGTTGAAGGATGAGCTAGCAAGGCTCAAGGGCAAAAGCCCTCAAGTTGAGAAGGTTGTGTTAGCCACCCCACAAGTGGTTGCCTCTAGCCCAAACGCGGTCATTGCTAGACCACAATTGAGTGCTCCAAGACAACAAGTGGGTAAGCAAGGTCTTGGCTATGTAGCCAAGAAAAAGAACAAGAAGAAGAAGAACAAGAAGAACCAACACGGTGCTTCGGGTGGTATTGTCATTAGGGACAACGCTACTCATAGCACACCCGCTCAAGCCAACAATGATGACTCGAGTAGTAGTGTCATGAGGGACAACACTACTCGTAGCACCTCCGCGGGAACTAACAATCCACGCCATTTCTTATATGTTGATTATTATGGTGTTGTGCAAGCTAAATATGTTGGTCCAATTGAGGGGTTCATTGACTACACTATATGCGTTCCAAAGACCCTTGTTACTAACATAAAGGGACCCAACTCGGGTCCTAACTCTAGTCAATGATCTCTTGCAGGACTATGCTTCCGGTGGGACTAAATGGATTCTTGATAGTGGATGCACTAATCATATGACCGGAAGCAAAGAACTAGTGACGGAGTTGCGACCAAATGACATCCAAGCAACCGTCACCTATGGGGACTCGTCGAAGTCTAAGGTATCCGGGTTTGGCAAGGTTGTGGTGGCTCCCGATATCACTATCGTGAACGTCATGCTTGTCGAATCCCTTGGTTATAATTTACTTTCCGTCCGCTCTCTAAATAAGATGGGTTTTTCCGTCTTCTTTGATGGTGATATTGTGGTCCTTTTGAGGAGAAAGTCTCTTGACGTCGCTCACGTGGGACATGTTGAAAATGAGTTGTATGTGGTGGACTTTACAAAGTCAACCAACACTCAAGCAATGTGTCTTTTCGGGAAGGCGGACTTGGGATGGTTGTGGCATCGCCGCCTATCCCATGTCAACATGAGAACTTTGCAAAGTCTTCACAAAAGTGGCCTTATTGTTGGACTAAAAGAAAATGTTTCCTTTGCAAAGGATCGCGTTTGTAGGTCGTGCGTTGAAGGGAAGATGCATGACATTGTGCACAAGGCCAAGACTATTATCTCATCAAAGAGGATCTTGGAGCTTCTCCATGTTGATCTCTTTGGTGCCGTTCCCGAAGCAAGTCTTGGTGGCAAGAAGTATTGTTTGGTGATTGTCGATGACTATTCTAGATACACTTGGGTTTACTTCTTCAAGTACAAGAGTGAAACTCAACAAGCCATCATCGACTTCTCCAACGAAGTGCAACGCCAACACAATGTGTAAATCATGGCTATTAGGAGTGATAATGAGTCGGAGTTCAAGAACTATACTTTGAATGAATTTCTTAGTGAAGAAGGCATTCGTCATCAATACTCCGCCACTTACACTCCTCAACAAAATGGTGTTGCCGAAAGGAAGAATCGCACTCTCTTGGATATGGCTAGGACCATGTTGGCGGAGTACTCCTCTCCCCAATACTTATGGGCCGAGGCCATATCCACCGCATGCCACTCCTCCAACCGCCTCTACATCTGCAAAGGCTTGGTCAAGACCCCATATGAGATCCTCACCGGCAACAAGCCCAACGTCTCCTACTTCCGAGTATTCGGTTGTAAGTGTTTCTATTTGATCAAGGGTGTTAGGTTGTCTAAATTTCAATCCAAAACTATTGAGGGTATATTTGTTGGTTACGGTGCCGAATCCCACACTTATAGAGTCTATGACAAGACTTCACGTATTGTCATAGAATCTTGTAGTGTGGCTTTCGAGGAAAATGATGGCTCCCAAGTGGCGCAATTTCATGTTTCTAATGTAGATGTTGAAATACCTCAAGAAGCCATAGGAAGGATGGGTGTGGGATTTTTCCGCCCCATCGAGGGACACCTTATGGCGACTCGAGAAGGACTATGCTCTACACAAGTGGAGCCCTCCTCTACACTAGAAGAACAAGCCAAGGAGCCAACTATTTAACCTCGCCAAGAACATATTCAAGACCCTCCTCTCATTGATCAAGTGACGCCGCAAGTCGTACCCACTCCTCTCACTAATGCGAGTCAAGATCAAGGCCAAGATCAACCATCCTCTTCATCCACTTCTCAAGTTGGAAATATTGTTGATAATGATGATCAAGGCCAAGGTGTTCAAGATGGGGACCCAAATGATCAAGATGATCAAGTGATACCTCCTCGCAATAATGAGGAGATCGAAGCCCGTCGCATCAAAAGAATAAGAAGAGCTTTGAAGCAAATTGATGCCCAAGACGACAAGGTCTTGGAGGATGTGCAAACTAGAAGATCTACAAGAAGGCAATTGGCTCATTTTTGTGAGCATCAAGCTCATATATCTATGATAGAACCAAAGAAAGTCTATGAAGCTCTTGAGGACTCCGATTGGGTTGAAGCAATGCATGATGAGCTCAATAACTTTGAGCGCAACAAAGTTTGGAGATTGGTTGAGAAGCCCAAGGATTGCCACAATGTTATTGGCACAAAGTGGATTTTCAAGAATAAGCAAGATGAACATGGCATTGTCATAAGGAACAAGGCTCGCTTGGTTGCTCAAGGCTACACTCAAGTTGAAGGCATCGACTTTGATGAAACCTATGCTCCCGTGGCTCGCCTCGAGTCCATCCGTATCCTCCTTGCTTATGCATCTTCTCACAATTTCAAATTGCAACAAATGGATGTGAAGAGTGCTTTCTTGAATGGTCCACTAAAAGAAGAGGTATATGTGAAGCAACCTCCCGGGTTCGAAAATCTCAACTTTCCTAACCACGTCTACAAACTTGACAAAGCTCTCTATGGTCTCAAACAAGCACCTCGTGCTTGGTACGAGCACCTTAGAGAGTTACTAGATGACCGTGGTTTTGAAGTTGGGAAGATCGATCCCACTCTCTTCACCAAGAGAGTAAAAGGAGAGCTTTTCATATGCCAACTCTATGTGGACGATATTATCTTTGGCTCAACTAACCAAACTTTCAATAACGAATTCTCTAAGCTTATGACTGACAGGTTCGAGATGTCTATGATGGGTGAGCTTAAATTCTTCCTTGGCTTTGAGATCAAGCAATTGGCCCGTGGTACCTTCATTTCTCAAGCCAAGTATACCCAAGACATGCTCAAGAGGTTTAACTTCCAAGAGGCAAAGATCAAAACCACTCCTATGCAAGTCAAGTGCCACCTATCTCGCAATCCAAAAGGGAGTAAGGATGTGGATCAAAAATTTTATCGTTCTATGATTGGTTCTTTGCTCTATCTTTGTGCATCTAGACCCGATATCGTTTTGAGTGTAGGTGTGTGTGCAAGGTATCAAGCGGTCCCTAAGGATTGCCACTTAGTGGCGGTTCATAGGATCTTTCGTTATTTGGTTCATACCCCAAGATTTGGTTTGTGGTACCCAAAGGGGGCACAATTCTCTCTCAATGGCTATACGGATTCCGATTGGGCTGGTGATCAAGATGATAGGAAGTCAACTTCGGGGGCTTGCCAATTTCTTGGTAGGTCCCTTGTAAGTTGGTCCTCGAAGAAACAAAATTGCATTTCACTCTCCACCGCCGAAGCCGAATATGTTGCCGCCGCAAGTGCATGCACTCAATTGCTATGGATGAGGCAAACTCTCAAGGCGTATGGAGTTCATTTGGACAAAGTGCCTCTTCTATGTGACAATGAAAGTGCTATCAAGATTGCATACAATCCGGTGCAACACACAAGGACGAAGCACATTGAGATTCGCCACCACTTCATCCGTGATCACGTGGCAAGAGGAGAGATTGCACTAAGTTATGTGCCCACCAAGGACAATCTTGCGGATATTTTCACGAAGCCACTTGATGATGCAAGATTCTTATTCTTGAGGAATGAACTAAATGTGATTGATTCAAGGAGCTTGACTTGACTATCTTGCACACACCCCTATAGATGAAACGTTTTTGAGTTTAGATGTAGGCATGGACATAGGGGGAGTGTTATCCTAACACATTGGGTTCTCCCTCCCCCCATTATGCCCATAGAAAAATAAAATTCATTGTGATCTCTCTTTTTCTAATGTTGAATTGTGAGCTTCAATGTCGAGAATTGGCAATGCACCCAAGATACATCTTCGCGGTTGCATACCATGATCTCTTACATGGTGGCCTAGGCCACCAACCTCTTCGTTTCGAAGAGTTGGATCTTAGTTGGGTTTACTTGTCATTTCATTGCATTTCGTGTGTTTTTACCCTTCTAAGTGTTTCTTCCTAGGAAAATCCCACTCAATTGGTATTTTATTTGTTTGATTCTTGCTCTTGAGAGGGATAAGTACTAGTTTCAGTTTGTTGGTCTATCCTAAGCCATTCTATCAAAAAGCCTTTCTTTTCTAGCACTTGTGTCGTCCTTTGAAAAACGAGGAAATTTCGAATCAGGAGGCGGTCGGAATTTCCGGTCCAGTTTTGGACCGGAATATCCGGTTCGGCGAAAATCATAAAAACTGGAGCCCGGCGGGGAGATGGCAGTTCTTGCCCTTTCCCCATCCGCTCCTCCCCACCCCAAAACGCCGCCGCCGTGATTCTTGGCCTCCCGGGCCGTTTCCTTCGCGGGATCTTGAAGCTTTGGCCCGGGTCTCGTTCCCCTCGTGTTTTGGAACGTTTCTACCCAAGCATCTTTCTCCATGGACTCCGGTAATGTTCAAATCTTTTGAATCTTGGTGCTATAACCCTACCTATCCATGGATTAGCGTTTTTGTTGGCAATGCTTGGTAGAACTTGTTCCTTAGAGGTCCCCTTGCATGCTAGAAACGATAGATTAGATTCACTTGTGTACGATCTACTTTTGAAGTCTGAGATCTAGATTAATTTTGTGTTGTTCCGCATCCACCGGAATATCCGGTCCACGACTGAACCGGAATATCCGGGTGACCGGAATATCCGGTTCAGTTTTGAACCGGAATATCCGGCTATGTCCAGTACTGTTTCAGAACAGCCCCAAATTAATCTTTCCCAGATTTCTACCTAGATTGTTCCCTGGAATCTCCTCTATTGTTTTTATGCATGTTTGTCTCCGTTGCTCGACACTAGTGTACTCATCTTGTGCTATTCCACTATTATCTTGTTTCACAGATGATGATTCTGAGAGGCGCATTCCTAAGCGTAAGAATCAAGTTTCTGTCAAGAACAAGAGGAAGGCTCGGCTCAACTATAAGACCGACATTCCTGTTCCAGAGTTCAATGCGCTCAGGCAGAAGGATGTCTACCTTGGTCCTCGTTTTGCAAATATTGATCCTCGGTTCTGGAATCTGGAGCAGTCTTACATCTATGCTGATATTTATTGTGACTACCATCATCCTTGCCGTGCTATGCAGCCATTTGACTTTGCTGCTCTCAAGGCCAAGGAGGCATTTGCTGATGCAGCTAGTATTGTTGAGCGGTTTGGACTAGTGAAGCTTATGGAGACTCAGTGCAACTACAACACACAGCTTGTGATCCAGTTTATGTCCACTCTAGTGTTCAGTACTCATGATATTGTGTGCCGTCTCAAGTGGATGTCTGAGACCACAGCTTGTGAGGCATCCTTCGAGAGGTTTGCCCGTCGTCTTGGATACTCTTACCGCGATCACCCTCCTCTTGGTCGCCGCGTCCATGAGGTTGATAGGCCGAGGAGGGAGGTGGCCATGGCTGAGTTGTATGCTCCTGGATTCACCATTGGGGGACTTGAGGGACTTCTTCCACTTTATGATCAGCTGGTTCGCATTTTCAGATCCTTCCTTGTGCCAAGTGGAGGTAACAATGATGCACTCACCACTCCTTTATGCAACCTTCTGATTCTGGCTAAGGAGTGCATGGAGGAAGAGGACCCGTCTGTCTCCTATACTGTGGATGTGATGGACATCATCTATCACGAGCTATACTCTGCTATGATTGGTGTCTACACCATTCCCTATGCTCCCTATATCATGATGCTCATCAAGTATGAGATGAGGAAGGAGTACACAGAGTTACCCATGGTTGAGCACAAGGTCAAGAAGATGTATGTCAACAGGAAGGTGAAGACTGATGCTGCTTCTCAGGATGCTTCTTTTGAGGGTGGTCCCTCTATGGGAGGTCCCTCTATGGGAGGTCCCTCTTCTGCCCTCAGTCTGCGCCCGTTTCTGACACTAGCACTTTGCGCCATGTCAGGAAGCTCTCCTGGTTTCAGCGCAACGTGCTCTGCATGAAGGTCGACATCCACAAGGAGCAGTACAGGGCGTATCGCAGGGACACTGCCATGGCTAGCGCACAGAGTCAGATTCTCCACCACGTGAGTGGTGCCACTGGTGATGTACCTGCTCCTCTCACTGCTCAGTCTTACTCTGCTTGGTCTGCTGCGGATACCACTCCTTGGGAGAGCATTGAGGCGGCTCTCCGGTCTACTCAGGATGCTGCTTCTGGAGCTTATGATGAGGAGGATGAGGAGGAGGAGGATGAGGACGAGGCGTCTGATGCTGAGCAGGAGTCTGGAGGCGAGTCTGATGCTTAGACCGTGTCTGGGACGTTAGATTAGCTATTTCCCTCCTTTTTGGTGTCTCGATGCCAAAGGGGGAGAAGTAGCTATTAGACTACGGGATTTGCATGGGTTCGGGCACAAGAATTTTCTTTTATCATCTATTGAGAGCTTGTGTCCATTTTAGTATCTTCGTTTTCGTGAACTTATGTCGTTTATTGTCTCGTTAAAACTATGTGTGCTATTGTGTGTGTGAGACTATGTTGGTTTTTTGGATATTATCATGGATTATCTATGTTAGTGGCTATGGTTATCTATCTGATATGTTGAGGAGTATTATCTATTATTGTGCTTGGTTATACTTGAACATATTATCTTCGCACAAGGTATATACTTCTATCTTACTCTCAACTTATTAGTGGTATTGGTTCATTGACATGTTTGCCACTTGTTGGAAATTTCTCCCCTTACATCATTGCATCTATTTGCATTTGAGGCAAACAAAAGATATGCATAGAGATAGGGGAAGACGTTCCCATCATGTTTCAAACATGTTCTTGTCAAAGTTTTATTGCAAATCTTAGTATTGTCATCTAACACCAAAAAGGGGGGGATTGAAAGTGCATTTCATTTTCCCAGTGTTTTGTGTGTTAGTTAACAATACTAAGTATATTATTTATCGAGGTGTTTAGCGTGCAGGTGTTATACCTAACATCGGCATCGATCACCGAAAAGTCGGTGAAGTTTGGCCTGAGAGTTTTGGGACAGAACCCAACCGGATTATTCGGACCGGATATTTCATATTGGACCGGATATTCTGGTTGCGGTTGAAGGAGCGCAAAAATGGCTAAGGACTGGAAGGTTTGCGTTCAGAAGTCAACCGGATTATTTGGTCCGGATTATTCATCCTGGACCGGATATTCCGGGTGCTGCGCAAAACTGCTAAGGACTGGAAGTTTCGCTTTCAGAAGTCAACCGGATTATTTGGACCGGATTATTCATCCTGGACCGGATATTCCGGGTGCTGCGAAAAACTGCTAAGGACTGGAAGCTTGGAGCTACTGGAGTCAACGGGATTATTTGTACCGGATATTTCATATCCATACCGGATATTCCGGTTGCTGATGAAGAAGTGGAAAAATGGCTAAGGACTAGAAGTTATGCGCACTGGCACCTACCGGATTATTTGTACCGGATTATTCCGGAGCAACCGGATAATCCTGTACAGTTCTGCAGATCTGCGTGGAGCAAGCTGACCGGATATTCCGGTCCAAACTTGGACCGGATATTCCGGTACCTTTTTTCCTGCACAACGACTAGTTGTGAGGAGGGGCTATAAATACCACTCCTCTTCTTCCCCAAGATCTAGTTCTTCCCCTTAGCATTTATGAGCATTTAAGAACTCACCAAATCTCTCATATCTCCCAATCCCTCCACCCAATCTTGAAGATCTTTGGAGGATTAGCCTAGGGTTTCCTCTTGTGGAGAACCTAGGCATCTTGATACTTGTTGGTGATTCAAGAAGAGTTGGGAGCCCCCAATTTGGTTGTGGGTGTGTGCCCCAAGGTGTTTGTAAAGGATTCGATCCCCGCCTCAAAGGGGTTCAATAGTGGAAGGTGAACTAGGCCTTTGTGGCGGAGTTCATCGGAGAATAGTGTGAAGCCTTAGTGGCATTGAGTAGGCCTTCGTGGCGAGCTCACACCCCTCCAACGAGACGTACTCCCTTAACAAGGAGGAACTCGGGAATACATCGTGTCTCCGTGTGCTTCCATCGGTTACCTCGTTCCTCCCTCTCTTTACTTACTCGTACTTGTTGCATTAATTGCTTGCCTTGTCATATAGGTAAATTCACCACTAGTTGCATTATCTAGAGAATTTACCTTATTGTCAAGCCTAAACTACAAGAAAAATTAAAATTGGTCGTAGCACCTATTCACCCCCCCTCTAGGTGCCCATACTTTACTTTCAATTGGTATCAGAGCCTCGGCTCTTCTATCGGGATTAACCGCCTAAGAGTTTAAGTATGGGAGATGATACGATTGATGCCCCGTCCGATGTCAATGTGACTATGGATGATCTCAATGCATTGAGAACTTCATTGACCTCATCCATAGACACAAAATTTGATGAGTTGCGTCAATTCATGGCACAACTCCTCAAAGACAAAGGACCGGAGGTGGTCGACTCATCCCCTCCGGAAGAACCGGAGGGTGCCAAGAAAGGGGTTGATGGTGAACCACTTAAAGCTGCTTCCGCCGAGCAATCCGCTAAGAAGGGTGCGGGTGATAAGGAAGATTATCGCGCCGTTGACGACCGATATTCTCCCGATCCCCCCGTCCCTTTTCCCCATATAATCCCTAGAGGAGATCCACCTAAAATTGATGCTTATTCTTTTCGTGAATGGCAATACTATATGGAAACTCACTTGAACTCTTCTTGTATAGATCTTTGGAGAATCACTCGTGACGGATACAAGCCATTTGATCCCAAGAATCTCACAAGAAGAGAGGTTGTAGATTGCCAACTCAATTACACCGCTTTATCCATCCTTCATCAAGCCGTGGGCCCCAATCACATGCCACATCTTCAACACTTCTCCACCGCCAAAGAAACATGGGATGCACTTGTCATCATGTTTGTTGGGAATGAGAGCATGCAAAGAAATCGCTATGACACCTTGACCAATGAGGCCGAAGGATTTTTCATGCGTGATGGAGAAGATCACGTTGACTTGTATCGAAGACTCAAAACTCTTGCCACCGCCTTCTCTAATGCGGGGGCAAAGTATATTGACGATGCTTGGATCAAGAGGAAGTACATGATTGCCGTGATGCCATTTGAGGGCCCGGACTTGAAGAGCATTCAAGGAAGACATGACTTCTCCATCATGACCTCAACTCAAGTGATGCAAGAATTGTGCTCCTACAAAGTGCAAACCAAGAATGCTCTTGACAACCGAGCTAGGGCCATTGGAATGCATCAAGGAGCATCCGTTGCTTTGAAGGCCAAGGCTTTGTCAAGAGAGGTCGAGAATGAAGAAGATGGTGAAGAGGCATTGCCTCCATTGAAGGAACAAGACTATGATCCCGTCCTCAAGGATCTTATTGCTCTCACCGTGCAAAAGTTTTGGAACAATCCCCCCAAGGGCAAGAAATATGTTGAGGAGAAGACCAAAAGTTTTGCTTCTGTTGTACATTTTGTGTGCTTCTTTTGTTTCCTTTTTTTGTTCATAGTGTTCTTTTTTTTGCTGATCAGGGGCAGTATTGGGTCAGCAAGGACCGATTCGCTTCCAAGCGTTTGCTGAAGTGCGCAAATGATCTCTCACCGCGGAAGCGAGAAATTATTGAGCAGCACAGCGCTTTTGCCTCACTTCTCAATATTTCTCCTTTCAATGTCCCCAACGAGCTGATTGATTTTGTTGCCGTGAACACCGTGGTTGAGCTCCGTGAGTTTCTGTAACATCCCAAGTATGAAAATACCCCTAGAATGTTTGATTTCTTATTTAATTAAAGTATTGCATCATGTCATCATATTTATTTCCTTGTTTGCATTTGTTCACTATGTGTTTTGCATATGTTTCTATTCTGTTTTCATAATGGAAATTCAAACAATTTCAAATGATGTGTTTCATACTTGTCATGTTACCATATTTTCAAATCAAAAGTTCAAACCAAATCTCATTTTGTTTCCATTTATTTCATAGTGATCAACTATTAAAAATGAGGGTTTTTAATCAATCCATTAACTCCAATTGCATTCAAATTCAAATAAAAAACATTCAAACAGCACCAAATTTCAAGTCATGAAAAGTACCAAACAATTCTAATCTTTTAATCCAATTAGTAAAGGGTTCACCCTATTAAAAGTTTGTTTCAATAATATTTTATTTAATAACAAAATACCTTTAAATTTGAAACAATTTCTAACAGCACTTAAAATTTGAATTCATGTAAAAATAAAAATGGTCAAATGATTACTAACCCAATAACTAGCCCACCCAAATTTTTCTGGAATTTTTGCAAACCCCAAAACCATCCTTTTCTTCCATTTCTAATTGATGCAAAAAAAACAGAGGAATAAAATTCAAAAAAAAAAGAAAACGGGGGAGAGAGCAAGTGGGCAGCCCAGCCCACTCCCCAACTTACCCGCAGCTGGCCCGTACCGGTTCGCACCCCCACTCCCTCTTCTTTCCCATGTACGGCAGCAATCTGGCCGGTGCCACGTCGCCGCCGCGGCCGAGCGACGGCCACCAGCTCCCCCTGGCCCCTATATAGTCCCCCTAGGGCAGCGCGCCGCAGCCCTAACCCTAGCCACCCACCTAGCCTTCGCGATCGCCGCCGTTTTTCCTCTCTCGCGGCCGATCCCCACCTCTCTGTGTCTCACCGGAGCCCGCGCCTGAATCCATGAATCCCACCGTCGTTGCAGCCCCCCATCTCCCTCGCTGACCACGGGGATTGAACCACCACTTCTTCCGCGAACGGTTGGACACCACAGTAGCCGAGGAGGAGGTCCACGCCATCGCCGCCATCTCCCACGTCTCCGTCGACGGTCTGCACCGCGCCTCTGCCCCGTCTTCAATCGCCGGTGAGCAGCAGCTGAGCCTCCACCGTGCCCTCCTCTCTGTCTTGCTCACGTCGCAGGCATCCAGCATCCGCACGTTTCACTGCACCACCAGCAGCAGCCACGAGCGCAGCAGTACCACGTGATCGTCGCCGGCGACCTTGTTCCTGTCAGCTAAGTTCAGACAGCGCGCGTTCATTTGAAATTCAGAAACACGAGCGACACCATATCCTCCCCGCGCGCTGTATACTGTCAAACACGCGATCGAGCCGCAGTGGCAGTGCGCTGTTTGCCCGCGCGCCTGGTCGTGGGTTCGAGACCCCGCAGCGCCAACCTTTTTTGGGAATTTTTCCCCCGCGCCAGTGGCCCACCTGTAAGCCACTCTGTTGCCACGCGTGCAGCTGCGTGGGCCACGTTGGACCTAGGCCCACGGGCAGTGGCTAGTGTAGGGTTCTGTGCGGTAACAAAAGTTTTAATTCTTTTCTGTCTTAATCCAAGCCCCTCCCAAATTACAGAATGGTCCCTCAAACTAAAAAGTGAATAACTTTTATTTTATAACTCCAATTAATAAAAATAAAATATGTGCGCTGCCCCAAATTTAATTCTCTATCTAATGGTAGCATTTGTTTTCTGTTTTGAATTTTCCAAATGCAATTCAAATTTGAATTCAAATAATTCAATTGCAATTTGCTAAAATTCATAACTAATTCATTCTTAATCCAAATAATGCAAATAAAATATGTTTTCCATGCTATTTCAAATAACCTTTTCAAATATAGATTTTGTTTCATGTTTTGAATAATTTAAATTGCTTAAATAATTTAAACTTTGTTTAAATCATTTAAATTTGATAAAATCATAACTTGCTCAAATTAAATTATTTTGAACATGCAAAATATGTTTTCAAACTAGAAAAGTATAAACTTTTCAAAGGTGAGCTTGAATTTATGTTTTGAACAAATAAAATTCAAATAATATTCAAACTTGTTTTAAATTCATTTAAAACTTGTTTAATTTTGTTTAAGTCATAATAAATTCATCCTAATTCCTTTTTCCATATTTGAAACATGTAATCCAACTAAAATTTTGTATTCTTTTCAAATAGGAATTTTGTTATTTATTTTGCACAATTTAAATTGGTGAAAACAACAACTATTTGTGTAAGCCCTTTAAGGAACCAAAAATTCCCTAATTTAATAAATAAATTTCTAAATTGGTAAACCTTGTTTCCAATTGATTCTATTGTTGTTATTTTGATGTTTTTCTCATCCATGCATCATACTAATCCACTTTCATCTGTTGGTTAATTGGAAAACAATTGTTTCAACCAAAATTCATGGGCTTTTCATATGCAACTCAAAATTGCATATGGGTCCATTTAAGTTGTGTTACCAAGTCCACTAGTTTATTTTGATGCATCCCTTAACTTGACATGCATCATCCCATGATTGTGCACTATGCCATGATATTGATTGTTTATATTTCTGTCTTGTTTGTTTGCTTCTTCTCGAATAGACGACGACGTTGAGACAGACGATCTTTACAGCACCCCTTCTGAGGATCTAGCTCAGTACCAGGCTGCTGAGTTTGCAGGCAAGTTATCACTCACATGAACCACTGTGTTCCTTTCAACATTGGTTACCGATACTTTCCGTTGTCTATTTTGCTAGCCCTATGTATAGTTGTTTCTGATGCGAACCTATCACATGAATCCGTTAACCCTGATATTGCCTCACCTCCACTCCTACAACCCCATTGTTTGAGCCAGTGTCTTACTAGCATGCTTAGGTTGTTTTGCTCGAGTCTGTTACCCGTTACTTTCAGTTACTATACTTCTATCATGTTCTGGGGGCTCGATGTTAATCAATCAACCTGTTAATAATAATATGCTGATAAGGCACCGGCAGGAGGCCCTTTGTGGTTTTGAGGCCTGCTAGTGTCGACCCTAATAGGAAAAGGGTCTTGTCTACTGATCCATGATGAGCGCACTACCCGCATGTGGGAAGAGAGTATGGGCGCCCCCCTCAATTTGATTCGATTCGCATCTCGTCCAAATCGCCTCATTTAGTTCGTGTTTTCCATTTGCCGCATGCATGTTTTTGCGAGCCCAGCGCAGGGTGGAACTTTTGTAGTCGGCATATAGGGGGACACGGTCTTAGAGTGCTATGAGGGTCCCTTTTCTTCGGGGCTTGATTAGCCGTGCGCCCAAGGTGCTTTGGGCTTGATGCGAAGAAGAGTTGGGTTGTGTTGAGTACCCCGCTTGGTGGGAGGCATCCCATCTGGCGGGTTATTCTTACGTGTACGGCCAAATTGGTGCAACCCTGCAGGGATAAATCTTCTCGAGAAGCCGTGTTTTCCGCGGTTATGGTTGACTTGGTGAAAGTACTGGCTAACAAGTACTCAGAACAACTTACACCTAACTATTGATAACTTGACTAGTAATAGACTTATCGACACAATAACCTGACCCATTATTCATTAATCCAACTGTGTGAGTTATCCTCGGATTGCTTCTTTGGATAAGGGGCGAGATCCAGGATGGGTTTGTTTGATGTTATCTTTCAGTTGGTTACTTTACGCTATCTTATCCCCTTTCTGTTAGTTGGAAGTTGTAGTTTTCTGTAGTTGGTTAGCGCAGCCAGTTGCAGCATCTTTTATATCCCCTTTCTTCCGTTGAACCCAATGCATCTGTGCTTGGTGTTGACGGGTTACACTTTGGTGAACTGTGAGTCTTGCTTGCCAGTACGTCTATGTACTGACCCCTTTGGGGCTGTGGTTTCCGCAGACTACACTTACGAGGATCCCAGTGACGGCTACTACGTGGAGTTTGACGAGGCTGCTGACGAGTAGGTAGCGTACCCCGGGCAGGATCCGAGACTACGTGGATGGGCTCCGTCTTTATTTCAGTTTCCGGCTTCTTAAGCCTATTTGGATTTGTCTGTACTCAGACCCTTTGAATGCTTCCGCTGAGATGTAATGATGTTATGTTGGGACATGTGTCCTCTGGATGATTGTATTTGCTATCTCTGCTCTAGTGAGAGCTATTTGCAAATTATTTCAATCTTTTGTGTCTTAGAGATATGTTGTGCTATCATTCTGTTACAAGCCGTTGACGTACCATGTGTGTATGGTATGAAGTACGTCAATGGTAGTGTCCTGATTTCTACGGGATAGTTTACATCGACGGTGAATAGTAAAGATTGGTTGTCACACATAAGTGTTGGCCTACTCGTAAGAGATGCGGGTGCCGGTAAGCCCCGTAATCCAATCAAAATACTGTTCAGTTCGTACGGTGAGTATCCTCTAGAAGTCCGGGTGCGACAAATGGTATCAGAGCCTGTCTGCCTGTAGGATCCCTTTTACTGGTCGCAGTTGAGTCTAGAAACTATTTTGTAGCTATATAGGAAAAATGAAACGCGAGAGTAGGAATTCTGCCATTTTTCTTCCTTCCCCACCCACCCACCCTTTTCTGGTAAGGAAGTGCAACGTTGTTTTCTCTTCTCACCCAAACTTTCAAGTTAGGTTTTCACGTGTTTTGGGTTCTCCGTAGTACCTCAGGAGTTTTTGGTCTCGTGTTTCCCGATGTTGCTTCAATATCCTGTTCTTTTCAACATCCTTATCGTCCGTTGAAATCTTGTTGTTGCTTTCCACTTCAGTTCTCTACCGGCGTCTAATCAAAACTTCCCCGATCATCTGCAGATGGATCTCAGGTTCTACCCGCAGGTGGTTCGGATGACTCGTTGTGAGAGCACCGCCGGTTATCCGGAGATGCTGAGAGTCACTTATCTGGGGTTCCGTTGGGCACCAGAGTACCAGGTCTACGAGCAGCAGCGAGAGTTTGACCAGACCTACTACCAGGCTATCGTCTACATTCTGTCAGATGATGGCATGAGCGTTGTCCACCGCTACGAGGCAGTAGGTTCCATAGTGGATATGGCCGTGCAGCAGGCAGCTTATGTGAGTCTCACCGTCCTTCGTGCTGACTACTGGGGATTTGACGACTCTATCTATCGCCACATCCCCCGTGGTTACATCACTTCGGAGGGAGCTCACTTCACTCTCTACGACAACCTGGATGTCTATGAGCATGATAACACCAGGCTGCACACCACCGCTCAGTTTGTGAGGCACAGTGACGCAGTTGCCACCACACTTTCTCAGGAGTTGGCCTCGGTCAGGGAGCAGCTCTACCTTGCTTTGACTCGTCTGGCGACGTACACCACAGACTTTGTTGGAGATGAGCGCTTTGCACGTTTCGATCAGCCAGTTGGTCGTCGTCTGCCAGATGCTGGAGGTTACGAGCCGATCAGAGGTCCACTCCTCAACCTCGGTGCTGGTTACACCGGGATTCCACGCTTTGGAGCACAGGGAGTCGACGCTATGTACTTCACCACACCTAGAGTCGCTCTCAGACCACGTCAGATCTATGTGGATCGTCGATCTACTTACTTTCGTGGGATTCCTCCTCACCGTACCCCTCGTCGTACTACTCACCGCCGTCCTGCGTGATGAGCATGGGGGTACCGATGTATCCATTCTTAGCTATATTTAGTGATCCTTTGGCTTTCGAACCATGTATTGGTGTGTTGGATATTCTGATGTATTTGAACATGTGATGATGTACCTGTTGGTTATCTATTCATGCGTCGGAATAATCTCGCTTTCAGTTACCAAGTCTATCTTTTCTATTGCTGTGCTAAAATGCATGTCTATTCAGGATGCCGCCAACAAGGAACAACCCGCCTGAGCCACCTCCGATCACGGAGCTGTTGACTCAGATGACTCAGGTCGTGGCACAGATGGCCCAGTTCCAGACTAACCAGCACAACAACCAGAATGCTCCACGGGTCAGCATCAAGGAGTTCCTCAGTATGGGTCCGAGAGCTTTCGTGACAACACGTGAGCCTCTGGATGCTGATGACTGGATCCGGGAGATGGCCAGGGCTCTGGACATTGCTCACATTGCTGAGGAAGACAAAGTCAAGTATGCCACCTACCTGCTGAAGGGTCAGGCAGCTACTTGGTGGGAGAACTACCAGACCATGAGAGCTGGCTATCCTATCACCTGGGGATGTTTCAAGGATGCCTTCCTGAAGCACCACATCCCAGATGGTCTCATGGAAAGGATGCGTGAGGAGTTTTTCTCTCTCAAGCAGGGCAAGCTGGACGTCATTGGCTATCAGAACGAGTTCAATCGTCTCGCTCGATACGCTGGTGATGAGGTGTCCACTGAAGCTAAGAAGATGGCAAGGTTCCGCCGAGGTTTTAACCCGGAACTCAAGTACGCACTCACCAACATCAAGTGCAAAGACTTCGAGGAGCTCGTGAACACCGCGCTCAATGAGGAAAATGGGCGCAAGGCGTTCGAGGATTCTCGCAAGCACTCGCGTGAGGGTGGTTCCTCCTCCAACATGACCACCCCTCCGCAGAAGCGCCGCATATGGGTGCCAAATGGTGCTGTCACTCGGGCTCCATATGCCCAAGCTTCTCCAGGCTTTGCTCCCCGCCCACCCAACCCATCTCAGATGCATGGTCAGAGGGTTCCAATGGGGCAGCCAAGGCCAGGTCCTCCTCGTGTCGTCACTTTCTTCAAGTGCAAGGAGACTGGACACTACGCTGATAAGTGCACTCAGAGGCAGCTACCTCCACCTCCTCGCCCCAACACCAACCAGGCAATGGTTCGTGCTCCCCCGGCTAAAGCCTTCAACTCCAACAACAGGCCTGTCGGGAAGACCGCAAGGGTGAATCATATCAAGGCCGACAAAGCTGAGGAAGCTGCTGACGTCGTTCTCGGTATATTACCCGTAAACTCTTTTCCAGCTAAAGTGTTGTTTGATACCGGAGCATCGCATTCTTTTGTGTCAAAGATCTTTGCAACAGCATACAACCTAGTTCTGGTTCCACTAAGCAATCAAATCTCTGTTCACTCTCCGGGATCTAAAATGTTGACTTCCAAGATAAGTATGGACAATCAAATCCTAATTGGAGGTCGCATATTCCTTGCTTCACTCATGTTGCTGGGAAATTCTGACATTGATGTCATTCTGGGCATGGATTGGTTGAAGACCAATGAAGCTAAAATTGACTGTGCTCAAAAGTCAATAACTCTATCCCACCCTTCTGGCCAGATAGTCTATTCTCCATATGGATCAAGTTCTGTTAAGCTGTTCAACCTCGATGCAAAACCCCTTCCTGCAATTGAAAATGTTCCGGTGGTTTGTGAATTCCCTGACGTCTTTCCAGAAGAGTTGCCAGGGATGCCTCCGGACAGAGCAGTCGAGTTCGTGATCGAGCTTGAGCCAGGTACTGCTCCAATCTCTAAGCATCCATACAAGATAGCTCCTCCTGAACTGAAATTGTTGAAGGAGCAAATCGATATGTACATGGAGAAAGGTTACATTCAACCTAGTTCCTCCGCTTGGGGTTGCCCAACTCTGTTTGTGGCCAAGAAGGATCAAACAAAGAGACTCGTGGTGGACTATCGTCCTCTCAACGAGAAAACCATCAAAAACAAGTATCCAATTCCTCGTATCGATGATCTTTTTGATCAACTTGCTGGAGCCTCAATATTCTCAAAGTTGGACTTGAGGATGGGTTACCATCAGATAAAGATCAGAAAGGAAGATATTCCAAAAACAGCTTTCACCACTCGGTACGGTCTATATGAATACACCGTCATGTCCTTTGGTCTCACCAATGCACCGGCGACATTCTCTAGACTAATGAATTATGTCTTCCATGAATACCTCGACAAGTTCGTTGTGGTATATCTCGATGACATTCTGGTCAACCCCAAATCCGAGGAAGAGCATGGAGAACATCTTCGTCTCACTCTCATGAAACTTCGCGAGCATCGTCTATATGCCAAGTTCTCCAAATGTGAGTTCTGGATTCCAGAAGTTGCTTACCTTGGTCATATCATCTCTGCCAAAGGCATAGCCATTGACCCAGAAAAGGTTAAGGCAATTGTTGATTGGAAACCTCCTAAGACGGTAAAGCAAGTAAGAAGCTTTCTTGGCTTGGCTAGCTATTGCCGTCGTTTCGTCCAAAACTTCTCCAAGATTGCCAAACCTCTCACTGATCTCACAAAGAAGGACAAGAAGTTCGTTTGGACTCCACAGTGTGATGAGAGTTTCAATCTCCTCAAGACTAAACTCACTTCCACCCCAGTTCTGGTTGGCCCAGATACTACCAAACCTTTCCAGATATTCTGCGATGCATCTCTCCAAGGTCTAGGTGCAGTTCTTATGCAAGAACGTCAAGTTGTGGCTTATGCTTCACGTCAGTTGAATGCACATGAGCAAAATTATCCCACACATGATCTTGAACTTGCAGCAGTTGTGTTTGCCCTCAAGAAATGGAGACAATACTTGTTGGGTAACCGCACTGAAATCTTTTCCGATCATAAGAGTCTGAAATACATCTTCACTCAACCAGATCTGAACCTCAGGCAAAGGAGATGGATTGAAAAGATTAAAGACTTTGATCTCACCATTTCTTACACTCCAGGCAAGGCTAATGTTATGGCCGATGCTCTCAGTCGCAAATCCTATTGCAATAATCTCATGATCAGGGAAAGCCAACCTCCACTTCATGAAGAATTCCAGAAGCTGAACCTTGGTCTTGTTCCTCAAGGATATCTTGCAAGCTTGACAGCTAGTCCAACTCTCGAGGACAAGATTCGTTCTGAACAACTTCGTGATGCTGAAATCAAGAAGATTGTAGAGCACATCAAAGAAGGCAATGATAAGTTCAAGTCCTTCTCAATTGATGACAAGGGAACTGTGTTCTTCGAAGGACGCATTGCAGTTCCTCAAATTCAAAGTCTCAAAGATGTCATTCTCAAGGAGGCTCATGAAACTCCTCTCTCCATCCACCCTGGAAGTACAAAGATGTACCAGGATCTCAAGACTTTGTATTGGTGGCCTGGCATGAAACGTGAAATTGCTCAATACGTTTCTGAATGCGACGTTTGTCAACGTGTTAAGGCAGTCCATCAGAAAACAGCCGGTCTACTCCAACCTCTGAAAATTCCTGAGTGGAAGTGGGACATGATTGAAATGGACTTCGTCACTGGTTTTCCAAAGTCCAAGAAGGGCAACGATGCAATCTTCGTTGTTATTGATCGTCTCACTAAGGTAGCTCACTTCTTTGCTGTCAAAGAAACTATCTCAGCTAGCCAGTTAGCAGAGCTCTACACAGCAAGGATCGTTCCTCTTCATGGTGTTCCATTGGAAATAAGCTCAGACCGTGGAAGCATATTCACTTCTCATTTCTGGAAAAGCTTTCAAGATGCATTGGGCACCAAACTGCTGTTCAGCACAGCTTAACACCCTCAGTCTCAGGGGCAAGTCGAAAGAGTCAATCAGATTCTCGAGGATATGCTCAGAGCATGTGGTCTCTCCTTTGGCATGAAATGGGAGGATTGCCTTCCATATGCTGAATTCTCCTACAACAACAGCTACCAGGCAAGCCTAGGCATGGCACCATTTGAAGCACTCTATGGCCGCAGATGCAGGAGTCCAATCAATTGGTCTGGAGCTGGTGAACGTTCACTCTTAGGCCCTGACATTGTTAAGGAAGCCGAGGAGAAAGTTCGCATCATTCGTGACAATCTCAAGATTGCCCAGTCTCGTCAGAAGAGCTACTATGACAGCAAGCACAGGGATATGATCTATGCACCTGGTGACAAGGCATATCTCCGTGTAACTCCCCTCAGAGGCACTCATCGTTTTGGTGTGAAAGGAAAGCTTGCACCAAGATACATTGGTCCTTTCAACATCCTCTCAAGGCGTGCGGAAAATGCCTATCGTCTTGAACTTCCAGAAAAACTATCTAAGGTGCACGATGTGTTCCACGTGTCACAGCTCAAGAAGTGTTTCAAAGATCCAGATCGTGCAGTTGATCATGATTCCATTGAACTGCAAGATGATCTATCTTATGAGGAGCACCCTGTTCGTATTCTCGATGAGGCCGAGCGTAAGACTCGCAACAACAGCACCAAGTTCTTGAAAGTGCAGTGGTCGCATCATTCCGATAAAGAGGCAACGTGGGAGACCGAAGAGGATCTTCGAAAGAAGTATCCGGACCTTTTCGCTTCTCAGTAAGGAATCTCGGGGCGCGATTCCTTCAAGGGGGGGCGTTTTGTAACATCCCAAGTATGAAAATACCCCTAGAATGTTTGATTTCTTGTTTAATTAAAGTATTGCATCATGTCATCATATTTATTTCCTTGTTTGCATTTGTTCACTATGTGTTTTGCATCTGTTTCTATTCTGTTTTCATAATGGAAATTCAAACAATTTCAAATGATGTGTTTCATAATTGTCATGTTACAATATTTTCAAATCAAAAGTTCAAACCAAATCTCATTTTGTTTCCATTTATTTCATAGTGATCAACTATTAAAAATGAGGGTTTTTAATCAATCCATTAATTCCAATTGCATTCAAATTCAAATCAAAAACATTCAAATAGCACCAAATTTCAAGTCATGAAAAGTACCAAACAATTCTAATCTTTTAATCCAATTAGTAAAGGGTTCACCCTATTAAAAGTTTGTTTCAATAATATTTTATTTAATAACAAAATACCTTTAAATTTGAAACAATTTCTAACAGCACTTAAAATTTGAATTCATGTAAAAATAAAAATGGTCAAATGATTACTGACCCAATAACTAGCCCACCCAAATTTTTCTGGAATTTTTGCAAACCCCAAAACCATCCTTTTCTTCCATTTCTAATTGATGCAAAAAAAACAGAGGAATAAAATTCAAAAAAAAAGAAAACGGGGGAGAGAGCAAGTGGGCAGCCCAGCCCACTCCCCAACTTACCCGCAGCTGGCCCGTACCGGTTCGCACCCCCACTCCCTCTTCTTTCCCATGTACGGCAGCAATCTGGCCGGTGCCACGTCGCCGCCGCGGCCGAGCGACGGCCACCAGCTCCCCCTGGCCCCTATATAGTCCCCCTAGGGCAGCGCGCCGCAGCCCTAACCCTAGCCACCCACCTAGCCCTCGCGATCGCCGCCGTTTTTCCTCTCTCGCGGCCGATCCCCACCTCTCTGTATCTCACCGGAGCCCGCGCCTAAATCCATGAATCCCACCGTCGTTGCAGCCCCCCTTCTCCCTCGCTGACCACAGGGATTGAACCACCACTTCTTCCGCGAACGGTTGGACACCACAGTAGCCGAGGAGGAGGTCCACGCCGTCGCCGCCATCTCCCACGTCTCCGTCGACGGTCTGCACCGCGCCTCTGCCCCGTCTTCAATCGCCGGTGAGCAGCAGCTGAGCCTCCACCGTGCCCTCCTCTCTGTCTTGCTCACGTCGCACGCATCCAGCATCCGCACGTTTCACTGCACCACCAGCAGCAGCCACGAGCGCAGCAGTACCACGTGATCGTCGCCGGCGACCTTGTTCCTGTCAGCTAAGTTCAGACAGCGCGCGTTCATTTGAAATTCAGAAACACGAGCGACACCATATCCTCCCCGCGCGCTGTATACTGTCAAACACGCGATCGAGCCGCAGTGGCAGTGCGCTGTTTGCCCGCGCGCCTGGTCGTGGGTTCGAGACCCCGCAGCGCCAACCTTTTTTGGGAATTTTTCCCCCGCGCCAGTGGCCCACCTGTAAGCCACTCTGTTGCCACGCGTGCAGCTGCGTGGGCCACGTTGGCCCTAGGCCCACGGGCAGTGGCTAGTGTAGGGTTCTGTGCGGTAACAAAAGTTTTAATTCTTTTCTGTTTTAATCCAAGCCCCTCCCAAATTACAGAATGGTCCCTCAAACTAAAAAGTGAATAACTTTTATTTTATAACTCCAATTAATAAAAATAAAATATATGCACTGCCCCAAATTTAATTCTCTATCTAATGGTAGCATTTGTTTTCTGTTTTGAATTTTCCAAATGCAATTCAAATTTGAATTCAAATAATTCAATTGCAATTTGCTAAAATTCATAACTAATTCATTCTTAATCCAAATAATGCAAATAAAATATGTTTTCCATGCTATTTCAAATAACCTTTTCAAATATAGATTTTGTTTCATGTTTTGAATAATTTAAATTGCTTAAATAATTTAAACTTTGTTTAAATCATTTAAATTTGATAAAATCATAACTTGCTCAAATTAAATTATTTTGAACATGCAAAATATGTTTTCAAACTAGAAAAGTATAAAATTTTCAAAGGTGAGCTTGAATTTATGTTTTGAACAAATAAAATTCAAATAATATTCAAACTTGTTTTAAATTCATTTAAAACTTGTTTAATTTTGTTTAAGTCATAATAAATTCATCCTAATTCCTTTTTCCATATTTGAAACATGTAATCCAACTAAAATTTTGTATTCTTTTCAAATAGGAATTTTGTTATTTATTTTGCACAATTTAAATTGGTGAAAACAACAACTATTTGTGTAAGCCCTTTAAGGAACCAAAAATTCCCTAATTTAATAAATAAATTTCTAAATTGGTAAACCTTGTTTCCAATTGATTCTATTGTTGTTATATTGATGTTTTTCTCATCCATGCATCATACTAATCCACTTTCATCTGTTGGTTAATTGGAAAACAATTGTTTCAACCAAAATTCATGGGCTTTTCATATGCAACTCAAAATTGCATATGGGTCCATTTAAGTTGTGTTACCAAGTCCACTAGTTTATTTTGATGCATCCCTTAACTTGACATGCATCATCCCATGATTGTGCACTATGCCATGATATTGATTGTTTATATTTCTGTCTTGTTTGTTTGCTTCTTCTCGAATAGACGACGACGTTGAGACAGACGATCTTTACAGCACCCCTTCTGAGGATCTAGCTCAGTACCAGGCTGCTGAGTTTGCAGGCAAGTTATCACTCACATGAACCACTGTGCTCAGTACCAGTACTAGCATGCTTAGGTTGTTTTGCTCGAGTCTGTTACCCGTTACTTTCAGTTACTATACTTCTATCATGTTCTGGGGGCTCGATGTTAATCAATCAACCTGTTAATAATAATATGCTGATAAGGCACCGACAGGAGGCCCTTTGTGGTTTTGAGGCCTGCTAGTGTCGACCCTAATAGGAAAAGGGTCTTGTCTACTGATCCATGATGAGCGCACTACCCGCATGTGGGAAGAGAGTATGGGCGCCCCCCTCAATTTGATTCGATTCGCATCTCGTCCAAATCGCCTCATTTAGTTCGTGTTTTCCATTTGCCGCATGCATGTTTTTGCGAGCCCAGCGCAGGGTGGAACTTTGTAGTCGGCATATAGGGGGACACGGTCTTAGAGTGCTATGAGGGTCCCTTTTCTTAGGGGCTTGATTAGCCGTGCGCCCAAGGTGCTTTGGGCTTGATGCGAAGAAGAGTTGGGTTGTGTTGAGTACCCCGCTTGGTGGGAGGCATCCCATCTGGCGGGTTATTCTTACGTGTACGGCCAAATTGGTGCAACCCTGCAGGGATAAATCTTCTCGAGAAGCCGTGTTTTTCGCGGTTATGGTTGACTTGGTGAAAGTACTGGCTAACAAGTACTCAGAACAACTTACACCTAACTATTGATAACTTGACTAGTAATAGACTTATCGACACAATAACCTGACCCATTATTCATTAATCCAACTGTGTGAGTTATCCTCGGATTGCTTCTTTGGATAAGGGGCGAGATCCAGGATGGGTTTGTTTGATGTTATCTTTCAGTTGGTTACTTTACACTATCTTATCCCCTTTCTGTTAGTTGGAAGTTGTAGTTTTCTGTAGTTGGTTAGCGCAGCCAGTTGCAGCATCTTTTATATCCCCTTTCTTCCGTTGAACCCAATGCATCTGTGCTTGGTGTTGACGGGTTACACTTTGGTGAACTGTGAGTCTTGCTTGCCAGTACGTCTATGTACTGACCCCTTTGGGGCTGTGGTTTCCGCAGACTACGTTTACGAGGATCCCAGTGACGGCTACTACGTGGAGTTTGACGAGGCTGCTGACGAGTAGGTAGCGTACCCCGGGCAGGATCCGAGACTACGTGGATGGGCTCCATCTTTATTTCAGTTTCCGGCTTCTTAAGCCTATTTGGATTTGTCTGTACTCAGACCCTTTGAATGCTTCCGCTGAGATGTAATGATGTTACGTTGGGACATGTGTCCTCTGGATGATTGTATTTGCTATCTCTGCTCTAGTGAGAGCTATTTGCAACTTATTTCAATCTTTTGTGTCTTAGAGATATGTTGTGCTATCATTCTGTTACAAGCCGTTGACGTACCATGTGTGTATGGTATGAAGTACGTCAATGGTAGTGTCCTGATTTCTACGGGATAGTTTACATCGACGGTGAATAGTAAAGATTGGTTGTCACACATAAGTGTTGGCCTACTCGTAAGAGATGCGGGTGCCGGTAAGCCCCGTAATCCAATCAAAATACTGTTCAGTTCGTACGGTGAGTATCCTCTAGAAGTCCGGGTGCGACAGTTTCATTATGGATCTAAACGGATAGTTTTCACAAGGGATATTATCAAGAAGGTGTTTGGTCTACGCTCAGGATCAAAGCCTGTTGAGTTGCTCACCAAGAGTGTTCATTCAGACATCAGAGAGGCATACAAAGGCCCGTTGGCGAGGCTTCCCATAGAGAATGTAGCGAAGATGTTGAAGGAGCTTGACGACGGTGAAGAGGATGCCATTATCAAGACATGGGATCTCTTATGCTTTGCGACTGTTCTGAATCCTTCCACCAACAACATGATGTGCTTAGAGCACATAGGGTCCATGAGTGACCCAAAGAGGACCCATGAGTATGATTGGGAGGAGCACATCTTGGAGCTTCTGATGCATTACATTGAAAAAATTCAGAAGAAGAAGGAGCAACCTCTCGAGCTTGATGGCGTTAACCTTCGGAAGGGCAAGCTAAAGGTTGATTCCGAGGAAGCACCCGGTCCTTTGAAGAAGAAGACGAAGGTGAAGAACATGTTTGAATTCTGGATGTCTGGCCCATTGCCTGTTCTTGCTGTAAGTTTTTAACTTTTTCTTCACATCTTGCTACTTTACTTAATGTTGTTTGCTCCATTAGTTTTAATTTATTGTTGCCTTAGTTAGTTTCTGTTGCTCCATTTGTTTTATTTCTGTGTTTTGTTTCTGTTATTATGTTCTAGGTTTAAGGTTTTACCTTTTTCTGTATAGCTTGCTACTTTTCTTAGTTTTGTTTGCTCCATTAGATTTAACTTTTTGTTGCTTTAGTTTTTTTTTGTTGCTCCACAGTTAAGTTTTGTGTGTACTAGTTTATGTTTTTTATGTTCTAGCTGTAAGTTATTTGCTACTTTACATAGTTTTTGTTGCTCTTTTAGTTTTATATTATTGTTTCTTTAGTTATGTTCTGTGGCTCCAAATGTTCATTTTTCGCGTGAATTTTTGTTTCTGTTTTTAGTTGCACTTTTTACAGCTGCAGGTTAATTCTTTGTTTGTTTTTTTTCCATATGTAGCTGGTGTACATGGACCACTTGCTAATCCCGAAGAATGAGCACTTCATAAACAATGGGATTCCTAGGGTTTGCTTTGTGACAAGTGAAGATTTCAGTTTCATTGTCAAGATCGACCGCGACAACAAAATCTTGCTGAACAAGATCGTCTTTGGGAGGCGTCCTGTAAGTAGACTCCCATTTGTTGTTTTCTTTTTTGCTTCTTCGTTGTTTGCGTTCCCCTGCCACGTTCCAATTTCGTTTTGTTTGATCTCAACGATGATTGGTTTTTTGGTTGTGCAGTTCCTCCCGTTATCCAGAACAGTGTATGCGCCTCCCTTGGACAGTTCATTGCCCGAAGATATTGATGTAAATCCGTCTGCATCGCTTAATGAATGGCTTGTTTTCCCCACCATCGAGCAAATTGAGGTTTGTATAGTTTTCTATGTGTTGTTTTTTGTAGGTCATTTTGTTTGTTCATATAGCATTTTTTTGTTCTTCATGTGTATCAAGGTGGCTTTTTTCCCACAATTTGCTACTTTACTTATTTCACTTTGCTCCATTAGTGTTTAAGCAATGCTTTTTTAGTTATTTTATTTTGTTCCTTATTTCTTTTTGCTTATTTCTTTTTGAACCTTAACCACTAGCTTATTTGTTTCTTTGTTTCCATAGACAAAGGCGGTAGCAGCACTGGTGTGGTAACTTTTCAAAGGAAGACCAGGCATAAAAGGGCTATGAAAGATGATGTCAAGGCTCCAGTGGCGAAAAAGTTGAAGAAGCCCTCGGCAGATACGGTTGCATTGTACGACCAGTTTGTGCGCCATCCACGTTATCTCAAGACCGACCGTGGAAAGAAAGGGAAAGATGACCCGTGAGTAGTTTATTTGTTTTTGCTACTAGCTACTCCTTTTTTGCTTTTTACTTTTTGTCATTGCAGCAACCGGGGGTCACATCTGATTATGTTTTCGTGTTTTTCCTTTTTGAGGCCTCCTTTCATTGCGATTGGGGGGTCTCACTGTGACTACAGGAGTTTTCACAATTCCTTAGGTCCGAGGAGGTGTCTTGACTCGCAGGTTATGTCCGTTTGGTCTGAGAGCTTCAACAAGGATGCAAAAAGAGCAGAGGAAAGCAGCACATCCGCTTTGAAAAGATATGTTTTCAATTGCTACTCAACGGTTAGTCTTTGTCCTAAGACTTTTTTAGCTGCATGCCTCAGTTTTGTCATAAGAGTTAATACAACTTTTTCTCTTTTTCTCGTTCGTCATGAGTAGCTAAAGCTCATAGTCGACCCAAAGAAGTTCAACCCAGTTGTACTTGCGAGAGAGTTCAAAATGCAAAATGCAAAGTTCAAGATTATGAAGAAAGACCTTGTGAGCTATGCTTTTCCTCTTACTACATTTTTGTTTTCGCTACGTTGTAATTACATTGGTATTTCTTTTACGAATCAGGTTTTTTGGACAATTGTATAACTTTCTGTTTTTTGGACAGATTTGCTCCCATACTTAGGTTTATATGCTCTTTTAGAAGTTTTTGTTTGCTACATTAGTTTCAAATAATTGCTACCTTCATATATCCAGTGATTATACATTTTCTAATTTGGTATTCATTTTGTTCCGCTTCATTTGTAGCTATATTTCCCTGTAGTCAAGGACAACCACTGGATGGTTTGCACTGTCAACCTGATACACGACCAGTTCCACGTGTTTGATTCATTGACCCACAAGGACAAGAGCTTTCTCGAGGAAGCTGCAAAGAACCTGGTTTGTTGTTAGAACTGTGTACAAGAATTACATCTTTTTGTCTTGTGTATTACACTAATTTCTATTTTTCTGCATTTTCCAGTTTATTAACTTTGCGGCACTTTGCAAAGCTTCTGGAGTTTCGAACCACATAGACATCGACCGCTACACACTTTCCACTCCAACACACCCACAGCAGAAGACTCGTAAGATTTGTTTTCTTCTTTTTTGATGCAATTGCACAAGTTTCTGTTTCTGGGGCAGGATTTGCTCCCATACTTAGGGTTGTATGCTCTTTTAGAAGTTTATGTTTGCTACAATAGGTTCAACCAATTGCTACCTTCATCAATCCATTTTGCTAACTAGGTTCATTTGTTTTCTTTTCTCATTTTTACAGCTATGATTGTGGCTTCTTCACAATGCTCTTCATTGAGCACTTCGATGCTAAAATGATGTTGCCTTTCTCCAAGGATGACACTCTTTCATATCGCATGGCTGTCGCAGAGAAGCTCATTGAGGAAAGAGAGAATAAAGGCAACCTCATCGAGATCATGGAGTTATACTTGGAGCCTCGGCCGGGGGTGTAGACATTACCGGTTTGATGTAGTCTGGAGTGACGATCACCACATGTACATTCGCTTTTTAGCCTCATGTAGTTTCGTGTAGCCTGGATGGATGAAACAGCCTTTCTATATGTTTTCTCATATTGTTACCCCCGCTGGTATCTACTGAATGCACGGATTGTGTCGGTTTGTCGAACAAATTATTGTGGCTATCTATGACAGAGAGTTTAACATGTTTTTTAACCATGGTAATGAATGTGTGTTTTCACCCGCCTGGTTCTTTCCTTCCAGTTTACATCAACATGAATTCTGTGTATTATTCTGGCACCTTTTGCTTGTGGGTTTATGTGTTTTCCTGGAGGTGTCCAGTTTTTGCTTCATTAGGTGTATATCTTTGCTTCAATAGTTATTTTTCGATGCTACAATAGTGAAATCTGGTTGCTACAGAACACCTGTTATTTTGTATCCTACAGAAATATTTTTGAAACCCCTGGACTAGAACAGTTTTTTGCTCTCGCAGAGTAAATCAGTTGCTTCAATAACATATTTGCAATGCTTCATATACAATAAAATGTTGCTACCAACATTTTTTCACAAAACACAGTAAATAATTTACCTTTCACATAGTTTTAGCACCTTTTTTACATTTTGCTCCAACTCAAGAATACAAGTTATCCACAGAATAATTTTTTGCTCCAATGCAAGGTAACTATGTTTTAAATCATTCTATACTAACGGTAACAATGTCATGCACAATCAAAACTTCCACACTAACAACTTATTCGTAGCAATTGTTTTCAAAACCATCATCACACAACAGCTACAGCCTAAGCTCAGCCCCAGCAGCCAATCTTTCATCTTCCACCTGTTTAGCAACACAATCCTTCACCGCATGTCCTTCCTCATGACACCATGGACACTTCATTACTCGCTTTTTTCTAGGTTGCTTGGGCTTCTTCAACGGCTTCTGGTTTGTTGCTTTGGCTTCGTCAGCTTGCTTGCGTCTCTTCAAAGTTTCTTCATCTCGTAGCTCAACCAAAGTCTTCCGCCTCTGTTCTTTCATTGTGGGACGTCCTTTAGGTTTTACCCTTTTAGGATTTTTCAGTGTTTGCCCGCCGGTAGCAAATTTCTCGCTGTCACCAACCATTGTTGTTGGTTCATCTTGATGTGGTACATTTTGTTGTTCCTCACCCAATCCTGCCTCTTCTTCACCTCCTTCATGAACATTTCTGTTTGCTCTCAAGATTGCAGCAACCTTTTTGCTAGCCTCACCCACCATTCTTGAAACAACTTCATAAGCTTCGTCCACAAAACAAGCATCAGAGGCAAGCTGATTCATTTTTCTGCAAAGTGAGTTGTATTTCAGGGTGTTGGTTGGTGGGACACCAAATCTGAGCCCGTTGTCCCCGGGATCAGGCGGTGGTGTTGTTGCTACCGAGGACCATCTGTACAACAAGTACCTTTCTGGGATTTTCTGGACATTTAGGTGGACCATGACCCTGATGATGTGTGGACATATCAGTCCACACATTTCAAACCCATTGCAGCCGCACGAGTACAGCCCCTCCTCAAACTCAACTCGAACCCGGTATGTTCTCACTTCATGGCCATGGTTTGGAACTAGATCAAAACCAACGCCCTCTTTATCTGCCCATACTGGATAGAATTTTGTTGATGCAGCAACAAGCTTCTGGTACCTTTCAAAGATTTCTGTTGTGTAGAATTCTTGTCCTTGCTTCTCAATCGCAAAACTGCAAAACAAGGTTTTTGCACCATTAGATGAAAATCATTGCTACAATAGTATGTTTTGGTTGCTACTTTAACTGTTCTGGAATGCTACACAGACACAGTAGGCAGAGACATTTTTCTGCACTAGTTGCTACACACTACCTTACATTTTTTCTTTTTTCTTTTTTGATGTGCTACAATGGGTGCTGTTTTTTATTTAGAAATGCTGCTTTTCTATCTTACCTTCCCCAAAGCGATCTTCTTGTTGTCTCCATTGCAAACCCGACGTTATCCTCCCGGTCAAGCATCAATGTTTGGCAAAGCTCATACTGTTGCACAAAATTGTACACCGAGTCCCCCGGCCGTATCAGCGTTTTGAAGTATGAATTCAGTCCTTCAGACCTTCCAGTAGTGCTCGTGAATGGGAAGAACCTTTTTCTGAAATAAACAGGGGCCCATGTTGTTCTAGTCTTCCACATGTTTTGCAGATGAGTGTTTTCAGACATGCCAAACTCCGCGACCATATGCTCCCAACAATCCTCAAATGGCTCCACTGGTTGTGATGTTATTTCTTCGCCAGCTTCCTCAACAGCATTTGAAACAGAACCACTATTCGCGCTACGAGACCCATCAACGAAACCATTCGGAGTACTGTCCCGACAATCATAGTGGTTCTGATCCTCTCCTCCAGGGGTGGTGTTAAGGTCAAATCCTTCCAATACGGAGTCAGCAACAAATCCCTGAAACAAAAAACAACAAAATCTGATCAATCTACTTTGCTCACAAACCACAAAAAGAGAAATGCACTTGCACTGAACATAACATGTTTTTCATTTGAGAGATGGTAGCAATTTTTCCTCAATCTTTTTTTATACTCTAACCATGATTTGCTCTTTTTTTGATGGTTATTTGCTCCACAAAGATAAGAAGATATTTTCTTTTCATTTTTTGTCGATGCTACAGAACACACATTTTTTTGTTTGAGTTTTCTGGAGCAAAACACCATGCCAATAAGTAGCAAGTTTTAGCAAAATATGTGGATCAATCTAAGCTTGCTAATATACTTTTTCTTCTACCCAAACAATTCCAATGCTTATATTACTGGCAGTAGCAATAATTTGCTACATAACTAATTCCAGGAACCAATCACACCAAGTGGACACATATCCCATCAAGTGGACACATCAATTGGAGCAAACTGTTGTACCAACATCAAAACACAGCAAATTGGACCAATTTCTTCTACAAGCAAACCATCACACAAACCACAGCAAGTGGAGCAATTTCTCTTTCATAGCAACAGCAATCACAACTGACTGGGCTCAATTTCCAGCAACCATCACAGAAGGTTTTGCTCCCAATGATCAACAAGTTGCAGGAGAAATTTTTTGCAGGAGCATCCATCACAGAATTGGGGAGCAATTTTTGCAGGAACAACAAATTTGAGCAAAAAAAACTCACAGAACGAGCTGGTTCCTCAATGTCCGGATCTTCATTGAAGAAGGCTGGAGGATTTCTGACACCTTCACTCGGGCGCGGAGCAAACCATGCTCCCAGGCCGCCGTCGTACAAGTTTGAACTGCGTCTCCTTCGCCGGCTCGCCGGATTCGCCCCCGAGCTTGAAGCTACTATCGAGGGTGGGGGGACGCTGTGAGGATGGCCAGGAGGAGGGTACAGAACGTTGTTGCGGATGTGGTTAGCCATGGCGTCTGATTCGCGGCGCGCCGCCGCGTCGACCGCCGCCCGCCGCCCGCGTCGATGTAACGCCCGGGAATTTTTTCCCAACTAGAATTTGTTTGGTTGTTTTTCTTTTTTTTGCATCGTCATGGCATCATGCATCGTATCCCTTTTCAGGGTTCGCTAAAACTATAAAACTAACAAACACTTTGTGTTGATAAATGTTTCTCTTATGGTTTTATCAAACATATTTTTTAATCTTGCCAAATTATATTTTAATTGGTAAACTTGGAATATTACCAAGAGTGACTTCACCCAAAGTTTCTACATTATTTCAAATTATTTTGAAAATAACCATTATCCTCCCTCCTCTAATTTTTATACCAAAAAAAAAAGAGTAAGAAAAAAAAAGCACAACAGCAGCCCTCACGTCATGGCCCAGCCCACCAACCAACACAGGCCCTTTCTCTGTTTCTCTTCCTCCCATCGCTTTCTTTCTGTACGGCATGGACAGGAGGTGCCCACGTCGCCTCCAAATCGCCACCACCACGGCCACGCTTCCCCTCCATAAAGCCCCCTCCCTCCGAACCCTAGCCCCTCCTCCTCCTTCCTCGTGCCGCCGCCAGTTTCCTCCCTCTACCTCTCAGCTCTCTGTTTCTGTCCACTGTAAATGCACCAGAACACCACCACCACTGCCCATCGTCATCCCCGTCGACGGCGACCACCAGGAACCCGGGAGACTAGTCTAGAAGATGCGTCTCGCCTCCCTCTTGCTCGTCCACACCAATATCGAAGCGGAGGATCTCTACAACCACCGCAGCGTCATCCTCTTCAGTTTAGTCGCCGGGGGTCTTCCTCGATTTCCCGCCGTCGTAGCCGTCCTCCGACACGATCAACTTCCGATTCCCAATGGTGGTGAGATGCTCTTCCAATTCCCTTCTACATCATGCCTTTTAGCGTTGTGTATGGTCGCCTCGTTTCTGACCAAGTTTATGTCCGCCATGGCCAGAGCTTCGGCCTCGGACGGTGCTGTCGCCAATGAACACTTCGAGTAACGTCGCCATGTCCAAGATCTTCGCCTCACCTTCCTCATGCACTACGCATAGAATCCAGAACAGAGGAGCTACAGCACCGTGGCGTCGTCCTCGCCTAATCCGTCGTCCGTCCGCGCGGAGCTCAGCGCGGACACCGTCTTCTTCCTCGGCTTCCCGTCTCCTCCGTCTGTCCCAGAACAGGGCGCCTCGCCAAAACAATCTGGGTGAGCTACCACGCCTACCAGACATCCTCCTAGCCTCTATCTTGTTCGTTGGACATGGATCCGGCAGAGTCTGGCCTTGTACGGCTCGCCGCCAGGACGTCCGTCTTGTTTTCGAGCTGTTGCAAGTTTCGCTCTTATCAGTTCTCTCCACCCGTGTATGCACACTAGCAGCGCAACAAACCCACCAGCATACCCAGGTGTCTCATGTGCTCTCTAACTCGCACACCCACTCCAGAAACAAGCAGCGCCGCTAGATCACTGCGTTTCCACGTTTCTGAACCAGAAGACACACGAAGTAATCGCTACTGAAGAAGTTCAGTTAGCGTAGCTGCCTTGCTACTTATACTGTCAGACCAAAATCCAATCACTCAGCTGTCAGTAGTGCAGTGGCTAGCGACGTGGTAATCGAATCAATTGCTCCCGGGTTCAATCCCCATGCTATGCGAAATTCTCCTGCTTTTATTTTGGTTCCTGGTTCCGTTTGAAGTTCAGTTGACATCGTTCTATGTTCTGGCTGATCCGCAGTCTAACACACAACTGGTTATAGCCCAGTGGCAAATGCTATGGCTACACACGCTGCCCACCCAAGTTCAATTCTCAGCCCAAACCTTTTATGTCTTATTTTTCTTTTGTTAAATGTCTTAATGCATATCTTTTAAACAACAACTCCTTTGACAATGTGTTATATATGAATTTTGATCAGAATAATGCAAAGATCATTAATATATCATCCATGCTCATGTTCGCATTTTTTTTGTCTAGCATTTTTAGTAGTGTTATGCATGTGCACCTAAATAATAAACATGGAATATTTTGGGATACTTAACTAAATTGTCCCGGTTCCATTTAAAATTGCATAGCTCATCTTTATATTATCTCTCCATGTTAAACAACATTTAATCTTGATGGATAAATAAATAACGTGAACCTCCTAAATTAAATGTTGGGCTTCCGGCTCAATTTAAATTGATTTAATTGCATAACTCATAACTAATTCATTTTAACTCCAAATTTGAAAAGTAAAATTTGTTTTCCAATCAAAATTCTCTAAACTTTGCAAATATCAACTTTGTTTTCTGGTTTGCCACATTTAAATTGAATAATTGTTCCATCTCTTAGTTAATGCAATTAAATTGGTAATATGCTTAACTAAATCATTTGAAATTGTTTCCCAACAAATAAAATATGTTTTCAAACCAGAAAAACATAACCTTTTCAAATATGAATTTGAATTTATGTTTTGAACAAATAAAATTCAAATGTTATTCAAACTTGAATTAAATCCAATTAAAACTTGTTTAATCTTGATTAATTCATAATTAAATCCTTGTAATTCCTTTTTCAATAATTGAAACATGTAATCCACCTAAAATTTTGTGTTCTAATCAAATATGAACTTTGCTATCTGTTTGGAACAATTTAACTTGATAAAATTAACAAATGCTTGTGTGACACCTTTAAGTAACCAAAAATTCCAAAACTTAATAAGTGAGTTTCAAAATGGGTAAACCTTATTTCCAATTGGTTCTATTGTTGTTATTTTGTTGTTTTGCTCATCCATGCATCATGCTAATCCACTTTCACCTGTTGACTAATTGTAAAACAATTATTTCAACCTTAATTCATGGGCTTTCCATATGTAATCCCATTTGCATATGGGTCCATTTAATTATGTTATGTTATCATGTCAACTAGTTTATTTCTATGCATCCATTAAATTGTCATGCATCCATATCTTGATCATGCTGGATCTTTTGCCGTAGTAGTAATTGTTGCATCCGGTGTTTGTTCGAGGTTTGTTGCTTCTTCCCGGATAGGACGTTGAGATGATGTGAGCAACGACAAGTGCTGCGGATGTATCTCTACTTGCTGGATTCCAGGCAAGTATACTCACTTGCTGCCAAATGGCTGCCTTTCATCACTTGTTACCGATTCTTTCCGTTGTTCTTATTCTAGCATGTTGATTCGATGCTTGTGTCTCGATCCTATCATATTGTTTACCTTGCAGCCATGATATAGCCTTCCTTCCACTTCCTATCAACTGTTGTTTGTTTACCTTGTTGGCCCTCGTGTCGTAGTTGCATGCTTAGTGTTGTTTGCGCTCAAGTCTTGTTGTCCGTCTTATCACCTGTCTAGTTTGATAGTTGGGTTTCAATTCAATCAACAACATGTTAATGTTTTGGGTAATAATAATTTGATGATAAGGCACCGGCAGGAGGCCCGGCGTGGTTTTGAAGCCTGCTAGTGTCGACCCTAATTAGGAAAAGGGTCTTGTCTACTGATCCATGATGAGCGCACTAACCGCATGTGGGAAGCGAGTATGGGCGCCCCCCTCAATTTGACTCGATTCGCATCTCGTCCAAATCGCCACACTTAGTTCGGGCTTTCCTTTTGATGCATGCATATGCAGGTGCGAACCCGAGGCCAGGGTGGAACTTTTGTAGTCGGCACTTAGGGCGGCGTGGTCTTCCAGTGCTATGAGGGTCCCCTTTTCTTCGTGGGGCTCGATTAGCCGCGCACGCACAACACGTGGTGCTTTGGGCTTGATGCGAAGCAGAGTTGGGTTGTGTTGAGTACCTCTCTTGGTGGGTTGATCCCCCGTCTGGCGGGTTATTCTTACGTGTACGGCCAAATTGGTGCATCCCTGCAGGGTTAAATCTTCTCGAGAAGCCGTGTTTTCCGCGGTTATGGTTGACTTGGTGAAAGTACTGGCTAACAAGTACTCAGAACAACTTACACCTAACTATTGATAACTTGACTAGTAATAGTCTTATTGACACAATAACTTGATCCATCCTTAATCCAACAGTGTGAGTATCCTTGGGTTGCTTCCTTAGTAGGGGGTAACATTGGATGGGTTTGTTTGGTGAGTAGTTGTAGTTGGTTACGATACGCTATCTTATCCCCCTCTTTTAGCCGGATGTTATAGTGAGTCTCTGTAGTTGGTTAGTGCAGCCCGCTGCCGCTTATTTGCAATAATCCCTTCCTTTCCGTTGACCCAAAGTATTTGTATCTTGTGATGATTGGTTACGCTGGTATCTTGTGAGTATGGTTTATCCACTTGCCAGTACTTAACCGTACTGACCCACGAATCTTTTTCGTGGCTGCATATTCAACATTGCAGTCAACAGGTTTGAAGTCTGACGACGTTAGCTTGGGAATCCCTCCGGCTTGGCCTGGGCAGGGATTGGATGCTCTCGGTTATCTTCAGGACTCTTAGTCCAATTTGTATCTTGTCCGTAGCCGGACGCTATGTTGATTTCTTCCGCTGTTATTTGGATCTTTGTATTGTATCAGTTGTATCCTTGACTCGTTTGAGTCCTCTTGTATATATATTTTCTGTTGTTGTGGATTATTCGTGAACTGTTGTAATGTTATCACAAGTGGCAACCTGGAATCGGTTATTATGTGGATTTTGGCGGGAATGCTGAAATCTGCATAGTGCCCGATCTCGGGGCTTCACAAATGGTATCAGAGCATGGTTTCCGATTCCCGATATTGTTTCGATACGAATGGTTATCGAAGCAACGGGTCCGCAAAGCCTGTAGGATAACCTCGCTAACGGTCGTTGTTTCTAGAGTGTCAAAAACTATTTTCTGCTAAACTATTTTGGAAACATCTCAATAGGATTCTTGTTTTCTCCTTATCTCTATTCTATTTCTCCTCCCATCTTATTTGTTTTGGAGTCTCTCTTCCTCTCAATCTTTCAAAGTTTTAGGATCCTACGTGGGTGGACGTTTTCTGAGCCTTTAACCTAATAGGTTCGATCATCGGAAGATTCCTGGTGGAAGAACATCGTCGTCACTCCGAGCAAGAATCTCTTGTTAGTGGTGTCGAGAAGCCATTGTTAGTGGTGTCGAGGAGATCAACTGGAAGCATGAAGAATCGATAGTCGGACTTCTTTCCCTCCCGTGGTTGTGAGCGGATTGCGAGGGCGCAATCCCTTGTTAGTGGTGTCGTCTGTAACGCCCGGGAATTTTTTCCCAACTAGAATTTGTTTGGTTGTTTTTCTTTTTTTTGCATCGTCATGGCATCATGCATCGTATCCCTTTTCAGGGTTCGCTAAAACTATAAAACTAACAAACACTTTGTGTTGATAAATGTTTCTCTTATGGTTTTATCAAACATATTTTTTAATCTTGCCAAATTATATTTTAATTGGTAAACTTGGAATATTACCAAGAGTGACTTCACCCAAAGTTTCTACATTATTTCAAATTATTTTGAAAATAACCATTATCCTCCCTCCTCTAATTTTTATACCAAAAAAAAAAGAGTAAGAAAAAAAAAGCACAACAGCAGCCCTCACGTCATGGCCCAGCCCACCAACCAACACAGGCCCTTTCTCTGTTTCTCTTCCTCCCATCGCTTTCTTTCTGTACGGCATGGACAGGAGGTGCCCACGTCGCCTCCAAATCGCCACCACCACGGCCACGCTTCCCCTCCATAAAGCCCCCTCCCTCCGAACCCTAGCCCCTCCTCCTCCTTCCTCGTGCCGCCGCCAGTTTCCTCCCTCTACCTCTCAGCTCTCTGTTTCTGTCCACTGTAAATGCACCAGAACACCACCACCACTGCCCATCGTCATCCCCGTCGACGGCGACCACCAGGAACCCGGGAGACTAGTCTAGAAGATGCGTCTCGCCTCCCTCTTGCTCGTCCACACCAATATCGAAGCGGAGGATCTCTACAACCACCGCAGCGTCATCCTCTTCAGTTTAGTCGCCGGGGGTCTTCCTCGATTTCCCGCCGTCGTAGCCGTCCTCCGACACGATCAACTTCCGATTCCCAATGGTGGTGAGATGCTCTTCCAATTCCCTTCTACATCATGCCTTTTAGCGTTGTGTATGGTCGCCTCGTTTCTGACCAAGTTTATGTCCGCCATGGCCGGAGCTTCGGCCTCGGACGGTGCTGTCGCCAATGAACACTTCGAGTAACGTCGCCATGTCCAAGATCTTCGCCTCACCTTCCTCATGCCCTACGCATAGAATCCAGAACAGAGGAGCTACAGCACCGTGGCGTCGTCCTCGCCTAATCCGTCGTCCGTCCGCGCGGAGCTCAGCGCGGACACCGTCTTCTTCCTCGGCTTCCCGTCTCCTCCGTCTGTCCCAGAACAGGGCGCCTCGCCAAAACAATCTGGGTGAGCTACCACGCCTACCAGACATCCTCCTAGCCTCTATCTTGTTCGTTGGACATGGATCCGGCAGAGTCTGGCCTTGTACGGCTCGCCGCCAGGACGTCCGTCTTGTTTTCGAGCTGTTGCAAGTTTCGCTCTTATCAGTTCTCTCCACCCGTGTATGCACACTAGCAGCGCAACAAACCCACCAGCATACCCAGGTGTCTCATGTGCTCTCTAACTCGCACACCCACTCCAGAAACAAGCAGCGCCGCTAGATCACTGCGTTTCCACGTTTCTGAACCAGAAGACACACGAAGTAATCGCTACTGAAGAAGTTCAGTTAGCGTAGCTGCCTTGCTACTTATACTGTCAGACCAAAATCCAATCACTCAGCTGTCAGTAGTGCAGTGGCTAGCGACGTGGTAATCGAATCAATTGCTCCCGGGTTCAATCCCCATGCTATGCGAAATTCTCCTGCTTTTATTTTGGTTCCTGGTTCCGTTTGAAGTTCAGTTGACATCGTTCTATGTTCTGGCTGATCCGCAGTCTAACACACAACTGGTTATAGCCCAGTGGCAAATGCTATGGCTACACACGCTGCCCACCCAAGTTCAATTCTCAGCCCAAACCTTTTATGTCTTATTTTTCTTTTGTTAAATGTCTTAATGCATATCTTTTAAACAACAACTCCTTTGACAATGTGTTATATATGAATTTTGATCAGAATAATGCAAAGATCATTAATATATCATCCATGCTCATGTTCGCATTTTTTTTGTCTAGCATTTTTAGTAGTGTTATGCATGTGCACCTAAATAATAAACATGGAATATTTTGGGATACTTAACTAAATTGTCCCGGTTCCATTTAAAATTGCATAGCTCATCTTTATATTATCTCTCCATGTTAAACAACATTTAATCTTGATGGATAAATAAATAACGTGAACCTCCTAAATTAAATGTTGGGCTTCCGGCTCAATTTAAATTGATTTAATTGCATAACTCATAACTAATTCATTTTAACTCCAAATTTGAAAAGTAAAATTTGTTTTCCAATCAAAATTCTCTAAACTTTGCAAATATCAACTTTGTTTTCTGGTTTGCCACATTTAAATTGAATAATTGTTCCATCTCTTAGTTAATGCAATTAAATTGGTAATATGCTTAACTAAATCATTTGAAATTGTTTCCCAACAAATAAAATATGTTTTCAAACCAGAAAAACATAACCTTTTCAAATATGAATTTGAATTTATGTTTTGAACAAATAAAATTCAAATGTTATTCAAACTTGAATTAAATCCAATTAAAACTTGTTTAATCTTGATTAATTCATAATTAAATCCTTGTAATTCCTTTTTCAATAATTGAAACATGTAATCCACCTAAAATTTTGTGTTCTAATCAAATATGAACTTTGCTATCTGTTTGGAACAATTTAACTTGATAAAATTAACAAATGCTTGTGTGACACCTTTAAGTAACCAAAAATTCCAAAACTTAATAAGTGAGTTTCAAAATGGGTAAACCTTATTTCCAATTGGTTCTATTGTTGTTATTTTGTTGTTTTCCTCATCCATGCATCATGCTAATCCACTTTCACCCGTTGACTAATTGTAAAACAATTATTTCAACCTTAATTCATGGGCTTTCCATATGTAATCCCATTTGCATATGGGTCCATTTAATTATGTTATGTTATCATGTCAACTAGTTTATTTCTATGCATCCATTAAATTGTCATGCATCCATATCTTGATCATGCTGGATCTTTTGCCGTAGTAGTAATTGTTGCATCCGGTGTTTGTTCGAGGTTTGTTGCTTCTTCCCGGATAGGACGTTGAGATGATGTGAGCAACGACAAGTGCTGCGGATGTATCTCTACTTGCTGGATTCCAGGCAAGTATACTCACTTGCTGCCAAATGGCTGCCTTTCATCACTTGTTACCGATTCTTTCCGTTGTTCTTATTCTAGCATGTTGATTCGATGCTTGTGTCTCGATCCTATCATATTGTTTACCTTGCAGCCATGATATAGCCTTCCTTCCACTTCCTATCAACTGTTGTTTGTTTACCTTGTTGGCCCTCGTGTCGTAGTTGCATGCTTAGTGTTGTTTGCGCTCAAGTCTTGTTGTCCGTCTTATCACCTGTCTAGTTTGATAGTTGGGTTTCAATTCAATCAACAACATGTTAATGTTTTGGGTAATAATAATTTGATGATAAGGCACCGGCAGGAGGCCCGGCGTGGTTTTGAAGCCTGCTAGTGTCGACCCTAATTAGGAAAAGGGTCTTGTCTACTGATCCATGATGAGCGCACTAACCGCATGTGGGAAGCGAGTATGGGCGCCCCCCTCAATTTGACTCGATTCGCATCTCGTCCAAATCGCCACACTTAGTTCGGGCTTTCCTTTTGATGCATGCATATGCAGGTGCGAACCCGAGGCCAGGGTGGAACTTTTGTAGTCGGCACTTAGGGCGGCGTGGTCTTCCAGTGCTATGAGGGTCCCCTTTTCTTCGTGGGGCTCGATTAGCCGCGCACGCACAGCACGTGGTGCTTTGGGCTTGATGCGAAGCAGAGTTGGGTTGTGTTGAGTACCTCGCTTGGTGGGTTGATCCCCCGTCTGGCGGGTTATTCTTACGTGTACGGCCAAATTGGTGCATCCCTGCAGGGTTAAATCTTCTCGAGAAGCCGTGTTTTCCGCGGTTATGGTTGACTTGGTGAAAGTACTGGCTAACAAGTACTCAGAACAACTTACACCTAACTATTGATAACTTGACTAGTAATAGTCTTATTGACACAATAACTTGATCCATCCTTAATCCAACAGTGTGAGTATCCTTGGGTTGCTTCCTTAGTAGGGGGTAACATTGGATGGGTTTGTTTGGTGAGTAGTTGTAGTTGGTTACGATACGCTATCTTATCCCCCTCTTTTAGCCGGATGTTATAGTGAGTCTCTGTAGTTGGTTAGTGCAGCCCGCTGCCGCTTATTTGCAATAATCCCTTCCTTTCCGTTGACCCAAAGTATTTGTATCTTGTGATGATTGGTTACGCTGGTATCTTGTGAGTATGGTTTATCCACTTGCCAGTACTTAACCGTACTGACCCACGAATCTTTTTCGTGGCTGCATATTCAACATTGCAGTCAACAGGTTTGAAGTCTGACGACGTTAGCTTGGGAATCCCTCCGGCTTGGCCTGGGCAGGGATTGGATGCTCTCGGTTATCTTCAGGACTCTTAGTCCAATTTGTATCTTGTCCGTAGCCGGACGCTATGTTGATTTCTTCCGCTGTTATTTGGATCTTTGTATTGTATCAGTTGTATCCATGACTCGTTTGAGTCCTCTTGTATATATCTTTTCTGTTGTTGTGGATTATTCGTGAACTGTTGTAATGTTATCACAAGTGGCAACCTGGAATCGGTTATTATGTGGATTTTGGCGGGAATGCTGAAATCTGCATAGTGCCCGATCTCGGGGCTTCACAGTCGATCTCCTACCGCGCCGCCCCCGGAGATCACGGGGAACTGCCCGATCTGCGCCCTGTCCGCTTTTACTTCTTTGTTTCGCCTTTTTGCTCCTCGTAGCAAAAGCGGGGAAGGGGTACGCTGGAGAGGATCGTGCGGCGCACGTTCGCCCGATCGGACGGCTGCCGACCCGGGGGATCAAGTTGTTTTATCCCCCGGGGGACGCTCAGCGCGCGCCAAACCAGAAACTTCTGTTAGCGTATCTTGGCCTCTTATGTCTCACAAGGATGGAGTTGTCGCCAGCGAGCCGAGTAACGACGGCCTGACAATTTGACGCCGTGCTGAACGGGAGACGGATGTTGTTGAACGACGCAACGACACCAACAGCAGATTGAAACCAAAAGTTCAGGTAACTTCACATATCAATCGTGAGGTCTAAACTAACGCAATAGCTTTTAATGTGTTTGTTTCAGGTTGAAAATCAGAGCAGAGATCCTATATTTTCCATAACTCGGCTGAGGTATGATGAAAGGTAAACGACTGAACAGTGTATTTGTCAGGTCTGATGAAATTCGAAGAATAGTATCCACCTACCGATCTACAGAAAACTGGTGCTACAGAGGAGGTACGTGGAAGGTGTGGTTTATCTCCCAAGTAATGCTACATCTACGGACTCAGTCTACGGAAGAGTTTTACGGGATTAGGTTAGGGTAATCAGTAAGTGGCTCCCAAGTGAAATTCAGGATGGAGGTTTAGATATTAGGGCCAATTATAACAGGCCAGGTCAGCCCGTAAGCCCGATCTTGTAGCCACGAATCCGTAAGTGTAGCATTTTCGATCTCCCAAACGAGCGCGGCGGCCGGGGCGGTCACGGAGGGTAGCGAGGCAACAGATGCGCTCGCCGCCGATGGCTCACGGGAACGCTCGACGACCACACCACCGAGTCTCTGCGCCCGTGTCACTGCTTCTACGCATGTGCCCTCGCCACCATCGTTCTAGCAATCCGGCCTTCGCGGTGGCAGGGGCGCCCTGTCACGTCTGTTTCGACCTCGACAATGACGCCGATGGGGAGAAGGGCGAGAAGGTCGTGGGGGAGCTCGGGCCGGAGGAGATCGTCGTTCTGCACCATCAAAACCACCGTCAGATATCATGCGTTAGCATTAGCACCCTACAAGGCCAAAGCGGGGATTCAAGATGAAATAGTATGCGGTAAAGACTGTACTATCCCGTGATTGCCCTCCTGCTGCAAATCGGAGGTTCACCTCCACAAATGGCATCATATATACTTGAGACGGTGGCGAAATTTCTGATTCAACAATTTTACGCGCACACAAGCACAGCCTGCACAGGCACTGCAACGAGAATGATGAAGAATGTTGTGAGTTCTTTGTTGTGAAGCTCCTGAAATCAGCAAAAAAAAAAAGCTTATCACAAGGTACAGATTCCTAGAATGGATTCTCCTTGGTGTTGCAAGTAGGAAAAAACTGGATTGTAACTTTTTCTACAGTTGCTTTTGCAGGTATTTACAGAACGAGTAGGCACACAGGATTCAAATTAGCTCTAAACAGTTGGGTCCCAAATGAGTGATACCTCTGCAGGCTCTGTTTCAGTGCATCGTATCACTTCTATCTTTGGCCAAGTACGTGTTCTATTTAGCATCCATGTTTCATTCACTTCGACTATAAGAGCATCTCCAGCCGTTTTTTCGGCGCAAAATAATGTCTCCTGGGACGTCCGGCCCTATTTCTCAGCGTGGGGGGGGGGACCACAGTTCCCAGCTGCGACCCCAACCGTATCAGGCGAAAATTCACAAAAACTATGGAAACGGTGAACATTTGGTGAAATTCTAGACGATTTCATTAAAGTTGGCCAAATATAGGCCGCGATTTAAAAAAATGCTAATTCATGCCGAGCGCCTTGTACATCTTGGTGTGGTCGCCGTCGTGGTCCTCGTCGGAGTCTCTCGGCAGCTCGACCTTCGGGATGCTGCTGGTGCTCTACCCCGGAACGCCGACGAACAGCGACCGGGAAGGATAGGCGTCATCGTCATCGTCAGTGTCGGAGAGGACGATGACATCGCCGACGGCCTGAGGAGCTCGCAGTTCGTTGATGACGATGCTCTGGCTCCGAGTACAGTGACGCGGCGGCGTTTTGTCTGGCTCCGCCTTGACGACGGCAAGAGGAACGGGATCAGCTCGCGTTTCCAACCCCCTGCTTATCTGCCGCTCGATGTGGGCGAGCACCCGGGAGAGGATCTGCCCGGGTTTGCTCCACCAGATGCGGCGGCCGCCGGCGTTGTTACGCCCCGAAACAACGCCGCCGACGGGGATATTGACCAACTCCGCCTTGAAACGCTCCTGGAAGTACGCCGTCCAGAAGGCGTGATTGGCTGGATGCCACTGCGGTTGGCATCGCTCCTCCTCTGGTGATCTCCACGATTTTGGCGGTGCGCTCAGGGCCGGTGGACGGCGGAGGCACATGGATGTCTGCGCTGAGCCACCATGTCCTCGGCGCAAATGTCAGGCGACGCGTGGAAGTTCGCCTCGTGGGGCAGTCTGGCCTTCTAGGGGTGTAGGGTGCGGAGGCCGAATCCACTTGCGGCCGCGCCGCCGACGGGGTAGCCGTGAACCATGGAGAAGGTGCGCACGGGAGAAGGAGAAGATAATGGCGAGGATTTTGCCTCCGGGGGCCGGGTTATGTAGCAGCGAGTGGGCGGGATAGGCGAAGCGGAGCGACAATGCCATAACTTCGCCACGTGGGCGATTGGACTGCTCCGCCGTGCCACGTGTCGTCTGGAATGATCGGAGGCGTCAATGCGCACGGCAGCCGAGGCGATGAGGACGACATGGATTTTTATCAGAGACAGGGCGGGGCCTAGACAGGAGAAACGTCGGGTAATTGTTTTCGCGCGTTTTCGCACCATTTCCCCTTCATCCGATGCCCCAGTTGTGAACGGATAGTGAGGGCACCTAGAGGGCGGGTGAATAGGTGCTACGACCAATTTTAATTTTTCTTTAAGATTAGGCTTGACACAAAGGTAAATCCTCTAGATAATGCAACTACGGTGAATTTACCTATATGACAAGAGCAAACACAATACAAGCACGAGTAAAGGAGGAAGACAACGAGATAACCGAAATGAAGCACACGGATAGACGATGTATTCCCGAGTTCCTCCTAGTTAAGGGAGTACGTCTTGTTCGAGGGGTGTGAGCTCGCCGCGAAGACCTACTTAACGCCACAAAGGCCTCACCCTATTCTCCGATCAACCCCGCCACAAAGGCCTATTCCACCTTCCACTATTGGTCTCCTTTGATGCGGGAATCGAATCCTTTACAAACAAGTTTGGGGCACACATCCACAACCAAATTGGGGGCTCCCAACAATCACCGCTATTTTCTCCCTAATGGCAACAACACATTCTCCCTCTTCACGTTTTCTGTCACTCGGGCAAGGCGAAAAGGAGGCATGAATCCACTATCGAACATAAATACTCCCTCTTGGAGTCACTAGCAACTACTTGGCCAGAGTAACCACTAGCAACGGAAAGCATGCAAGATCACAAATAACATATGCAATAAAGACTATAATCAACTTGGCATAAAGTCAATATTCATCGGATCCCAGCAAACACAACATATAGAATTACATAAGATCAATCTCGATCATGATAGGCAGCTCACGAGATCTAAACATGGAGGCATATGAGGAGGAGACAACCATCTAGCTACTGCTATGGACCCATAGTCAGGATTGAACTACTCACGCATCACTCCGGAGGCATGCATGGTGATGTAGAAGCCTCCGGTGATGATTTCCTCTCCGCAGGGTGCTGGAAAACAGCTCCAGAACCCCTAATCTAGGGTTGACGACGACGGTGGCTGCGGAACTTTTTTGGGATTTTTGATTAGGTGCCTAGGATTTTCCATCCGGGGGGATTAAATAGGCGAAAGGGCAGAGGCGGTGGAGGTCCAGGGGGCCCACACCACCCCCTGGCGCGGCCAAGGGGGGCCGCGCCACCCTATGATGTGGCCCCCCTAATGCCCCTCTTCGTCTCCTCTTCGGTCTTCTGGATACTTCCGGGAAAAATAGGACTTCCGGGCTTCGAACTTTCCAATTCCGAGAATATTTCGAGAACAACTTTTCTGAAACTAAAAACAGCAGAAAACGGGGAACTGGCTCTGTGGCATCTTGTTAATAGGTTAGTCCGGAAAATCGATAAAAATGACATAAAGAAGGGAGAAAACATGTAGCAATTGGCATAATATCATCATGGAGCATCAGAAATTAGGGATACCTTTATGACGTATCAAGCATCCCCAAGCTTAGTTCCTACTCGTCCTCGAGTAGGTAAACGATAAAACAATAATTTCTGAGGTGACATGCTACTAACATAAACTTGATCAATCTAATATAAAAGCATATGCACGCTGAGATCATAAAACTTTAAACATATGCATGATAAATAAAACTTTAATAATAAAGCATAGCAATTACTTTGCATCACGAAGAGTAACTCAAATAAAGGATCATGAATAATAATGCAAAGAAAGGTAGACGCTTGTTTCAGGTATAGAGAAAGCATGGCAACGTGATATTTCGATAGTCCTTAAGAGTGGGAAAAAACATAAATGCCAGGACACTTTCAAAGTTCAAGAGGAGGACTAGAACAAATAATTTAAGAACAAATGATATCACATCATGAAGTAATTATTGATGTTTATGGGACAAATGCACATAGAACTCAGAATGGCAAAAATGCTCTCTCAACTGTGCATAAAGTTAGAAGATGGAGACTCAACATAAAAGTAAAAGAAAGGCCCTTCGGAGAGGGAAGCAGGGATCACTCATGTGCTAGATATTTTTATTTTATTAAGCAGAGGTATTAAAAATTTGACATTTGTGGAGGAATGTCTATATTTTAGGAGGGATGTATGCTAGTGTCAACGAATGGTAAACAGACAATACAATACGTCACAAGCCAACTGGATTCACAAGAGCGGCTCCCATGGTAAAGGACACAACTGGTATAGAAGGTCATCCCTCTTTCTCTTTTGTTTACACAATTATGCTTTGACTGATATGATGAGGGGCAAAAATAGTGAAGAGAATTTGTTTGTATTAATTTGGGGATGAGCACCTCGCTTCCAGCTCTTCTATCATTTGGATAAGTGGATGAAGCCACTAGTCCAGGGTGTGAAATCCAATCAACAAGTGAGATAAAGACTCTATTGACGTCCTCATGAGCAAAAACAAGAACACAAAGCAGGAATAATTTTGAAGGTTTTAAAGGTAACACATGAGCAATTTACTTGGAATGGCAGTTAAATAACACATATATGTAGGTATGGTGGACACAATGGAAAAAACTTTGGTTTAAGGGAGTTTGGATGCACGAGTAGAGCTTATACTCAGTACAGGTGGAGGCTAGCAAAAGACTGGGAGCGACAAATCAAGAGAGCATAAGAGCCATAATCATGCATAGCGACATAAGCATCATTAATTAAAAAATAAGCAGTATCACAAGTTCAAAAACTAAGTGGTCATGGAGGCTATTCGTGACTGGTTTGTAGTCATAAACATGGTGTGAGCATGCGCCAAGTCAACCAAATAAATCATTCGAAAGAGAATATCATATATTGATGCTTTACTATGGAAAGAACAACTCATGAATCTTTCAATACATATTAAACACTCTCAGCTATTTGAGGCTAATCATGCTACTCAATAACCACAAGGCTTTAAAACTAAAATAACATTTAGCATGGCATGAAAAAGTTCTAGCCACAATCTATTCAAGCTTCTACTAAACTGTTATATATTCTACTTCAAGCAGCAGTTTTCTTTCTCCCAACAAGCACCATACAAAACATGCTTTAACAAAAATACTCTTTATGATAAAGTAAGCAAACATGAGAGTACTAAAATAATACTACTAAAACTAACATCTCTAATAAGAGATGCATGCAAAACAGGAGATAAATAAATGCAGCAGCCAAACAGAGACTAAGAATACAACGTATTCTCATGAAAAAGCGGAGCATGTCACTCTCCAATAAAATAATGCTGGGGTCCAACAAAACTTATTATGAAAGTAAAAAAAATGAAAACAAAAATAAAAGACGCTCCAAGTAAAACATATAAGATGCGATCGAATAAAAATATAGTTTCACTAGAAGTGACCTGATAATTTGTTGATGAAGAAGGGAATGCCTTGGGCATCCCCAAGCTTAGACGCTTAAGTCTTCTTGGAATTTGTTGGGATGTACCACCGGGGCATCCCCAAGCTTAAACTTTTCACTCTTCTTGATCACCTCATATCATTCTCTTCTCTTGACCCTTGAAAACTTTCTTCACATCAAAATTCCCACAATCTTCATTAGCAACGTTAGTGCAATTAAAATAATAAATTCACATGGTTCAGTTTCAACACAAGTATAACACTCAAAAACACATTAGCTACTATCACAACTTCTTTCAAAACTCTTTTTCTCAAAAGAACATCAAAATAAAGAGATTAAAATGCAAATGCGATAAATGGCAGAAATCTGTCAAAACAGAACAGCAGGTAAAGATCGATTTTTTCAAAAATATTCTGTTGCTCAAATCAAAAAGTGAGCAACTAGGAAAAGTTGCGTATATAAATCGGGATTAAGCATAAAAAAGATCAGGTCATTTATAATTTTCTGTGATTTTAACAAAATTAACAGTGGATAGCAGAAATCTGTTTTCTGCACAGAAACCCAAAATATAGTGTCAACTTTCCACTAGAAGCTTTACTTGGCTCAACAAAAACACAAAAGAAAAGATACATCGGGGTTGCTAAGGAAATAACAACACCCATGTGCAAAGCACACCAAAGAAAATAAAGGAAAACAGGATGAAAACAGAGAAATAAAACGGGTTGTCTCCCGGTAGCGCTTTTGTTTAACGCCTTTCAACTAGGCCTAAAAGGGCAACTCAACTATTTTCAAGTGAAGAAGCATCAAAACTAAGCTTAGAAATATCATAAAAAATGAATGATTTTTCATCTATAGAAGTTTTTGACGTCCCTTTATCAGCACTTTTAGGCACACTACTTTCATCAAATGGGTTTGCAGGAACAATCCAATCAAAAAACAAATCTATAGTTTCATGCATTCCTACCAATTTAAAGGTTATTGGTATTTTAATTTCTTTATCTTTGGCTTTACCCGGTGTGCTATTAACATCTACACACGAGCCAGACATCTCAAATCGATTAAAAACTTTCTAGCCTCAATATCAACATCACCAAATACTTTAAACAAAGTTTCTAGGATAAATTCTCTTTTTTCGCTATCCTTAATGCTATCAAGGTTGAGGAAAATTTGTTGTATTATGGGATTAAGGTTAACAAACCTAGCTTCTAGCATACGAACTAGAGATGCCTCAGCGGTTTCATAATTTGGAGCAAGTTCAGCTAAGGATCTATCCTCAAATTCTGCATGCATACTAACATAATTAAAGAATTCTCCAATATTATCTTCCCCAATTATATCACCGCTACCTACTGGTACGTCTTTCAAGGTAAACTTGGGTAGAATCATGATTAGAGATTAATCTAAGAGCAGCAAAATCAAAAATAAAAGCAAGCAAATAAATAACAGCTATGAAGTAAACTAATTTTTTTGTGTTTTTAATATAGAGAATAAAAACAGTACGGAAATAAAAACAAGACAATAAAAAAATTAAAGAGGTTGAGAGTGAGAGACTCCCCTTGCCAGAAGACTTCCTTCTCCCCGACAATGGCGCCAGAAAAATCCTTGATGCACTTTGTTGGGAACCCCAAGAGGAGGGTATGATGAGCACAGCGGTAGGAGTTTTCCCCTTAGTTAAGAACCATGGTTATCAATCCAGTAGGAGAAAGAGGATCTTCGGAAGGTTGATGCCACTGACGGTGGTGCTGGCGCTTCACCGGTGTCAGCAACAACGTGGAACTTGCACACAACACAACCAAAATACTTTGCCCCAACGGTACAGTGAGGTTGTCAATCTCACCAGGTCTTGCTAAAAACAAAGATTAGACGTATAGTGTTGAAAACAGTGTATGCTTGCAGTAAATAAAGAAAGCAGGAAATTGTTGTGGTTTGTTTAACAGTGTGGAAAAATGAACCGGGGTTCATAGTTTCAATAGTGGTGTCTCTCCATAAAAGATAGCATGCTGGATGAACAAATTACAGCTGGGCAATTGACAAATAGAGGTTGCACCGTAGTGCACAATATGACATGAAGATCATTATGATATTTAGTGCGGGCATTACAACAAGATACTAGACCGACACCAATCTGCATCTATGACTAATAATCCACCCTCAGGTTATCATCCGAACCCCCTTAGGTATTAAGCTGCAAGCAATAGATAATTGCATTAAACAAAGTGTGTAATGTAAGCAATGATTATGCACGCGGGCACTCTCACCGCTGTTTTCTCCCTAATGGCAAAAAAACATACTCCCCCTTCACGTTTCTGTCACTCGAGCAAGGCGAAAAGGAGGCATGAACCCACTATCGAGCATAAATACTCCCTCTTGGAGTCACTAGCAACTACTTGGCTAGAGTAACCACTAGCAACGAAAAGCATGCAAGATCACAAATAACATATGCAATAAAGACTATAATCAACTTGGCATAAGGTCAATATTCATCGGATCCCAGCAAACACAGCATATAGAATTACATAAGATCAATCTCGATCATGATAGGCAGATCACGAGATCTAAACATGGAGGCATATGAGGAGGAGACAACCATCTAGCTACTGCTACAGACCCGTAGTCCAGGGATGAACTACTCACGCATCACTCCGGAGGCAGGCATGGTGATGTAGAAGCATTTGGTGATGATTTCCTCTCCGGCAGGGTGCCGGAAAACAGCTCCAGAACCCCCTGATCTAGGATTGACGACGACGGCGGCTGCGGAACGTTTTCTGGATTTTTGATCAGGTGCCTAGGGTTTTCCATCCGGGGGGATTAAATAGGCAAAAGGGCAGAGGCGGTGGAGGTCCAGCGGCCAAGGGGGGCCGTGCCACCCAATGGCGTGGGCCTCCTGATGCCCCTTTTCGTCTCATCTTCGGTCTTCTGGATGCTTCCGGGGAAAATAGGACTTCCGGGCTTCGAACTTTCCAATTCCGAAAATATTTCGAGAACAACTTTTCTGAAATTAAAAACAACAGAAAACAGTGATCTGGCTGTGTGGCATCTTGTTAATAGGTTAGTCCAGGAAAATCGTTAAAAATGACATAAAGAAGGGAGAAAACATGTAGCAATTGACATAATATCATCATGGAGCATCAAAAATTAGGGAAAGTTTATGACGTATTGATGGCTCCCAAGTGCAGGAGATCAATCGTAGTCTTCGATGGGAACTATTACCCAAATTTGTAGTTCGACTCAGTGGGAACACAAGAATACCGGTGAGACTTCAGCAATTGGGACGTCACTCCCAACCACACCTGTGTATCAACAAACTTGCAGCGAGAGTGGTGAGTGTAATAATGCAGTGAAAGTAAACAAACAGAAAGTAAATGGAGAGCAAGTGTTTTCCCAGTTTTCACCAGAAAAGAGTGAAAGTAAACCAGAGACTAAAACGCAGGCATGAGGTGACAGCGGGGTGTTGCACGGATAAGATTGATCATGTAATAATGTTTTGCTAGCAGCGGGGCCTTTCTCTATCTCAGTTTTATGTAGGTGTGTGTTCCGTAAATTATTGTGCGTACTAACCAAGAGAATTTGCACAAAGCCTATTGTCCTACCTGCCCATTTCGCCGGGGCCAATTTGGAACTACAGGTAATTAAGGTCTACCCTTTCGAATAGCCCGGACCAACGCATTAACACTCCATGAACACACATAATCCTCAAACTAGAACATATCCCCCTTGTTTTCCCTAGCTGTCACTTTAGGGTTCGCAGGTTCAACATAATAGCAGGTAATACACATTGCAGATAGATACCAAACTCAAATATATGATGTAGCAATGTAAGTTCAGTACTGAAATCATGCCACTTGGGCCCTAGTAACAAGCATTAAGCCTAGCAATAGTGCATCAACATAAGACATAAGAATTCTCAAGACAAACCCCTAGATCCCGCATACCGGGTAGCAATTACATGATCAATCTCATCCAAAACCCCTCACACCTCACATGCCTACAGCAACTACTCACACATGGAGGGGGTGATGGAGCTCATGGTTGATGGAGATGATGGTGGTGATGATGATGGTGACGAAGCCCCTCGAATTCCACCTCCGGGGGTGAAATCCCGGATCAATCTGACTCTGAAATCGAAGATCGTGGTGGCGACGGCGCTCCGTTTCGCGAACAGCCCTCCCCTTCGAAACCCGTTAGTTTCTCGTATATATGGAGGGGTACGTCGAAGACCTAGCCGGAGTGGGCCATCTGGGCCCAAAAGGGGTGACCCCACGCGGCCAAGGAATCTGGCCGCGTGTGAGGCTCACTTTTAGCCCTCGGGTGGCCCCACGGCCCCATATGGTGCTCATTCCCCTTCTTTTCCATAAAAAGTTACGTGGTTTTCGTCCCCTGTGAAAAGTCATGCGAAAATAGACGGAAAGAAGACTTTTGCTAAAAACAGCGTCAGATTCTGCAGATTTATTCAATTGTGGGGGGACTCCGGAGAGAGATACGATGCAAAGTGCTTGGAAAAGTAGATGCATTTTGGGTGCATCAACTCCCCCAAGCTTAGCTCGTTGTTTGTCCTCGAACAACTCAAACGCAGTGCAGAAGCGATAAAAACTTTGGCAAGAACTTTGCATTGCATATGCATCATCAATTAATACTAGCAAATACTCAAGACATGATTCCTGTAACAAGTAGCAAAATACTAGAAAGTGTGCATCTACTCAGTGTTGAAGCATATATACTTGTTGCAATAGAAATAACATGAAGTGTTAATACTTGAATGAGTTTGCTCAATTGTAGACATAAACAAAGGCTTGTGCATCGCTGATGATTGAATCATATCGAGATTTTTGAGATCTCTGATTCTTTCATATGTTGACAAGTAAAATCATTGTGCTTACTACCTTGCTCTCAGTTTTGCTAAAGCATTAATTTTTCATTTTGATTCTTATGCTTGACAAACTACAAGTTGAAAGCCTCATGCCCCTTAAAAGCGAAGTCCCGCACCATGATTACTCAACTCTAGATTCCTAATAAGCCTTGTACAATCATTGTAAGTATTAGTGACATCATAGAGAGCAGCAATTGGGGTACCTCTTGCCCCATGACATGGAAACCAGCCCATGTCAAAATGGCAAGACAAACACATGGAATGGACTCATTATCCTTTTTTATTTCATTCACTATATGCATAGCTTCTTATTTTATTATTGGATATGTTGCGGAGTCCATTCTAGCTATAAGTAAATTTCCACCATGATATCTCATGGCTTGGGTTAGCGGCCCAATGCGTCTCCCTAATCATATATACTTACTCATCAAGACTTACTATTCCTCTACCTCATTTCGGCATGACAGGCATCCACAGTTAAAAGAACATGATATCAACTTGAATATAGAATTCTTAGTGCAGCGTTGAAAGTTTTCCATGTGATACACATTTAGACTAACCCCCAACCATAAGTTCGTCAAGCATAAGACTCCACTTTTATCATTCATGAAATTTTCTCTTTTAATTCTTTCCTTGGTTGGCAAGTTCAGTAAGCACAATGGGATGCGTAAACCTTTTCTTAAGGCTACAATTATTCAATCCATCAGCCAAGTAATGACACTAAACAATATTTCAGTTGCATCAGAATATATTCTACTAAACCACGGAGAAGATAAACAATGGCTATTATGTCACTAAGTGTTAAGGGAATCATAAGGTGTGCACTTGTTGTTATTAAAAAGCATACATAAGCACGGCAAAGGTGTCATACCTTTCATCCCTTCAAGCACATTATCATATCATTGTTGTTCTCCTCTCCCCACTTGAACTGCTCAATAAAAACTCAAATCTTGCTATAAAAAGTTACTGCATTCAGCAATTTGTTTACCTACCTAAACACCTCAAAAGTTTCTCATGTTTTTCAGAGGTGAAGGCCATAAAAAGTTGCAGTAGTGATTAAATTTTCAGCTCAAACGGAGTCACAAGTAAAGATTAAAGCATATAACAGTGAACATATTTCAACAACTCCTGCACCTCCGTATTTATACTAAACTCAAGAAAACAAAAATCTTTTTGTGGTTTTTGATTTTTAGAAACATAATGTAAATAACCAGAAGTAAACTAGCTAACAAATAACAAAAATATTTTTGTGTTTTTCAGATTTAAAGAACATAAAACAACAAATAACATGCAAGTGATATAACACAACGAATGAGGAGGGAGAGAAATACTCCCCCAAGCTTGTGATCAAGCTAGTATCCTGGGTGGTAATCATGTCCACCACTCAACGAACCTCCCTGGAAGAAGGATGGATCCTGCCATGCCTGTGCTCCAAGGTGTGGTTCAGGAAGCCCCAGGGATATGCCATAGGCGCCTGGTATTGGGGCTCCTCCTGTTGTTGCTCTTCTTGTTGTGGCTCTTCTTGCACAGTCCACTTTGTCTCCCTGTCAAACAAGTCAGCACAAGGGAGCCTAACAGACACATGTGCCCATTAGAATCCTTATAGCAATATGAAAATATTCTTTCTCAGCCCTGCTCATATCCATGCGAAAAAGTAAACCAAAATCCAGCAGTCGAGACTCATTTACCATGGTACCCAATTTATCATTAAAACCTCGTTCTGCCATAATGTATTCATGGATTAAAGTGGCAATGGCACCAACATATAAAGGAGTTTTATCCGTGCCATTCCTACTCACAGCTAAATGCAAAGTTCTAGCAAGCATGGTTCCCAGGTTATATATAGGTGTTGTATTTTCCATTGCACATTTTAATAAATAGATCATAGGACCAGTGCAAGCAGAAGTGTTATCCCTAGCAAGGAATCCTCTAGCAAGAAACAATGCAAAATATCTAAGGCCCGGGTGTTGGATGCATGTGAGCTTGCCTCTATTCATTCTTTCAGGAATATTTTTAGCAATGCTACGCCAGAATGTGACAAGTTCTTCTCTAGAATCAGTATATGTTTCATCCCATAACCCCGTAGTTGGTACACGTATAGCCTTACAGAATTCCTCTAATGACATGACTAAACGATGCCCCCTCATTGTAAATTTAATGACAAAAGTAGCTGGAGGAGGGTTCTTAGACTTACTTTTCCGGTGCACCACCGGTCCCTCAAACCTGAATGTAGAGAGGAATTCCCTCGAGAGTTCCACATATGTGTTGCGTGGATGGCGTGAGAACTCAAGCAGCCCCGTAGTTGCAGCAAAGGCTTGGAAATCTTTAGCAATCCCCCAATGTTCAAGAACTTCGGGGTCTTGCCATCTTGTGGTATGGACACGCGGATTTTCACCTGCAAAAACCAATTCATCCTCCCATAACTGATTATCATCATGATTGTTGGACACCCTTGATTCTCTTCTCCTTGTCCTTGAGGACATCCCAAGCAATGTCTTTCCCTTGTTCAGCATGTTACCTTGCTGTACCAAAATAAAATCCAACAAAAATTAAATTGTATCACTCTAAAACATTGCTAAGGCATCCATAACTAGTCCTCTAATCAATATCATGCATCCATATCAACTAGAAAACTTAAATTCATGGAGTTCTTAGACATAATAGGTGACACCTAGTGCAGCAAAATACTTCATACACAAAGCATGGGAACAAAAAGTAATTGGATGAGTGAAGGAGTTACATACCAAGGAGTGATTCCATCAAACAGATTTGAAAAATCTGCCTCAAATGTGGAGATCGAGGATTGACGGAGAAACAGAGCACGGGAAAAATGGAGGAGATGAACTGGGGTTGGTTTTCGGTCGAAAGGGAGCAGATGAGCATTGGATGGGCCCCAACATCCACTTGTGGCCAAAAATGGGGTATCCCACGCGGCCAAGGAATCTGGCCGCGTGGAGGTACCTATTTTGGCCCCTGGTGGCCTGCTGGTGCTCCCCCACTGGCAGCTGGTCCCTTCGGGCAAAAAACTGACCCCCTAATTTTTCTGGAATTTTACGTGAAACTTTTCTACAGATAATTTCTAAAACTTCATATTCTGTGATTTCTGATTCTAAATTTTTTAATACTATGTCTATGTCTCACAATTTTAAAGCAAATAACATAAAAAATGCAATTTAAATGTTTGTGAATCATGCCTTTATCATTTCCACATTAGTAATGAGGTTGATCAGGTCTCATTAGCAACATGTAAAGAATATAGCTCATGATTCTTATTATTACTTATTATAAAACAATAAATCAAGTTACCTCATATTTGATTGGAATGGTCCCAATCATCAATATTTCATACCTTGGTGCTGGAGGTGGTATAGGTATTTCAATGCTACCAATCTTAATGGAATTTATTTGTATAGCATTCACACTTGTGCTCATACTTGTAACATGTTTCTTCTTGGGAAAATAAATAGTGTGCTCTTTGCCTTTAACATTAAATGTCACTTTGCTCTCAGTGCAATTTATCACAGCTCCTGCAGTATTCAAAAAAGGTCTACCAAGAATAATAGATAGATTATCATCTTCAGGCATTTCTAATATAACAAAATCAGTAGGTATCAAATCATTAGCAATAGAGATGGGAACATCCTCACATATTCCTATAGGTACAACAGTTGTTTTATCAGCCATTTGTAAAGATATTTCTGTTGGAACTAGTTTGTTCAAATTAAGCTTCTTATATAGTGAGAAAGGCATAACACTAACACCATCTCCTAAATCACATAATGCATATTTCACATAAGCTTCTTTAATTTTGCAAGGAATAGTAGGAATACCAGGATCTCCATGTTTTTCAGGCAATTTTCCTTTAAATGAATAATCAGCAAGCATAGCAGTAATAGCATCAGTAGGTATCTTTCTTTTATTAGTGACAATATCTTTCATGTATTTTGAATATGGAGGTTTTTAATAGCATCAATAAGTGGAATCTCTAATTTCATATTCTTAATCATATCATAAAATTGCCCATACCTCTCTTCATCTTTTGTTTTTGATACCTCTTGGGGATATGGAATGGGTCTTCGTACCCATGGATCCCTTTCTTTACCTTTATCTTTATCTTTATTTGGTTTCTTCTTCTTCTTGGTCTTCTCAATAGGAGGCTGAGGATCCTCCTTACCAGCAACTTCTTCATTATTATCATCATGTTGTTCAATATCAGGTGGAGATGATTCTTCTTCTTCATTATTATCACCCTCAGTTTCAGCATCAGAAATAGAAATATCCTTGTCTTGCTCATTGGAGTCATCATCATGCTCATTTTCATTGGGATATTTTCCTGCAAAAGATTTATCTTTAAGAGCAACTTGCTCTTTTCTTTTAGGATGATCATCAGGATAATCCGGATCCTGGGTGCTTGCACCTCCCCTTGTATTAACTCCACATAATTGTTTTTGTTTATTCAGATTTTCATACAATTGATTTTGTAAAGAAATCATTTGCTCAACTTGATTGTTCATCATTTCACAATGTTTAACAATTCTTTTAACTTCCCCTACACTAGCATTTAAATTTTCACGGAGGAAATTAATTTTATGATGGTTTTCCATGATAGTCATTCTAATTTTACGCTCCTCAGGATTATCATGATAAGCAAAATTGTTAACATAAGAGACATCAACAGGAGGTGTTACCTCCTCATTACCTTCCATAGGGAGTATAGAGTTCACTTGAATTGGAAAGCATGGTTCATCAGTAGGAAGTTTAATACCCATTTCAGATAATTCCTTGAGATGAGAGGTTTTAATTCCCTTCTCTTTAATATCCTTGGAAGCTTCAGCCATTGTTTCTTGGTTCAATTCGAGTATACCTCCTTTCTTCTCTAGGAGTGTCTTATTTTTATCTATCTCCTCAATGTTCCAATCAGCTTCATTCTCGAGAATAGACTCCAGTAATTCAATTGCTTCATCAACACTTCTGTCCCTAAAGATATTCCCTGCAATACTATCAAGGTAGTCTCTTGTTTCCCCCATTAGTCCATTATAGAATATATCAAGCAATTCATGAGGTTTAAAACCACGACCAGGACATTTCTTACACATTTTACCAAATCTCCCCCAAGCTTGGGGTAGACTCTCTTTCTTATCTTGTTTAAAATTGCCAATTTCAACAGTTAATGCATGTATCCTTTCAACAGGAAAATATTTATTGAAAAACAATTGCAAGCATTCTTCCTTACTAGTAATACATGCAGGTCCTAAACGATTATACCAAACTCTAGCATCTTCACCTAAAGAAAAAGGAAACAATTTTAAGAATAAATAATGTTGACGGATTTCATCATTTCCAAATGTAGTAGATAAAGCATGCAATTCAGCAATATGATCAAGAGGAGACTCCTCATCCTTTCCACAGAATCTAGACTTCTCAACTATCTCAATTATCTCAGGATTAACATTGAATTCATAATCTTTATCTCTAATTCTAATAGCTAGGCCACACAAATTCCTAGTAGCAGCAAAACAGTTTCCAAGAGATGCGTCATCATAAATAGAGAGTTTATCAAGTTTTGTATAATCAGGTGATATAAAGGCCTCAATAAATGCTTCTTCTTCTTCAGAAGAGGCCCCATATTCATACTCTCTATGAGTCTCATTTCTTTCTAGCTCAAGTTCTACATTTTCATCTACAGAAGATTCAGGAATTTCAGTTGTTTCAGGTGTTTCATTTGCCTCAGGTGTTTCAATAGTTTCAGGAATTTCAGAAGCTAGTTCTTTGTCTACATTATCAAGTGTTTGATCATTAGATATACTAGTAGACATTTTTGACAATGGTGATTTACCAGCTATTCCTTTCTTTTTCTTTGCAGCCACAGTAGAAACAATATTAGGTGAAATTTTTGGTCTACTAGGCAAATCATTACCAGAACGAGTAGTCGAAGGCATTACCTCCTTCGAAGTGTCCTTTCCCTTTCCCATTATAGGGAACAGGAAAGTGCAGCAAGTAGACAATAACAAGTGGTCTTACCAATAAAGCTAGGCTCCCCGGCAGCGGCGCCAGAAAACAGTCTTGATGGCTCCCAAGTGCAGGAGATCAATCGTAGTCTTCGATGGGAAGTATTACCCAAATTTGTAGTTCGACTCAGTGGGAACACAAGAATACCGGTGATACTTTAGCAATTGGGACGTCACTCCCAACCACACTTGTGTATCAACAAACTTACAGCGAGAGTGGTGAGTGTAATAATGCAGTGAAAGTAAACAAACAGAAAGTAAATGGAGAGCAAGTGTTTTCCCAGTTTTCACCGGAAAAGAGTGAAAGTAAACCAGAGACTAAAACGCAGGCATGAGGTGACAGCGGGGTGTTGCACGGATAAGATTGATCATGTAATAATGTTTTGCTAGCAGCGGGACCTTTCTCTATCTCAATTTTATGTAGGTGTGTGTTCCGTAAATTATTGTGCGTACTAACCAAGAGAATTTGCACAAAGCCTATTGTCCTACCTGCCCATTTCACCGGGGCCAATTTGGAACTACAGGTAATTAAGGTCTACCCTTTCGAATAGCCCGGACCAACGCATTAACACTCCATGAACACACATAATCCTCAAACTAGAACATATCCCCCCTTGTTTTCCCTAGCTGTCACTTTAGGGTTTGCAGGTTCAACATAATAGCAGGTAATACACATTGAGATAGATACCAAACTCAAATATATGATGTAGCAATGTAAGTTCAGTACTGAAATCATGCCACTTGGGCCCTAGTAACAAGCATTAAGCCTAGCAATAGTGTATCAACATAAGACATAAGAATTCTCAAGACAAACCCCTAGATCCCACATACCGGGTAGCAATTACATGATCAATCTCATCCAAAACCCCTCACACCTCACATGCCTACAGCAACTACTCACACATGGAGGGGGTGATGGAGCTCATGGTTGATGGAGATGATGGTGGTGATGATGATGGTGTCGAAGCCCCTCGAATTCCACCTCCGGGGGTGAAATCCCATATCAATCTGACTCCAAAATCGAAGATCGTGGTGGCGGCGGCGCTCCGTTTCGCGAACAGCCCTCCCCTTCGAAAACCGTCAGTTTCTCGTATATATGGAGGGGTACGTCGAAGACCTAGCCGGAGTGGGCCATCTGGGCCCAAAAGGGGTGACCCCACGCGGCCAAGGAATCTGGCCGCGTGTGGGGCCCCCTTTTGGCCCTCGGGTGGCCCCCCGGCCCCATCTGGTGCTCATTCCCCTTCTTTTCCATAAAAAGTTACGTGGTTTTCGTCCCCTGTGAAAAGTCCTACGAAAATAGACGGAAAGAAGACATTTGCTAAAAACAGCGTCAGATTCTTCAGATTTATTGAATTATGGGGGGATTCCGGAGAGAAATACGATGCAAAGTGCTTGGAAAAGTAGATGCATTTTGGGTGCATCACGTATCACCCACCAACTAGCCGTTTGACCCTTTTCGCACCTGGCGATACTACCGCTGGGGTCAGCGGTACTACCGCGCGCTGTCAACCTGAGCGGTACTAGAGAAGTCCCAGCTGAAGGGCGCGGGCAGTACTACCGCGGAAGTACCGCAGTACTTCCAGTGGCGGTACTACCGCTAGGCCCACCGGTACTACCGCTGGCCACGAATTCGAAATAACTCGAAGTGGCTGGCGGTAGTACTAGGGCACTACCACTCTAGTACCGTAAACGCTTCTGCGAGCAAAACTCCCCTGGCGGTACTTTGACTGGTACTGCCAGCGGTACTACCGCTTCCTGGAAGGAGCGGTACTACCACCGTGGGAAGTGTTGCTCCCCACACAACTAAGTCCCAGCGGTACTACTGGACCAGTACCGCTGAAGTACCGCTAGAAACAGAGGCCAAATTCATATTGGCGGTACTTCTGGCGGTATCACCGGCGTTATTACCGCTCGTTGGAGCTGGCGGTACCACCGTTGGAGTGTCCGGTACTACCGCTGCACAGAGCCGAGTTAAGTGACTTTGGCATTTTGCACTCTTTCTTTTTGCGTCGAGATGATATTTCCTGAAATAACTTAAAAGCAATGTTAGAACCTTAATCGTGTTGTTATCACTCCAAAACAAATGAGAGATCAAATGCAAATGCACTTTCAAGTTGCCCCCCCTCCTCTGACGCACTGGGTTCGTCAAGGGTTCGCTGGAATATAATTTGGCCCGAACTGGCGCTATTTGGTCTCGTGGAGGCACGACTGGGCGAAAAAACGGGCGTCAGCGCTAAAAAAGGGCTCCTGGGGGCGGCTAAAGATGCTCTAAGTTGTTCTCGGTAATTTTATTCCAAGGGGCATAGGTGTTTGAAGTTTGGAGAAAACTATTATTTATCTGCCTCATCTTAGAGTTGGTAATTTTTACTTCTTCTTGTAGTGAAATTTTGAAGGACCTAATAACTAATAATTTGATTAATTTGTCATGGATGTCCAAGATGACATGAGAACTTATGTGTCGTTAATAATAATTTTGTTCATTGTTGCTAGGTGTTGTTAAGCATTTAACACGGAAACATTGTAGGAATAGAGGAATATTATTTTGATGCATGCGTTGCACGTGCACTGCCACTAGTCTCAAAAAAAGAAAAAAATAACCGGCTTGATCCCTCCTTTAGCACTAATACTGAACATTCTAACAGCAACGAAATAAACATGCTTAGAGTGTTCGTGAATCTATCCCATAGACGATTTTTTTCCCGTTGGATATGAGTTTCTCTTCTGCTGAATTATTTTGTGGACGCCTTCACTGATTTTCTTTCTTTTGTGTCCATTTTTTGTTTTCGGATGTAGCCAAGATTGATTTGGTTGGAGGGCATCTAGATCATGATCTGACCTTCACGTAATAATTGACCAATCTTTTATTCGATTAATAGTTCCATAAAGGTATACTCCACTGCAGTTGTAAGCTGATATTTTGACTTCCAACAGCAAGGTGCGAGTTTTATTCACCTTTTTAGATGTGATTCAACTAAACACCTTAGTGAAACGCTTGAAAGAACCAACGTATCTAGAAGCACCCATGGTCTTCTAAGATGGCCCGATTTTCCTTTTTGTCAAGTGCTTGATAGCATAGAACTGAATAATGCTTGAAAGAAGAAGAGAGAAAACATCAGGAAAGAAACGACACTTCGTTCTTGTGGCATCAAAGATGGAAGAACTCATGCACAGCTTCTCTAGCACCATCTTCCTGGTGGTGCGCTTCTCGGACAACTGCCTGCGTTCGTCCACATGAATCAGGACCAAATTCGAAGGATCAAAGGATGACAAGGTGCCGAAAGAGAAGCGGTACAATGCAGTGGGAGAGGCGGGGGCAGTGACAGCTGACCACCGACGTCCTTGATGGGCTGACTTCACCTCGATCTAGCGCGGCGAGTTGACGCGCTCCACACACATACATAGGGTAACCGTGCGCGTCGGCAGAAATCAAACTCAGGTTATGACCTTGTTCACAATCGTGTGCAACAAAAAAATTTAGAACCATGTGGAACCGAAAATTCAGGAAAAGAATATAACAAAGAGGAGGAACCGCTAGATCCGGATCTAGAATCAACTCATCTTCCACATACGACATAAAAAACAATCCAGTTCGGTAGCATCGATGGTCCTCATCATGACTTTCCGGTACGCACCAAGTGCCTTGAGTGGATGGAACGGCAGAGCAATTCTGGAGGTGATGCCGGCCGGGTTATGTCGTCCGCTGCGCTAGCAGTTGGACGTCGGCTCCGCCACGCCTAGATGGCCATGCCCGGCGAAGAGCCGGACATAGGGCCACAACCATGTGCACCACCGTCCCGGGCCGGGGTCGCCTCTGCGCCATGTGTTCTTCACGCCTGTGGCCTCCCCTAGTTAGCTGTCGCCGACCATGCATGCGCTGGGCGCGTGAGCAGACACCGGAGTTAAGGCCTGTCCCAATGCATCGTTTCTTAGCATGTTACCATAGGTGCATTAATAATTTAAGAGACTACTAGTCCAATGCATTGTTTCTTAGAGGTTGTCTCTAAATTTAATGATTTGGTGCTCATGTATGGATTTGATTGGGCTATTAACCATTTTTACCTATGATAGCGTGCAAATGTTGTATCTTAGCTAAGATACAATCTCACTCTCTCTCATCATTAAGTAGTGTGCCACATAAGCAAAACGTTTATGAACCCGCGCTAAGAAACCCCCATTGGGACAGACCTAACAGCGCACGAGAGAAGGGAATTGAGATCGAGGCGTGCTTAACGAATCTAGTGAGCAGGGAGCGAACCCTTTTTTTAACTAAACGGTGAAAGTGGTGGGTAATTGTTGATGGACTTTAGGGGTATTTTGGTAAAATTGTGTTGGACGAAAATTCCGCAAGAAAAGTTAATGCCTTTATTATATATATATATAATATATATTATTATTATTATTATTATTATTATTATTATTATATTAGATAGATAAAGATAAAGATAAAGAATTGTTATTATTGTTTTTGTACCGGTTTCACACTTACATAAATTCAACAAATCAATGATTTGTTCAAATTTGGAGTGTGATATGTGCAAATATCATTGGAGTTCATCACAAAAAATATTGCTTTTTATACATATAATTATATAGGTAAAAAATAAAAAATCCGTAGGAACGACTCGGGAATTCAACTAGTAGTAGTAGTAGTATATAGAGAAGAGAAAAAGGAAATCGACCATCCTTTTTGCCCGTGCCAGGGTCGGTTCGGTTTCGGTAGCTCCCGCGGCGGTGCGGTGCCAACTTATTCTCTAGGGTTTTGCCCGCAAACCTCGATTCAAGTCCCAATCCTAATCCCACTCCCGTCAGCAGGTTGGCGTAGCCGCCGTCGCCTCGGCCGTCTCCGGCGCCGGCCGCCAGAGAGCCCGGAACGATGGCGAACCGCACGGACCCCCTGGCCCGGAGCGTCCACGGCACGAACCCTCAGAACCTGATAGAGAAGATCGTGCGGTCCAAGATCTACCAGACCACCTACTGGAAGGGGGAGTGCTTCGGCCTCACGGCAGAGACCCTCGTCGACAAGGCCATGGAGCTCGACCACACCGGCGGCACCCACGGCGGCAACCGCAGGCCGACCCCCTTCCTGTGCCTTGCCCTCAAGATGCTCCAGATCCAGCCCGACAAGGACATCGTCGTCGAGTTCATCAAGAACGAAGATTACAAGTAATTTCCCCCTCTTCGAGTATTCTAGCTCTACCTGCTTCTTGTTGTAGGCATTCAAACTAACAAATTGCTGCTCTTCCTTCCTTGGTGCTCTCTAGGTATGTCCGGCTTCTTGGGGCGTTCTACCTGCGCCTCACCGGCACCATCGCTGACGTCTACCAGTACCTCGAGCCACTCTACAACGACTACCGCAAGATTAGGCAAAAGCTCAACGATGGAAGTATGCACCCCAAATTTGCATTTCTCTTTACCTCGGATTGATACTTATGCTCCTGGCTAGCTAGATAGGTGTATGAGATTGCCAGATTTCGAGGAATATGCGGTTGTTTTACTCATTTGTTCTGTATTCGTTTCAGAGTTCACACTGACACACGTTGACGAGTTTATTGATGAGCTCCTGACCAAGGACTACTGCTGCGACACTGCCCTCCCACGCATTCAGAAAAGGTCTGTTTTTTCACCGTCCCAGTGTGGAGTGCGCCTCTGCTGTGCGCACTTGAAATTTATCTTGTTTGCCACAATTGCATCCATACTGCCGGACTCTTGCTGCTCAATTTCTCTCTGAAATTTTGGGACATGTTTGAGTTGTATGTTTTTAGTTAGGAGATATTTAGAAAATGAAATTGCTGCTCAACAATTTCATTTTCACCGATCTTCTCAACAGATGGGTCCTTGAAGCTTCTGGAACTCTAGAACCAAGAAGAAGTGCACTTGAAGATGATTTTGAGGAAGAGGAGGAAGATAAGGAGGATGGACAGCCTATGGATGTAGATGAGCCTAGCACTCGTGAAAAGGTGAGCATATTTTCTAAATTTATCTACATTGATCAACCAAGTTTGTTGACCATAAGTGTTGATTTTGTTTTACTGTGTTTAATAGGATCATCATCGGGGAAGGAGCCCCGCTAAAGAACGAGACAGGGAGCGCGATAGGGATAGGAAGCATGAAAGACATCACAGGTATCCGCTTCATACAAATTTCTTTTTATGTTAATGGTTTGCCAGTGAGTTATTTGTTCCTCGAAATGCTTAATCTATGTGGCGTGCATATTGCTTGTGTAAAAATGAGAGAATCCGGCGAGAGTTGAGAGGGCTAATACTCCTTTGACCGAAGTTTATAGTAGTCTGTTGATTCTTTGCAAGTCCAGAGCCAAGGATGTTCTTTTTTCTTATTGTTCAAGAGCCCAAATGTAATCTCAGTTTCATTGATCTTATGTTGGTACATGGGCTCATGTCATACTTAAGCCATATTAACTTTGAAAATATAAACTAAACTAGAAGTCATAAAATTCCTCTATTTTGGTTTTGGTAGTTGTTGATTATGTAGAAAAGTGCCACATCTGTGTAAAATGTGAGTTATCCTTTCCATATGCGTATCCGACTTGATAAGAACATAAGACCAACAAGTAGTGCAAGAGCTTTCGTGGCAGCTGTTTGAGGGCAGGTTCACTTGTTGTCTTGTATCGTTGCCAGACTGAAACAGTGAATTTTACTCTAGTCTCTTTTGGTTATTATATTTATTATTTTTAATGCTCGATCATACTGGAAGCTGTTGCTGTAGCATTGCAGTATTGCATTGCATATTTGCATACCTAGTAGTCTAGTACTTGCTGCCATGACATGTTAATATCAAGAGTCATTGGTAGATGAGCTGCTTCCTACAGTGAATGTTTGTGGCCCTGCCAGGTTTCTCTGCACTGATAGTGTGCAGTGAGAAGTATGATGTGCCAAACAGAATAAAACTCATAAAGCGGTTCATATTTGACCATTTTTCTTACTATTTTTTCGCACTTGTTTGTTTTCATCTTAAACTTTCTTGTATCAAGTTTCACAATCCTCCTTTTCTGCTGCTGATCTTTGAGCTTTTGAAATGGTACAACGGCTTTGCCAAAGTGAGCACCTTTGTTCTTTTCCTGCTTGATCGAGCTTGGTTTTCAAGAGCTTAATATTTTACCAGTATAATATAGTTTGTATATTGAAACCAAGTTTGTCTAAGCAGTTGGTTCAAATGGATACTAAATTTCCTAATCTGTGTAAAATGTGAATTATGCTTTTCAAAATGTGGATCTGACTTAGAAAACAGCGCAGGAGCTTTCATGGGAACCATTTGAAAACAGGTTCACTTGTTATGTTGTGTCGCTGCAAGTCTGAAACAATAACGTTTACTAAATTTGTTTGTCATTATATTATATATTTTTTTCCATCCCGGAGATCATACTGGAAGCTGATGCTGTAGCATTGCAGTTTTGCATCTGCAGTTGTGCATACTAGAGTTACTGCCATGGCATGTTAATGTCAAGAGCCATTGGTAGATGAGCTGCTTCCTATAGTGAATAATCGTGGCTCTGCCAGGTTTCTCTGCACTGATAGTGTGCAGTGAGAAGTATGATGCGCCAAACATAATTTTTTATCACAAATTGGTTCAAATTTCAACAAATTTCTTATTGAATTTTCCCACTCTTGCTTTAGCTCATGTTCAACTTTTCTCGTATCTTTTCTCTGAGTTCCTCAATAATAAGTCATCCCTATAATAAATAGAGAAGTATGGGTTATAATTCATCAACATGCTATTTATAGGATTGCATATATGTGTAGATATTTCACCTATTTCATCATCATTGTTGGCGGAAAAATACCCTCGTTTTCTTCAGTGTTAATATGTTTGATCACTTGGCTCAACTTCGGGTTACATCGTGAAAAGCGCAACTGGAGTAAAAAATTGGAAGTACACAAGTGTACCGATGTTCATAACACAGAGTCACTTTCTAAGTTTACAAACAATAGATACAGTTGAAGATTTCTTTAATTACCTGTGTGAATGGCTGCCCATTATATAGACTAGAACTTTGTGAGATCTTATTGTTTGAGCAAATGAAATACAGAAAAACTTGTATAATAGACACAACTCTACGTACCTCATCAGAGTTGGAAAATTGTAGCATGGAAGTCTGATAGTTGTTCCAAGTGTGATGTGATCTTAAACTTGTGCCTGTTGTGTTGGTACACTACATATCTCAAGGCCCCTTGGCCCATGTCCATTTGATTGCCATGTACATTGATTAGATTATTTTGCTAGATCTTCTCCGTAGGTGCAATTACTGAATGCCAAATTGATCCCTTGCTTGTTCTGTCTGTGGTTTGAGGTTACTGACATACTTATAGAACATGGTGTGATACTGCTCTGTAATGCATGCACTAGCTATTTGATTTAGTCTTCTTCAGGTAATGACTGCCTGTGTTTTCTTCTCTGTTTTTGCAGGGACCGTGATCATGACAGAGAACGGGATTATGACAGGGACTATGGGAGGGGACGGGAAAGAGACCGAGACAGAGGCCGTGAAAGAGATAGAGAGAGGGATAGGGATCGAGACCGTCACCGCATCCGAGATGATGACTACAACCGAGATAGAGACCGAGATAGGGAGAGGGAACGCCGGGACAGAGACCGTGGCAGGCATCGGAGCCGTTCAAGGAGCCGGGATCGGCGAGAAAGAGACCGTGAAGACGGAGAGCACCGTAGAAGACGTGGCCGTGGTAGCGGCAGTCCTCGAGGTCGTGCTGAGGATGATGGTCCGAGGGAGGAGCCCAAGAAGAGAAAGGAGAAGAAAGAGAAAAAGGGCGAGGGGAATGCCCCTGATCCTAATGATCCAGAGATTATAGCGATGAACAAGCTGCGGGCGTCGATGGGAATGGGACCACTGAAGTAGTGTTACATTTGGTGTAATGTATTTTGAAGCTTTCAAGTTCCCCTGTTGCTTAAAAGCAACAAGGAATAGTTTACATTTTTCAGACACTGCAAGCTTGTCAGAATACATTGTATATGTAAAACTACATGTTGTCTCGTTACTTTTATCTGCTTTTCTGTCTCTTGCCAAGACAGCACAAGCTGGTGAAGGAACACATTGGATTTCAAATGTTTTCTGTTGGTCGCTTCTTGCAAATATTCACTGAATATTCCTGTACAATAGTTTGACATAAGCATGTGCTTTGTTCCAATACTTAGCTTGTAAATGTGGATATATTTGATTGGTGATAAAGAAAATAATGTAACCAACAGAGTACATAACAGAAAAAGGAAATCATCTACAGTAATTCCATAACAGAAAAAGGAAATCATCTACAGTTATTCCATAACAGAAAAAAGGGGAACACTATGCGATAATGTTACAGCGCTGGTACTCATAGCTTGTGCAGCGTTGAGGTGTGTCTAGGACACAAAGGCTAACTTGAGTCCAAGGAAAAACACTTCCCATGTTTGAATTTTTTAATTGTTAGACACTAGTCATATGCCAAGGAATCTTATTCTTGGTCCTAGGTGCTCCACCGTATAGACATAGGACCAAGTGTTGTTAGACACCCCTTTTCCACCTGCACACACCCTCAAATGAGTTATCTTGGCAAACTCTGACATTCCCTGCTGCGGCGGCAACTCGTTGCCGTCATACTCCTCTGCCGGCGGAATCCTAGATCCGCGCTGGAGACGCACGGTTGGCCACAGCCTCTGCGCGGACCCTGCGCAGGTATTCCGCCGTCATCTCCCGCATCGTGGCAAGTTTAGAAGTGGCTGCGGCGATGTTGTCTACAGAGAGACACTGGCTTTTATAGTTGAACAGGAAGCGGCGAGAGGGAGGAAAGAGGCAGGAAGGAGAGCACGCGTCCTGTCGGAGTAAATGGCGGTGACACGTCCCGGTCGCGCTGGCCTGGCGCCGCTTGGGGAGCCGGGAAGGCTGCAACCCACATAAATGCTTGGCATGCGACATCGGCGAACCACCGTCCCGCCGCCTGGTAGCCAGTCGCGTCCCGTCGTCTCCATTAAAGCGGACGGAACGACCTCCTTGGGCACAACTTCTCTTTATGACGAGTGAGCCCCTTGGCGGTTAGGCTGACCGGACAAAGTCCGGCACCCTCGGCAGGCCCCTAAATTTGACGGGTGGGCTAGGAGTGTCAGACATAAATTTGATGGGCGGACTGCTTGGAGGAGGAGGGGGTGCCGCTGTGGGCGTTTTTTGAGTCCGGATCCCCAATGGGCCATTGAGGGGCCGTTTGAGGATGCCGGTGGAGATGCTCTTAGGAGGAGGTTTTTCCAACAATACATCATACAAGGAGTTAATGCTCGAAGCTCAATTTTACAAACCATGCCAAGCTAAACCATAATTTGTATACAAACTAACACAACAATGATCAAGCTACTAGATGAACACACAACGTGGGAAAGAAAGAATTCTGAGAATGTGATAGATCAAGAATATAGGGCGTGTTTGATTGCCCACAGAGCCCCGAAACAGGCCGTGGGGATGCAAAAATAGGAGGTTTGCTTGCCTGGCCCGCTACGGTTCCTGCATCGCACGAAACTTAGACGACCTCTTAGCCAGACGTGCTAGGAACGGCCGAATCGGCCGTTTCCGCTGAGCCACCATCGTCCCCTTCATTCTAGCGCGGAGCTGGGGAAGACGGAGCCGATTTCGTGTAAGCTCGGAGATGGCGCGAGCCCGCCCGTGCACGCGAAAAAACGGCGGGAGAAATTTTCGTCACCGCCCACCATTTTTGCTCCTCTATTTCACCCCCTCCGTCTCACCGCCGGAACTCCTGCCACCATTCCCCCCTCTTCGATCTCTCCCCAATTGCAGGTTTTTTTTAGCGAGTAGCAGCAACATCTTCCCCTGGTCGTCACCGACAACAATCCTCTTCTCCGAGATGTTGTCCTCCACCTCGATCCTAGTTATGAGCAGTGTGGACATAAGTAGTACACAAACCTCTTCTCGGGTAGATCTGAGTAGATCGTCGGTTTAGCTTAGTAGATCTAGTGCTTCTATTCATCATAAAGCATGTGTAGATCTTCAATTTAGCTTAGCAGGTCTGGTATTGGCGCAATTGTGGTGCGAGGGTTCATCTACGCAGAGTAGCTTCCATCCCTGCACCACAGTTGCGCTTGTACATGACGAACTGAAGTTTATACATGCTCAAATTATAATCAATCTGAAGTGGAAGCATGTATTGAGTCAATTGTGAATCATTTTGGGGGGCGTGCTTACAATGCTGACCACTGCAGGAGACGCCCAACCGTCCGGATCTGTCGTCGGCGTCGGTCCTGCCTTTGCGTGCGAAGCCCCCATGGTGCATACAAGCGCCGCCCAGCTCTATGAATTGTCCTAGCCGTCGGCTGCTGCCTTTGCTTGCCAAGCCCCTTCGAGGCGTACATGTGCCAAATAGGCACCACGCAGTGAGAAGGGTGAAGAATAGTAACATACCGATGCATTGGCCACCAGTTCTGTCCACCTTCGTCCTCACTAGGATGGTTGAGCTCGTCAAAGATGGGGTCAATCTAAACATGGACATTAAAAACAGGACTCTGGAGGAGATTACGAGGAGTGTTCTCCTCTTCTGCGGCACCAAGGTGAGCGCTACTCAAGTGTACAATCACCTCAGGAGGTGGAAGGAAAGGTGGAACATGCTCAAGGTTTTGGCGAAAGCTGAAGGAGCGGAATGGCGGGAGGAGTCAAGTTGTTTCTACATGGATGATGATGTCTTCCTGAAGCATGTCACTGTAACCCGTTCATCTAACTATGTCTGCAACCGAGGTTCAATCCTCATCGGTTTGTGTGCCGTGACTAACTACGTCTTCATTGCACACACACCCCAGGGACGAATGTTTCATCAACACCCCGATTGAAAACTATGCTCGGATGAAGATCATATTTGACAAACCGGGTGTGCCGAATGCACTTGCGGTCGACACGCTGCAGCTTGCTCTTCAACACCTCATGGATCATGCAGATGAGCGCGAGACCTATCTTGCTGGGACTAAAGAGGAGAGGAAGAGGTGGTTCTTCTCCTACTATCGCAACCACTTCAAGGGGTGAGTTGATGATGATGCTGTTGTTGTTGCTGTGCTTAGCTGTCTTGCCCTAGACCCCTATATCATGGCCCCTAATTATGTAGAATTTCGTAAACCTGATGCTAGATGCATATATTTTGCTAGGTGGTTGGTACAAAACCCCCAAGATGATGAACCCGAGGTGCACCACCAGCCGTTGTTGTGCTGAATTAGGGGTGCACCCGCTATTTTGCTAAGTATTATGCGTATGTTTAGTGCAAAGTTTGATGGCATGCTGAATTTTGCTAACTTAGATGCCTATGCTTAGTTCAAGTTACAGTAGTGGTATGTTCACCACTGCAGGCAACAAGGTTAGCACAACACGGGTTGGGAGTAACCAAACACCACGATTTTGAACTCTGCAACCAGAAAAGGCAACCAAACATCAGATCCACTGAATTTCGTTCCGAGAGGAACGGGTCTGGATGGGACATTGTTGAAAACTAAATGGACTGCACAACATGGCTCGGGCCTCGTTTTTCCAGAGCCAAGCCCAACTGGACCACACATGCAAATAGCCCATTTTCCAGTTTGCAACTAAACACGTCCATAGTGACAGGAGCACCTAACTTGCTGACAGAGGAGATTTCCCCACACTCATGTACTTCATTATGATCACAATATCCTACCTAAAGCAAGTTGGCGTATACCACATGCGTTCAACTTCTAGAATTGACTCATTTGTCTACACACTCAAATAGATTTGTATTATTTAAACAATAAAATAATATATCTTAACTGGACCCATGGTTTATTTCTGGCTACATCTTGTTACTGAAGTTGCGCGTTTTAAAACTATAAAGAAGATCAATGCTAATAGAAACAGTAAGGGGATACCAATACATATTCTTATGAACCTTAGCAAGTAGGGTTGATAATAAACCTTGGGAATTAGGATATCTAGGTTTTCCCATAACAAGTGCGACATATTTTGTTTGCAATACTTATTGAGTACCCTTCACATAAAACAATACATGTATCAAGGTAAGTATATGAATAATTATACAGCTGCATACTACCTCCGTTCCGTAAAAGAAGGCGTATTTTGTTTGCTTTGACCAATGGTTTGACCAATAATTAGTCTATTTATATATAATTTTTGACATATAATTAATACCATTGTATTTCTATTTGAAAGTACTTCACTATGATTATGAGTTCTATCACATATGCCGCATATTAAATGTGTAATTCTTGGTCAAAGCCTCCGTCAAACGAAGCGAAATACGCCTTATTTTTCGGAATGGAGGTAGTAATATGCAGTATGGTGCAAAATTTAACAACAACATTGAGAAACACAATATAGGTTACACTAAACTTACATCAGCTAAAGCAACAACAGTTTTCTCACGAAATATAGCATGCAAAATGGAAGCGCCAAGTCCAGAACAAGGGCATCCCTATCAAGCATGTGGACCTGATGAAGTAAGAGCATCAATAACCATGCAACTCATTTACTCATGCATAAGTTAACACAAACAAGCTGTTCCATTCAAATATAGAAACTCCATGCTAACTTGCATAGGTACTACAAATAGGGAGAAATCTTGAATAATCATATATTCCCTCCGTACCAAAATGTAAGATGGTTTAGCGTTTCCAAGACAACACATACCTAGACACGTTTGAGTGTAAAATACATACGAATCTACACACTAAGACATGCCTAGATACGTTCTGTCTAGAAAATACTAAAACATCTTATATTTTGATACGGAGGGAGTAGTATCTGCTACATACCAAAAGTGTATAGTACATGTAGTCTTAGTTTACATCATAATGTCAACATAAACTGCTAACATCTACCTATGCGTTTATTAGGGTGAATCAGAACGGAATGTCCACATCGAGATGGGTCTACCTTGATATATTCAAATCCAATCCTGCCGCGTGTGTTCCTCTAAATGAAATAATTTCACAGGCACAACACTACCAAAATCATTATCTTCCGAGAATGCTTAAGCTGTGTATTTATCTCCTTTTCATTTTTCCACAACAATGTGATTCTATAATAACACAACTTTTTTGTTCTCTCTTGTTCCAATATGAGGTGATATGGCACCTCATAAGAGTTATGCGTATATTAGTTTTCCTGTTGTTGATGTTGGTGCTGTTTTTTTTCCTGCCACGCAAAAAGAAGATCAAATGCGTAACATGCGGTTTTATTACTTTAGATGGGGCCACCTGCAGCTAAGAAACACCCGAAGACAACGCGATTGGAAGGGGTTGATTTGATTATCAAAATTAGCACGATACGCATACATCTAAAGTTTTTGTCAACTAGGGCTGCTTGTCAATTGTGTTTCAGCCGAGCCGTTCTTAAAAAAGTCCGACTTGTAATTTATTAGATTTGGGTCTGTGATACGTCCATTTTGCATCATTATTTTATATCGTAATTTACTGTTATTCATCGATATATTTCATATTTAGAGATGATACTTATGTTATTTCATCTATTTTGCATGTTTTACAATTATTGGAGAATAATTCATCGGGACCAGAAATCTGCTGGAAAAAGCATCGTCAAGATACGCTATTTCTGAAGATCAGAAGAAGAAGGGAAACGTCGGAGGAATCTTAAGTTGCCAGATGACGGAGATAGCCAGGAGGGGAGCCATAGGGGGGCCACCAGGGGCCCACACCGCCTGGTGTGGCCACCCTGGACCACCATTGGCAGCCCCCTTTCGCGCACTTCATCCCCAGGGAACCCTAAGACCTATAGAACCATCGAGGAAATATTCCGCCGCCTCCTCGGAGCGGAAAACAACACAGAGAGAAAAGCTCTCCGGCAGGGAGAAACCTGCCGGGAAAATTCCTTCCTGGAGAGGGAAAATCATCGCCATCGTCATCGTCATCGCTCCGGGCATCATCAAGATCATCATCTTCATCGTCATCACCACCAGCACCATCATCCTCACCATCCACTGCCGTCCCGCTGTAACAATTAGGATTCTATATCGTTGTTCTTCACTAGATCTCTCTCCCGGTGTGGATTACTTGCTAGTAGTTGATGCTTACGAGATTTATCGGTGTTTGCACTTTATGACCAGATTGTTATTCATTATTATATGACCTCTGATTATGATCCGTATGATGTCTTGTGAGTAGTTCGTTTAGTTTTTGAGGACATGTGAGAAGTCAAAATGTTAGTAGTGGAATTATGTTGAAGTAATATCTAATGATTTGACATTTAAGTTGTGGTGTTATTCTTCTAGTGGTGCCATAACTACCTCACCGAGCACTCCGTGGAGGGGCAAATTTACGAGGTAGGCTTCGACATGCTCAAGCCTACCCTTCATTTTTATCAAAAGTTTAACAAATATGAATGCCTTAGCCATTGCTGATGGTTAGAGCACAAGTTCTGTCATATATGGATTCAAAATACAACTAAACTGAAGTTAAACATAGTTCTTTGTCAACTTGGGCCTTCCAGCCATCCATTCAATGAAGCTAAGCCGTGCTTTCCCATTGGCCATTGTGAATGATCGTCTCATATAATTATTGATCCTTTGTCTCATCCTTCCAAAACGTAGATTTAGGTGTGTACTTACACACACATTATAAAATGGCATGGCTACTGGGCGTTGCTGACATGCAAATATCGATGGTGTAGAGCAGAACAAAGAATGATCGAATGGAATTACTAAACAAGGCACATGGGCACCTCACAAGAAAGTAAAACAACCAACATTAATAACACTACGATGATATTCATTTGTTGCCTCTTCATTCTTGTGAAATGATGATTTGCTGAGAGCGTATCTTTCCATTTTTTGAAACATAAATGTTGTTATGCAATCAACCGATACTCGCTATATATCGGTACTCAAATCAGATAAAAAAATGTGGAGTACAATATTCACGTAAATGTAAAGATCATAGGAGAATTTGTTCCAATAAAATTACGGTAAGACTGGAACAAGTCTTACAAAAACCTTGTAGGTTCGATTGGTTAATCCCTTAGCAATCCACCTTATTGTCTTCCTTCATTTTCACTATATTCTGGTAACATGTAAATTTATATTGCTTTATGCCTGTCTTTTGAGCCTACCCTTCATTGTCATTCTTTTTTTTCCAGGAACGCGCGAACATCGCGCCTTTTTATATTAAGAAGGAGAGAATTTTGAATTACAAGAAAATCCACCGGAACCACACACGCCCGCGACCAAATAAAAGAAGAAAACTCTCACAAATAACCCACGGTCTTCCACTTCTTAGCCTCCTCCATGATCGCATCCAACAACAAAGGTGGCAGCCTCGCCTTCGAGTGGAACACCCTGTTGTTCCTTTCCAACCAAAGGAAGCGCATCACCAATAAAACAATGGAGCGGACCTTGGGGACGAGCTTAGCAGGCCAAGCCTCTGAGAGCGCAGTCCACCAGGGAAGCAGTAGGTCGTCCGCCGTGGGAGCAAGGGACGGACCGTGGAGCCCTGCAAGAACATGAAACCAAACCTCTCTAGCATACAAGTAGGTAAGGAGTAAATGGTCGATGGATTCCACCTCCTGATCACAAAAAGCACAATCATCATTATCCGAGAGCCCATGACGCTTGCGCCGCTCTCCCGTCCAGCATCGATTCCACACTGCTTTCCACACAAACACCTTGAATTTAAGCGGTGCTTTACACTCCCGGATGGGTGCGTGAAGTGGCCACCGTGTTTGACCTTTGAAAAAAGCCAAATAAGCTGATTTCGCAGAGTAAACCTGCGAAGTAGAACAAATCTACCTGAATCCGTCCGCCACTTCGGGAGAAAGTTGGATAGCAACGACTGCATGGAACAAGCAGGTAAACCGGACCATAGCCGGAATCGACAAGCCCTGAGAAAGATCTCACACCCACGCATTATTAGCCAAGCCCGTAGCCACAAGTAGGGACCGCTTTGCCCTATCCCCCACAAGTGCCACCGTCGAAACGAGAAACATAGACTTACAGTTGTCCGAGCATGGCATATGCTCGATTTTCCATGACCGGTTTGGCTCCGCACGGTTAGCCCACAACCAACGCATACGAAGGGCGTCATTGAGGACATAGAGGTTCCTTATCCCCAACCCACCAAGGTGGGTTGGAGTGCAGATCGATTTACCACACTGGTGGTTGATTTACCACACCAAAGGAAGCCGCGACAGATCTTGTCGTAGGCTTCCAGCATCCACTTAGGGAGATCCATGGCCATCATCATATAGATGGACATAGCCGAGAGGACAACCTTAACCAAAAGGGCTCTGCCTTGCACGTCCAGCAAAGACCCTTTCCATGTTGGCAGTCTTGCAGCTAGCCTATCCACATACGGTTAGAGTTGAAGTTTAGAAAGCCGAGAAGTGGAAAACGGGAGTCCCAAGTAGGTGCACGGAAAAGAGGCCGTGCCACAAGGAAGGAGTCCCACAAGAAGATCCACGTCAAGATTGGCACAACTAATGAGGAGTCCCGCAGGAAGGAGTCTCGCATCATTGTCATTCTAGATTCGCAACTGACTCCATGTTAGGTTTCAGCTCATTGCACAATTCTTGCTGAGGTGTTGGTGGAACCACGCCACCTCGAACATTAGACAGTTCAAAATCGACGAAGCGGTGGTGGCCAACCGGAGGTGGGGAAGACGAGGACATGCCGGTCCTAGACTTTGGCCTTACAATGGGCTCAGCACAGTACTTAAGTTTTTCTTTACTAATAACAAAGTACTACTCCCTACGTCCTAAATTAATTGAATTAAATTTGTCAAAACATTGACTTGTAGCACATAATTTATGTACTGCGAATATTGGTGTTTTGGGGAAAAAAAGTTACGGTCGAGATCCCGTGAACAAAGGCGAAGGAGCCAAAGCCCAACTCAGCCTGAAGGGCACGATGCATGTTTTCCCTGAGCCGCCACCCATTGAAGCAGCATCCTGGCTAGCGCCGCCTCCGCCAAGGTAATGCCGTCGAACTTCCTTTTCCATCCGTTCCGCCATGTGGTCATGGTAGCTGCGCCAGCACTAGATTCAAGAGCTCTCGATTGAACCTCATAAGCGCAAAACAGTTCAGTTAATTTGGCTGCAGTGTATGATCTGATCTTCGAAGCAATCGGCAACAAGCACCTGTAGCTCGACTCTGATCAGGGCCATCCTTCCGTCTAGGAGAAGGGGGAAGGTAGTAATCGACACTACACTGTTTATTTGATGTGCTTCGTCTAGTCTGAGACTCGTCTCCTTTTTTTTTGAGATTGACTCGCCTTCTTTAATTTGATCAAGTTGGATAGAAAAAAAAATGCACTGTTCTCGATTTCGACCTTCCTGTTTCAGCCAGTTAAGCTTCATATATACGTGCAGAATCCCCTACTGGATTGGATTCTACATCTTCATGGAGTTTAATAATGATAGTAATGCACGACGCCAAGTAAGTTTTTTTTCACCCCATTGCCTTCTTGTTATTCTGGTGTTGTGTAAAACAGTTCAGTCTTGATTGTTAAGTATAACACAGTATATATATATTTTTAGAAAATACAGCTCCAGTATTATGCAACCCTTTTCTGCCTGCGCATCATGTTTCCGAATTTAGCTATTCAGCAACTAAACAGATGAATCCACAATTTGTTTTGTATAGAGGTCAGAGGAAGAAGATCGGCTCAGCATGCTTCTCGATGATGTTTTATTGTGTACCTTGGGGAGGGTTAGAGACATAAGCACCACTGTGAGGACAGGTGCGCTGTCAAAACGGTGGAGGCGGCTGCCTTGGTTTCTGCCCGAGTTTGACATCAATGTCGAGGAGTTCATGTCTGATCCACGCTCAAAGCCTAATGAGCCTAATGCAGTCCATGACGTGATGCTCACTGTAACCACAGCAACCAAGGGTTTCTTTGCTAAACCTAGGAGGGAATCCATTGTCTCATGGCTGCGGCTTAAGCTCTTCTTGGTCGACACTTTCTCCCGTGATATTGGCCCACTACTATGTGAAGCAATTGACCGCGGTTTGCTGAAGGATTTGGATCTCGCCATTCTCGACGAAAAGGAACTTTTTAAATGGTCTGACTCGGATCTGTTGAAACGTGCCCAAGACATGGATGCCTTTGTCTGCGCCTACCCTAGTGTCTTCCATTGCGTCACAACACTCTCGCTATACACCCTGGATTTTATCAAATTGGACATGGGCCATATCTTGTTTGACTGCTGCACGCAGCTCAAGCATTTAATCCTCTCTTTTTGTCATGCTGGTCCCGCCGGCCTGTGGAAGATAGATGCACCAAACTCAAAACTCCGTGTTCTTGAGCTGGATAGGTGCTGGTTCAAGAGAATTGAATTGATATCCGTTCCAAAACTGGAGAAGGTCAAACAGTTCGTTTGGAAATTTAATGATCCCTCCTTGATGTTTGGTTGTGTTCCATCCATTGAGGAATTGGAACTTGAACATTTTCAGTACCTGAACCAACATTCCCTTACATTAAGTGAGCTTCTACACGGAGCTGCAGGCATACACACTCTCACATTGAATTTCATAGGAAACACTGTAAGTACTCCTTCAATTTTTTTTATTGAATTTATCAGAGTTATCCCAGTTGTACCATGGACATGATTCTATATGACATAGAATGAAGAACTTTACAGTTCGTTAAAATGTTATACAAGAGTTACCATGAAACTGCTCCTTTAACATTGGTTTTCAGAAAACTGCACTAAGATTGGTGGGGCCATAACTACATTTTAAGCAATCCTTGGATGATATGGTAGCATGATGTCAGTTTTAGAAGGAAGTTTTGCTAAAATTGTTTCTTTGCTACAACAGAATTGTTGTTCCCTTAATAATTTATTTTGCACCTCATGCCCCAATGTTTTCTAGAATAGAGTTCAGTCGTACATTATGTCAAATCTATCCGTGGATCTCAGAAATCTTCTCCTAAATACGTACATAGTGCATATAATTGTCTGAATTTTTCGTTTTTATCTTGTGACCAGATTTGGTTGCGTCCTGAAATAAAACAACTCTCTTCCACATTCAGTAAGCTAAGGAAGTTGTTTATACTAGGCGTCTTTGTTCAGTTTGATCTTCTATGGACTACAACCTTTCTTGAGGCCGCTCCCTCTATTGAAATATTGCATATCGAGGTGGGTATTGTTTCTACTCCCTCTGTTCCAAAATAGATGACTTCCATTTGCCTAAATATGCATGTATGCTAGATACATGCATATTTAGGCAAATGGAAGTCATCTATTTTGGAACGGATGGAGTATCTCGTAATTATTTGTCAGTATGAGTATGTTTCTCCATTTCAATATAACAATATGTAACCTTTTCTTTTCTTTGCAATACATAAACACATCTTTGTCACCACTGCTATTTTTTTTGTTTCAAAACAATGTTGTAATAAACTCTTTTATATAAGGTGCAATTTATCACATAATCTTGAAACATGGCGTGTTGCTTTTCTTTCATTATATACATTCGTAAGAGGAGTAATGTTGAATTCTGAAGAGCCCAATTGTTTTCTTCTGGTTTCTTATTAAAAAACAGGTATTTGAACCATGTGAAATGCAATACGTGCACACCCCGTGGCTCGCCCATAACGGAACCAATCCGCAGTGGGAGCTGAAATTCAGTGGCTCCAAGAACTTGGTACTAAGGGAGCTCCACATCGTCGGCTTCAGGCCTCTACAACAGCAGCTGACGTTTATCAGAGCAATCTTGGATCGGGCTCCCAATCTGCAGACGATGATTCTTATCAAGGATGAAAAGGAATGTGATGCATTTCCAAAAAACAAGGAAGAACAAGACATGGTGGTCAGGCAGGTCACAGACGACAAGTCATTCTTAGGCCGGGTAACTTTTCAGTCATCGACAAGTGGTGATGTAATCAACACACATAAAGTTGTAAAAATATCAAGTTAGATCTGTTGCACATGACCAGATAAGATGACTTCTAAATAGAAGTTACAGTGGCTACGAATCATTTGTTTTCGTTAGTCTAGGGATGATTATTGGTGCATCCATTTAGATTCTTCGGATGGTTGATTTACATATACACTTTTGAGTATCCTTGATTTTAAGAGCATAAGTGTTTTCTTAGCCGTTCTCTTATTTCCGATCCGATGCCGCATACTAAGGTTAGCTGGAACAAGAAGCGGCGAGTGGTCAAACAAGTTCTGTCGAAAAAGATAGCTCGGATTCGATCGCTACCTTCGTGGCAAATCCATCAACCCCGGACAAGAAAATCAAACAAAGTAGTGGTCAGGCCAGTCTCAAGAATGGAAAAGTCAAGTTCTAGTACGGCTATCGCGAAATAAATATAGGGTGGTCGTTAAGAAGGTCCTTGCCTTTTTTCAGTTATCAAATACTTGTGTTATGTCCTTGCCGGGGATTGGTTCCTCGGATTAGGGACTAGGGATTTGAATCAGAATTTACCAGAGAGGGATTGGGGAAGCACGAGAGAAGAAGGAAGACATGACCAATTCAATTCATTAGTTCGATGAGTTCAACACGGCGACAACTGTGGCTTATAACCGCACCATAGGCCAACCTGGAACGCGCTCACGCGACATGGGCCTTGCCCACACACAAGCCCAACTACCCAAGGCCCACTCATTTAAACCACTACTCAAACCCGCGCCTATTCTTCCTTCTCTTTACGCTTTCCTGGAGATGGTGCTCCCAGCTTCAGAATCGCCGTGGCTAGTGTTGTGACAGGTTCCCCTCCTGCAGAACCAACTTGTCCCCAAGCTGGTGCATCCGGGAAGCGATGGTGGACGGCTTCGTAGTCTTCCCATGTTGCAGAATCTGCTGGCAAATTGGTCCATCGAAGTAGCACCTGAAGGTGGGCATGATTACCCTTTTTAACCAACTTCCTGTCCAAAATTTCCTCAGGTATCAGGGTTTCAGTATCCATAGCAAGAGGCAATGGTAAAAAACTGTAGACTGGTGTATGATGAGGAACATGGGTCTTAAGCTGTGACACATGGAACACTGGATGAACTTGGCTGTTCTCTGGAAGTTGAAGTCTGTAAGCTGCTGAACCAATTTTTTCCTGAATTGGGAATGGCCCAAAGAATTTCATGGCTAACTTTGGACAGGGTCTGTTCACCACTGATGACTGAGTATACGGCTGTAGCTTGAGAAAAACAGAATCTCCCACTTGGAACTCTCTAATTGATCTCTTTTTGTCAGCATCACTTTTCATTTTCAGTTGTGTCCTTAACAGGTGTTGTTTCAGCAAAGCAGTCTGCCCTGATCTTTCCTGAAGCCAAGTATGCAATTCAGCATTGCTAGCCTGATTGATTTTGCAAAACTGTCCTAGATGAGGTTCTTTTCCATATACAGCCTTGAAAGGTGAGCACCCCAAAGCAGTATGTTGTGATGTGTTGTACCAAAACTCTGCTAATGGTAACCAGTTAGCCCATTGCTTGGGAGTATCATGAACAACACATCGCAAATACATTTCTAAACACTGGTTCACCCGTTCGGTCTGACCATCGGTCTGAGGGTGATAAGCTGTAGACAGTTGTAGCTTAGTACCCCACAGTTTGAACAGCTCCTTCCAAAAGTTACCGGTGAAGATTTTATCTCTATCTGAGGTGATTGTCAGTGGCATACCATGCAATTTGACTACATTATTCAACATGGCCTGAGAAATTGTGGCAGCAGTATAAGGGTGTTTTAATGGAATAAAATGGCTATACTTTGTATACCTGTCCACCACCACCAATATGACAGAATACCCATTTGATTTTGGTAGCCCCTCAATAAAATCCATTGAGATATCCTCCCAAGGTCCATCAGGTATTGGTAAAGGATTGAGTAACCCTGGGTACTTATAGTGCTCATGTTTAGCCTGTTGACAAATTTGGCATTGTTTTACAAAATTTTCCACTGCCTGTTTTATGCCTGCCCAATGAAAAAGCTTCTTCAATCTCTGATAAGTAGCTTGGAACCCAGAATGTCCTCCAATTGGGGAAGAGTGAAAAGCTTGGATTAACTTGGTTTGCAGCCCAGTATTAGCTCCCACCCAAATTTGCCATGATATCTTATAATGCCATCTGTAATGGAGTAAGGAGGAGCTGCAGAGGCATCCACTGCCAATTTCCTGAGCAGTTCCTGTGCTGAAGTGTCCACAACATAGGAATTTGCCACCTCTTGGAGCCAAACAGGTTGAGCTGTGGAAACTGCTTGAGTTGCAAATGCATGACCCACTCTAGAGAGGGCATCTGCTGCTTTATTATCTATGCCCTTCTTGTATTGAAATTGGTATTAAAGCCCAATTAACTTGGTCATAGCCTTCCTCTGTAGGTCTGTTGCCAGCACTTGATCTTCCAAATGGCACAAGCTTTTGTGGCCTGTTTTGATAACATAAGGACCTCTAGCAATGTAGGGCCTCCACCTGTCTACTGCCATCATAATAGCCATGAATTCCTTCTTATAGATTGAAAGTTTATTGTTGGTAGAACCTAAAGCTTTGCTGTAGAAAGCCACTGGGTGATTATGTTGACTGAGCACTGCTCCAATTCCAGAATCACAAGCATCAGTTTCAATGCAGAATGGCACATCAAAGTCTGGCAAAGCAAGAACAGGAACAGTAGTCATGGCAGTCTTTAAGCCCTCAAAAGCCTGTTGTGCTTCACTGTTCCACCCAAATGACTGTTTCTTCAGCAGGGAGGTGAGTGGCTTAGCAATTATTCCATAATTCTTCACAAATTTCCTGTAGTATCCTGTTAGGCCTAGGAATCCCCTTAGGTCAGTGACAGTAGTTGGAACAGGCCATTCTACCATCACTCTTGTCTTTTCTGGGTATGTTGCAACCCCCTTGTCTCAGATTATATGGCCCAAATACTCTAGCTGTTGTTGTGCAAAAGAACACTTGCTCAGCTTGACATACAGTTTGTTATGCCTCAATATCTCCAACACTTTCTTGAGATGCTGTCTGTGAGACTCCAAATCCTTACTGTATACTAAGATGTCATCCATGAACACAAGCACAAATTTCCTAATCTGCTCAGAGAAAATGGAGTTCATCAAACACTGGAAGGTTGCTGGGGCATTGGACAGTCCAAAAGACATCACCCTAAACTGAAATTGTCCATGATGAGTCTTGAATGCAGTCTTATGTTCATCCTCTTCCACCATTCTGATTTGGTGGTAACCAGCCCTAAGGTCTAGCTTAGAAAACCATTTGGTACCTGCTAACTCATATAGTAATTCATCCACTATAGGAATTGGGAATTTGCTTTTCACAGATATGCTATTCAGCCTTCTGTAGTCCACACAAAATCTCCATGTCCCATCTTTCTTTTTCACTAATAGTACTGGAGAAGCATATGGTGACATGCTGTGTGTTATCAATCCTGCTGCAAGCATTTCCTTCACCTGCCTCTCGATCTCATCCTTTTGTTGAGGAGAATATCTATAAGGCCTCGAATAGACCGGGGTACTATTTGGAAGCAGTGAAATGGCATGATCAAAGGTTCTGTGCGGTGGCAGCTCTTTTGGTTCTCTGAACACATCAGTGTAGTCGTCCAGCGTACACTGTACCTCGTCCGACACTTTATTTGTCGACTCCGTTTCAGGCACCATTAACAATACTGTCGCCCAAATATCGTTGCCCTTGTGAGCCTTCTCCACTTGTTCCACGGTTATTTCTTTTATCGACACTTGCTCCTTATCTGTCATTCCTTGCAGCTCGATAGATTTTCCTTGTTTTTGAAACTCTATCCATCCTTCCTTCCAATGGCATGTCATGGGGCCCCACTGAGATAACCAATCCATACCCAATATGGCATCGTATCCTCCCAATGGTACTATCTTCATGTCAGTAACAAAAGTGTTGCCCTGAATCCACCATTGCAAGCCTCTGACCTCTGCATTGCACATCATGTTTTGCACATTGGCCACCTTCACCTTCAGAGGCTGTGACAGTTCATGCCCAGTATGCTCTAGCTGCTCAGCCAATTGTTTATCTATAAACGTGTGTGAACTGCCAGAGTCTACAAGTAATAACATGACTTTGTTGCCCACTAATGCCCTTAGCTTAATAGACTTGGAGTGCGTGGTTCCAGATATTGCATTGGAAGTCAAGAATGCAGCTGCTTCTTCCATAATTTTCTCTCCTGAGATGGCATCGAGCATGGCATCACTTAGCACCACTCCATCCTGTTCTGTTTCCATTGCCTTCACTTTAGCTGTGGCCTTGGCAGCACATTGGTGTCCTGGTGTGTATTTTTCTCCACAACTGTAACATAGCCCATTGGCTCTTCTGTATTCCTTCAACTGTCTAGCCTTCCACACTTCTCCAGCTCCAAATGTCTGCTTGTTTGTATTGTCATATCTGACTGCCATATTCCTTCCCACTGTTTGTTTCTGGAATTTTTCTTTTTTCCCCTTTCCAGCAAAGCTTCCTGTACCAGTGCATATTCTGCTGCCATTTGGACAGTGGTTGGCAACTGAATTTCCACAGCGGCTCTTATCTCTTCCTTCAACCCGAGAATGAATTATGTTACCAACATTGTTTCACTCAGGTTCCCTTCATATAGCCTGATCTTATACACTAGCTGATTGAAAGCCACCCTGTACTCCTGTACCGTTCCATTTTGCTTCAGTACCAGTAACTCCCTCATCACATTCCTGTGCACATTTGTATCAAATTCCTCTCTAGCAGCAACACAAAACGTTTCCCAATCCATACAAGCCTCTGTAAATTTCACTGACTGGTACCAATGTGCCGCGTTGCCATGCAAATGCAGTGAGGCGGACATCACTCGAAAATTGGCAGGAATGTTATACATCAGAAAGTACGCTTCACAATTATCCAACCACATCCTGATTCCATCTCCATCGAACCTAGGGAACTCCATTTTGGGCATCCAAGTGCGTCTATTACCTTGATTTTCTTCTGGAGAATCACTGGAGGAGCCTGTTACCTTGTCCTTGTCTGGTGGCCGGTGATTTGACTGAATTCGCCGGGTTTCGGGAGGCTGTTCAGCGCGAGGCATGCTGTAGTTGGCTGCAGTTGATGGCGTTGCTGCTGCCGCCGGGGATGTCGCGTAGCACCCCTCCCCTGCGACTTGATCCAGCGTTTCGCGTCGAGGCAGTTTCCTTCAACGCTCGCGCCACATGGACATTCTCCTTATGAATTTCTCCGATCGAACTCACAGATAAGTCAACCTTCGTCTGCACCTGATCCAGGCGCGCTACCTGCTCCCCAAATTTCAAATCAAGCTCATCCAGGCGCTTCCGAATCGACTCGATCCCCTCGATCTTTGCCTGGATCTCCTGCAGTTTCTCAAACTCCTTGAGCACCTTCTCCTCAAACGATCCCATAGCCTCCACGAGGTGCCTCGTCTGCGCTCTAGCTTTGAACGGTGCCGTCGCGCTGCCCTCTGAATCCCTCCAACGCTGATCTCGGATTTACAGTCAATCGCACGAAGCAATCGACAACCGACCAGTCGATGTTACGGAGGAGATCTCGAGTTTGCGGAGCGCGGGCGGATCGAACTGAGCTCTGATACCAGGTTGTTATGTCCTTGCCTGGGATTGGTTCCTCGGATTAGGGACTAGCGATTTGAATCAGAATTTGCCAGAGAGGGGTTGGGGAAGCACGAGAGAAGAAGGAAGACAAGACCAATTCAATTCATTAGTTCGATGAGTTCAACACGGCGACAGCTATGGCTTATAACCGCACCACATGCCAACCTGGAACGCGCTCACGCGACACGGGCCTTGCCCACACACAAGCCCAACTACCCAAGGCCCACTCATTTAAACCACTACTCAAACCCGCGCCTATTCTTCCTTCTCTTAACCCTTTCCCGGAGATGCTGCTCCCAGCTTCAGAATCGCCGTGGCTAGTGTTGTGACAACTTGTTGGACATATATGTTATTATAGCTGCAATAGGAAAACATAAGTACCTAAAGAAGATAGAAAATACATCTATGTAGTTAATATATTACTCCCTCCGTTCCGAATTATAAGACGTTGGGGGATTTGTGAGCAAATTTTGGCACGCTACGAAATTACTCGAGTTACCAAAAGTACCCTCCCACCGACAGGCGTCTCCTTGTCTCACTCCCGTCTCCTCGTCTCACTCCCGTCCCCTCGCTTCCGCCCCCCTCTCGCTCTCGTGCTCGTCGTCGTCGCCGTCAGCGGCTGCCCCGTCACAGCCTTCCCCCTTCCTGCCGGTCACCGCCCCTGGCTCGAGCTCCCCATCCTCCCCTGCCTCCCGCTTGCCGGCCTCCCCTGCCTCGCGCTCGCCGTTGCGGAGTAGGTCAAAGATTCAATTTTTCTGCGCCGGCAACGAGCTTCTAGCGACGGAGGCGCTTGATCTGTGTACGCCGGTGCTGGATCTGGACGACGGAGGCGTCGTCTTCCTCGCGAGCCAGGTACTGCTTCCTCTCTTCCTCTTCCTCTTCCTCCATGAGTTGCTTCCTGTAGCAGTAGCTATGTACTGAACCCTCCTCGCTAGTGTCTAACTCGAATCCCTGAACCACTCCGCAGATCTAACACGTTCTCCTTGTTGCAGCCCGCGCTCGCGGTCGACGGCGGCTTTTTGGACTTGTTGCGGTTGGCGGGCCTCACGGAGGACGCGGACGCGCGCGGCGTGTCGGACAGGGACCGCGCCTCCGTGTTGAGAAGAAGAATCACCCGCTTCTTCTTCTCCTTGACGTTGGCGGCCGCTCTAGGATTATTGCCGCCGTTCTTCTTGAGGCCGGGCGACGGCGAGGCGTCGTGGGGGAGGCCGTCGATGCCCATGAGGCGCGCGACGAGGCTGGGCGTGCGCGGCGTGCCGGCCTCGGAGGACGGCGTGGTGGCCCTGCTCCCGGTGCTCCTCCTCCCCGCCACGGCGAGCGCGTCGAAGGCCGGCTCGACCTACACGCCGATCTGGATGTCCCTGAGCTCGTCGCCCTCCAGCTCGAGGCTGTTCCTCGGCGCCTCCAGGCCCCCTGCATCGCAACAGTCAGGTGGCTTGGTTTCAGAGCAGGCAGGTAAGCTTGTTGTGATTCAGAATTGGTAGCTTGTTGTGATTCAGAATTGCAAGAACTTGCATGGTGGGAGCATATTAGTAGTATAACAAGTTCCAAAATTGATTAGATTGGTACACAAATTTGCTAACTGGGAACAAAAACATACAATACATATTAGATCTTGCTTGGAATCCCTGAACCACTCTTCTCTGGGGTACTGTGTTTGATCTTGCTTGGAAAAGATAGAGGCTAATGACAGTCATCTTGAACTTATATCTGCTAGTTCTGCTACTTCTATGAACATGCTTCTCTGTCACTTGGACAACCTGAACTGAACAAGAGCTTTCGTCTTGGCGATGGGGTTTCATCCTAGCTCTGTGTTGCAGTAGCCCTGTATTTATCGAACAACACACCTGCATGTGCATGATTTTCACAATAATTACAGATAGAAAGTATTTACCGTGAAAGCTAGTTCTGTGTAATTCACGGATGTGCTCTGTAAATTGCTGTGCAGGGAAGCAACCCCTCCAGTACTACTTGGAGTTAACTGAACTTGCTTGACCAAATTAACTGTCAGTAGTTAACTGAACTTGCTTGACCAAATTAACTACTCCCAGTAGTTGTCAGTATAAGTATAAGGAGGCTCAAATTAACTACACAATTCTTTGTTTACTTTCTTAGATGGTTAGGAATGTGCTCCAGCTGTACTAGCCTCCAAAACTTGCTTGTACAGTATTTTTCTTCTGGTTCTAGCCTCCAAAAGCCAAATTCCATGACAGACTAGTACTTACACATTATAACTTGATAATGTGCTCCAGCTGGAAAATAATTAAGCTGCATATAGCAGTACTTGATACTTCTATTAACTTACAGACATCAGGAGTACTTACACACATTAACTTACAGTTGCATGTAGCAGTGTTTGATAATTTACAAACATACTCATATTAACTTCATACAGCACACACAACTACACCAAAATGAATTTAGTTGACTTCTTGGCTTAAAACCTCTAGAGCATTAGCATAAACCCCAGCAGGACATTTAATTCTGGTAGGTAGTAGGCCTTGATTTTCAAGACCTGCCTTGTAGACATGGGGAGTTTTATACCCATTTCCTCCGCTGTGATTCATGATCTCAACCATGCAGGTTTGTAGAGTTAAGAAAATCCTGTTTAAGATTTTAGGATCATATGTATGAAATTCTTTCTCCACACCTATAATGAAATCCCGTAGTGTTTTAGGGCTTAGACAACCGGTTAGCGATTGTATGGATCTAAAGAACCCGAGATCGAGCACATTCAAATCTGGGCTGTTCGCCGGCTGCTGCAGCAATCTAATGTCAAGTCCTGTAGTGTCACTAGGCAGTAAATGTGGCTTCGCATTATCTTGTTGTATAAATATTGTTTTCCCTCTGTCTTCTTCGGGCCAAACAGCTTGTATTGCTGGCAATAACTTGTGAATAAAGTAATCTCTCATGACTTCCCTGGTCACCGTCAAATTCTTAGTTTCTAAGTCCCCTCTTTCCCTGTTTGCACTTCTTCTTTGTGCCGGAACCTCCATCACGAATGGCCACATGCCTATTTTCCCATTAAAAGTCATATTTCCTGCGTCGTCAAACCTTGGCCTAGCAACCGCAGTGAGAAACATTACTTTTCCAATACAATTGGGAGGTATAGCTCTAGTAGGATCTTCTTCCTCGGGCAACAGATAGAATTTCTTGTTATCCTTGGTCATGTTAAACCACTTTTCATCGGCATGAACTACAAGGAACATATTTCCGAAAAGTGGTTCAGGATTTCCTGTAGTAGTTTCATCAAGAAAGGATACAGAAAACTGCACCCTGCATTTCTTGTGCTTTTCTGTTAGTACCGGCTTTAGGGCACTTGAATGTCTCCTTATCTGATCCATTTTAAACCTTGTGAACAATGTAGTAGGGCTGCATTCCAGTTGCCATGCTAGTGATCGAATAGTACACCTCTTGTTTAGTGGTATCGTCGGGATGAGTGACAAATTAATCTCTATGGGTTTTCTTCCACATCTCTCCTTTCTCTTACTTGACACATCTACTGGCAAACCTTCAGCAATTTGTTTCATAGCATCTTTCCAAATTCTTTGTATGATTTGGATGTCCGCCTGGAAAAATTTGGCTATCTCCTTCTTGTCATCTCTATGTAACTTGCCACCTCGACTCATGCTCAGTATATGCATCGCCACATAAGCAGCATACCTTTGAGTGTCATTGAGCGAATTCCTTTTTTTCACGATCTGATTAACTGTATCTGCATCTTGATCCATTTCATGTCCATGTTCATCTTGATCCATTTCATGTCCATGTTCATCTTGATCCATTTCATGTCCATGTTCTTCAGGTGGTATGGCTGCTACAAATTCATTGGGTGGTGTCAAGTTGAGATCCAACATTGCAGCTTCAGGGGCTGGCAAGTTGAGATCCAACATTGCAACTTCATCTGCGGCCATTTCCTGCAAATTGGTAAGCCTTCTTCTCTGTTAAACTTTGTTTCAACCTTGCTGTCAAGTTGACTAGCTTCAGGGACTCTGCTTCTATTGCTGTAGTTGACCTGCATTTACAAATATTTGGAGTAATTAGTCCGCAAATTGATTAAAATGTGCGTGAAGAATAGAAGATGCAGATTATCGCTAACTGAAATCTGGAAGGCATCATGGAAGCATGTTAGTTTTCAGGTTACCAGGTTAGGAGACCTGATCCTTCCGTAATGAGTACAATATGACGCTAAGCACATCTCACAAGCCGGAGACAACCAATTACTTGATACACATTACACATTAGGTATTTCTGTTTCTTAGTTCTTTCATGATACTTACGTTTGAATTCAGTTTATCTTGCTAAACACAGTCTGATTAAAATTTCTGCAGTAGCATGCACTACAACAGTAGCAGTAGCTTCAGTAATTTGTACTCCCAGCTAAACTTGAACTCCGTTTGAAACTGTAGTGATTGTGCATAATGTTGCTTGTGAAAATATTGCTTGACCCTGCTGAGTACTACACTTGTATAGCTCTGCTAGCAGACATATTGCTTAATCCCAATACATCGGTCGAATGGCAAGTTTTTCATAGCAAAACATAGTACACCTACTGATACATAATTTGAGTATTCGATTTGCTAACTAGAGTGTCAATCTCACTGATTTGCAGGCCTGATGATTCGATTTCGAGATCACCTGCCTGTTGGACGGGGTGGCCTGGCAGGAGAGGGCCTGGCCGTCGAGGCGCAGGGGCAAGGAGTTCTCCTAGAGATCTCCTACTGGAGGCGAGGAGCTGCTGGCGGGGGCGTCCTGCTGGAGGAGCCGATCTGCTCAACGCGCAGGCTCCAGGCGACGGCCTGCTGGAGGATCCGATCCGCTCAAGGCGCAGGTTCCCGGCGGCGCCCTGCTGGAGGAGCCGATCTGCTCAAGGCGCAGGCTCCAGCGGCGGCGACCCCCAGGGACGATCTTGGGTTGAGGTGAGGCCGGCAACAAACTGCGCGGTTTCGCTGGGGAGAAGATCTACCGGGGGCCGTCGGAGGTGGGGCGGTGGTGAGGCTGCGCTGAAGACGACCTCTAGCGTCGATCTGGAGTTGAGGTGTTCATGGCCGGCGACGAGCTGGTGGCCGGTTCGCTGGGAGATTCAAATTTTCCCTTCCGCTGGGATGAGCCACGATGGACCGCGATTTCCGCGATTTGTTTGCCCGTTTCCTTAGTTCGCTGGGAGGAGGACGTGGGAGGGTAGACACGTCTTTTGTTCGCTTTTTGATCGCTGTCCGAAAACTCTTTAACGTCTTATAATTCGGAACGGAGGGAGTATTTCTTAGTTTAACAACCTGCACTTAAGAAGATAGACAATACATCGATGCGACATGCTTTGAATCTTCAATCAGTAAAAGGGCCAAATTGCAAACATGTCTGCATTTAAAATGCAAGCAAGGACATAAAAGGAGGATACGTACCATGACCCTAAATCTTATATTCAATAAGCACAAGCTAAGTGTAATTACTCCTATAAAGGAGGGAGGTGCTGTCCGTCTACGCCAATCGTCCACGCCGCGCTTCCGCTCGCCCGCGTCGCTCCTGGGCGTGCCACGTGTAAGCGTCGGATTGGCCGCGCGCGGGAGGCCCAGACCGGTGCGTGCTGCGTGCACTTTCCTCCCGCACGGGTGAAACCCTATCCAATCCCCGACCCCGTCTCTCTTCCCCAATCCCCGACCCCGCCTCTCCTTGCCCCGCCTCGCCCCGCACGGCCGCCGCCGCGGGCCTGCTCCTCCTCCTCTAGCTCGGCGGGCCTGTTGGTGCTGCTGCTCCTCCTCCTCTAGCTCCTTATCCGAGGACGGACGGCGCCCGGAAGAGGCTCGAGCTCCCCGATGTGCGGCGCATCTGGAGGAGCCGCTCTGTCACCCTGCGCTGGCGACCTCCTCCTCCACGGTCTGCAGCAGGTCCTCCTAGGCCTCCTCCAGTTGCTGCGGCCGCTGTGTCGCACCTTTGTCAGCGTGACGGGGAGCGGCAACCAGACAGAGCGGCGGCGCGGAGGTCCAGCGGACGGCGCCGGATGGGGCGGCCATGGCGGCCGCCGGGAGGAGGCGCTACAGGTATCCCTCCCGGAAACCTAGGCCAATCGCCATGTGCGACAAGTAAGTAACTCAGCATCTGTTGGCGGCAGACTCCTCGGCCCCGACCTCGACTAACAATCCTGCCAAACTCTTTCCCTCTCTATGAACGAGGTGCAAGAAGCGATGGCGAGGGACGCCCCAGATCTGTGTTCAGTGGCCTCGAGGGGAGCGTAGTGCCTTTCTTCTTCCTCCTCCCTGCAGATTTGGCCTCCACATGTAAGTTCACACTCTTGAGCTTCATGGAGATTGCAATTGTGTGGTGCTGCAGAATGCCTAGGTAGGTTATCATCAACTTCCCCTCTCTTGTTTTTGTGTTTCTAGATTTTTTTGAGAGAACCAGCTGGGCGAAAAAGGTGTGTGCTGTGTTACTCCAGTCGCTGAACTAAGTGATGATATGCCCTCACTCGCCGATTTCGAGCTTCAGCTGCAACAGCTCGTGGCCAAGGTATCTTGTTCTATTTCCATTTTTCTCAGACGCAATGAGACCGACGAGTTATTCTTCCATAGGATAGAAGCACTTATGTTTTTACCTAGCTGCATTATTAAAGATCTTACAAGGTTTAAATATTAACCGAAGTGGTGCTTTCTTCTTATTGTAGGAGAAAGAGGTATGTTAGTTTTGAGGTTTTGATTTAAAAAATTGTCTTACTGCCAATGTTAGGACTGATATGATGATAGCAAAATAAATTTTCTTTCCTTCTGCAACATCTTTTCTATCATTGTATAATACTGAGCTTGACCAGCTACTTTTTTCTAATAATAGTTAGGACACTGACACTGCCCTTTGGGATCTACTGCTCGTTGCCTTTGTTGTAATGATCGACAAAAGGAGGAGATTTAGCCTATCATTTACATGTACATTTATTTTGTTGCAAGTGTTACCTTCTTGGCAAAGTGCAGAAAAGCAAATGGAATGTTAAATAACTATTTGGGATGCAAGGCGGTCCACAAGATATTCTTTCGGTTACACGATAAATTTAAGATTTTGTTGCTACTTTTAGAGAATTGGTTGGGCAGTATATTGATGCATTGGACGAGGTAGTGCATTGATTTGACATATGTTAGCTCTGCTATCAGCTGTTAGGTAATCTTTTCCTTTCATTTTCTTGCTAACGAGTGCGACAAACATAATGATGTATTTCTGATTGCCTTCCTTTTTCTTGGTACATATGTTTAGTAGATTCATCGCATTTTTTATGCATTTTCCACTCATATTGTTTGTTTCTTCGTTCAAGTTTCATCTTTACATGTATCCCGAACAAATCAGGCATTTGTAAATATGTTTCTGTTGTTATCAAGATTTTTGATCATTTGTAAATATGTTCCTATTTTTATCAAGTTTTTTTTATCATTTTACCTTCCAGAATTTTGAGAAGGAGAAAATGGTTATAACAATGTGATTGTTTCTTTATTTTAAATTTAAATGTTGACCTAATATACATCTCTCAATATTTTTTCCAGATTATCTAATGGGCTTGCATATTGTTCCTCCATGGATCGAGAATCCTGGTTGCTTTCTACAGTTTTCTTCATGGATGGAGCTCCTACATACCTCGTATTTGTACTTTTTAGTAGTGAAGAGGCCAAGAAAAGGTAAACAAAACTGGACTAGCTTCTGTACATATTTTACTCCGATTTAGCTAAATAAAATTATAAGATACACTTGTGTACCTTTATTGTACTTAGTTTTAGCGTCACAATTGTAAAATGGTTTGCTTGATAATTTACTTTTAGCAATTGTAGATTTCCACAGTACATGATGTCAACCTGGTCTTGACATGCTGCACAACCATCTAATTGTGCAGGTTACATTGTAGCGTTATGTTCTTACTCCTCTAATTTGTTTCTTAACTTCATCAATTAATAAAAAACTGTGTGTTCTATTTTCCAGTATGATCGACATCAAGATCCCAATGTTTTCATACAGTGTACTTCTGTTTTTAAGGTACTAGATAATACCCCGCGCGTTGCGGCGGGATGTTAGCTAATATCAATTGATGTTACCCGAAGGCAGATTTTCGTGATAATAGAGGAATTTTGACACAGGTTTTGGATGTGTTCACCAAATAAGAAAATATGTAGGTTGCTGACGGGGTATGGCTAAAAGTCAAGTTTAGTAGGAAACTACTGAAATCCAATAACATTCATGAGATTGTTAATTTCTTGCTGCTGTGTGTACTAAGTACATTCCTATCTCGACATTAAGCCTAACGCATATTATTGCCAGCCAGTAAGCAAATTTAAACGCAACCAAATTCTTCATAAGACCAGAATAATACATCATAGAATAACTAACCCTGAAATTCATGAACGAATGAACTTGTGCAAATATAAATCAGAAAACAGAGTGTTGACTGAGACAAAGTGTCCGCTAGGTTTCTGAATGTCTTCCCGTTGTTTTGTGGGATTTACAAATTTTCTTATCTTATATCAATGTCCTTCATGTAGTTCTAGGAATGTCACTCATCTGTAACGATCTCTCTTATGTGGTAATGCACTACATATTCTCCTATATGCGCATTTACAGTTTAAATGGCATAAAATCAGCTAATCGAGTATGACGTGAGTGTAATTTTCATCCAGACTGCTTTTCCTACTTTTGAGTTACAGTTTTTGGGTACTGTCACCTAGCGGTGGCAGGAACACTACAACCCTGTAATATTGTCACCTGACAATGATATCCAAGCTCGTGCTTGTCCTAAGTGCCGATAGCAAAGGGTCTTGTTGGATAATGGTCTTTAAATCCACTTAAGTTGATGGGTAATTTGGTAGAATTAATTCACATGGCCTTACAGTGGAGTGTTGAAGCTTATTTAGAAACAACTATTGTATACACTGCCAGCCTGATATCTTTTGCATCTGCCGCAACACCTGCAGAGAAGTTCGAGAAGAAAAAATTGTGTCGGTTCGTGCTAATTATTTCCTATGGTTGTTTCTTCAAGGATTTGTCAGGTGGGCAACATGCCATAACATAAGACGTCCAATTTAGTAAATAGAAGTATTTATCTCTCAATCACCGTTTGTTCGCTGTGTTTAGTTGCGTCTATGCCTCGTCATGAAATTGCGTAAACTTTTCAATTGTTCTGTATGCTTGTGTTGGTTTTATTGGCATTGGGCGAGCTAGCTAAGTACTCTGCTTCTGTACCATATAGATAGATTTGATTTGTAATTTTGTTGGCAATAGACTAGCAAGAATCTATGCTTGTTTTTTCCATGAGAAGGAGATTTACTGGTTTAAAGAACTGCCAAGTTAGTTGCAATGCCGTAACTCATATATAGTTTGGCCCCGCATTGCGCACGAGTTTGTAATAGAAATACTGAATAAGATTCTTGCCCCACCTTCGAGATAGCAAATTGAAGTGTATACTATGTTGTACAGTTCAATGCTCATAGATGAGTTAGTTAGATTAAAGTGTCTGAAATTAGGATAGGTAATATATTTCTATAAGCTAGCGGACACACACTATGGTCGATGATTCTTGTTTTTTCTCTTTGTATGAATAAATATGATCATTGTCCTGGCATCACTTCTGTAACTATATCTTTGCTCTGCCTAATGTGCTTTCTAGCTTGACCTGTTGTTATCCCACTCCTGCTAATGATATTTTCTTCCTCTTGCAGTGTGTGGTTTTTGAAGGTTGGTTCCTTTAATCCTCTGTTACGACTTGGGATGCCGGCAATCAGGGTGTCATAGCCTGCGCCACCCGTTGGTAATGCTCGGTCCCTTCTCCGGCCAGACTCGCCCAAGGAAATCGTCGTCATCCTTACCGTGGTGTTTCCCTAATATTTATTCTGCCAACTTTGCTATTGAATATAATGGATTCAATATCCTACACAGTCTTGGCGATGCATTCATGCAAGTCGACAGGTACATGCCACAAATCTCTCTTCCGTTCTTTCCCATGCTTGATGTATTGCAAAAATGTTCATGTTGTATCCGGTACGCCCAATAATTTCTGGATCCAACGTGGTTGTGTCCTCAAGTAGCACTTCTTGGGATATTCTGGGTATTACTTGATGCTACTGCTTGCATATGAAAGGCTGTTGTTAGGTGGCGCACATGTTTTTAGAGGCTTGAATTCGACCGTTAGTTTGACCAACAAAACATGTATTCTATATCGTGAAAGATATATCGTTGGATTTGTATCCAAATTAAACTTAATTTTAGCTGAATAGTTTATGAGCTATAAAACCTAAGATACCCCTGATTCGCTTTACCTTCTGCGAGATGTGTCAATGCAGAATTGCATTGAAGGATACTAAAAGATGACTAAAATAGTTCTTATGCTCCAGTATATGACGTTGCTGGTATTTTAGACCCGTTTTGCCATATTCAAGTTACTAAACTTAGGTGTATGTTGGGTCATGGGGAAGTATAGATTATAATGAATATATGAATGATATTCTTGCTTAGTAGATCGTTTAATATCTTTCTTTTGTTTCACATGCACCATACCGTGATTTATTATTCTCAGTGCACAGCATCCTGATTTAGTCAATAACTATTGTATGTTTTATTTTTTGACCGGTCGAGTAGTGGCAATCCACCTTGTTTCCTTATCTTCTTCTACCCAAGTGGCAACCTCATGTAACACCTCCCCATTCCGTTCCTTGTTTCTTTGGTTTAGTCTTAAGCGAGGTATATAAGTGGTTGTAAAATGTAAGTTTCCTTTTACACAGATACGTGTTAAGAAATTACCAAGCAGGGTTCTCTGCTATCGATCCTTTTAAACTTTCTTAGAGTGCTTCTCTAATTAAAGTTGTTCTCTAATTAAAGTTGTTTTGTTTCTTACTGACTTATTGATGAGAGTTCATGGTGTTCAATTATGGAATAATACTGACTTATTGATGTTTCTTTGTCCTAAGATGTGTCGTCGAGTTTTTGATTGTTGCTTAAGATATGCATCCTGCATGTGACCGGAAAAACTCGGTTTACACATTTAAATATGTATTAGTCAAACAATTTTATGGTTTCTTGGGTTTCATTCGGTTAATTGCACTATGCAGCGAATGAGCATGACTGTTGTTAAGATGCCAAGGTTGTGTGGCATGCTCTACTTCGTTTTTCATGTTGTTAAAAGATCTTTCTGACCCTTAATTAGCAAAATCATTGAGAATCTTGTGTGATATATCCGAAAAATAATTCCCGGCTGCTGGTTCCTCTTCCTGTTGTTCGTTACCAATGGTCGGGGGAGAAACGAAACAGAGCACATGGGAGAGCATGCTAGAATGAAAAGTTGGCTAGCTTTACACACTTTCCCTACTTTTAAATCCTTGGTGTGCGGTATTATAGAAGTTAGAATTACAACAAAGCATGTGGGAGAGCATGCTAGATTTACAACGGATCTTGCACCTGCCACTGGTCGTTCTGCAGCTACTGCTGGTTTCGACCACTATGTTGTGATCCCTGTGAGATACATCCGACCTTTTATTTACCTTGTTTCTGCGGCTTGCAAAGAAGGTCATCGATTCGGTTGGCCATTTATTGTGCTATGTAAAGGTGTGTTGATTCTGTAAAGGATGCTTGTGTTTGCTCTAGAGCATGGAATATGATTAAACTTTAGATGTATAACAATGTCAAATGCTTTGGTTCCTACAAATTTTCATGGATATGGGATCTCAAGCAGTGTCCCTATGTTGCTGATTTTGTCAAAGAAAAGTTGGTCAGTGTGGTTATTTTACAAAACAGGGTTAAGTTCTTCTTGTCGCTTGGAAGTTTTATATAGCTAGCGAATTCTTATTAAATTTTTCTCCCATCTTCATTTTTCTTGGCTGGTATTTTCTGCAACCTGTCATTGATCGCCTTTCTGCCAGGAGTTAGTTTGGATCGATTTTGTGCCTGTCCTCTCTGCCACTTGCGCATTCTGTTACTTTTAGTACTTTCATTTTCTTAGTTTGTGGATACCATCATGTCTTGTTTGAGTGGCTTGGCTGCTTACATATGCTCATATATATTTTCAGGTATGTCCATAACAACATATTCTTTAGTTTTGCTGTCTGACTCTGACTATGAGCACATTTCAAAGGACCAAAATCTAGATTGTAGAAATGGCTTGAAATATTCCTTTATGAACTCTCTCTAAACATAGCAGGAACTATATAAAAATTAGGAGAGACATGCATATATGATACGATCCTTGATCACGTTAGAAAATCTTATCAATTTGACTAATTTCGTCTACTAAGCTCTTTGTAGTTCTATTATCTTGATATCATACAGTATCACCTTCTCCATATTTATGCTAATCATATAAAAATATTTGCAACTTTTCAACAGGTGTCCAATGTGTTTTGAAGATATGGTTATGCTGATGGATTTCTCTCCCTCCAAGATCACATGATTTTTAGCTACTCGAACCTTCTGCAAGCAGACAATGACAAACTTTAGAAGATTAGATCGTATTCTACGGCAGTGAGCTGTTCTACATGCCCTGGTGGTTTGTTGAGGACTTCTGTGATCTTGTGGGACTCGTTAGCGATTTGGATCTGCATCGTAAGATTGCAGTCCCGATGTTCTTTTTAGCGATGGACTCGCTTGAAAATTTTCCTTTTGGAGCTCTAGCCTGAACAGTTTTCAGGACTAACTTGGCAGCCAATGAGACTTTCTCAGGCGTTTATACAGCTCAATCATCTGATGTTTTCCGAGTGAAAGTGATAAAGGTGACTCCGCTTATTCCAAGGGAGACCCTCTTCTGATGGAGTTGGTATAAATATTCATTCCTCATGGTTGAAATACAAGCGTTATCCTTCTGGCGTTGAGCACAGAGTAGACACTTATAGTTTTTTTTTAGTTTTCAGGGAGTTCTCTATTGTAATTTCATTTATTCTGTAGATTTTCATTTCAATGGTGTTGTATATTGTGTTGTATCAATAGTGACAAGGTTACTGGGGATCAGCTCAGTCCAGCTATCCTACCGAAGGAAACAAAGGATGACTATGAGTTCATTGAAAAAATAGCTTTCAACACGGTCAGCTGTTTTGCAGGAGTTTTGGTGTGTTGGCTATAGCACAGACCCACTTAAGCATTCTATTGTAACCTTCAACATTGACAGATGAAAATGATGAACACCTTGTGTTTAGATTTCAGAATGCTCAAGTTTCAATTTCCATTGTAATTGTATGGAATGGATAGTGCATTTGTTCCAGCCGATTATCTTTGTATCTTTTGTTTGTAGAAGTATAGCAGTTATATGAAAATTCCGGGAACACCATGACTTATCACTTCAGTTTGCAGAACAAGAAGCTGAAGACAAGACTAGGTATTGGCAGCTACTGTGGGTACTGTTAATAATTTAAAGAAGTGGCATGCAATATATGAAAAGGGTAAATATGTTATATGAGTATTAGCATAGGACAAGGCATGTCAAATTTTGTCGACACCAAGTTCACCAGAACAAAAAAAAAACTCACTCGGCTGATCCAGTTCAGAATTCGAATTGTCAATTCATATGGTTGTGACAGAAAATAGTGAAGTTGTAATGGAAGCTGGCAATTGATAAGGTTCATATTTTCTCATAGGATGATGTAGCTAGCAGCATTTCGTTCTTGGTGATACAATGTGCAGCTCAAATCAAGATGTTCATCTAATCTCAATTCATTCCTCTGCAATCTACGATTAGTTGATTATATTGCTGAAAACATATGATTTGAGTTGTCGAACATCAGATGATGGTAACCCCAAACATAATGTTTTTTTCTTAATGGAATATAATAATGTATTGTATTCTAGATAATCGAAATGATCCGGTACAAATATTGAACTTTATATACTAACGTATGTGTTTTTTTTCTTACAAAGATCGAGATGTGAGAAACCGGCCTCCTTCCAGCCAATGGAGAAGGTCACAGGGTTTGGATAGGGAGAGCCCAGATTAGGTTGGGACAAATGAGAAAATAGTTAAGACGAGGTTTGGGGTCTGCGGTAAAAAAAAAGAGAGGCTTGAACATTGTGTTTTGGCCCATAGGTGTATCTACACCTATTGTCAAAAATTAATTTTGAAATGTCAACAAGTTCTAAATAAAAAATTCGGGCATACATACTGATATTGTGTGTTTGAACAATATTTTTGCGAAAAAGACATTTTTGTGTTGGTTCACAATATTTTTTGTCTCCGATGTGCAAAACTTGTTTTGTGAACATAGAAAGTCCGGATGTACATCCACAAATTCTGTTTTACTTTTTTTTTACTTCCAAGAACATTTCTTAAATAGTGGGTGCATCTGCACCTCCGAGGCAAAACAGATTTTTGGACTTCGATTTTCTACTCCTTAGATAAATTAGAAGCAGAGAGAAAACAAGCCCACACCGTGCCCAACTTAAAACTACAAAATACTATCGACCTAATAGCTAATATAACATTTTTAATCGTAATCCTCTTTTTATGAAAAACAATGTCAGCAAAAATCCGTTATTTGCGCCAGTGGCGCAACGGGTCATCTAGTACATTTATATGCATCTGAAGAAGGCAACACTACTAGGAAAAGGCTTATCGCCGGCGCGCAAAATAGGCTTACCACCGGCGCATAAGCGCGCGCCGGTGGTAAAAAGTTACCGCCGGCGCGCAGCTCACTGCGCCGGCGGTAAAAAACTTACCGCCGGCGCACCAACATTCCACGCGCCTGCGGTAACATTCGGAACTTTTTTTTTTCGAAAATTGGTTTTCGAAAGTTTTAATAATTTTTTAAAATTTTATTTTTTCCAGAACAAATAAAAACATTTATTCGATTTATTTGATTTTTTTCTCTATCATTATAGGTCCCTTTGTCAACTTCCCGCTCGGTCATTCATCCTCCCACTACTCTAGCCTGAGCACGCTTAGATTCTTAGTTCCATCTCACTACTATATCTAGGAACAACTCATTCTTTCTTGCAAGTATAGTACTATCAATCCTCTTAACTATTGCACCATATCTACAAATCCGTAATTCTAAATTCGAAAAATGATATTTCTAAATTGATCAGAAGAATACGAGGAATCCAAATATGATATCCTTATTATCTTTTCTAAAAAAAACTATTTTTTTAATTTTCTTTTTTTATCAATTTGATTATGTAGGAAAATTTAGTCTGTCTCAAATAACTTTTTTTCCTTTTGGAATTTGCCGATTTTAAAAAAACCTCACAGGCCGAAGGTGAGTGAGGTTGGATTGGAAATTTGCTCACGACTTTTTTTGATATATTAAACGCGTTTTTTCGACGTCGTATGCAAAAGTTATGACGCGTATGCATGCAGGGGCGCCGGGGGTAAGTGCAGGGTTACCGCCGGCGCGTATGCATGCAGGGAAGACAGGGGTAAGTGCAGTTACCGCCGGCACGCGGGGAAGCGGGAAGCCAAGGGGTACGTTTATCAGAGGGGGCGGGGGTGGCATGCCTTTACTGCCGCGCGCGGGGCGTTGCGTGCGCGCCGGGGGTAACGAGCTAGCACCGGCAAATGCCCATTTTGCGTGCCGGTGGTACTTACTGCTGGCGGAGACGAATGCATGTGCGCCGGCGCTATGAGATGCGGCTATAGGCCTTTTCCTAATAGTGCAAGGCAAAATGGCACCGGGCATCACAGAAGCTAGGAACACACATGCCAGACTTTCATCGATGTATTTGGATCTTCCAAACCATGGATTGCAATCAACATAAACAAACAAAAAAAGAGAGAAAACCAAGCTAAGTATTTGATCTTACCAGGATCAAAATAATGGGATCGCATTGATAACTAACAAGAAATATATTTGCCAGTACCAAAAAGGTTGTAAGCCAGTTAGTTTCAGAGTTTCCCATTAGGCTAGCATGGATACACCAGAGAATATAATGCATTTGTAACTGATCACTGGGACCTCTTTTGTGTTTCATAAGCCTAACAAAAACATAAAATGGACAAAAACTTGATGTAAGATCTTTAGTCCGTCGGAACTAAATGACTCCCTGGTTATTTGATAGATGTGAAGATACCCCAAGCTGAAATCAGGAGAACACGATGCACCTAATATAGGTACTCTTATCTCCTCATAATCCATAATCTCTCGGAGTCACCGATAAGTATGCTTCCTGACACCACAGCACAAGTAACTAACTGGAAGTAGATCAAACAAAAGGCACGCCGTGGCAGAAATATAAAAAACTCACTTTTGGGGGTATCGCCAGTGAACATCATCTTCATATGTTTGATTAAAAAACTCACTTTTGGGGGTATCGCCAGTGAACATCATCTTCAGATTGTCACCAAGCCATCCTCCATTGAACTCAACTCTTTGGACATATGGATTCAGATTCATGATTTGCCGTTTGGCTACCGATCCATGATCAAAGCCCTAGCATCGAAGGTGGGCAAATTCATATCGGCCGAACCCTTTTCCGATGATTTTGCTGGCAATTTTTACAGAGTGCGTGTCACTTTGGATGTTTGCAAGCCCCTCAAGAACGCTGTGTCGATCTCCAGAGCTGGTCAGCGAGAATTGTTCTTAGTAAAGTATGAAAGGCTGCCTGATTGGTGCTCGGTTTGTGGAATCCTTGGACATACGTACAAAGAGCATGGCAATGGGCTACATCCGCCGTCAGCCCTGGTTTTTAAAAATCTGAGGGCATCCTGGATTATGCGCCAGGGTAATCGGCTAGGACGTGGCCGAGGCAGGGGCCGTGGTTCTGAACGTGGAGGTCCTGCTAGAGGTGGACGTGCAAAGGATGATCTAGGTGATCAATACTCCACGGAGGACCCTGGGAATAAAGAACTTGGGGAAGTAGATGCTAACCTGTATGCCTCGCAAGGGCTGGATGACAATGAAAATATCATGCTAGTTGATCCAAATATTAGGAAACGCCTCCTCCTTGGCCCTAGTTCGGGGCAAGGCAATATGATATTACCAGATGCGGATGTCAATGATATGGTTAATAAGCTCGTTCCCCCGAGTCCTCCTCCAAAAAGAGATCCGAAGAGAGTCAAAAAATCTGATGGTGATGGCTTTGTTGGAGATATGGTTGAGAAGTCTAGCAATAATCTGAACTCGGCGGGCTCCGATGCGGAGTGCCGCCCGTCTCAATGAATATTCTTAGCTTGAACTACCGAGGAGGGGGGAGCCCTCGGACAGTTCGTGACATTGCGACTTTGGTGCGGTCGCATTCCCCAGCCATGGTGTTTTTATGCGAAACGAGACAGAAAGCTGACAAAATGAGGAGTTTGCGGAGACGCTTTGGCTTGCGTGGTTTTGCTGGGAAGGATAGCGAGGGTATGAGCGGCGGACTTGCTCTATACTGGAATGATACTTTGCAAGTTACTGTGCAAGATGTAGCAGAGCGTTTTATTGATATTTTGATACGAGTGTCTGATGAGAGTCCCCAATGGAGGCTAACTTGTGTTTACGGTGAGCCAAGAGTGGACCAACGTCATCTGATGTGGAATAAGATATGCGCCCTGAATTCCTTACATGATCTCCCATGGCTTGTTGTTGGAGATTTTAATGAATGCATGTGGAGCTTTGAGCACCAATCAGTTACTCCTAGAGCCGAATCACAGATGGCAACCTTTCGTGATGTTTTGGAGGTCTGCGAACTAGTAGATTTGGGTTTTTCGGGTGTGCCTTATACTTTTGATAACAAAAGGTCCGGAAACGCCAATGTTAAGGTGAGGCTTGACCGGGCGGTCGCTACAAATTCGTGGCGTAATCTATTTCCTTACAACTCAGTCAGGCATTTAGTTACCCCGTGCTCTGACCATGTTGCTTTACTAATACGTGGGGAGGCTGATGAGGTTAACCATGGAGTTAAAAGGTGTAAACAATATGAGATCATGTGGGAATGTGAACATGTACTTCCTGGTATTATTCAGAATTCCTGGGATTCTTTTGGTACAGTCCAGAATTTGGGTGACGTTGGTGCAGCACTGAGTAAGACTATGTCCCATCTGCATGAATGGAGAAAATTGAAATTCGGAAGTGTAAGGGAAGAGTTACAAAAATCTAGATCTCAGTTGGAGGAGTTGATGCATATGAATGCGGATAGACAGGAGATAAATAAAATAACTGACAGAATGAACGAGCTTCTGTACCGTGAAGAGATGATGTGGCTTCAACGGTCACGCTTGACATGGTTAAAGGAAGGTGACAGGAATACAAAGTACTTCCATAGCAAGGCTGTTTGGAGGGCAAGGAAAAACAAAATTCATAAGTTAACCGATGATCTTGGTATTGAGCATGGAGACACCTCTACTATGCATAATATGGTGAAAGAATATTTTGAGACAATTTTTACTGCTGATGATAGCTTAGATCCAAGACCGGTAGTGGATCTTTTTGACAGATGTGTCTCGGATGAAGCAAATGTTCATTTATGTAATGAATTTTCCGAAGAAGAAATTTCAGACGCTTTGTTTCAGATTGGACCGCTAAAGGCGCCTGGCCCGGATGGATTTCCAGCTAGGTTCTTTCAACGGAATTGGGGTGTTTTAAAAGCGAAAGTCATTGGTGCGGTTCAGGAATTTTTCAGAACAGGTATTATGCCAGAAGGAGCAAACAACTCCTCTATTGTTCTAATTCCAAAGGTGTCTAATCCGGACAGGTTATCTGAATACCGTCCAATCAGCCTCTGTAATGTGATTTATAAAGTAGTCTCTAAGTGTTTGGTGAACAGATTAAGGCTCGTGCTTGATGATATCATATCTCCAGCACAGAGTGCTTTTGTTCCTGGCAGGATGATAACCGACAATGCTTTGTTGGCCTTCGAGTGTATTCACCATATCAAGCAAGAAAAGGATCCAACAAAAAGCTTTTGTGCCTATAAACTGGATTTATCGAAGGCTTATGACCGGGTTGATTGGTCATTCTTGAGGCAGGTGATGCAAAAGCTGGGTTTCACTCACCGTTTCGTTGATTGGATAATGACGTGTGTAACGTCGGTGAGATATTCCATAAAATTTAATGGAACCCTCTTGGATTCATTTGCACCGTCGCGTGGGCTACGGCAAGGTGACCCTTTATCCCCGTTCTTATTCTTGTTTGTCGCTGACGGTCTATCTGTTATCTTAAATAAAGGAATGAATGACAATTTGATTTCTTCAATCAAAGTGTGTCGGCGTGCGCCCGGTGTATCACACTTATTGTTTGCTGATGATACACTGTTGTTCTTCAAAGCGACGCATGATCAAGCTGTTTTCGTGAAGCAAGCCCTAGACATTTATGCTTCCTCTACTGGCCAACTTATTAATCCGGCTAAATGTTCCTTGTTGTTTGGTGAATCTTGTGCTATAGCTTCACAGGAGGAGATCCGGTCAGCCCTTGAGGTCACCTCACTAGTTTTTGATGAGAAGTATCTGGGCCTCCCAACACCTGATGGCCGTCTGTCGAGAGGAAAGCTTCAAAACTTACAAGCTCAATTAAGTAAGAGGCTGTTAATATGGGGAGATGGTCATCTAGCTCAGGCCGGAAGGGAAGTTTTTATCAAATCAGTAGCTCAAGCTTTGCCAACATACATCATGGGTGTGTTCAAGTTACCTTTTGCAGTTTGTGATGATTTAACAAAGATGGTGAGGAATTTCTATTGGGGAGCTAAGGATGGTAAAAGGAAAACTCACTGGCGTTCTTGGGAGAAATTGCAAAAACCAAAGAAACAAGGAGGCCTCGGTTTTTGTGATTTCCGTGTCTTTAATCAAGCACTTCTTGCTCGGCAAGCTTGGAGGCTAATTATGAAGCCAGATAGCCTATGTGCACGGGTGCTTAAGGCTAAATATTACCCGAATGGGAGATTGGATGACACTGTTTTTACTGGGAATGCATCCTCTACCTGGCAGGCAATCTCACATGGTCTCGAACTTCTAAAGAAGGGTCTTGTATGGCGAGTAGGAAACGGTCAGAATATTCGTATTTGGAGGGATCCCTGGATACCTAGACCGTTCTCCTATAGACCAATTTCAGCAAAGAGGAGATGTAGACTTCGATTTGTTTCAGAGTTGATCGATCAGTTTGGGGCATGGAAAGTGGATCTCCTGAACCAATACTTTCTGCCTGCCGACACTGCTGAAATTATGAAAATCACACCATCTACAAGGCTCGAAGACGATCAGTTAGCCTGGGCGCCCGTCAAGCATGGAATTTTTACAGTGCGGAGTGCATATAATTTAGCAATGAATGAATCTTGGAGTGTATCATCTGAATCCTCGAGTTCATCGCCAGATGGAATGCGTAAAGTATGGGACCTTATATGGAAATCTGCTGTTCCACCAAAGGTCCAGAATTTCGCATGGCGCCTCGCTACAGATTCGCTGCCAACATGGAAGAATAAGCAAATCCGAACACTGGAAGTAACTGGTCAATGTCCTGTGTGTGGTATGGAGGTGGAAGATAATTTTCACCCTTTTGTCAGGTGTAAGATGGCAACACAGCTTTGGGAATTCATGGCTGAGAAGTGGCTGCTTCCTAGCCTGGTTTCCATCGTTTATACAGGGACAGAGTGGCTCCTTCATTTGATCCGCGATCTGCCTAGTGGTATGATTTGCAATGTTTTAATGACCCTCTGGAGAATATGGCATGTACGAAATGAAATTGTCCATGGAAAATCTCCCCCACCTTTGGAAGTGTCTAGGCGTTTCCTAATGAGTTATTTGGAATCCTTGCTTCAGATTAAACACCACTCCTGTGAGGACATTGTTAAGGGAAAATTTATTGTGGATCGAGAGGAGAAGGATTTTCACAGTACCCCAATAAATAGTTCAGAACCTGTGCCTTGCTGGATTCCGCCACCTGTAGGCTGGTATAAGCTTAACACCGACGGGTCTTTTGACGCGGTAGGGGATGCGGGAGCAGGAATTATTGTTCGTGATCACAGAGGTGATATTCTTTTCTCATCCTGCCGTCAGCTGATCTCCTGCAGGGATGCTCTTGATGCTGAAATAAAAGCATTACGAGAAGGTGTTTCGCTGGCTTTGCATTGGTCAAATCATCCACTAATGATTGAAGTTGATTGTTTGGAGATACTCAAGTTCTTGAATAATAACGAAGTGGATAGATCTGTCTATTCAACAACGATAGAGGAGATTAAAACCTTGCTGAAGGTTCGGCAGACTAGTATTACTCATATTAAGAGATGTCAGAACACTAGTAGTCATTTCCTGGCTAACTATGCTAGAACGAATACTCATACGGCTGTATGGCTCGCCTCTGGTCCAGAGGGGTTACAGAGCACATGTCGTAGAGATTGTAATCCCTGATGTTTTGGAGTAATACAAGTCTTTATTCGCAAAAAAAAAAAAAAAGATAAGTCACATTCATTTCATTTATTTCACCCTAGATAGCAACAGCCTCAGTGGCACAATGTCTCGTCACTAGTCAAAGTCGCCAAGCATGTTCTCTGTGACTAATGTTATCATGAAAATTTTCGTCAGTCTAAAACAATAGGGCATACAAGTGAAAATGGAACCAAATCTTTGCATAGTTATTCGGTTAGGGCTGTGTAAATCTCAAGTGAATAGAAACATTTTAAAAACATCAGGACTGTGCAAAAGAACTGCGCCGCGCCGCATTTGTTTTTTCCACGGCCGCACAATTGTGTAAGCTCTTCCGTTCCCACCAATGTCATATCAATAAAGACAAAAGGTTATTGTAAAAAAATATTAAGCCAAATTTCAACATGCGGTTTCACAAGATCTCAGCTGTAATGGGCTACTCCAACCAGATCTTGTGCTCTCTGAGATGCGGTATTGTTGCATCAACGCATACGGAGAAACGCACATCACAGAAAAAGAATATAAGTTTGATTTCATTAGTTCTATTGATAGCACACCACGGAAATGAGTTTATAAAGTTTTTTTTTTTTTTTTTTTGAGAGTACGCGAATGCGTACCTTAATTTTATAGAAGAAGAGAGCCAAATTTACAAGACAGGCATGCCCACAGGGAGCAGCCAGGAGTTCTCCAACAGAAAGAAAGAAAGCTACTCTCTCGCTACAAGCTGTGCTACTCCAACTCCTCGCTCAGTACCAAACCTCAAAGCGTTGAGCTCCTCCAACACCCTAGCTGCTATCGTAGTGGCATCAAATTGGCCCCCTCTGTTTGAGAAGCACCAGGCGTTTCTGTTCTTCCACAGGGCGTGGCAGGCAGTGCCCACTAAGGTGTCGAACCAGCGCCTATCCTTTGCGCTAAAACCTCTCCTCGCCAAGAACCACCAGCCGTATAGGGTACAGGTGCTGGAAGGTTCTACAAAGCGCAGCCCCAAGGCTCTCCTGCAGCGGAACCAGACCTCTCTTGCGTGCACGCACTGCACCAAGATGTGGTCCACATTGTCCTCCTCCTGCAAGCAAACGAAACATGCATCGGGGTTCACCTGCAGACCATGACGAGCCCGCCTCTCCGTAGTCCAGATTCGTCCCTGCACCGCGAGCCACAAGAACATCTTCACTTTAGGCGTTGCCCGACTCTTCCAGATCGCCACGCTCCAGTCCATCACGATATTGCCTTGCAGTAGGAGCCTGTAGGTGGACCTCGCCGTGTACTCCTTCGACGCCTCCCAAGGCCAGGTGAACCTGTCCTTCGAGTGCGGGTCGAGACGCAGACGGCTGATCGCAAGCCACAAGGCAATGCACTCCCTAGCCCCTTGACGTGCGATGATACCTGGGATGTCCGCAAGCCAACGATTCCCGCGCACTCCTTGCGCCACTGTCCGAGCATTGCGCGCCCTCTTGCTCACAGTTCGCGATAAACCTGGCGCGAAAAAGTCCACACTTCTCCCATCTAGCCAGCGATCACGCCAGAACAGCGTCTCCTGGCCATCCCCAACTGTAATGCTGACCAAACTGTCGAACACCTGTCGGGCCTCCAAGTCTTTCGCCATCGGCAGACCAAACCAAGGGCGTGAGTGATCCGTGCGCCGTAGCCACTCCCAACGAACACGCAGGGCCAGCCCCTGGAGTCTCAGATTCTTCACACCCAGCCCACCGTACTCATGAGGTTTGCACACCTGGCTCCACGCAACCAGGCACTGTCCTCCCGTGGCGCGATTTTTGCCGGCCCAAAGGAAGCCACGCAAGCATTTATCCAACTCCTCGAGCAACCAACACGGAGCCTCGGCGATGAGAAGATGATGTACCGGTCTGGCAGACATGACCGCTTTGACAAGCGCCAGCCTCCCAGGCTTACTGATCAGGCCCCGCTGCCATGCCGGAGCAATGCTCGAGCAAGCATCCAACATGGGTTGCCACTGTGCCTTGGTGAGAGGGACAAGCCCTAGCTGAAGCCCTAGATACTTGATCGGAAACTTTTCCTGCAAAACAGAACTCTACAACACATATTCGAAAATGAAAACTGATCACACACACAATAGCAATACAAGGGTATGAAATGTCTTCAGCCGAATCCATCCGCGTCTCCGCTTCATCGCGGCGGCTGTCTCCCTCCCACAGCGGGATTCAGATCTTGCGCTGACAGAAAAAAATGGTCAAGCAGTGGCAGTTTGCTCAGATGGGAACACAAAATTAGGAAGAAGCAGGCAAGGATCGAGCGTGGCGTTATGTTTTGTGGCTTTGCGGGCCTCACCTTATATCATAGAAAGGTGGTTCTGCATCGGTTGTTCTGCTGCGGTCTAGTGCGGAACCAGTGAGAGGAGCTGCGCACTACCAAACCTAAGCCAAAAATTGTTAAGTGTCAGAGCATGAGGAATCCTACTGAAACAAAACAAAAAAAGTAACCATCACTGGAGCAAGAGAGGTCCTAGTAAAACTCTTATCAGATGTTTGATATCCGTCAAGTTGCAGAGCAGAGCCTAGACTGTCAATGTGCCTGATTATATTCACACTCGTACGACAAAATTTCAGTTTTTGAAAGGCAAGATTGAAAGTATATGTTGCCGAAATTTGAACAAAGAGTGAAGGTCTAATTAGGTGGAAACACTTTCCTGCTCCTTACTTAAAGCACTGCTCCCAAAGAATAATTTAACCCCAGATCTGAATAGCAGTATCATGCGCATGAATGTTTTATGATAAGGATCTTATGCAAGGTACAAATTAGCCAATTCAAGTATGAGAATTTGAGCAATGATGTCACAAAGTTGTGAGAGAAGGCAAAGCAGTATTGGAGAAGTACTGAAAGTAACATGGCTACTTCTACTGCTACATGCGTAAACTTTAACCAGTTGCTTTTGTGTTAAGGGAGTCCCAAACTAAAACGGCCATTCGGTAGCTGTGTATGTTCTGAAAATTTCCTTAGAAAAAAGTAGAAAGCACAAGTACTTTATGACCATACCTATTATTTATCTTTGAAGAACCAACCCAAGGGAATCTACAAGAACTAAGTAATTCTTCGTTACTACTTTTCAGTCCAAATTGCAAGTATCTTGAAGTATATAACCAGAAGGTAGGCTCGTGAACTTCAAAATCACAGTCTGTGGATATTGTAGCAGAACTTTGATATCTCACATATTCAGGGCTGGACACATGCACTACCCCCATGTACCCTGGCTTGGATGGCTGTTTAGAAAGCCTTCAAAAATCTCTCATATCAACTCTTGAGTTATGGAAGCATATTACTTCACGAGTGAAGTGTAAATCTCCTAGTTAAGAGTGATTGCTTATTACCTAATAGCGATGGAATAAAAACTAATGGTAGAAAAAAATATCTGCAAATGAAGGATTTGTACATGTCTTTCCCAACAACTATGTAGACTCGAACCTTCCATGTGTCGAGCATACTGTACAGTTCAAGATAGGATTGAGTCATTTCATACTCGTCTAACTACAATGCTCCACCATATTAACCATTGAATATAAAAATGCATGCAAGCCTGTTTTGAGAAGTGGAAAGTTCGGCAAAACAACAACTTGATAGCGATAAATAAGCCTCCGAGACTCCGTGGCATCCCATCTGTGACACTAAAAATTTCCTGATTTTTTTAAAATTTTGAACAATCGTTAGCAAATGGTCTAAGAATGAACTAATGCCCAGTCCAAATGGTGCCACCGTCATTGATAGCAGTACAATAGGATACCAAAACTGATGATCGGGTCATCAACTGTTCTATAGAATAAGAGTACTCCTATCATAAATTATGTAATTATAGTATATAGCTAACAATAAGTTTAGTAAGATTTGAGTTCCTCAGCGTCAGAAAACAATTTGAGTTCATTACCAATTAAGTAGTATGTGTCTCGTATAACAGGAATCAGACTCCCATTTGATCGGGTCATCAACCGTTGTAGAATCAAACTACTCCTATCCTAAATTATGTAATAATATAACTTGCCAACATTCAGTTTAGTGCAATCTGAATTCCTTACCAATCAGGCAGTATCTTCTCCTGCAGAAAAGGCATCAAGACTCCCATCATCTGGGATCATAGTCAAATACTACGAAATATTTACCTAGAAGAGCATTGCGAGCCAACTACTCTGCCACTCTCGATCCAGGCCAAAGTAACTTGATGTACCTCTAATGGTAGATTCTCCCAGAGGGGAACTTCACCTTAGAACACAGTTGCAATGTTTTCACTGAAGAAGCTCGCAATTTTTTATCCAGTATATCTGCTTTGAAGAGGAATTATAAAAATTAAGATGCATGGTGGTAAGTATAATCAGTTAACACCTTGCGTATACAAACTTTAATCTGTACCTCCGACCATCAATACCATCTGCAATCTTTCATATAGAGATGAAGCACACACGGAAACACCATCTCGGTCATGGTATGAATCAGCAGCAGGAAAGCCTGCAAGCATAAATCAATTAGGGGCAGAAGGCTCAAATCAATCATGTGTGCGGACCAAGGAATGGCTGGAGACCATCTTAATGTTGGGGATGGCAACGCCAAACATCTCCAATATTACACCATCATCCTCAAAGAGAGAGGGGGGGGGGGGGGGGGGGGCGTGAAGGCACCTGCTGGCAATTCCATGGAAGCCGGAGAAACCGCGACGAAGACCTTGATTCCCACCACCCAGCGCGCAGGTCGAGGACGACCTAGGTATTGCTAGGGCCTAGGGACACAATACGTGCCCGAATCATGAAGGACTTTGAAGAACCCATCATCCAACTCGATTTTGGCCTTTAAAAAGTTGAAACGCGTTGGTGCTAGACTGATAGACTCCAGAATCTAGGAGAAGGCTCCTCCACCATCCATCCTCCCAGCCACCATGGATACAAGAGAGCGGAGGAAGAAGAAAGCCCAGCCTCAATGTCGATTTAATCGAAATACGGAGCGACAAAATGGGAGCGGCGAAGTCATGGGTGAAGGTAGTCCGCCGCGTGCACTCTCCTCAGAGTTCATAGGCAGCCGTTGAGAGCTTCCGCCCCGAGGGGCCGTCCATGGTGGTCCTCTTCGACGACCATGGCAGCCACCGCCACCCAGAGACCTTCTAGCCGCCGTCCCCGTGTCCGCAGCGGCGAGCGCCGTTAATGGCTGGGCGTGCCCGTTCGGGGGCTACACTCGGGACTGTAGTCCTCCCGTGAGAAATTGGAAGGCCAAGAGAGGTGGTCGGGATTTCTTTGGGATTCTGGATTATCCGGTCAAAAGCGAAGACGCCATGCGCGACAAAGATCGGGAAAAAAAATCGGAGACGCCCGAGCGCGGCGACAATGGATTCCTGGTGGCCGCCCAATCTTGAAAAATACGGGAACCTCATCACCTGGAATGAAGATTATCATGTCGTCTCCGGCAGGTTCCTGCACGCCCAAAATCGATGGGTTCAGAAGCCCAAATCTCGAGTCCTGTACAAATAAAAAGATTGAGGAAAAAATCAGTACCGCAATGTGGAGAAGCGGACGAATCGAACACTGGTTGTAGGAACCAGCAAGAATCCGTAGGTAGGGGACGGGAAAACGGAGGCCAGGACCATCAGGATGGGGATAGATAATAGCAACCGGCGGGAATCAGGCAGCCGGCTAGGGAGGGGTGTGGAGGTGGAGATCGATTGCTCCAGCTGCTCATTGCGTTGTCGGCCGGAGAAGCGCATGGGAAGGCCATCCGAACACGCAGAGACGGCCAGTCGGCCGCGGCGCCGGGAGCCAGGCCGTTGATGGTAGGAGCTGGCGAGAATCCATAGTTAGAGGATGGAGAATATGAGGCCGCCGACTACGGGGAGCTCAGAACAGGAAGAGTTCAGGGCAGCTTCCTCGGGGCACGAGTGGGCTCAGGCGGCGCGGAAGAGAGAGGAGGAATACAACAGAGAATTTTAGCAGCTGGAGAACTCCGGAATTCTCGAGAGAGGGCACGCGTGGAGATAACCTGGTCAAAGCGGTGCGACGTGTTTCCTGTTAAGGCACGCCACCGACGGACGTGCAGCACGAACGTAACGGAGTGACGAACCACGACCGAGTCGATAGGCGAGTAAATGCACGGAGGGCAAACGACGGGAAAGACCGACACGCGTCGATCAAGGAAGGTAGGTAATGACCATCCGAATTTTGTGGGAATTAAGATCTCACGTGGTTTCGGATCTTACTTATGCCTACTGATAATAATGGCTAGCGTGCAAAAGCCCACATACCCTCCATGTCCTTACCACGAGATACTTAACGTGACCGTTCTCTCCCATAAAATAAATAAATAATTAAAGTGACCGTTCTGACAAATAACATAACTGTTGAAATGTCATACAGTTGAACAAACTATCTACTTTTCCTAAGACGACCAATAACATAACGTGTTAATTATTCTAATAAATTATTTATCCTTGATTCCCTGTGTATGGTTGTGGATCCTTAAAAGTGCAATGAACATCTCAAATTCCTCCAACATCCCCACATCCACCAGATACAGTAGGAATGTCTCAATTTTTTAAATCAATCTGAAAATTTATATTATTTCCGAAAAACTGACATACTGAAAAAAATGCCCCAGTGCCGAGTCAATATGCCCGCAAACCCTTTGCCTTGTCCGAAAAAAACCATAAAGTGCATCGACCTCTTTAATTAAGCTCACAATTTCAGAACAATAATGTGCCAAAGGCTAGAAGAATCAGTGGCTATATGGTGAGACACAGTACGCCACTAAAGTCATCCGTGCAAAGGCAACGATGCTGTCCTTCTTGATTTTTTTTTTGCAAGGTGCTGTCCTTCTTGATGACCAGATGAAATTGGCAATTTTTTTTTAAATAATGCGTTTTTAATACGTATTTCGGAAAATAATACGCATATGTAAAAAATTTCAAAAATATTACCCAATCGGGTACACCGCAACTGGAGGCTGTCGGGTACGGCCCAACCGGTAGGAGGTAATCGGCCACGCCGTGCCCGATTGGTACCCTGCTGACGCATGCAACTGGCAGTCGGGGCAGGCCAAAATTAATCGGGCCTGTTGTACCCGACAGCTATGCAATTGGGTACGCGTACCCAATTAGTCTATTTTTTTCCTGCCTTCCCTCCCGCCACTTTCTCCCGCACAATTTTTCCGCCACTTTCTCCCGCGCAATTTTCCCGCCACTTTCTCATACATATGTTTGGCACAAATAAATATACGCATATGTCTCATACATAGAATACATATCGCGTACATAACTAAATAAACATATGTGTCATATGCAGAATACAAATATGTCATATACATAAGTGGATAGACATATGTCCCATACATAAGTAGATAGGCATGTCTCTCGTGGCAGATAAAATCATCAACGCCGACGTCTGGGTTGGCGAGGCGGAGGCGGTGGTCGAGCATCAGCATGCGTCCAGCCTAACCTATCAGGATACCGAAGTTGACGCATAGGAATTAAGGACCCGGACTCAGCGTGCTGTGTATTCTGGGTGGGACCTGGTGGAGGACTCTGATAGATGTTCTTGATGTTCCCGAACCACTTGTCGTACTCGGGCATGGGAGCCTCCTGGCTGTGGGCGGCATCGTGCTCAGTGCTCCACGAGGACCCGGACATGGGCATAGACGCCTGACCTCCATAGACTCTTGAAGTTGATCATATAAAAACTGCATAAATAGTTAATCCCAATGGATATTAGGATGACGAGAATGTGAATATAAATACCCTGTGACTACTGTGGGTGTGGCTAGAAAAGGCCCGACGAGGTACCCTGTGGCTGCTGTGGGTGTGGCTGAAAAAGACCCGACGAGGGATCCTGTGGCTGAATCAGGAAGCCGGACGTGGGACCCTGCTGGTGCTGCCACGCCGAACTACCCGCCTCGTAAGGCAGCGGTGGCCTAGGTGTCTGCTCCTGCTGCTGCCACGTCGAACTACCCGCCTGGTGAGGCGATGGTGGCCTGGGTGATGGCCGCGGTGACGGCTGATGGGAGAGACGTGGACGCGGCTGGTGCCGCTCCTGTGTTGCGGGACGCGGGGGGAGGTGTATTACCTGCTGGGTAACGACGTCCGACCTGCGGGTGCACGTGACAGTCCGGTAGATATCTCCTAGCTTCCTCTGTAGGCGCTCGGCCCAGGTCACCAAATGAGGCATGTGTGGTAGAAGACGTCCAGAAGACAATGAGCGTCCAAACTCCGTCACCTCGTCATGAACGACAAGTGTCATGGAGGCCTGCAATTGATATAATTTTTAGTATTTGATTGTAATTGTAAGGCAATGCAGATGTTTGCATAGCAAGAAGGATTATTACCACGAGATGTCTGCTACCGGAAGTATCATAGCCCGGGTACGTATCCCATGTAGCAGGGGCTGGTATCTGTTCCAGCTTAGGGTGCACCACGATGCGTAGCCTTCTCCCAGTCATGTATTTCTCAAGGTATCCATGGAACCTGTCAATATCAAACACCCGAGACTCTTGCCAGAGTCGTGTCGTCGCTGTCTCCCACTCTGTAACGTAGGGCTGATGCCTCGTCAGCCAGTTTGTGACGCTCCTTGTGGACCCCTTCCTAGTTGTCCTGAAAGTAGTGTAAATTCAGCAAGTAATTAGTGCTTACGTGTAATATTGTGAAAAAGAATGGAACATTAAATAAATAGACGTACTTGTGAATTCTATAGGGCAGGGGGTCCTCTGTCGGCGGAGGATCGATCTCCTGGAGTAGACCAAACTACCTCATCACGCTCTGTTGGGCCATCTCCTCAACGTAGATGTCGAATATGATCTTAGATTTCGTCATTCAATACGCCCGACCATCTCTGCACAACCTAGATATGTCGCTAGGGTACCTTGCGTGTACTTCGTCATCCGTATATGGTTGCCAAATGACGGCAGTGTACACGTCGAACTGCTCGCTAAATGTCCAGTAGCATTTAGTAACCTGATCATTAGCAAAGCGTCTCTGCATCACATAAGAAAAGCAAATATTATTGTGGGTCATAGTAGAATTATACCGAAGATGCAATACGTTATAAGCGTTGAATGCCTTCCGACGTGTCCAGCATAAACCGAACGTAGGCATGTCGATGCGATCAACAATATCGTCCAGCTCGTGAATAGGAAATCCCTCCGCAATAGAAACATCTGGTCGTCCAATAGAGAACCTCTCCAAGAACCTCTCCAAGGAAATCCCTCCGCAATAGAAACGGCTGTAAGAATAAAGGACATCCAAGCAGGGCTGCCCCCCTCGTCACAAGCGTGCAATCGTTGCACAAACCTCGGTACGTAGCCGCTAAGATCGCAGAGCCCCAAATCTTCGGTGTGATGTTCTGAGGGCCCTCAGCCTCCGCTATCTCAGTTGCAATAGGAATGTACCGCGCGCTAACGCTCGAACCATGGTTATCAGTGAACATCACCTCCCCTAGAAGCCACAATACATATGCCTCCAGACTCCTAGTGATCTGCGTAACATTCAGCGGGACAACCAGATAACAAGAAAACTTTTGTATCTGTATGGATAAAATAAAATATGTTAGTAAATGAAATGACGTAATAGAAGCGGTAAGTATAATACATGTAAAATCGCCCAACCAATCAACCTTTGGTCCATGAGCGTCGGCCGGAAATTCAAAATCTGGAACATATGGATAAAGAACGTGGAACCGCTCTGCAATAGCCACGTCCCAATTAGCCGGTATACCCAACGGTCCTATGGCACAGTCTGCCAGAGGAAGTCCAAGCAACACGGACACATCCTCCAGAGTAGGAGCCATCTCTCCCCATCAGAAGTGAAACGTGTGCGTCTCATACCTCCAACGGTCCACTAGGCATGTGAGCAGAGAGGAGTCAATGGCTACCCGTGTGGAGTCTTCAGTGGCCTCAACCAGCCGCGCGAACGGTAGAAGTCCTGCCCATTTTAACCCGCATATCCGAAATTAATATTAATTAAGTGTGCATATTTTAGCCACGCGAAATGAATATCCACTAGACACATACCTCTAAACCCAAGCAGGGTGTATGTGCCTATTTTATTTGTGCGTACGAGCTAGGAGAGGCTCGATCTTGCCATTCTCCTCCCATTTCTTCGCAAGATGATTCAGATCAATGGCCTGACTAAGCAACCCGACACTGGCCATCCCTGTACAAATTAAGACATAGCGGGCAGAATAGATATAGTTCCATACTGAATACAAATTTAAACATAGTTCCACACTTAATATAAATAACCATACTGAATACAAATTTAAACATAGTTTCACACTTAATATAAAGTACCAATCTGAATACAAATTTAAACATAGTTCCACACTTATTATAAAGTACCAATCTGAATACAAATTTAAACATAGTTCCACACTTAATATAAAGTACCATACTGAATACAAATTTAAACATAGTTTCACACTTAATATAAAAGGAATCTAGTTTCTTCCTCTCCATCCTCATCCTCTTCGTCCCCGGTTGCCGCTTGCCCGGCCAATGCCTCTTGTAGTGACATAAACGGGACAGTAAGGATCCCTATGGCAAAATTGATTGCATATAATACATTGCCTAGTTGGACCTCCGGCCTCAGATTCATCCATATCATTCCTAATGCGTTGAGTATGTCGTCTAGCTCTACTAGTACGCATTAGCCCTGAAGCTGGAATATACTGTCTTTCCTCATGGTTAACGGTGTTGAAGTTACCCATGGACCGAAATCCCATCATCTCACCTGTCCAAGTATTAAGGACATACTCTTTCAAATAATATGGAGACACAAATGATATTGCATCCAACCCTATTTTCCCACAAGCAGCAAGTACATGTGAGCACGGCAGGTGGAGCAACTTTGGTTTGTTGCACGTGCACTGGCATGTTGGTCTTACTTCATTACCTATTGTCACCTCATGTGTCATCATCTCATTTTCACATCCGAACTTGTTGTTAGCTAAGCAAACTTCGAACCTTCTCTGTTGATTACCTATGGATAGTATTTGGTGTGACCTAGCTTTTTCCATCTTGTCATTCATGTACTTCATAATCTTTTCACAGTAACGTGTGTTCGGGTTGTGCAATATATGATTCTGAGCTCTTTCACGTCTTTCTCTAAAATACTTCACAGTGCCATAGAAAATACTCTCAACGACAACGGTAAGTGGCAACGCCCGGTTTCCTCTTAACACAAAATTATATGTTTCAGTCAGGTTGGTAGTCATGACACCATACCTTGCTCCATGTATATCGTGTAGCAATGACCACCTCTCTATAGGCTTGTGTTCTATCCACTGCTCGAATGTTTTGATCGTTTTATCAAGCCTTCGCCTAGTATCAGGCGGGTCAAATCCTGGCAAGTCACACAGCCCAACAGGTTCATCCTCGACTACCGCTGTTCCAGTTGCTAAATTTGCAGCTACTGCCTCTGCATGTGCCGCTACCGCTGCTGCTTGAGCCCTCTTCCTGTCAGCAACATGTCTCTGAGTGCACGTATTAAGTCTAGCAAGTATCAGATTGTACTTCCATGCTTGGTTCTGTTTGCAGAGTTTTTTGAATAAATTCATCAGGTTCTTATTTCTGAACTGCGAGAAGAAATTAGCTCCCAGATGGCGCATGCACCAACAACTCTGCAAGTCCTGCCATGGAGCTGGTTGATCAGGAACTGGGTTTGTCAATGTCTTTATCGCACTGAGTATACCTACATGTCTATCATGAAGGATGCAAACATTTGGCGTGCTCTTCACAACTGCTGTTTTCAGCTGCCTGAAGAACCAAGTCCAATTGTCAATATTCTCGCTCTCCACGAAAGCAAATGCTAGCGGCACGACCTGATTGTTGCCGTCTGTACCGATGGCGGTCAGTATCTGCCCCCTGTACTTGCCTATCGGAAATGTCCCATCGACGCAGATAACCGGCCGGCAGTGGGGGAAAGCTTCGATGCAAACACCGAAAGAGAAAAACAGTCGATGCAACACCCTCACAGTTGGGAACTCACGCATGACGAAGTCTTGCATGTCGATATAGGTTCCTCGATTACGGTCCTGGATTGTGTATAGGAGCCTAACAATACAGTCATATGCATCAAAGTACGAACCAAATCTGCTCTCAAGCGTCCTGTGCTTAGCCCTCCAAGCCTTACCATACGAAATATGATAATGGAACTTCAGAAATACTTTATGCTGGATTGCCCTCACTTCCATTGCTTTGCTCTCGACTATCTCGCTGTAAAACAATCGAGCAATAAGCATGGACTTATCATCCAATTAATATCATTCTTTGGGAGGAAACATGCACCCTCCCGGGACAATCGATTTCCTTGCATTCCATTGTCAAGTATTTCTGACTCGACACTTTGGTTCTCAAAAATCTCTGCGTAGAGATTTCCCACTGAATGATTGCATCCTTCATAGCTTCTTTATTGGGATAAACTGCACCCGTTGAAATATTGTTCTGCTGATACTGAAATGCAGAATCAGGCCCGTCATTCACGATCATTGAGGATGAGTAGTCCCGATTCCACGCATTGGGAATAGGCACCTCCTCCGGGTTCTCGTCTTCATTTGAAACATCTGAATCATCACCAAGATCACTATCACCATCAACGTCCTCATCTGCCATTAGGTTTTGTATGTGACCGTAAAGCTCGTAAGCATCTGCATCGCCACTCTCATTACCATCGGTACCATGTCCTCCTCATGCCTGACTATTCTGCCCTGGTTCATAACCATCTCCCCCAATATTTGAAAGATCATATCCTTCACTGCTCTCCCCAGCCTCATGCGCTACCTCGCCTCCAGGATCGATAACCTCCTTAAACACCGGAGTCAATAGGGCAACAGGATTAACGTCCCTTTTTCGACATCCTTCTATCCAGCCCAACCACTCACTGTCCCGCTCTATGGGTCTCAAATACCACTGTAAACTTGTTTTTGACCGGGTCCACAATGCCTCGACACGGATTGTGTGTGTCTAAGTATTAAGGCTAAAACTTAGCGCCAACCAATCTTTCAACTGCCTAACAGACCATGTTTTAGGGGCTTGTAGGGGTACATCCATGTGCGCAAACTGGCTAAGATCAACTCCACTCTCTTTTGTCAGCACATTACCAGGGCCGTAACAAAAAGTGAATATCACTAATTCGGACATTTCTGCTGATTTACAAAATCATTCAATATCGTTAACAATATTCAATCTGTATTATTACTACATATTACGCCATATTCGAATATTAGTTCTACCCAATAATATTACTACATATCCGAGCGTCTAAAAAATATTATTCACTCATCTATTAATTAATAAATATGCACACAGCCGCGGACGATTATTCGCCATCACTACCGCGAATTATTACTACATATCCGCGCTTCTATAAAATATTATTCACGCATCTATTAATTAACTAAATATTCACACAATCACGAACTATTATTCGCACATCACTACCACGAATTATTACTACATATCCCCGCGTCTATAAAATATTATACCAACAATAAAAACTGAGAAATGTTGGTCCATTCTTACCCTTGAAGCGTGCTTCTACCGGGCGCATCAAGTCACCGAGACAGCACAAGCACGCAGTCTACCACCATAGGCACCACCACCACCACCATGAGATGAACTCATGCCACCACCATCACACAAACCACCATGAAATCCAGCCCCACAAGCTATCCCATCATGAGATCAAGCCATCCCTAGTCTCCCTACCTTCCCTCTAACCGATTTATGGTCGAAAATGGGCAGCAAATCGGTTCAAATAGCCGGATTAATTCGAGCTAGAGGTTGAAGAGAGAGAGAGGGGAAGAACAGAAGGAAGAAAGAAGAAAGGAAGAGAGAAAGAGGAGGCCGCGACCGCCCCGTGCCATTCAGATGGTAATCGGGTGGACTGCGCCCAATTGCATGCACGGGGCCCAACCGCGTCGCCCGACTGCCGCGAGGTGACGTGGTCCGGCCAGTAATCGGCTGCCGCGTGGCCGATTACCTGCTATCGGTTGTGCCGTGGCCGATTCCCTCCAGTCGGTTGCTGTGTACCCGATTGGGTAATATTAATGAATTTTTTTACATCTACGTATTATTTTCTGAAATACGTATTAAAAATGTGTATTATTTAATTTTTTTGCAATTGGAATAAACTCCCTACTATTATTGATTATGCACATTAGCTGTGTAGTGCATCTATTATCAAAACATTAGTACATGCAGAGAGAACATTGAGAAGAGGAAATCTCACATTACCCCTGAAGAAGCAACCTATTTTTTCCGCAAAACACAAAAGCTTTGCGTTGATAGAAAAGAAGAGTTTTACATGCTTAAAAAAGAGCAGATACCATCCGTACAACACGACCCAGTAGAGCATAACGACTATGCCTCGTTGCGAACAATGAGTGTAATACACACTCCACACTCGGCTAGCTCAAGGATAGTCACCAACGATATCTGAACTAAAGAACAAGCGAGCCTGTCCTAACATGAGAAACATCGCCGCGTCTCGACTGACCTCCGAAGACAAACATCTCCAACCGAATTTCCCTTGTCGATGCACCATACTGTCTTGATGCCTAAGAGATGGAAAGTAGATGGTGGGACTTGGTCTTTCTCGCGAGAGGCACCTCCTTGGACTCACCGGCAACGACATGAATTGCGCCTCTGAAACATCAACCGTCGACAACGGAAAGCATCGGAGGAAAGAAACAAGAAACCTCACACCATGTCTACAAACTCGATGCTCCCTACCGAGGGACAACGTCGAGGACATCACCATCATGCCGATTCACCCAAATCTAGGCTTTCACCCAGAGATCTCAACCAAACCGAGAGAGGGCAAGGGATGTGTCGACACACATTGGGAACACATCCAAGGAGGGGAATGGCACCCATAGGCGCCATCGCCGTCGGCACCAGTCAAAGATGGGCAAGACTTCGTCTGTATGGCGACCCATCTCCCACCTTAGCCACCGGATTGGACTAGTCGTCCTTTTCTTACACATCGCTGCTGCCACAGCATCCCGCCATCGAAGCCAATCATCATGTCCAAGAAGGCACAACCATCATCCGTGCGCCACAGCCACCTACCATCCGCACGCGTCGGCTGAAGCCACCACGACGATAAGCACCCAGGGAGCGCTAAGGAGCAACCTTTCTTCCCCCATCACAACACATACAAGAGCAATCGATGCTGGCACACATCTGAGACCGTCATGCTGCTGCAACGGGGGAGAGGGTGCCAACCAAGGTGGCAGAGCTGCCTTGCCGCAAAGCACCACGAACGTCCTCCACCGACATGAGTGGTGGAGGGGCGCAAGGACGACGGCACTGCTGCGTGCGGCCATGAGGGGGTGGGGTGGGAGGAGGATTGGGCACACTAGTCGTCGCCGCCGGAGACGAAAACCAGGCCGCAACACGCGCGGGTCCGCCGAGGAGGGGGAGGGGACAAGGGATGAGGGGCCTTGTGGCCGGCGGCTAGATTTATCACATGTCGCCAGAGGAGGGGCATGGGAAGGGGGTGATACGTCCCAAACATATCTATAATTTTATATTGCTCCATACTTATCAATTGCCCCATTATTTGTATCATTTTAAGATGTTTTCCAGGACTAACCTATTAACCCAGTGCTCAGAGCCAGTTCTTGTTTTCTCCTATCCTTTTGTTTCAGAAAAATTGTATAGGAAATATAGACTAAGCCCGAAGGGAAGCAGTAGGAGGTGGTCCACCCCACCAGGAAACCCCTAGGCGTGGGTGGGCCCATGGCCGGGCCACCAGGTCGCGTGGTGGTTGTGGGCCCTCTAACACCGCCTCTTCGCCTATATATTGCCTTTCGACCTAAAAACATTGGGGGTGGAGAAATTTTCCACGAAATATAGACGAAGGTGCCATCATCTCGAAATTCCAATCTATGGCTTCTGGAGTCCTGATCCGGCACCCTGGCGATAGGGGGAATCATCACCGGAGGCCTCTACATCGCCATGATTGCCTCCAGACAGATGCGTGAGTAGTTCATCCTTGTACTACGGGTCTATAGAAGTAGCTAGATAGTGATCTCTCATACTTGTGCTATCATCCCACGGTCTTGTGAGCTGCCTAACATGATCAAGATCGTTCTTATGTAATTTCTACATGTTGTGTTTGCTTGGATCCGGTGAATCATGACATTATGATCAGTTTTTTCATGTCTTTATATTGAGATTCACTTATATCTTTGTTAGCGTTTTAATGTGTTCTTGCACACTCTCCGATGTGTATGGCTACTCTAGCCAAGTTGTTGTATGCATCTCCAAAAGGGAGTTTTATGCTAGATAGTGGGTTCATTCCTCTTTGTTGCCTGCGCTCGAGTGCGTTCGAGTGACAGAAACGTCTAAGGGGAAGGATGCGCTGTTGCCACTAAGGGGAAAACCGCGATGTTTTTGTTTGTGTGATTAGAATTATTGTTTACATTATGTATTGATCTTAATGCAGTTACCTGTTACTTGGGGAAATTGTTTGATTGCATAAAACTTAATACCAAGGGATTTGCTGGATAACTTTCTTGAGGTGGATTATGAGATATGGATGCATACTAGATAGAGGTACATATGCATTGACGTAATGCCTACATGATTAGAACATGTGAACTATATCTTGTCATAATAACATTATTATGCCCTCATGATTTGTTAATTGACTAGCTGCAATTTGTTTACCAAACATGTATATTGTTTTATAGAGAGACACGACTAGTGAAATTATGACCCACGGTCCATTCTTTTGCATCGACTACAACCTTGTTCACTTAATTTTCACCATCACTTGCTCGCTGTTCCGTCCTTCTTTCAATCTCCAAACACTCGATACGTTTAATACTTTTGTTTTAAGCAAGACGAGAATCTTGCCAACCTTCTTGGATCGTTGGGACGAAATAGAGTTTGTGCTTTGTGTGCAGGTCCACGCTTGTTGAACCGCGTGACAACAATCAACCTACTGAGAGTGTTGAAGTCCTACTGGATTGATAACCTTGTTTTCATACATTCCACTTGGGGTTTCCGAACAGGTGTGTGTGATTCATGGAGTTACACACTTCCACCCCTCTCTTTTGTTTTGTTCTTTCCCTTTTACTTTTTATTTACTATTGTTTTGCTCGTTTGCGTTTTCTCTTTATCAAAAACACGCAAAAAATAATTTTCTAGCTTTTAGGCTTTTTTTGTTTTATTAGTTTGTTTTTATCTTTGTTTTATTAGCATGTCTAGCTCTAATAATTTTGTATGTATCCTAAGGTAAGGTCCTCACCTTTAAACAAAGAGGGGTGGAGAATTTGAAATATGCTTGGGAAAGAATTTCTTTTGCACACAAAAAAATTCATCATGTGCTAGCTTTAAATATATTGGTTATATGTTTCTACCTTGGTCTTTTAGGTTGGTGCAAGCATGCTTTGGACTTGTTTGTGGGAGGAAACTTCTTGAAAGTGATGAAACCAAAGTTAGTAAAGAAAACTTGATGTTTTGAGCTTGAAGGAAATGGAAAAGTCTTTGTCGGAGATATGCCAAATAGGGGTATATCCGGCATTAGCCGAAGGCCAGACTACCCGGGTGGCCCACGGGTGTTGGAGTGGCAAAGTCTATTGGGCGGCCCAGTAGGCCGCCGCACGGGAAGACATATTCTAGAAGAACCTAGATTACGGCCCAATACGTAATCCGTCTTGGAGAAGAAGCCGGACATCTTTTGTTTACCAAGAATAGGAATACTTTCCTTAGACTCCACGTTTTCCTTCCTGTAAACCCTATCCCGGCTGCATATATAAAGCCGGACGGGAGCCGCCTCCGGGCAAGATAGACAGACAATCCTAGAATCACTTTGTACTTTGTATACATCTGGCTTTCGTCCTAATTTAGTGAGATTGCAGGAGTAGGACGCTGCCATTGCTGCGATGTACCGAATGTGGGAACACTCGTGTCCCCGCCTCCGGCAGCGTCCCTACGTATCAACCCACGTTCTACCATGAGCTAAACCACGAATACTCGACAGTTGGCGCCCACATTGGGGCCAGCGGCATCCGGGGTTATGTTCCGAGCGGGAATAGTCTGCGGAATCGGCAGCACAATCACGATCGGGAACCTTGAATTCGACAGAAACATCGAGGGCTTCATCGACCATGGTTTCTATTTGCCGACACGGAATGACCTAGTAAGTGCTTGCGTCCTTCCTATCGGATATGCTAACGTTTTCATAGGTTTAACGGCGGAAGCAATGAGTTTCCATGGTGGAAGCAAATTTATACCACCCGCCCTCTGCCCTGTAAAAGACGGCTTTGATGCCAGATTTAGGAAAGATCTTCCTTATTCATAAATTGGGGCGGACCAAGATCTACTAACTGCATATCTCCAAAGTATGACTGGGTACAATGCCTCTAAGGAGATGCCTATCCCCAGATCACGCTTTGTAGGCATGGTGCAAGTAGAACCTGTTGAAAAGACGGAGGATGAACAACCCGCTGAAAAGGCAGAAGACGAAAAACCCACAAAAAGCATGGATGACCGAAAACCCGCCAGTCAGGAGGAAAACTCGGAAGCTGAATCTATTCTCGCTGCGATCGAAGCAAAGTTAGATTCAGAATCCGGATCTGCATCATGTGACACAGATTCCGACGATGATGGTGATGTTTTCGAAACAAAGATCAAATCCATGCAGGGAGGCTTCCACGAAGTCCTCATGGTTAAACCCGCTGAAAAGGCGGATAGTGAGGAGAAGGAGGAAACAGATCCCAAAACTCCTCAATGAGTAGGAAATATGAATGGAGAAGAAGAGGATGATAAAATCCCGAAATTCCCCATTGTTCAGGAATTGACGAAAGATGAAGTCTTAAAGAAACCCCCATCCTCCAAGAAAAGAATAAATCCATCAAGAAGCTATACGCCAAAGCCCAGAAGAAAAAAGGACAAATTGGCAGGTATAGCCAACCAAAGCCTGGAAGTCGGTGGAAGCAGCGGCGCAAAAACGTCGGTGAACAAAAAGGAAAACAAGATGGATACATTTCTGCTCCCCCAGATGTCGGAAAAGATGAAGTTGATCTACTCCAAACACCGGTTGGAAGGCATGAACCACCGGAACTGCTGGAAGCCAGGAGACAGGCTATAACGCGGAACATCAACAGCTTTATCGGTCTCGACAAAACCTCACAAAAGCCCAGGCTGCCATCAAAGTGCAGCAGCAAGAAATCGAGGAATTCAAACACTGGAATCGCTCAAGAATGAACCCTACAAGATTACCCGGAGTTCGAATCACGGAAGAACAACCAGTCAGAAGACGGCTGGAAAACCCATCATGGAAGAGACAAGTGAACAATGTAAACGCTAAGGGAGAACGCATCTACAAGACTGCCGCCGAAAACGCGGAAGATGCGTTCGCCATCCTCAATGACGACCTTTACTCCATAGAAGAAAAGCTTAAGGGAGTGTATGCCTTTCTAGGAAAAGCATTACAACAGCAGCAACGAGGCCAAGTGCGTTCCGGCAAATCGTATGAAAATTCATCCTTGTGCAAAACCGCCACAGGGGTAGCCACAGCCGCAGCACCCGACCCAAGGGATCCTGGAGATTCAGGAAGTTCAAAGGGAAAGAATGAAGACCCCCAAAAGACAGGAAAGATCCATGTGATAAGGATGCAGCGTCCAAAATCCGGTCTCGTCCGCCAAGCCGCGAGAACAACCCGAAAACCCGAAATAATGATAATCGGGAAGACAGAAACCGGAAGGAAGGCAACAACGCTCTCTTCCAACTTCGTGCAGAGAAATATGGAAAAACAATGCCACCCCCGAGAAACCCGGCTGATAAAGCCGGAAGATATGAACATCCTCATAGGCGTGAGAGGTCCCGGACCCCACCAAGAAAGAAGGAGCGAGTCAAAAGCAGAACTCCGCCTCGCCGCAGGGATCGGGATGCTCAAAGGAACAGGGATGAGACAAAACGAGCATATTCACGGAAAAGAGGGTTAAGGAGAAGTAGATCCCCCTCAGTCCATTCTATTGAAAGTTATCCCCCGCATGCGCCTGGAGCCGAAAAGGATGAAATGTATTTTGGACCAAAGTGTTTCACTAACAGAATCGGGAATATCAATCTCCATACCGGTTTTGCCAAAGTTGGGCCAACTTATCAAAAGTATACTGGAAATACAAACCCAGATACATGGCTCTCAGATTATTATATCGCCGTTCAGATCAACAAAGGGAAATTTTTTAAAGCAGTAAAATTCTTGCGTCTGATGTTGCTGGATGGAGCACGAGATTGGATTAATGGATTACCATCAAGAACGGTGGACATCTGGGACGATATGGCTAGAGTTTTTGCTCAGCACTTCCGAGGCACATATAAACGCCCCAAGAGTATTAACCAGTTAAACCATTGCGTCCAGTATGAAAACGAGTCATACGTTGACTTCATTTCAAGATGGACATCAATGAAGAACAACTACTCTGGAGTGGATGACGTCCAAGCAATGCATGCTTTCGTCAACGGTCTGAAACCCGTCCTTGTACCGTTCATGGGGGTATCTAAAAAGTCTAAAGAACTTGGTTCTATGCTAACAACATCCAATGAGCATGCAGCGGTAGATGATGACATTAGGGCAAGAGGCGGAAATATCGATGCACTCATACAAGCCAAAAAGTCATCTCACCCTGAAAATAAGGCCGCTCGAGATGCACAAGGAAATCCCAAAGAAGGAAATATCGCCTTTGGAAAAGAAAACACCAACAGGTACAAAGGAAAAGATGTAGAAGCCAAGGAAGTTGTATCCTAATCCAAGGAAGAGTGGGATCCGAAGTGAACCTTGCCTACACCATGCACAATTCGGGAAACCGAATCACACAAACCAACAATGCCGGCTAAATAAGCATATGAGAAAAAACACTGGAGCTGGAAACAAAGGGAAGAATTCAAAGAGGAAGTTCAACAAACAAAATCCGTAAGCTGAAAAAGAAGAAAGCGAGTCCGACACTTACGATCGGATTCAGGAGCAACAACGAAAAGGCGAACCCAAATTCCCAAGGGTGGATGAAGAATGCAATCTCACCTTCTTGGCAACACCATGAGCCAAAAAGGTGAAACAAGCATGGAGAGAAATCAATGCCTTAGTACCACCAACTCCAAAGTACCTCAAGTATGCAAAAAACCCAAATATCTTTGGATTAGTCCGATCATCCAGGCAATATCCCGGAACCAGGCGCACACGCCCTGATAGTAAGCACTATAGTACAAAATCACATGGTAAGGACAGTGCTGATGGACGGAGGAGCGATCATCAACATCATGTACTTGAGCACTTTGAAGAAACTGCACCTATCACAAACCCAACTCAAGCATAGCAATGTATGTTTTCACAACATTGTCCCTGGCAGACAAGCATCTTCCCTAGGAGAAATTTCCCTAGAGGTTACCTTCGTAAAGCCGGATCATTTCCGGACCAAATCGATCTCGTTTGAGGTAGTACCATTCGAAATAGTGTATCATGTAATACTCAAACAGCAGGCTTTCGCCAAATTTATGGACAGGTTGCTACATCTACAACAAGCTTAAGATTCCAGGACCAAAAGGCGGTGTAACCACCGCTGAAGGAGATTTCGTGCTGGCAAAGGAGCTAGAGCTGGGGAACGCCCTTTGCGCTGAAAGGATCGTCGCAAAGGAGGAGCTGAAAGAACTGGCAAATGAAGTATCACCGACAGAAATGCCGACAGGAAAATAGACTACAAAACCGCCTGATAGCTTCAAGGCATCATAGAAAACAAAGAAGGTTATCCTAGACCCCAAAGATTCGACTAAGTACGTTGTAGTGGGGCCAGGAATTACTAACAAGTAGGAAAGTGAGCTCATCAAGTTGCTCCGTGAGAACAAAGATATTTTCGCTGGTGTTCTGCCAATATGCCAGGTGTACCCCGGGAGCTTGCTGAGCACCAGCTGAAGGTAATTCCAGGATCAAAACCCGTCAAACAAGGACTCCGCCAATTCGACAAGGAAAGACGAAAGACTATAGGCAAGGAAATAATCTGGCTTTTAGCAGCTGATTTTATCCGGGAAGTTATTCATAACGATTGGTCCGCCAATCCGGTATTAGTCCCGAAGAAAGATACAATTGTCCTTAGGATGTGTATAAATTATCCGGCCTAAACAAATTGTGTCCAAAAGATAGTTCAGGTTACCACGAATCGATCAAATAATAGATGTCACTGCTGACTCTGAGCTTTTATGTTTTTTGGATGCTTATTACGGATATCATCAAATACGCTTGAAGAAGGAGGATCAAATTAAAACCTCTTTCATAACGCCCGATGGAACCTATTATTACATAACAATGCCTTTCGGCTTGAAGAACGCCAGAGCTACATACCAGTGTTGCATGCAAAGATGCTTGCATGAGAAAATAGGCAAAAATGTCCATGTTTATGTGGACGATATTGCCGTCGTTTCCAAGGAGAAGGATACACTCCTTGAGTATTTACGAGAAACCTTTGAAAATTTGCGCATATATAAAATGAAGTTAAATCCATTAAAGTGCGTATTCGGGGTTCCCTCGAGAAAAATTCTAGGTTTCATTGTTTCTCACAGAGGAATAGAGGTAAACTCGGAAAAGATCAAAGCAATTCTGGATATTAAAAGGCCTACATGCTTAAAGGACATCCAAAGACTGACATGTTCTATAGCCGCTGCAAGAAGGTTCATAAACTGGCTAGGCGACAAAGCTCTGCCATTATATAAATTGTTGAATAAATCCGACAAGTTTGTTTGGACAAGAGAAGCAGATAAAGGATTAGCTCAATTAAAGGAAAATTTAGTGAAAGCTCCGACTTTGGCATCCCCAAAGGAGGAAGAACCCATCTTATTGTACCTAACAGCAACAAGCAGATTTATTAGCACAGTGATAACCGTGGAAAGGAAAAAAGACGAACAGAGTATTCCAGATTAGTCCGGTATATTATCTTAGTGAAGTATTCCCGGAAACATTGCAAAGGTATCCATTGTCGGATATATGCCAATTAGGGGTGTATCCGGCATTGGCTAAAGGCCAGGTTATCAGGGTGACCCACCGACAATGGAGAAAAGTCCATTGGGTGGCCCAATAAGCTGACGCAGAGGAAGCCGGATTCTAGAAGAACCCGGACCACGGTCCACTACGTGGTACATCTTGGAGGAGAAGCCGGACGCCTTACTTTCCAAGATTTGGAATACTTTCCATGGTCTTATAGGTTTCCTTCCTGTAAGCCCTAATCCGGCTATCTATATAAAGCCGGACGAGAGCAATAGAGAAAAGACAACAAGAGAACAAAGGTTTGAATAGCTAGAAGCCAACTCGCCGGTAGCTCATCCTCGCCGTGTTAGCGAAACCATATTCACAAGTGTACTTTGTATACTTCAGGCTTTAGCCCTAATTTAGTGAGATTGCAGGAGTAGGAACGCCGCCATAGTTGCGACGTACCGAACATGGGCAAATTGTGTCCTCGTGTATAGTACTTGCATGTTTCCACCCACGGTTCTACCAGCAGGCTTATGGCACCCCAGGCCATGAACACGACTAAGAAGACTTGATAGTTGGGGCCCACTGTGGGGCCAACAGCGTCGGGAGTCACGTTTCGAGCGGGGATACTCGGCGGAATCGGCAGCACGATCACTGTCAGAAGCCTGGAATTCGACGGGAGCGTCGTACGCTTCCTCAACAATGGATCCTATATGCCGACACGAAATAACCAGGTAAGTTCTTGTGTCCTTCCCATTGGATCTGCTAACGTTTTTATTGGATTGACGACAGAAGCTGTGGGATTCCGTGGTGGAAGTAACTTTATCCCACCCTCCCTATGCCCAATTGATGAAGGCTTGGATGCCAGATTCGGCTCAGATCTACCTTATTCATACACTAAGGCAGATAAAGATTCACTTGCTGCATATCGCCAAAGTATGACTGGAGTTGCCGCCTCTCACGAGATGCCAACAACCAGATCGCACTTCGTTGACATAGTGCAACTAGAGATCGCCGAAAACATGGAAGATTAACAACCCATGGAAAAGGCAGAAAACATCAATCCCACAGAAAAGGTGGAAGATCCTACACCCGCCGATCAGGCGACAAACTTGAAGCCGAGTCCATATTAGTAGCTATAGAGGCAAAATTGGACTCGAAAACTGGATCTGCGGATACAGATTCCGACGATGAAGATGAAGATTCTATCGAAAGAAAGGTCAAATCCATGCAAGGAAGCTTTCACGAAATACTCATGAGTCATGACAAAGACTCCTCCGCCAACTGGAGAGGAAGAAGGAGATGAATAAGGTGGTGAAAAAATCTCGTCTTACCCTGATGTCCAGGAACTGACGAAAGATGAACCACACAAAAAGCCTCCATCCTCCAAAAAGAAAAAGAAAAATCTGCCAAGAAGCTGTTTACCAAGACCGAGAAGAAAAATAATAAATTGGCGGGCGTAGCCAACCAAAACCTCGAAGTCAGAGGAGGAAGCGGCGTAAAGGTGGTGGAGAAGAAAAAGGCTGAAATCCCTGTCCCCCAAATGTTGGAACAGGAAGAAATCGATCTAATTTAAACCCCGGTCGCACGAGATGAGCCACCGGAAGTGTTGGAAGCCAGGAGACAAGAAATAATGCGGCAACAACAACATCTCTTCCGGACTTCGTAAAACCTCCTCAAAACCCAAGCTGACATGAAATTGCAGCAGGAAGAAATCAAGGAATATGGGCGCCGGAACAGATCTGGAATCAAACCCACGAGGTTACCCGGAATTGCAAAACCGGAAGAACTGCCAGCAAGGCAGTGGTTTGAAAACCCGTCTTGGCAAAGGCACGTTAACAACACAAACGTTAAGAGCGAACTCATCTACAAAACTGCAGCTGAAAATTCAGAAGCTGCCTTTGCCATCCTTAACGATGATCTGTACTCCAATGACGAAAAGCTGCATGGAGTGTATGCTTCCTTAGTAAAAGCACTACAACAAGAACAACAAGGGAAAGCACGTTCGGGCAAGCTACATGATCACTCAACCTTGTGCAAAACTGCCACGTGCTCCGCTGGAGCACTTAACCCAGGCGAACCCGGAGATTCAGGTGATTCGAACGAAAAGAAGAGAGACCCGAAAAAGGACCAGAAAATCCCCGATAACAAGGATGCAGCGTCCAGGACAAGATCCCATCCGCCAAAAGACGACAATAACACAAAAACCCGCGCCAATTAGGATCGGGAAGAGAAAAACTGGAAGGACAGGAAAACAAGGCCGCCTTTGAGATACCCAGCCGATAAAGCTAGAAAATGCGATCGCCCTCATAGGCCTGAAAGATCCCGAACCTCTCCAAGAAATAAAGAATGGGAAAGGAGTAGAACTCCGCCTCATGCCAAAGGACAGGATGTTGGAAGAAATTGGGATGATCCCAGAAGAGCGTATTCACGCAACAATGGGCCAGAGCAAAGGAGATCCCCTTGTTCATTGAGCTGGAAGGTATTCCGCACACACCGATAAGGCGGAAAGAGATGATCTGTATTTTGGTCCAAAGTGTTTCACCGATAGGATCCGGAAGATCAGTCTACACTCTGGCTTTGCCAAAGTCGGGCCAACTTATCAAAATATACCAGAAGCACAAACCAGGATACATGGCTTTCTAATTAGTATACTGCCGTCCAAATCAACAAAAGGACAGATCTGGAAGCCGTAAAATTCTTACCCTTAATGTTGTTGGATGGATTCGAGACTGGATCAATGGACTTCCGTCAAGAACGGTGGACATATGGGAGGATATGGCTAGCGTCTTCGCTCAGCACTTCCGGGGTACGTATAAACGCCCCAACAGCCTCAACCAGTTGAACCGTTGTGTCCAATATAAAGACGAATCGTACGTCGACTTTATCTCAATATGGAAATCAATGAAGAACAGTTGCTCTGGAGTAAGTGACGTACAAGCAATGCATGCTTTCGTCAATGGGCTAAAACCCGGCCTTGTACCGTTCATGGTTGGTTCAAAAGAGCACAAGGACTTAGAATCTATGCTCACAACCGCTAATGAGCATGCAACGGCCGAAGATGACATCAGGGCAAGACGTGGAAACATTGATGCACTAGTCCAGGCCAAAAAAAGCCTCTCGTTCTGAAAAGAAAGATACTCGAGAATCGCACCAAAATCCCAAAGAGGTAAATGTAGCTTTTGGAAAGGATAACACCAACAGATGGAAAGGCAAGAGAGCAGAAAGCAGGGAACCTATCTCCTACTCGAAGGAAGAGTAGGAAAAGATGAAAGGGGAACCCTCTATTCATCACACGCAGTTTGGGAAAGGCTAACCATACAAACCAGCAGTGTCGGCTTAACAAGAACATGAAAGGCAGTACATGTAGCCGGGAATAAAGGGAAGAATTCCAAAAGGAAATTCAATAAGCAAAGAACGGAAGCTGATAAAGACGAAAGCGAGTCTGACACTGATGACAAAATCCAGGAGCAGCAACGGAAAGGCGAACCTAAATTCCCGAGAATCGAAGGAGGATGCAATTTAACTTTCCTTGCGACCCCATCAGCCAAACAGGCGAAGCAAACGTTGCGAGAAATCAACACCGTCGTTCCACCAACTCCAAAGTACCTAAAGTATTCAAAGATGCCAATTACTTGGGATCAGTCTGATCATCCCGGTAATATCCCAGAACTCGGCACACACGCCTTGATAGTAAACCCTATTGTGCAAAACACTAGGCTAAAAAGGGTGTTGATGGATGTAGGGTCAAGCATTAACATTATGTACCTAAGTACTCTGAAGAAATTGCATCTCTCAGAGACCCAGCTCAAGCATAGCAATGTACGTTTTCACGGCATTGTTCCTGGCAGGCAAACACACTCCCTAGGAGAAATTTCCCTAGAAGTAACATTCGGAAAGGCGGATCACTTCCGTGAAGAGATGATTTCGTTTGAGGTAGTACCGTTCGAAAGTGTGTATCATGCAATACTCGGACGTTCGGCTTTTGATAAATTCATGGCTAGGTTGTGTTATATCTACAACAGGCTTAAGACGCCCGTGCCAAAAGGTGGAGTAATCACCATTGAAGGAAACTTCAAACTGGCAAACGAGCTAGAGCTGGGAAAGGCCCTGTGCACCGAGCAGGTAATAGCAAAGGAGGAACTGAAAGAGCTGGCTAAAGAGGTATCGCCGACAGCAATGCCGGCAGGAAAAGAAAGCTGGAAGCCGACTGACAGTTTCAAAGCATCTGAGAATACAAAATAGATTTTCCTGGATCCCAAAGACCCGGCGAAATACGTCATTGTGGGAACTGGAATGACTGAAAAATAGGAAAGCGCGCTCATCGAGTTCCTCCGTGAGAACGGCGATATTTTCGCCTGGTGTCTGATGACCCACAAGTATAGGGGGTGTATCGTAATACTTTTGATAAATAAGAGTGTCGAACCCAACGAGGAGCAGAAGATGGTTACAAGCAAGTTGGATAGAGGATTCACTGTAAACACTAGCAAACATGCTTTTAGTGGTTTTTGATATAGCAGATAAATAAAGTGCGAGTACATAAAATACAGTAATAATAATTGCAGTGAGTGGCCCAATCCTTTTGAGAGAAAAGGACAAGCCGGTTTTTCTACTTATGATTACCAAACGTTCTCGAGGACACATGGGAACTTCGTCAAGCGCTTTCGTCTCATATAGTTGATCAATATTTATTGTTTTGATAGGTGTTGTGTGGGTGAACCTATGCTAATGCACCGCCCAACTAGGACTAATACATACTTACGATTAAAACGCTTGCAAGCTTCTGCAAATACAATAAAGTAATTAAGATAAATCTAACCACAACCTTAAACTCTGGGATCCTACACTCCCTCGTGCATCGGTTTCCTAATGGGGGTTTAGGTTTCTGTCACTCCGGCAACCCCAAAATTAGTAGACAAATACACAATGCATCCTCCTAGGCCCATAAACCTGAAGTGTCATGTAGTCGACGTTCACATGACACCACTAGAAGAATAACACCACAACTTAAAAATCAAACCATTAGATGTTACTTCAACATAATTTCACTACTAACATGTTTACTTCTAGCATGTCCTCAAGAACTAAACGAACTACTCGCGAGACATCATATGGATCATAATCAGAGGTGATAGAATGATGAATAATAATCTGGTCATAAAGTGCAAACACCAATAAATCTCGTAAGCATCAACTACTAACAAGTAATCCACACCAGGAGAGAGATCTAGTGAAGAAACGATATAGAACCCTAATTGTTATAGCGGGATGGAGATGGATGGTGAGGGTTATGGTGATGATGATGATGATGATGATGATGATGACAATGACGATCTTGATGATGCTCAGAGCGATGACGGTGACGATGGCGATCATTTCCCCTCTCCGGGGAGGAATTTCCCCGGCAGATTTCTCCCTACCGGAGAGCTTTTATCTCTCTTTTCTTTTCCTCCCTGAGGAGGCGGCGGAATATTTCCTCGATGATCCTCTGGGGCTTAGGGTTCCCTGGGGGTCAAGTACGCGAAAGGAGGCGGCGAGAGGTGGGCAGGGTGGCCACACCACCCCCAGGCGCGGCTAAGGGGGCGCGCACCCCCTAGTAGTGTGGGCCCCTGGTGGCCCCCTCCGGGTCTTCTCGTGGCTGGCTCCCTCTTCTGTACTTCTAAGACTTCTCCGATGCCCCGTTCTTCTTCTGAAATAGGGTATCTTGACGGTGCTTTTTCCATCAAATTTCTGGTCCCGGTGTAATTATTAATTATGCAAAATAACATGAAATAACATAAGTAATGCATCATAATATGAAATATATCGATGAATAACAGAAAACTACAATATAAAATAGTGATGCAAAATGGACGTATCAACTACCCCAAGCTTAGACCTCGCTTGTCCCCAAGGGAAACTAAACTCGGTAAACATGATCGCAGGTTTATGGTGTGAGGTGTCGATAAATAAAATACAGACAAGAAGCATCACATCTATCAATACACAAGTCATTCTAGACATCAACTTCCTCTTATATAATTTAACTTGAAACAAGTAGAGAGAATCACAATAAAGGTGCAAAAAGGAAATCATAATTGGTGAAGGCAAACTTCGTTCTTGGTCAGAGAAAAAAAAATACTTATCTTTGGATCAGAGTCTTTATATTAGGGCTTATATTGCAGAGTTTAACATGTTCAATCATAACGGTCTCTTGCAATCATTGATAACTTTCAAAGTGGTATTCATTCAGATAAAAACATTTGTACTAAACAAGGAAGGATAAAGGACCTGTTGAGTAAATCAACATATAGATGGATGGATCACAACAACTCAAATGCTTACTTAAGACAGGAAGAAGTAGGTTTACTGACTCAACATAAAGGTAAAAGATAGGCCCTTCCCAGAGGGAAGCAGTGATTAACTCATGTGCTAGAGTTTTGATTTGATAAACAAAGGTATTGAAAACAATTTTAAGAGTGGTGTATGTTTATGTCAACTAATTGCAAACAGAAAATGCAGTACGTCACAAGCCAACTAGAACTTACAAGAGCGGCTCCCATTGAAGGACGCTAACTTAAATCTGCAGATCATCCCTCTTCTCTTTTGTTTACACAATTATGCTTTAACTTATAAATCAAGGGAAAAATAGTGAAGAGAATTTTTTAGTAATTAAGTTTGGGGCTGGGCACCCCGCTGCCATCTCTTCTATCATTTGGATAAGTGGATGAAGCCACTAGTCCAGATGTGTAACATACAATCAACAAGTGAGATAAAGATTCTCTATTTGCGTCCTCATGAGCTAAAACAGGGGCACAAAATAGGTGTAATTTTGAAGGTTTAAAGGTAGCACACAAGAAATTTACTTGGAGTGGCGGTTAAATACCACATATAGGTAGGTATGGTGGAGACAAATGGCAAGGTTTTGGGGCTCAAGGTTTGGATGCACGAGAAGCATTCCCTTTTAGTACATGTTTTTGGCTAGCAAGGCTGAGTAGCAAGCATAAGAGTTGAGGGAAAACAAACAAATATACATATGATAGAACCAATCATGCAATCTTCCTTGGAAGTACAAACAATATTAACTTGAGAATACTAAGCTTATGAGCCAACAAGAAAGAAAGATAATGGAATAATATATCTACATGCAACTCCCTCTTTTCTACTTAAGCCTCAAAGTGTTGTTGCTACTAACCAATGCTAAGTTTGCCAAAACCAACTAGATTAACTTGATGCTCCAATATTGATACCAATACTAATAACAAGATCAACCATATAACAAAAATTGCAAACTAAAATAAAGTGTAGAAAGTAAATGACGAAACTTCTCATTAATATTCCATAATGGCAACTCAAACCAAGGGATACATTGATAACAAACTAAAGGAGAGATATTTCCATACTGAAAACCATCCTATATGATAATTTCTCTACTCATGATATGACTCTACTAAAAGGTAAAAAGGTGAAAGATAAAGGTGTGATACCGCGACAGTCCCCAAGCTTTAAACAAGCCAAGGGGATGCCAATGCCAATGACAAACTATTTCTTCGGTGGTGGTGGTGAACATTTCTCAATCGAGGCATGGAAACACTCCATCATCTCGCGAAATCGGTCGTTCTCCTCTTGAAGTATCTCTACCTCAGTCCTTAGAGCTCGATATCGATCGAAGAACTCATATGTGACTCGAAGAGCTTCCTCTACTCCAGGGATAGGGCTGAGACCTGGAACTGATGGTCTTGGTCCCTGCATGTTACAAGAAGAAACACTTCCAATGTTACTTGATGACGTCCTCTTTGCTTCCCTCTTGATGCCCTGGTCCATGTTCTTGCGCTTGGGGCCTTGGAGATCATCTTCCATCAACTCCTTCCCTTTGTTGTTGTTGGCGGAGACCATGGTGCTTCTAAAACTGAAAACAGATTCTGGTAGAAACATGTCAAAACAAAAACACGACGAGAAAACGATATACGGACCTCGGTAGGTCCATGGGATTATATAGCAGAAATATATGTAACGAAAGGAAAGTTCAGGTCAAAAACGTGTTGGAGAGGGGCTCCGGGGCGCCCACACCATGGGCTGGCACAGACAAGGGTGGACCAGCGCCCCCAGGTGGTGTGGTGCCCCCGGGCACCTCCTCCTACCCTTCTTCGGCACAATATTTTTAATATTTTCCATAAACGATACAAATATAAGTTGGAAAGCGACACGTGGACTTTTTATTAACAGAACTGTTACATATTCAAAAACTGACTCTTCAGTTTCTGGAATCTTCCATCTAATAAACTTCTCCGGAGTCACCACTTGAATAATATCAACATCTTCATCATAAGAATCCCCTGAAATATAATGTTTGAGTCTTTGCCAATTCACCACTTGTGTAGTGTTATCTTTGAGGGAAGCAATTTTGATTGCACTTGAACGATACACCTCTTCTATAACATAAGGTCCTTCCCATCTTGAGAGTAATTTTCCTGCAAAAAATCTGAGAAAAGACCTATACAATAGAACTTTCTCACCTACATGAAACTCTCTTTTAAGAATTCCCCTGTCAGGCCATTGTTTAACTTTATCTTTAAAGAGTCTAGAATTTTCATAAGCTCCACTCCTCCATTCATCTACATAACTCAGATCAAGCATTCTTTTCTTAGCAGCAAGTTTAAAATCTTTATTAAGTTCCTTCGCTTCCCAATAAGCTTTGTGTTCTAATTCTAAAGGCAAGTGACAAGCTTTTCCATAAACCATTTTATAAAGAGAAATACCCATAGGATTTTTATAGGAAGTTCTTTAAGCCCATAAAGCATCATTCAACTTATCATACCAATTTTTCCTAGATTTATTAATAGTCTTTTGCAAGTTTAATTTCTCTATTTGATAATTCTACTTGCCCACTGGTTTGAGGATGATAAGCTCAGGCAATTAGATGATTAACACCATATTTAGCGAGGGGTTTTCTAAAACCACCATGAATAAAGTGAGAACCTCCATCTGTCATAAGATATCTAGGCACACCAAACCTAGGGAAAATAATTTATTTAAGCATTTTTTAAGAGGTTTCACCATGAGAACTTTTTGTAGGTATAACTTCTACCCATTTAGTAACATATTCAACAACAACAAGAATATGAGTGTAACCATTCGAAGGAGGAAACGAACCCATAAAGTCAAATCCCCAACAATCAAAAGGTTCAATAACAAGAGAATAACTCATTGGCATTTCATTACATCTAGAAATATTACCAACTCTTTGATATTCATCACAAGATAAAACAAATTTACGTGCATCTTTAAAGAGAGTAGGCCAATAGAAACCTGAGTGTAGAACTTTCTGTGTGGTTCTATCTCTAGCGTGATGTCCTCCATAAGCACTACCATGGCACTTTCTCAATATCTCTCATTGTTCATGATCTGGAACATATATTCTCATAATACCATCTACTCCTTCTTTATATAAGTGTGGGTCATCCCAAAAATACTTCCTCAAATCATAAAAGAATTTTCTTCTTTGTTGAGATGTAAATGTTGGAGGCAAATACTTGGAAACAATAAAGTTAGCAGAATATGCATACCACGGACTATCTCGTGAGCTTACTTTTATTACAGCTAGTTGTTCATTTGGAAAACTGTCATTAACAGGAGTAGGGTCATAAGCAATGTTCCAATCTAGACAAGTTATCAGCAATAGGATTTTCAGCACCCTTCCTATCCACAATATGCAAATCAAACTCTTGTAAAAGCAGCACCGATCTAATAAGCCTAGGCTTAGCATCTTTCTTTTCCATAAGGTATCTAATAGCAGCATGATCAGTGTGAATAGTAACTTCCGAGTCAACAATATAAGGTCTAAATTTATCACAAGCAAAAACTATAGCTAGGAACTCTTTTTCAGTGGTAGCATAATTCTTTTGAGCAGCATCAAGAGTCTTACTAGCATAATGAATAACATTCAAAATCTTATCTACTCGCTGTCCAAGAACAACACCTACATCAAAGTCACTAGCATCACACATAATTTCAAAAGGAAAATTCCAATTAGGTGGTTGTATAATAAGAGAAGTAGTAAAGCCTTCTTTAAAGTTTCAAAAGCTTCCTTGCAATAATCATAAAAAACAAAAGGTACGTCTATTTGAAGAAGATTAGTTAGAGGCTTTTATATTTTAGAGAAATATTTAATAAACCTCCTATAAAAACTAGCATGACCAAGAACACTACGAATACCTTTAACATCCCTGGGACAGGGAATTTTCTCTATTGCTTCCACTTTAGCTCTGTCGACTTCAATACCTCTTTCGGAAGTTTTATGTCCAAGAACAATTCCTTCATTCACCATAAAGTGGCATTTGTCCCAATTAAGAATAAGATTAGTTTCCTCACATCTCTGCAAAACTTTATCAAGATTGTGCAAGCTATTATAAAAAGAAGTTCCATAGACGGAGAAATCGTCCATGAATACTTCCATAATTTCTTCACAAAAACCATGAAAAATAGCAGACATGCATCTTTGAAATGTAGCAGGAGCATTACTCAAACCAAAAGGCATACATCTATAAGCATAAGTACCATAAGGAAAAGTAAAGGTTGTTTTCTCTTGATCTTGTTTCCTAATAGAAATTTAAGAAAACCCAGAATAACCATCAAGAAAGAAAAAAAATGAGTTTTCTTAGACAACCTTTATAGCATTTGATCAATAAAAGGTAAATGATAATGATCTTTCTTAGTAACCTTGTTAACTTTACAAAAATTGATGCACATTCTATAACCAACTACTACTCTTTGAGGAATAAGCTCATTATTTTCATTAGGCGCAACAATCATTCCTCCCTTCTTAGGGACACAATGCACAGGGCTTACCCATCTATTATCAGCAATAGGAAAAATAATACCAGCATCAAGAGTATATTCAATAGCTCCACGGTGTTTCTTCAATATTTCCAATAACCTTTCCTCTTCTTCACCTAAAAGTTTAGAACTAATAATAATAGATATGTTTTCTTATCATCAATATAAGCATATTTAAGATCATGAGATAAAGGTTTTAAATCAAAAACATGATCCTCCTTGGGTGGTAATGTGGTACCCAAGTCTTCCACAGGTAAATTTTGTTTCAATATCACCGGTTGACGAATAAGAATATCGTCAATATCATTTCTCTCTTCCATAAAGACCTCACCTTCATGGTCATCCATATACTGCCACAGAGCATTGTTAGGAGCAACAGAAATAGAGGAAAGCTGTTCAACTCTAAAATTCTCATTAGGCAATTCAGATTCATAAGGAGCTCTAGCAAATTTGGAAAAATTGAACTCATAAGATTTTTCATTAAACTTAGTCAATATTTTATCTTTCCTACAATCTATAACAGCCCCACAAGTGTTCAAGAAAGGTCTACCAAAAATAATAGAGAAAGTTTTACTAGCAGCTTTATCCAGTACTAGAAAATCAGTAGGATATTTAGTTTTACCATATAAAACTTCCACATCTCTAACCATACCAATCGAAAAAAATAGTTTCTCTATTATCAAGCTGAATAACCACGTCAATATCTTCAAGTTCACAAGAACCAATTTCATGCATGATTTCTTTATAAATCTCATAAGAAATAGCACTAGAACTTGCACCAATATCACACAAACCATAATAGAAATGATCACCAATCCTAACAGAAAGCACACGAACACTAGTTTTCTTAGGTCTATTGGGATGTGAAACAATATTAGAAGCATCCTCACAAAAGACAATGTGTTCATCCTCTACATTTCCAGAGACAAGATCTTTACTATAGCTATTGTAGGTTATTTGTTCATAGGGTTCAATAGGTATCTTTATACTCTTGTTAACCACACTAGCTACAATCGAATGTTCCTTTACCTTAGCAGGGAAAGACATTTTCTCAATATAAGGTTCAGGTACATCAGGATTAACAACATGCACTTCTATATTTCTAGCAGGAACAATTTCTTTATAAGGTGCATGATACTTGTTCAACTCCTTTTTTGGAATATCAAGATATGAAGCAAAGGCTTTAAGAAAATTTGCAAATATCTGAGAATCAAGACCATAAACAACACTAACATTATAGAAATCATCAGTTCCCATAAAAGCTTTAATGCATTCATAATCATAATTTATACCTGACTTTCTACCTTTGTCATTCTCCCATCCTTCAGTGTTTTCTTGAATACGGTCAAGAATATCCCATTTAGCTTCTTCCTTCATACATGTGAATGATCCAGAACAAGAAGCATCCAATAAATCCTTATCATGATGAGAAAGCCTTGCATAAAAATTATTGATAACAATATTATCGGGGAGCTCATGAACGGGACATTTAAGCATTAATAACTTCATTCTCCCCAAGCTTGGGCAATACTCTCTTCATCATGAGGCCAGAAAATATATATTTGATTTCGATCTTTATGAATCTCACTGGGATGATTAGAATTTAGAATAAAAGAGAGGTACAATTTCCTCCCATCCAATAGATTGACCATTCTTCAGCATTTTAAACAATTCCGCAACTTTGCCCTTCAGTGACAAAGAGAATAATTTCCGTTTAACTTGATCTGTTGTAATACCTGCACACCTGAATAAATCGCATAATTCATGTATAAAGAGCAAATGATCACCGGGATGGACAGTTCCATCTCCAAAATAACAGTTATCCATAACACGTCCAACAATTTTCATAGGTATTTTAAAAGAATACAATTCATAAGATAACGGGTCATCTACTACCCTAGAAGTAACAGTAGTACCCTTAAATAGAGAACCAAAAGGATTCTCCATAATGAAATAAAGCAGTAGGCAGAAATAAAAACAACACTCACAGTAAAAGTTTCTCTTACCAATAGTGCTTCACTCCCCGGTAACGGCACCCGAAAATAGTTTTGATGACCCACAAGTATAGGGGGTGTATCGTAGTACTTTTGATAAACAAGAGTGTCGAACCCAACGAGGAGTAGAAGGTGTTGACAAGCAGGCTGATAGAGGATTCACTGTAAACACTAGCAAACATGGTTTTTGTGGTTTTTGATATAGTAGATAAATAAAGTGCGAGTAAATAAAATACAATAATTATAATTGCAGCGAGTGTCCCAATCCTTTTGAGAGCAAAAGACAAGCCGGTTGTTCTACTTATGATTACCAAATGTTCTCGAGGAGACATGGGAACTTCGTCAACCGCTTTCGGTTCATATAGTTGATTAATATTTATTGTTTTGATAGGTGTTGTGTGGGTGACCCTATGGTGTTGCACCTCCCAACTAGGACTAATACATACTTGTGATTAAACCCCTTGCAAGCATCCGCAAATACAAGAAAGTAATTAAGATAAATCTAACCACAACCTTAAACTTTGGGATCCTACACTCCCTCGTGCATCGGTTTCTTAATGGGGGTTTAGGTTTCTATCACTCCGACAACCCCACAATTAGTAGCAATATACACAATGCATCCTCCTAGGCCCATAAAGGTGAATTGTCATGTGGTCGATGTTCACATGACACCACTAGAAGAATAACACCACAACTTAAATATCAAACCATTAGATATTACTTCAACATAATTCCACTACTAACATCTTGACTTCTCCCATGTCCTCAAGAACTAAACGAACTATTCACGAGCCATCATATGGACCATAATCAGAGATGATATAATGATGAATAAAAATGTGGTCATATAGTGCAAACACCGATAAATCTCGTAAGAATCAACTACCAACAAGTAATCCACACCGGGAGAGAGATCTAGTGAAGAACAACGATATAGAACCCTAATTGTTATAGCGGGACGGAGATAGATGGTGAGGGTGATGGTGCTGGTGATGATGATGATTACGATGACGATCTTGATGATGCCCGGAGTGATGACGGTGATGATGGTGATAATTTCTCCTCTCCGAGGAGGAATTTCCCCGACAGATTTCTCCCTGCCGGAGAGCTTTTCTCTCTCTGTTCTTTTCCGCCCGGAGGAGGCGGCGGAAATTTCCTCGATGATCCTCTGGGGCTTAGGCTTCCCTGGAGTCAAGTACGCCAAAGGAGGCGCCTAGAGGTGGGCCAGGGTGGCCACACCACCCCCAGGCGTGGCCAAGGGGGGCACTCCTAGTGGTATGGGCCCATGGTGTCCCCCCTCCGGGTCTTCTCGTGGCTGGCTCCCTCTTATGGACTTCTAAGACTTCTCCGATGCCCCCTTCTTCTTCTGATCTTTTCAAATAGGGTATCTTGACGGTGCTTTTCCCATCAGATTTCTGGTCCCGGTGTTTATTCTCAAATAATTATCAAACATGCAAAATAAATGAAATACCATAAGTAATGCATCATAATATGAAATATATCGATGGATAATAGAAAATTACAATATAAAACAGTGATGCAAAGTGGACGTATCAGTGTCTTGATATGCCAGGTGTACCCCGGGAACTTGCTGAGTACCAATTGAAGGTCATACCAGGATCAAAACCCATCATACAAGGTCTTCGTCGTTTTGATGGAAGAAGGCGGAAGGATATTGACAAGGAAATTATCTAGCTTTTAGCAGCTGATTATCTGGGAAGTCATACATACTGATTGGTCTGTGAACCCGGTTTTAGTCTCGAAGTAGGATACTTTTGTTTGTAGGATTTGTATAGATTATACCGGCCTGAACAAATTGCGCCCAAAAGATAGGTTCGCTTTATCGCAAATCGATCAAATAATAGACGCCACTGCTGGCTATGAGCTTTTATGATTTTTGAACGCTTATTCCGGGTATCATCAAGTACGCATGAAAGAAGAAGACCAAATAAAAACCTCTTTCATAACACCCTATGGAACATATTACTACATAACCATGCCTTTTGGCATGAAGAATGCTGGAGCCACATACCAGCGTTGTATGCAAAGATGCTTGCATAATCAAATAGGTAAAAACATTCACATTTACGTGGACGATATTGCCGTTGTTTCCAAGGACAAGCATATGCTCCTTGAGGATCTACGAGAAACTTTCCATAACCTACGCACTTATAAAATGAAGTTAAATCCATTAAAGTGTGTATTTGGGGTTCCCTCGGGAAAACTTTGGGTTTTATTGTTTCTCACAGAGGAATTGAGGTAAACCCAAAAAATATCAAAGCAATCTTTGACATTAAAAGACCTACGTGTCTAAAACACGTCTAGAGATTGACGGGTTCCGCAGCTGCCGTAAGAAGGTTTATAAGCCGGCTTGGTGACAAAGCTCTGCCATTATACAAACTATTGAAGAAATCCGACAAGTTTGAATGGACAGAAGAAGCGGAAAAGCATTAACCCAGCCAAAGGAAACTTTAATGAAAGCTCCAATTTTGGCATCCCCAAAAGACGAAGAACCCATGTTACTGTATCTAATAGCAACAAACAGGGTTATTACTGCAGTAATAATTGTGTAAAGGCGGAAAGATGAACAAAGTATCCTAGATCAATACCCGATGTACTACGTCAGTGAAGTATTCTCGGAGTCAAAACAAAGTTATCCACATTATAAAAAGCTGGCATATGGCATATTTTTCGCATCCCGAAAACTCCATCGTTATTTCCAAGAACATTCCATAACAGTGGTAAACAAAGCACCACTAGGGGATATAATAAACAATGCAGATGTAATGGGAAGAGTACCAAATGGGGCATTGAGCTCGTGGCGTTCGACATTTAGTACCAACCCCGGACGACAATTAAATCCAAGGTGTTGGCGGACTTTGTAGTTGATTGGACAGAAGCCATGGAAAACACACCAATGCCGGAGTCAGAATATTGGATCATCCATTTTGATGGATCCAAAAATGAAAGAAGGCGCCGATGCAGCTGTGGTGCTAAAATCTCCAAAAGGCGACAAAATGGAGTATGTATTACAAATCCACTTCAACGCCAGTAACAACGTGGCAGAATACGAAGCATTGCTTCACGGCTTGCATGTTGAAAAAGAAATAGGTGTCAAACACATACTTTTCTATGGAGAGTCGTATCTAGTACATCACCAGCTTAACCATACATGGGATGCCAAAAGCCCCATAATTGGAGAATATCTGCGAACCGTCAACGAATTCGCCATTTCCTTCCTAGGATTTGAGGTAAATCATGTCGAAAGGGAAGAAAACTGGAACGCGGATGCTCTAGCCCGAATGGTCTCAGAAAGGGTAAAACCATTGCCACCTGGTGTATTTGATCAACATTTGTACGAACAATCGATAAAAGGCGGAGATGTTGACTATCCCCTAGTATCCGAGTTAATAGAGGTTATGCTCATTATCCCGGATTGGACAATTCCATACTTGAACTTCTTAGTTGATCAGAAGTTCCCGTATGTAGCAGACGAAGCTATGCAAAGGAAGATAAAACGCTGATGCAGAGGATACACGGTAATTAACGATTGCCTATATAAATGTAGCACTATCAGAATTTTTCAGCGATGTATTTTGCCAGAAGAAGGACGACAAATGTTGCAAGAAATTCATGCCGGAGATTTCAGACATCATGCTCAATCAAAAAGCATAGTTAAGAAAGCATTTCATGCAGGGTTTTTCTGGCTTATAGCCAAGACAGATGAAGAGCACATAGTTAAGACATGTGTCGGATGTCAGTATTACGGCAAGTAGACAAAAATGCCGGCCCAAGCACTTAAGACTATTCTCATAACATGACCACTTGCGGTCTGGGGGCTAGATATGATGGGACCATTCAAAACTGCAAGAGGCAGACTTACGCATCTACTCATGGTAGTAGATAAGTATACCAAGTGGGTGGAGGCCAAACCCATAAAAAACTTGATGGTGTGACTGCCAGAAATTTCATCATTTACATAGTCCACATAGCATAATAACGGATAACGGGACTAACTTTACAATTGGAGAGCTGGCAAAATATTGCCAGCAGGCAAGAATTTGCCTCGATCTTGCATCTGTGGCACATCCATAGTCCAATGGCCAGGTTGAACGTATGAATATTTCAATCTTGCAAGAAGCAGTGCTTCCAACAGACATGATCCATGATATCCCCAGAGTGTACGAATACGATGAGACGGATGCCGAAAGTGTGCGACAAGATGACATCGATCTATTATAAAAGGAACGAGAGCTTGTGCTGCAAAGATCCGCCATTTATCAGCAGGGTTTGCGACGATATCATAGCCGGAAAATCAAACATCCCTATTTTAAGGAAGTCGATTTAGTGCTAAGGTTGGTGCAAGAAAGAAAGCACAAGTTAGCCCCAATCTGGAGGGACCGTTCGTCATTAGCAAAGCTATGAAAAACGGGTCATATTACCTTGTAGACATTCGGCACACCAAAGATGACCCGAAAAAGTCAAATCACAAGAGAAAAAGAAGTATAGATGTAGAGCTTGGAGACACAAACAAGCCTAGGAGCATCCAGCAGTTACGTCCTTTCTATACCTAGTCCAATTCTACGTAAACATTATTGATATCATGAAATAAAGTTGTCAGAAATGCATGCAAATTGTTTTTCTGTCTTTACTGTTCAAAACATGTTTTGCCTTTTCTATTTCCCAATGATCTTTCAATTTGCTTCAATGTTAACCCAAAATTTTCCAATGTGCTCGGAGTTATAAAACTGAATGCTTTTTTTTGCCTAACAAGGCTACAGAACGCCAGATTGTGCCTGCGTGCCTAGAGTTCATATTCCTAAACTCCTTACTTTTCTTAGTATCCAATTGTTTGTTTTTGCTGGGTCACTTGATTTAGTAACTAAAGTGCCAAAGTATGATCCATGATTCTGAGTTTTTGACTGATTGGTTACTTAACTCCGTCACTCGGCGTGAAGATTTCATACTTTCAGAATCACTTAAACACTAAAGAAAGTCAAAGTATACAAGCCATAGAACTTAGAACAAAGGGAGATAAATTTTAAAATTGCAAAGGTGTTCAACTACAAAAGGATAATCGTATTCATAAAAATAAAGAATGCATTACATATGAATATTACATCATAGAAGTAAGTAATGCATTCTATTGGCTTTCGGCATTGCAGGGCTTGGACCTAGACGGCATCGACAAAGTAGTCATCGTCTTCATCGCCGTCACGGTCGCTCGGATTCTCCGGAGTAGAAGGGATTGCTTCTTCTGGGTAGAATGTGACTGTAGAAACCATCCGAGCTATCTTCGAGGCATGCACTTCGACGGAGTTAAAAATTTCCGCCCTTTGTGCCTCATTATATCCCTGAGGAATGCCGGTGGCGATGCGCCAGGACATGGCGGTAGTATAGTGCACCTTTATGAGCCCTTCCATGCACACTCCACCGCGGGCGGCAGATTTCAGCCAGCTTTCGCGTTGATTGATAACCTCTAGGAAGGTTTCTGACAGCTTTCTCACATCCGAGAATTCGTCCTTTTTATCCAAAAGGCACTTATTGACAAGTAGCATTCCAGCTTTCTTCATTTTGGTGACAAAGCCCCAAAGAATCGGATGCGATCAATCCGAGAAGACGAAGGATCTCCTTCTGGTGCAAAATACAGAAGAGCAAGTATCTGCAAAATGTTTTGGTAAAAAGTATGCATTTGGGAAAATGAATGATAAAAATGGTAAAAGTTCAAAACTTACCAGGGATTTTGTCCATCGACCTCCTCAAGCCGTAGATGAAGAGCAGCTTCCAGTTCCGGATGGTCCTTTTGTCTTTCTTAGCCTGCGATAAAAGTCGAGACTCGGACAAACCTAGGGCCAGCTGGCTTTCTTCCAAGTCCTTTTGCAGCTTCACATTAATCTTGTGAAGCTCCAAGTTCTCGTTGCGGAGATGTTGGGCATTCCCAGCATCCGCACCTTTTTGCCGAGCTTTAGCCAATAAAGCTGAAATGAAAAAGAAGGCACAAGTTTTAATGCGAAAAGTACTTAAAGGAAAAACCTCGCAAGATCAAAATTAAAAACAAGGAAGGAATAAGACATTAGCACGGAGGGCTTTCACCTCTTTGTTCTTCACCGTGAGTTTTTCGAAAACTTCCACATTGATGCTCTCGGCAGTTTGTTGAAAGGATACAAAGGAAAAGACTTGTTAGAAAAACAAAACATAAGCATGGCATGTTGAAAAGTATTAAAACAAAAAGAATGTTTCCGTCTTAATACTTGGGGGGTGGAGTTATACCTGGCTCATCCTTTGCAGCCCAGAGAGCATCTCAGTGAACTCCTTGGAGTACTCCGAGAAGGAAATCCCCATATGGTGGATTCCGTCTTGAATGACCTGCCGAGGCAAGAAAGTGTAATTATTCTGCACAATTAAGCCACCTTTTGACCAAGGACGAATCAAGGGGGCTCGGGCAAATTGAGTTTTTGCCCATGGATGCATAAAGCCGTTTTCATCGAAGCAAGCTTCTTGCTTTACCTTGAACTTCTAGTAAAAATGCGGAATTTCCTCTTCGATTTGGACGAGAGAAGGGCCTCCTTCTACAAAATTTTCCGCCCTTCCCCGCGCGTCCAAAGTGGGCGCATCAGGCTGGTTGGGCTTAGTTTGAGGGGGGAGGTCGAAATCCTCCAAGGGGGCAGAATGGTCCCCTGCTCCACCTGCCATTAGTGTGTCCGGAGCAGTAGCATGGGAAGTGTCGTGGGATAATCACGGCAGACGTTACCGGGGGTAACTGATCTTGGGACAAGACGACACAGGCGTTTGGGAGAGGGTTTAGCTCAGAGGAAAACATGATGGAACTCGATCTGGTAGCCGGCAATCAAGTCGCCGAGTCTCCGATCTCAAGATATTAACTCAACTCTCGTGTTACACTGGATACTCGATACCAAGCGATATCGCTAGGGTTCTTAGATCTCTCTCAACTAAACCTAGGGGTCGGTTTATAAAGCACCCGTACCCCCTGGCTTACCCTCCAAGGCGCACCCTGAATCCTACCCGGACACCACATGCAAACCCTAACTTTCCTTTACCGTAACCCACAATCCGGGTTACGAGGCCTACAAATTTGGGCCTTCCAGAAGTTTCTTTATCCTTAGACGGATCTTGCGCAACATCCTTTGGGCCGGGTTACACCTTGGAGTTGGCCTACCGGGTTATTATCCCTCCATCATTAGTCCCCAGAATAGCTTGGGCTTCACGGATCCTTCCTTGAGGCGCTTGCTATTCCCTGCAAAAATATGAAACGCACAAGTGTATCGAGGCCGGGTTAAGGTGCTTTGATAAATAGCTAGGCCTAACTCCATGGTGGCCATATAGTAACCCGGCTTTTCTCCAAGTACTTGGCTTAGCTCTCCAGGTCTAAACCCTGATAAAAAATGCCAAAAGCCCAACTTACTTTACTCGATAATTAACCCTGATATCGCGGAAAATATCTCCTTCTTATTTCTGCCCGGATATTACGTTCAACACTTGAAGCATATCTCAAAAAATCCGCACAGATGACCGTTATCCCAAAATTTCCGGATTCCGCCCGTCAGGATTGGTTTATCCGCCCGCATCTTATAAATAGAGCCCAGAGGGTAACTTAGATCCCAACGTTTCACTCCAACCTTCCCTTTGCTTCCTTATTCCCTGCGCTCCGCAATTCCACAAGAATCTCAAGCCCGCCATCGTAGCAAGGCCGCCGTCGGCCACGTTCATCCTTGAACTGTTCCGCGCCGCCGCCAAACTCTGCCACCGCGCCTTCATTCCGTTCATCAAGGGTTGCAGGGCGACATCCAGACCGCGACATCGGCCGCCGCCACGCCAGATTCAAGCTCCTCCCAGTAAGTATTTGTTAAAATAGCTCCGCAATTTTTCGATTCACCTTAGATTGGATCTAGGTCAACCTGCGGGCCGTTCTTCCTGTTGCACCGGATTAGATCGATTTGACGCTCGCTAACTCCTTTAACCACCTGTATGATGATTACACCTCATCCTCCTACCATTATTAATCACCAATTTCTTCGTAGAATCGTTCGCAAGTTTTCCAATCTAGATCCATTTCACCTCAATTTTCCGCGCATAACATTGACACCCGGAACATCCTCCTTTTTGGCTATTTTGCTTGCAGTAGATACATGGGCAACCATCCGTCTTCCCCAAATACTTTTCCATACGTAAGTGACCAATAATCTCCATAGTTTTACTTAATACCCGGATACCTCGCAATCTCCACTCCATGGTGTGATACCCGGATAGTTCTTAGTTTTCATACTTTCTTGTACCCGGATAATCCAATACTTCCGAGTCTTATTTCCTGTACCTTTTTTCCTTGTGTTTTGCAGGTTGATCCCATGGCTCCCAAAAGGCAAGGGAAACAGCCGGCCCAGGCGAAGACAACCCAATCCATATCCGCCAATTGGGGGCGATCCACTGTCACAAAGGCCAAGCTGGAAGAATTGGCCGAGTTGGGGGTTCTTCCCCCTCAGAAGGACATTCACTGGAGGGCGCCGGGTGACGAGACCCGGCCCACACCCGCCGACGGCGAGGTAATCTGTTTCATAGAGCACGTGACCCGGGGATTCCGCCCTCCGGGTCACCCTTTCTTTCGCGAGGTCCTGAGCCACTACGGCCTCCGGGTATTCGACATAGGGCCTAACTCTATGTTGAATATTACCCACTTCATTGTCCTATCCGAGTCATACTTGTGCACTCCGCCAAGTTTGACTCTCTTTATTGAACTTTTCCAGTGCAAGCCGTGCCGCGAAAGCGGTGACGGAGCACTTCTCACTTGCGGCGGGGTATTCATCCAACGCCGCAAAAACTCCCCAATGCCAACCCTTAATCTGAACTCCCATGTTAAACACTGGCAACTAACCTTCTTCTACTGCCACGACACCTCTCCACCCGGCGAGAAGAGACTGCCGGGTTACTCGGAGGGCCTCCTCAATACTTCCGAGAATTTCAACGCTTTCGCCCCTGACTCAGACAGGGAGGCAATCATACCTTTGCTATCTAAGTTAGTCGTTCTCTCAGCCCAAGGCCTTCTTGGGCTCAACTTAGTGAAAACTTGGGTCGACTTCCGGATCCAACCCAATTCTACCCGCTCCAAATTGATGTGCGAATACTCGGGGCACACCACAAACGCCCTTCGATATTCCACCAAGAGCTTTGCAGCCGGGGATACCAACAAAACCATCAAGGGTTTCTTGACGGAGAAGCTGGAGGTGATAAAGAACATCGCCGGGTTACCTCCTTTTACTCGGGAAAACCCGGCCCCAGCGGTAAGACCCGATACTCATAAGTTTATTTCCTCATCTTGACTCGATACTGCTCCTAGTTCTTATTTTCATCTTTATATCTCAGGCCGATGATCCTTTCTGGACAGTTGAAACCTCCCCCCCTTCCAGATACCCGGAAGAAGAAGATGAGCCGGCTGACGGTGATGAAGGTATTTGCCCGGATCTTGTATTATCTTTTCTTGCATCATTTTCCTCCCATTTAACTTTTTCCCACAGACACACACTCGGTTCGCAGGGCTGGAGGACGAAGGTGAGAATAACGAGGATGACCCGGAGGCTACCGAATCCGATCAAGAGGCAACAGTTGGAGCCAAGAGGAAGACCAGAGGGGCAGTGTCCAAGGTTCCTTTCTCTTCTATATCCTCTGAACCTTTCTCCTTTGATGCCATGCAACAACTTAACCATCAATTATCGAACTCGTCGTACTTGAAGGATTCTCTTCCAGCCAAGCGCAGAGTAACTCGGAGTTCCCCGGGTGAGGATCCCCTTAACCCGGGCATCTCCACCTCCCCCGTCAATCGTGCCAGTGCTCCTTCGCCTCGTCCTTCCAATTCTCCTCAGCGCCACCCTTCTCCTAACCATCCACGTGCCGGGCAATTCCGGGTTCCGCTATCGGTCCCTTTGACATCTTCGTCTGCTTCCAGCAGCGAGCTCCCGCCGGATTACGCCGTAAATACCGGGTAAGTTTTTGCTATATGACATCCTTTGATACCTAACAATTTTCAATCACCATTGCTAACTGCCTCTTCTCATCTTTCTTTAGCGCTCAAGTCACCATTAGTGACCCGGAGAATGTGGAGATGGATAACCGGGAGGCGGATAACCGTCAGACAGAGGAGCCGACTGAGAACGTAGATGCCGCGACTGGCGGTAATATTGAGAACAACCAGGAACAAGGCCCCTTGGGCGATCCACTTCACCAAGCCGCCGGGTCTCCTGCTTCATCCGAACCAGTGGACGAGGAGATCGAGGTTCCGGACACGAGGATGGGTTCTCCCAACCCGGATACTCAGACTGTCCGGGTCTCGACCCCAAGGGCGGGGAGAGCTCCCCCATCAGGCGACCAGGCTGCCGGCTCTTCCGGTGTCCGACCCGAGGACCTGACGTTTGCCCAGATGCTCGAAACCCTGCGCGCTTTGAGGGCTAATGAAGAAAACATCTTGGAGGCTTTAATAGCCAAACACGAGGTAAACCCGACTAATATTGCTTGTGTCCTTATTCAGTCCCCAAGTTCCGAGTGAATTGATTCACAATTTGCTTGGAACTTTACGATATAAGCGACTGATAACTTGCCCCTTTACCCGGCTAATCCTTCCTTGCATCCATGCAAACCTTCGTGACTCAATCTGAGGAGAAACTGGCAAAGGCCACCAAACTCATTGAAAAGGAGGTGGCTCTGCGTGAGGCGGCCGAGGCTGAGGCCAGGAGGAGTAGGACGATAATGAAGAAGTATAGAGGAGGGCTCACACAACAGAAGATGATCTAACGAGCCTTTCTGTTCAAATTGCTGATACGTATCGTGCTTTGCTTGGTACGTTTCTTCACCCGGGTTATCCTTCTGATAAATAGCCGGAGTTTCCTGACTCATGTTTCCATTTCTGCAGGTCCGGATGAAGTGATGCCGGACGAGGGTGACATTGCCAGGCTGAAAACTATCAAGAGCGTTATCCGGCAGCTATGCGCCGGAACCAAATGGATCCTTCAAGAAATACGGTGGCCGGGTAAAGGGCATGGCGACCTGAAGAGAATGCTGGACGCTTGCTCCACTATCCCCGAGTGGATTTGGCACTGGAAACTCTCGTCCTGCCAGGTTGGAGTAACCCGGGGTCTTGTGCTTGCCAAGGCTTACTTCCCTAAGCTCGAGCTAGCCAAGCTTATGGGCGGTTTCCCGGAATACAAGCTTGATGGATCCAAATTCTCCGTGAAGGATTTCCAGGCCGTCCAGAAGGAGGTCCGTTACCCGGCCAGCGTGATTGCTGACGGCTTAGATGTCGATTCCCTCGTT